>OY756967.1:10022500-11222500 GCA_963580455.1 Euonymus europaeus | reverse complement strand
AAGTGTATACCGAGCAACTTCGATAGTCCGAAGTTGCTCAACTCTCTCTATGGAGGAGCTTTTAACGGTTTTTTCCAATTGTCATAGAAAGTTAGTGTTTTGGCATCGAAATAATCCTGGAAGCTCATTTTCTTAAAATTTAACATAGAAGAACAATAAAAAGTGTACACCGAGCAACTTTGATAGTCCGACGTTGCTCAACTCTCTCTATGGAGGAGCTTTTAACGGTTTTGTCCATTTGTCATAGAAAGTTGGTGTTTTGGCATCGAAATAACCCCGGAAGCTCATTTTCGTAAAATTTAACATAGAAGAACAATAAAAAGTGTACACCGAGCAACATTGATTGTCCGAAGTTGATCAACTGTCTCTATGGAGGTGTTTTTAACGGTTTTGTCTATTTGTCATAGAAAGTTGGTGTTTTGGCATCGAAATAATCCTGGAAGCTCATTTTCGTAAAATTTAACATAGAAGAACAATAAAAAGTGTACACCGAGAAACTTTGATAGTCCGAAGTTGCTCAACTCTCTCTATGGAGGAGCTTTTAACGGTTTTGTCCATTTGTCATAGAAAGTTGGTGTTTTGGCATCGAAATAAAACCGGAAGCTCATTTTCGTAAAATTTAACATAGAAGAACAATAAAAAGTGTACACCGAGCAACTTTGATAGTCTGAAGTTGCTCAACTCTCTCTATGGAGGAGCTTTTAACGGTTTTGTCCATTTGTCATAGAAAGTTGGTGTTTTGGAATCGAAATAACCCCGGAAGCTCATTTTCGTAAAATTTAACATAGAAGAACAATAAAAAGTGTACACCGAGCAACTTTGAATGTCTGAAGTTGCTCAACTATCTTTATGGAGGAGCTTTTAACGGTTTTGTCCATTTTTCATAGAAAGTTGGTTTTTTGGCATCGAAATAATCGTGCAAGCTCATTTTCGTAAAATTTAACATAAAAGAACAATAAAAAGTGTACACCGAGCAACTTTGATTGTCCGAAGTTGCTCAACTCTTTCTATGGAGGAGCTTTTAGCGGTTTTGTCCATTTGTCATAGAAAGTTAATGTTTTGGCATCGAAATAATCTTGAAAGCTTATACTCGTAAAATTTGACTTAGTAGAACAATATAAATTGTACACCGAGCAACTTTGATTGTCCGAAGTTGCTCAACTCTCGCTATGGAGGTGCTTTTAACGGTTTTGTCCATTTGTCATAGAAAGTTGGTGTTTTGGCATCGAAATAATCCTGAAAGCTCATTTTCATAAAATTTAACATAGAAGAATAATAAAAAGTGTACACCGAGCAACTTTGATTGTCCGAAGATGCTCAACTCTTTCTATGGAGGTGCTTTTAACAATTTTTTCCATTTGTCATAGAAAGTTAATGTTTTGGCATCGAAATAATCTTGGAAGCTTATACTCAAAAAATTTATCATAAAAGAACAATAAAAAGTGTACACCGAGCAACTTTGATTGTCCGAAGATGCTCAACTCTTTCTATGGAGGAGATTTTAACGGTTTTGTCCATTTGTCATAGAAAGTTAATGTTTTGGCATCGAAATAATCTTGAAAGCTTATACTTGTAAATTTTGACTTAGTAGAACAATATAAATTGTACACCGAGCAACTTTGATTGTCCGAAGTTGCTCAACTCTCGCTATGGAGGTGCTTTTAACGGTTTTGTCCATTTGTCATAGAAAGTTGGTGTTTTGGCATCGAAATAATCCTGAAAGCTCATTTTCTAAAAATTTATCATAGAAGAACAATAAAAAGTGTACACCGAGCAACTTTGATAGTCCGAAGTTGCTCAACTCTCTCTATGGAGGAGTTTTTAACAGGTTTTGTCCATTTGTCATAGAAAGTTGGTGTTTTGGAATCGAAAAAACCCCGGAAGCTCATTTTCGTAAAATTTAACATAGAAGAACAATAAAAAGTGTACACCGAGCAACTTTGATTGTCCGAAGATGCTCAACTCTTTCTATGGAGGAGATTTTAACGGTTTTGTGCATTTGTCAATGAAAGTTAATGTTTTGGCATCGAAATAATCCTGAAAGCTTATACTCGTAAAATTTGACTTAGTAGAACAATATAAATTGTACACCGAGCAACTTTGATTGTCCGAAGTTGCTTAACTCTCTCTATGGAGGAGCTTTTAACGGTTTTGTCCATTTGTCATAGAAAGTTGGTGTATTGGCATCGAAATAACCCCGGAAGCTCATTTTCATAAAATTTAACATAGAAGAACAATAAAAAGTGTACACCGAGCAACTTTGATTGTCCGAAGATGCTCAACTCTTTCTATGGAGGAGATTTTAACGGTTTTGTCCATTTGTAATAGAAAGTTAATGTTTTGGCATCGAAATAATCTCGAAAGCTTATACTCGTAAAATTTTACTTAGTAGAACAATATAAATTGTACACCGAGCAACTTTGATTGTCCGAAGTTGCTCAACTCTCGCTATGGAGGAGCTTTTAATGGTTTTGTCCATTTGTCATAGAAAGTTGGTGTTTTGGCATCGAAATAATCCTGGAAGCTCATTTTCTTAAAATTTAACATAGAAGAACAATAAAAAGTGTATACCGAGCAACTTCGATAGTCCGAAGTTGCTCAACTCTCTCTATGGAGGAGCTTTTAACGGTTTTTTCCAATTGTCATAGAAAGTTGGTGTTTTGGCATCGAAATAATCCTGGAAGCTCATTTTCTTAAAATTTAACATAGAAGAACAATAAAAAGTGTACACCGAGCAACTTTGATAGTCCGAAGTTGCTCAACTCTCTCTATGGAGGAGCTTTTAACGGTTTTGTCCATTTGTCATAGAAAGTTGGTGTTTTGGCATTGAAATAACCCCGGAAGCTCATTTTCGTAAAATTTAACATAGAAGAACAATAAAAAGTGTACACCGAGCAACATTGATTGTCCGAAGTTGCTCAACTGTCTCTATGGAGGTGTTTTTAACGGTTTTGTCTATTTGTCATAGAAAGTTGGTGTTTTGGCATCGAAATAATCCTGGAAGCTCATTTTCGTAAAATTTAACATAGAAGAACAATAAAAAGTGTACACCGAGAAACTTTGATAGTCCGAAGTTGCTCAACTCTCTCTATGGAGGAGCTTTTAACGGTTTTGTCCATTTGTCATAGAAAGTTGGTGTTTTGGCATCGAAATAAAACCGGAAGCTCATTTTCGTAAAATTTAACATAGAAGAACAATAAAAAGTGTACACCGAGCAACTTTGATAGTCTGAAGTTGCTCAACTCTCTCTATGGAGGAGCTTTTAACGGTTTTGTCCATTTGTCATAGAAAGTTGGTGTTTTGGAATCGAAATAACCCCGGAAGCTCATTTTCGTAAAATTTAACATAGAAGAACAATAAAAAGTGTACACCGAGCAACTTTGAATGTCTGAAGTTGCTCAACTATCTTTATGGAGGAGCTTTTAACGGTTTTGTCCATTTTTCATAGAAAGTTGGTGTTTTGGCATCGAAATAATCGTGCAAGCTCATTTTCGTAAAATTTAACATAAAAGAACAATAAAATGTGTACACCGAGCAACTTTGATTGTCCGAAGTTGCTCAACTCTTTCTATGGAGGAGCTTTTAACGGTTTTGTCCATTTGTCATAGAAAGTTAATGTTTTGGCATCGAAATAATCTTGAAAGCTTATACTCGTAAAATTTGACTTAGTAGAACAATATAAATTGTACACCGAGCAACTTTGATTGTCCGAAGTTGCTCAACTCTCGCTATGGAGGTGCTTTTAACGGTTTTGTCCATTTGTCATAGAAAGTTGGTGTTTTGGCATCGAAATAATCCTGAAAGCTCATTTTCATAAAATTTAACATAGAAGAATAATAAAAAGTGTACACCGAGCAACTTTGATTGTCCGAAGATGCTCAACTCTTTCTATGGAGGTGCTTTTAACAATTTTTTCCATTTGTCATAGAAAGTTAATGTTTTGGCATCGAAATAATCTTGGAAGCTTATACTCAAAAAATTTATCATAAAAGAACAATAAAAAGTGTACACCGAGCAACTTTGATTGTCCGAAGATGCTCAACTCTTTCTATGGAGGAGATTTTAACGGTTTTGTCCATTTGTCATAGAAAGTTAATGTTTTGGCATCGAAATAATCTTTAAAGCTTATACTTGTAAATTTTGACTTAGTAGAACAATATAAATTGTACACCGAGCAACTTTGATTGTCCGAAGTTGCTCAACTCTCGCTATGGAGGTGCTTTTAACGGTTTTGTCCATTTGTCATAGAAAGTTGGTGTTTTGGCATCGAAATAATCCTGAAAGCTCATTTTCATAAAATTTAACATAGAAGAACAATAAAAAGTGTACACCGAGCAACTTTGATTGTCCGAAGATGCTCAACTCTTTCTATGGAGGAGATTTTAACGGTTTTGTCCATTTGTCATAGAAAGTTAATGTTTTGGCATCGAAATAATCTTTAAAGCTTATACTTGTAAATTTTGACTTAGTAGAACAATATAAATTGTACACCGAGCAACTTTGATTGTCCGAAGTTGCTCAACTCTCGCTATGGAGGTGCTTTTAACGGTTTTGTCCATTTGTCATAGAAAGTTGGTGTTTTGGCATCGAAATAATCCTGAAAGCTCATTTTCTTAAAATTTAACATAGAAGAACAATAAAAAGTGTACACCGAGCAACTTTGATAGTCCGAAGTTGCTCAACTCTCTCTATGGAGGAGTTTTTAACAGGTTTTGTCCATTTGTCATAGAAAGTTGGTGTTTTGGAATCGAAAAAACCCCGGAAGCTCATTTTCGTAAAATTTAACATAGAAGAACAATAAAAAGTGTACACCGAGCAACTTTGATTGTCCGAAGATGCTCAACTCTTTCTATGGAGGAGATTTTAACGGTTTTGTCCATTTGTCAATGAAAGTTAATGTTTTGGCATCGAAATAATCTTGAAAGCTTATACTCGTAAAATTTGACTTAGTAGAACAATATAAATTCTACACCGAGCAACTTTGATTGTCCGAAGTTGCTCAACTCTCTCTATGGAGGAGCTTTTAACGGTTTTGTCCATTTGTCATAGAAAGTTGGTGTTTTGGCATCGAAATAACCCCGGAAGCTCATTTTCATAAAATTTAACATAGAAGAACAATAAAAAGTGTACACCGAGCAACTTTGATTGTCCGAAGATGCTCAACTCTTTCTATGGAGGAGATTTTAACGGTTTTGTCCATTTGTAATAGAAAGTTAATGTTTTGGCATCGAAATAATCTCGAAAGCTTATACTCGTAAAATTTTACTTAGTAGAACAATATAAATTGTACACCGAGCAACTTTGATTGTCCGAAGTTGCTCAACTCTCGCTATGGAGGAGCTTTTAATGGTTTTGTCCATTTGTCATAGAAAGTTGGTGTTTTGGCATCGAAATAATCCTGGAAGCTCATTTTCTTAAAATTTAACATAGAAGAACAATAAAAAGTGTATACCGAGCAACTTCGATAGTCCGAAGTTGCTCAACTCTCTCTATGGAGGAGCTTTTAACGGTTTTTTCCAATTGTCATAGAAAGTTGGTGTTTTGGCATCGAAATAATCCTGGAAGCTCATTTTCTTAAAATTTAACATAGAAGAACAATAAAAAGTGTACACCGAGCAACTTTGATAGTCCGAAGTTGCTCAACTCTCTCTATGGAGGAGCTTTTAACGGTTTTGTCCATTTGTCATAGAAAGTTGGTGTTTTGGCATCGAAATAACCCCGGAAGCTCATTTTCGTAAAATTTAACATAGAAGAACAATAAAAAGTTTACACTGAGCAACATTGATTGTCCGAAGTTGCTCAACTGTCTCTATGGAGGTGTTTTTAACGGTTTCGTCTATTTGTCATAGAAAGTTGGTGTTTTGGCATCGAAATAAAACCGGAAGCTCATTTTCGTAAAATTTAACATAGAAGAACAATAAAAAGTGTACACCGAGCAACTTTGATAGTCTGAAGTTGCTCAACTCTCTCTATGGAGGAGCTTTTAACGGTTTTGTCCATTTGTCATAGAAAGTTGGTGTTTTGGAATCGAAATAACCCCGGAAGCTCATTTTCGTAAAATTTAACATAGAAGAACAATAAAAAGTGTACACCGAGCAACTTTGAATGTCTGAAGTTGCTCAACTATCTTTATGGAGGAGCTTTTAACGGTTTTGTCCATTTTTCATAGAAAGTTGGTGTTTTGGCATCGAAATAATCGTGCAAGCTCATTTTCGTAAAATTTAACATAAAAGAACAATAAAAAGTGTACACCGAGCAACTTTGATTGTCCGAAGTTGCTCAACTCTTTCTATGGAGGAGCTTTTAACGGTTTTGTCCATTTGTCATAGAAAGTTAATGTTTTGGCATCGAAATAATCTTGAAAGCTTATACTCATAAAATTTGACTTAGTAGAACAATATAAATTGTACACCGAGCAACTTTGATTGTCCGAAGTTGCTCAACTCTCGCTATGGAGGTGCTTTTAACGGTTTTGTCCATTTGTCATAGAAAGTTGGTGTTTTGGCATCGAAATAATCCTGAAAGCTCATTTTCATAAAATTTAACATAGAAGAATAATAAAAAGTGTACACCGAGCAACTTTGATTGTCCGAAGATGCTCAACTCTTTCTATGGAGGTGCTTTTAACAATTTTGTCCATTTGTCATAGAAAGTTAATGTTTTGGCATCGAAATAATCTTGGAAGCTTATACTCAAAAAATTTATCATAAAAGAACAATAAAAAGTGTACACCGAGCAACTTTGATTGTCCGAAGATGCTCAACTCTTTCTATGGAGGAGATTTTAACGGTTTTGTCCATTTGTCATAGAAAGTTAATGTTTTGGCATCGAAATAATCTTTAAAGCTTATACTTGTAAATTTTGACTTAGTAGAACAATATAAATTGTACACCGAGCAACTTTGATTGTCCGAAGTTGCTCAACTCTCGCTATGGAGGTGCTTTTAACGGTTTTGTCCATTTGTCATAGAAAGTTGGTGTTTTGGCATCGAAATAATCCTGAAAGCTCATTTTCTTAAAATTTAACATAGAAAAACAATAAAAAGTGTACACCGAGCAACTTTGATAGTCCGAAGTTGCTCAACTCTTTCTATGGAGGAGCTTTTAACAGGTTTTGTCCATTTGTCATAGAAAGTTGGTGTTTTGGAATCGAAATAACCCCGGAAGCTCATTTTCGTAAAATTTAACATAGAAGAACAATAAAAAGTGTACACCGAGCAACTTTGATTGTCCGAAGATGCTCAACTCTTTCTATGGAGGAGATTTTAACGGTTTTGTCCATTTGTCATAGAAAGTTAATGTTTTGGCATCGAAATAATCTTGAAAGCTTATACTCGTAAAATTTGACTTAGTAGAACAATATAAATTCTACACCGAGCAACTTTGATTGTCCGAAGTTGCTCAACTCTCTCTATGGAGGAGCTTTTAACGGTTTTGTCCATTTGTCATAGAAAGTTGGTGTTTTGGCATCGAAATAACCCCGGAAGCTCATTTTCATAAAATTTAACATAGAAGAACAATAAAAAGTGTACACCGAGCAACTTTGATTGTCCGAAGATGCTCAACTCTTTCTATGGAGGAGATTTTAACGGTTTTGTCCATTTGTAATAGAAAGTTAATGTTTTGGCATCGAAATAATCTCGAAAGCTTATACTCGTAAAATTTTACTTAGTAGAACAATATAAATTGTACACCGAGCAACTTTGATTGTCCGAAGTTGCTCAACTCTCGCTATGGAGGAGCTTTTAATGGTTTTGTCCATTTGTCATAGAAAGTTGGTGTTTTGGCATCGAAATAACCCCGGAAGCTCATTTTCGTAAAATTTAACATAGAAGAACAATAAAAAGTGTACACCGAGCAACATTGATTGTCCGAAGTTGCTCAACTGTCTCTATGGAGGTGTTTTTAACGGTTTTGTCTATTTGTCATAGAAAGTTGGTGTTTTGGCATCGAAATAATCCTGGAAGCTCATTTTCGTAAAATTTAACATATAAGAACAATAAAAAGTGTACACCGAGAAACTTTGATAGTCCGAAGTTGCTCAACTCTCTCTATGGAGGAGCTTTTAACGGTTTTGTCCATTTGTCATAGAAAGTTGGTGTTTTGGCATCGAAATAAAACCGGAAGCTCATTTTCGTAAAATTTAACATAGAAGAACAATAAAAAGTGTACACCGAGCAACTTTGATAGTCTGAAGTTGCTCAACTCTCTCTATGGAGGAGCTTTTAACGGTTTTGTCCATTTGTCATAGAAAGTTGGTGTTTTGGAATCGAAATAACCCCAAAAGCTCATTTTCGTAAAATTTAACATAGAAGAACAATAAAAAGTGTACACCGAGCAACTTTGAATGTCTGAAGTTGCTCAACTATCTTTATGGAGGAGCTTTTAACGGTTTTGTCCATTTTTCATAGAAAGTTGGTGTTTTGGCATCGAAATAATCGTGCAAGCTCATTTTCGTAAAATTTAACATAAAAGAACAATAAAAAGTGTACACCGAGCAACTTTGATTGTCCGAAGTTGCTCAACTCTTTCTTTGGAGGAGCTTTTAACGGTTTTGTCCATTTGTCATAGAAAGTTAATGTTTTGGCATCGAAATAATCTTGAAAGCTTATACTCGTAAAATTTGACTTAGTAGAACAATATAAATTGTACACCGAGCAACTTTGATTGTCCGAAGTTGCTCAACTCTCGCTATGGAGGTGCTTTTAACGGTTTTGTCCATTTGTCATAGAAAGTTGGTGTTTTGGCATCGAAATAATCCTGAAAGCTCATTTTCATAAAATTTAACATAGAAGAATAATAAAAAGTGTACACCGAGCAACTTTGATTGTCCGAAGATGCTCAACTCTTTCTATGGAGGTGCTTTTAACAATTTTTTCCATTTGTCATAGAAAGTTAATCTTTTGGCATCGAAATAATCTTGGAAGCTTATACTCAAAAAATTTATCATAAAAGAACAATAAAAAGTGTACACCGAGCAACTTTGATTGTCCGAAGATGCTCAACTCTTTCTATGGAGGAGATTTTAACGGTTTTGTCCATTTGTCATAGAAAGTTAATGTTTTGGCATCGAAATAATCTTGAAAGCTTATACTTGTAAATTTTGACTTAGTAGAACAATATAAATTGTACACCGAGCAACTTTGATTGTCCGAAGTTGCTCAACTCTCGCTATGGAGGTGCTTTTAACGGTTTTGTCCATTTGTCATAGAAAGTTGGTGTTTTGGCATCGAAATAATCCTGAAAGCTCATTTTCATAAAATTTAACATAGAAGAACAATAAAAAGTGTACACCGAGCAACTTTGATTGTCCGAAGATGCCCAACTCTTTCTATGGAGGGCTTTTAACGGTTTTGTCCATTTGTCATAGAAAGTTAATGTTTTGGAATCGAAATAATCTTGGAAGCTTATACTCGTAAAATTTGACTTGGTAGAACAATATAAAGTGTATACCGAGCAACTTCGATAGTCCAAAGTTGCTCAACTCTCTCTATGGAGGAACTTTTAACGGTTTTTTCCATTTGTCATAGAAAGTTGGTGTTTTGGCATCGAAATAATCCCAGAAGCTCATTTTCTTAAAATTTAACATAGAAGAACAATAAAAAGTGTACACCGAGCAACTTTGATTGTCCGAAGTTGCTCAACTCTCTCTATGGAGGAGCTTTTAACGGTTTTGTCTATTTGTCATAGAAAGTTGGTGTTTTGGCATCGAAATAACCCCGGAAGCTCATTTTCGTAAAATTTAACATAGAAGAACAATAAAAAGTGTACACCGAGCAACATTGATTGTCCGAAGTTGCTCAACTCTCTCTATGAAGGTGTTTTTAACGGTTTTGTCTATTTGTCATAGAAAGTTTGTGTTTTGGCATCGAAATAATCCTGGAAGCTCATTTTCGTAAAATTTAACATAGAAGAACAACAAAAAGTGTACACCGAGCAACTTTGATAGTCCGAAGTTGCTCAACTCTCTCTATGGAGGAGCTTTTAACGGTTTTGTCCATTTGTCATAGAAAGTTGGTGTTTTGGCATCGAAATAACCCCGGAAGCTCATTTTCGTAAAATTTAACATAGAAGAACAATAAAAAGTGTACACCGAGCAACTTTGATAGTCTGAAGTTGCTCAACTCTCTCTATGGAGGAGCTTTTAACGGTTTTGTCCATTTGTCATAGAAAGTTGGTGTTTTGGCATCGAAATAACCCTGGAAGCTCATTTTCGTAAAATTTAACATAGAAGAACAATAAGAAGTGTACACCGAGCAACTTTGATAGTCTGAAGTTGCTCAACTATCTTTATGGAGGAGCTTTTAACGGTTTTGTCCATTTGTCATAGAAAGTTGGTGTTTTGGCATCGAAATAATCGTGCAAGCTCATTTTCGTAAAATTTAACATAAAAGAACAATAAAAAGTGTACACCGAGCAACTTTGATTGTCCGAAGTTGCTCAACTCTTTCTATGTAGGAGCTTTTAACGGTTTTGTCCATTTGTCATAGAAAGTTAATGTTTTGGCATCGAAATAATCTTGAAAGCTTATACTCGTAAAATTTGACTTAGTAGAACAATATAAATTGTACACCGAGCAACTTTGATTGTCCGAAGTTGCTCAACTCTCGCTTATGGAGGTGCTTTTAACGGTTTTGTCCATTTGTCATAGAAAGTTGGTGTTTTGGCATCGAAATAATCCTGAAAGCTCATTTTCATAAAATTTAACATAGAAGAATAATAAAAAGTGTACACCGAGCAACTTTGATTGTCCGAAGATGCTCAACTCTTTCTATGGAGGTGCTTTTAACAATTTTGTCCATTTGTCATAGAAAGTTAATGTTTTGGCATCGAAATAATCTTGGAAGCTTATACTCAAAAAATTTATCATAAAAGAACAATAAAAAGTGTACACCGAGCAACTTTGATTGTCCGAAGATGCTCAACTCTTTCTATGGAGGAGATTTTAACGGTTTTGTCCATTTGTCATAGAAAGTTAATGTTTTGGCATCGAAATAATCTTGAAAGCTTATACTCGTAAAATTTGACATAGCAGAACAATAAAAATTGTACACCGAGCAACTTTGATTGTCCGAAGTTGCTCAACTCTCGCTATGGAGGAGCTTTTAACGGTTTTGTCTATTTGTCATAGAAAGTTGGTGTTTTGGCATCGAAATAATCCTGGAAGCTCATTTTCTTAAAATTTAACATAGAAGAAAAATAAAAAGTGTACACCGAGCAACTTCGATAGTCCGAAGTTGCTCAACTCTCTCTATGGAGGAGCTTTTAACGGTTTTGTCCATTTGTCATAGAAAGTTGGTATTTTGGCATCGAAATAACCCCGGAAGCTCATTTTCGTAAAATTTAACATAGAAGAACAATAAAAAGTGTACACCGAGCAACTTTGATAGTCTGAAGTTGCTCAACTCTCTCTATGAAGGAGCTTTTAACGGTTTTGTCCATTTGTCATAGAAAGTTGGTGTTTTGGCATCGAAATAACCCCGGAAGCTCATTTTCGTAAAATTTAACATAGAAGAACAATAAAAAGTGTACACCGAGCAACTTTGATAGTCTGAAGTTGCTCAACTATCTTTATGGAGGAGCGTTTAACGGTTTTGTCCATTTGTCATAGAAAGTTGGTGTTTTGGGATCGAAATAATCGTGCAAGCTCATTTTCGTAAAATTTAACATAAAAGAACAATAAAAAGTGTACACCGAGCAACTTTGATTGTCCGAAGATGCTCAACTCTTTCTATGGAGGAGATTTTAACGGTTTTGTCCATTTGTCATAGAAAGTTAATGTTTTGGCATCGAAATAATCTTGAAAGCTTATACTCGTAAAATTTGACTTAGTAGAACAATATAAATTGTACACCGAGCAACTTTGATTGTCCGAAGTTGCTCAACTCTCGCTATGGATGAGCTTTTAACGGTTTTGTCCATTTGTCATAGAAAGTTGGTGTTTTGGCATCGAAATAATCCTGGAAGCTCATTTTCGTAAAATTTAACATAGAAGAACAATAAAAAGTGTACACCGAGCAACTTTGATAGTCCGAAGTTGCTCAACTCTCTCTATGGAGGAGCTTTTAACGGTTTTTTTCATTTGTCATAGAAAGTTGGTGTTTTGGCATCGAAATAATCCTAGAAGCTCATTTTCGTAAAATTTAACATAAAAGAACAATAAAAAGTGTACACTGAGCAACTTTGATTGTCCGAAGATGCTCAACTCTTTCTATGGAGCAGCTTTTAACAGTTTTGTCCATGTCATAGAAAGTTAATGTTTTGGCATCGAAATAATCTTGGAAGCTTATACTCGTAAAATTTGACTTAGTAGAACAATATAAATTGTACACCGAGCAACTTTGATTGTCCGAAGTTGCTCAACTCTCGATATGGAGGTGCTTTTAACGGTTTTGTCCATTTGTCATAGAAAGTTGGTGTTTCGGCATCGAAATAATCCTGGAAGCTCATTTTCATAAAATTTAACATAGAAGAATAATAAAAAGTGTACACCGAGCAACTTCGATAGTCCGAAGTTGCTCAACTCTCTCTATGGAGGAGCTTTTAACGGTTTTGTCCATTTGTCATAGAAAGTTGTTGTTTTGGCATCGAAATAACCCCGGAAGCTCATTTTCGTAAAATTTAACATAGAAGAACAATAAAAAGTGTACACCGAGCAACTTTGATTGTCCGAAGATGCTCAACTCTTTCTATGGAGGAGATTTTAACGGTTTTGTCCATTTGTCATAGAAAGTTAATGTTTTGGCATCGAAATAATCTTAAAAGCTTATACTCGTAAAATTTGACTTAGTAGAACAATATAAATTGTACACCGAGCAACTTTGATTGTCCGAAGTTGCTCAACTCTCGCTATGTTGGAGCTTTTAACGGTTTTGTCCATTTTTCATAGAAAGTTGGTGTTTTGTCATCGAAATAATCCTGGAAGCTCATTTTCTTAAAATTTAACATAGAAGAACAATAAAAAGTGTAGACCGAGCAACTTCGATAGTCCGAAGTTGCTCAACTCTCTCTATGGAAGAGCTTTTAACGGTTTTGTCCATTTGTCATAGAAAGTTGGTGTTTTGGCATCGAAATAATCCTGGAAGCTCATTTTCGTAAAATTTAATATAAAAGAACAATAAAAAGTGTACACCGAGCAACTTTGATTGTCCGAAGATGCTCAACTCTTTCTATTGAGGTGCTTTTAACAATTTTGTCCATTTGTCATAGAAAGTTAATGTTTTGGCATCGAAATAATCTTGGAAGCTTATACTCGTAAAATTTGACTTAGTAGAACAATATAAAGTGTACACCGAGCAACTTTGATAGTCCGAAGTTGCTAAACTCTCTCTATGGAAGTGCTTTTAACGGTTTTGTCCATTTGTCATAAAAAGTTGGTGTTTTGGCATCGAAATAATCGTGCAAGCTCATTTTCGTAAAATTTAACATAAAAGAACAATAAAAAGTGTACACCGAACAACATTGATTGTCCGAAGTTGCTCAACTCTCTATGTGGAGGTGTTTTTAACGGTTTTGTCTATTTTTCATAGAAAGTTGGTGTTTTGGCATCGAAATAATCCTGGAAGCTCATTTTCGTAAAATTTAACATAGAAGAATAATAAAAAGTGTACACCGAGCAACTTCGATAGTCCGAAGTTGCTCAACTTTCTTTATGGAGGAGCTTCTAACGGTTTTTTCCATTTGTCATAGAAAGTTGGTGTTTTGGCATCGAAATAATCGTGGAAGCTCATTTTCGTAAAATTTAACATAAAAAAACAATAAAAAGTGTACACCGAGCAACTTTGATTGTCCGAAGATGCTCAACTCTTTCTTTGGAGCTGCTTTTAACAGTTTTGTCCATTTGTCATAGAAAGTTAATGTTTTGGTATCGAAATAATCTTGGAAACTTATACTCGTAAAATTTGACTTAGTAGAACAATATAAATTGTACACCGAGCAACTTTGATTGTCCGAAGTTGCTCAAGTCTCGCTATGGAGGTGCTTTTAACGGTTTTGTCCATTTGTCATAGAAAGTTGGTGTTTTGGCATCGAAATAATCCTGGAAGCTCATTTTCATAAAATTTAACGTAGAAAAATAATAAAAAGTGTACACCGAGCAATTTCGATAGTCCGAAGTTGCTCAACTCTCTCAATGGAGGAGCTTTTAACGGTTTTGTCCATTTGTCATAGAAAGTTGGTGTTTTGGCATCGAAATAACCCCGGAAGCTCATTTTCGTAAAATTTAACATAGAAAAACAATAAAAAGTGTACACCGAGCAACTTTGATTGTCCGAAGATGCTCAACTCTTTCTATGGAGGAGATTTTAACGGTTTTGTCCATTTGTCATAGAAAGTTAATATTTTGGCATCGAAGTAATCTTGAAAGCTTATACTCGTAAAATTTGACTTAGTACAACAATATAAATTGTACAACGAGCAACTTTGATTGTCCGAAGTTGCTCAACTCTCGCTATGGAGGTGCTTTTAACGGTTTTGACCATTTGTCATAGAAAGTTGGTGTTTTGGCATCGAAATAATCCTGGAAGCTCATTTTCTTAAAATTTAACATAGAAGAACAATAAAAAGTGTACACCGAGCAACTTCGATAGTCCGAAGTTGCTCAACTCTCTCTATGGAGGAGCTTTTAACAGGTTTTGTCCATTTGTCATAGAAAGTTGGTGTTTTGGAATCGAAATAACCCCGGAAGCTCATTTTCGTAAAATTTAACATAGAAGAACAATAAAAAGTGTACACCGAGCAACTTTGATTGTCCGAAGATGCTCAACTCTTTCTATGGAGGAGATTTTAACGGTTTTGTCCATTTGTCATAGAAAGTTAATGTTTTGGCATCGAAATAATCTTGAAAGCTTATACTCGTAAAATTTGACTTAGTAGAACAATATAAATTCTACACCGAGCAACTTTGATTGTCCGAAGTTGCTCAACTCTCTCTATGGAGGAGCTTTTAACGGTTTTGTCCATTTGTCATGGAAAGTTGGTGTTTTGGCATCGAAATAATCCTGAAAGCTCATTTTCTTAAAATTTAACATAGAAGAACAATAAAAAGTGTACACCGAGCAACTTCGATAGTCCGAAGTTGCTCAACTCTCCCTATGGAGGAGTTTTTAACGGTTTTGTCTATTTGTCATAGAAAGTTGGTGTTTTGGCATGGAAATAATCCTGGAAGCTCATTTTCGTAATAACATAAAAGAATAATAAAAAGTGTACACCGAGCAACATTAATTGTCCGAAGTTGCTCAACTCTCTCTATGGAGGTGTTTTTAACGGTTTTGCCTATTTGTCATAGAAAGTTGGTGTTTTGGCATCGAAATAATCCTGGAAGCTCATTTTCTTAAAATTTAACATAGAGGAACAATAAAAAGTGTACACCGAGCAACTTCGATAGTCTGAAGTTGCTCAACTCTCTCTATGGATGAGCTTTTAACGGTTTTTTCCATTTGTCATAGAAAGTTGGTGTTTTGGCATCGAAATAATCCTGGAAGCTCATTTTCGTAAAATTTAACATAAAAGAACAATAAAAAGTGTACACCGAGCAACTTTGATTGTCCGAAGATGCTCAACTCTTTCTATGGAGGTGCTTTTAACAATTTTGTCCATTTGTCATAGAAAGTTAATGTTTTGGCATCGAAATAATCTTGGAAGCGTATACTCGTAAAATGTGACTTAGTAGAACAATATAAAGTGTACACCGAGCAACTTTGATAGTCCGAAGTTGCTAAACTCTCTCTACGGAAGAGCTTTTAACGGTTTTGTCCATTTGTCATAGAAAGTTGGTGTTTTGGCATCAAAATAATCGTGCAAGCTCATTTTCGTAAAATTTAACATAAAAGAACAATATAAATTGTACAACGAGCAACTTTGATTGTCCGAAGTTGCTCAACTCTCGCTATGGAGGTGCTTTTAACGGTTTTGTCCATTTGTCATAGAAAGTTGGTGTTTTGGCATCGAAATAATCATGGAAGCTCATTTTCTTAAAATTTAACATAGAAGAACAATAAAAAGTGTACACCGAGCAACTTCGATAGTCCGAAGTTGCTCAACTCTCTCTATGGAGGAGCTTTTAACGGTTTTTTCCATTTGTCATAGAAAGTTGGTGGTTTGGCATCGAAATAATCCGGGAAGCTCATTTTCGTAAAATTTGACTTAGTAGAACAATATAAATTGTACACCGAGCAACTTTGATTGTCCGAAGTTGCTCAACTCTCGCTATGGAGGTGCTTTTAACGGTTTTGTCCATTTTTCATAGAAAGTTAATGTTTTGGCATCGAAATAATCTTGGAAACTTATACTCGTAAAATTTGACTTAGTAGAACAATATAAATTGTACACCGAGCAACTTTGATTGTCCGAAGTTGCTCAAGTCTCGCTATG
Organism: Euonymus europaeus; assembly: GCA_963580455.1. NCBI lineage: Eukaryota > Viridiplantae > Streptophyta > Magnoliopsida > Celastrales > Celastraceae > Euonymus > Euonymus europaeus. The sequence goes on along the minus strand of OY756967.1, from coordinate 11,206,130 downwards.
GAGGTGCTTTTAACGGTTTTGTCCATTTGTCATAGAAAGTTGCTGTTTTGGCATCGAAATAATCCTGGAAGCTCATTTTCGTAAAATTTAACATAGAAGAACAATAAAAAGTGTACACCGAGCAACTTTGATTGTCCGAAGATGCTCAACTCTTTCTATTGAGGAGATTTTAACGGTTTTCTCCATTTGTCATAGAAAGTTAATGTTTTGGCATCGAAATAATCTTGAAAGCTTATACTCGTAAAATTTGACTTAGTAGAACAATATAAATTGTACACCGAGCAACTTTGATTGTCCGAAGTTGCTCAAGTCTCGCTATGGAGGTGCTTTTAACGGTTTTGTCCATTTGTCATAGAAAGTTGGTGTTTTGGCATCAAAATAATCGTGCAAGCTCATTTTCGTAAAATTTAACATAAAAGAACAATAAAAAGTGTACACCGAGCAACTTCGATAGTCCGAAGTTGCTCAACTCTCTCTATGGGGGTGTTTTTAACGGTTTTGTCTATTTGTCATAGAAAGTTGGTGTTTTGGCATCAAAATAATCCTGGAAGCTCATTTTCGTAAAATTTAACATAAAAGAACAATAAAAAGTGTACACCGAGCAACTCTCTCTATGGAGGAGCTTTTAACAGGTTTTGTCCATTTGTCATAGAAAGTTGGTGTTTTGGAATCGAAATAACCCCGGAAGCTCATTTTCGTAAAATTTAACATAGAAGAACAATAAAAAGTGTACACCGAGCAACTTTGATTGTCCGAAGATGCTCAACTCTTTCTATGGAGGAGATTTTAACGGTTTTGTCCATTTGTCATAGAAAGTTAATGTTTTGGCATCGAAATAATCTTGAAAACTTATACTCGTAAAATTTGACTTAGTAGAACAATATAAATTGTACACCGAGCAACTTTGATTGTCCGAAGTTGCTCAAGTCTCTCTATGGAAGAGCTTTTAACGGTTTTGTCCATTTGTCATGGAAAGTTGGTGTTTTGGCATCAAAATAATCGTGCAAGCTCATTTTCGTAAAATTTAACATAGAAGAACAATAAAAAGTGTACACCGAGCAACTTCGATAGTCCGAAGTTGCTCAACTCTCTCTATGGGGGTGTTTTTAACGGTTTTGTCTATTTGTCATAGAAAGTTGGTGTTTTGGCATCAAAATAATCCTGGAAGCTCATTTTCGTAAAATTTAACATAAAAGAATAATAAAAAGTGTACACCGAGCAACATTAATTGTCCGAAGTTGCTCAACTCTCTCTATGGAGGTGTTTTTAACGGTTTTGCCTATTTGTCATAGAAAGTTGGTGTTTTGGCATCGAAATAATCCTGGAAGCTCATTTTCTTAAAATTTAACATAGAAGAACAATAAAAAGTGTACACCGAGCAACTTCGATAGTCTGAAGTTGCTCAACTCTCTCTATGGATGAGCTTTTAACGGTTTTTTCCATTTGTCATAGAAAGTTGGTGTTTTGGCATCGAAATAATCCTGGAAGCTCATTTTCGTAAAATTTAACATAAAAGAACAATAAAAAGTGTACACCGAGCAACTTTGATTGTCCGAAGATGCTCAACTCTTTCTATGGAGGTGCTTTTAACAATTTTGTTCATTTGTCATAGAAAGTTAATGTTTTGGCATCGAAATAATCTTGGAAGCTTATACTCGTAAAATGTGACTTAGTAGAACAATATAAAGTGTACACCGAGCAACTTTGATAGTCCGAAGTTGCTAAACTCTCTCTATGGAAGAGCTTTTAACGGTTTTGTCCATTTGTCATAGAAAGTTGGTGTTTTGGCATCAAAATAATCGTGCAAGCTCATTTTCGTAAAATTTAACATAAAAGAACAATAAAAAGTGTACACCGAGCAACTTCGATAGTCCGAAGTTGCTCAACTCTCTTTATGGGGGTGTTTTTAACGGTTTTGTCTATTTGTCATAGAAAGTTGGTGTTTTGGCATCAAAATAATCCTGGAAGCTCATTTTCGTAAAATTTAACATAAAAGAACAATAAAAATTGTACACCGAGCAACTTCGATAGTCCGAAGTTGCTCAACTCTCTCTATGGAGGAGCTTTTAACGGTTTTTTCCATTTGTCATAGAAAGTTGGTGGTTTGGCATCGAAATAATCCGGGAAGCTCATTTTCGTAAAATTTGACTTAGTAGAACAATATAAATTGTACACCGAGCAACTTTGATTGTCCGAAGTTGCTCAACTCTCGCTATGCAGGTGCTTTTAACGGTTTTGTCCATTTGTCATAGAAAGTTGGTGTTTTGCCATCGAAATAATCCTGGAAGCTCATTTTCATAAAATTTAACATAGAAGAATAATAAAAAGTGTACACCGAGCAACTTCGATAGTCCGAAGTTGCTCAACTCTCTCTATGGAGGAGCTTTTAACGGTTTTTTTCATTTGTCATAGAAAGTTGGTGTTTTGGCATCGAAATAATCCTAGAAGCTCATTTTCGTAAAATTTAACATAAAAGAACAATAAAAAGTGTACACTGAGCAACTTTGATTGTCCGAAGATGCTCAACTCTTTCTATGGAGCAGCTTTTAACAGTTTTGTCCATGTCATAGAAAGTTAATGTTTTGGCATCGAAATAATCTTGGAAGCTTATACTCGTAAAATTTGACTTAGTAGAATAATATAAATTGTACACCGAGCAACTTTGATTGTCCGAAGTTGCTCAACTCTCGATATGGAGGTGCTTTTAACGGTTTTGTCCATTTGTCATAGAAAGTTGGTGTTTCGGCATCGAAATAATCCTGGAAGCTCATTTTCATAAAATTTAACATAGAAGAATAATAAAAAGTGTACACCGAGCAACTTCGATAGTCCGAAGTTGCTCAACTCTCTCTATGGAGGAGCTTTTAACGGTTTTGTCCATTTGTCATAGAAAGTTGTTGTTTTGGCATCGAAATAACCCCGGAAGCTCATTTTCGTAAAATTTAACATAGAAGAACAATAAAAAGTGTACACCGAGCAACTTTGATTGTCCGAAGATGCTCAACTCTTTCTATGGAGGAGATTTTAACGGTTTTGTCCATTTGTCATAGAAAGTTGTTGTTTTGGCATCGAAATAATCTTGAAAGCTTATACTCGTAAAATTTGACGTAGTAGAACAATATAAATTGTACACCGAGCAACTTTGATTGTCCGAAGTTGCTCAACTCTCGCTATGTTGGAGCTTTTAACGGTTTTGTCCATTTTTCATAGAAAGTTGGTGTTTTGTCATCGAAATAATCCTGGAAGCTCATTTTCTTAAAATTTAACATAGAAGAACAATAAAAAGTGTAGACCGAGCAACTTCGATAGTCCGAAGTTGCTCAACTCTCTCTATGGAGGAGCTTTTAACGGTTTTGTCCATTTGTCATAGAAAGTTGGTGTTTTGGCATCGAAATAATCCTGGAAGCTCATTTTCGTAAAATTTAACATAAAAGAATAATAAAAAGTGTACACCGAGCAACATTAATTGTCCGAAGTTGCTCAACTCTCTCTATGGAGGTGTTTTTAACGGTTTTGCCTATTTGTCATAGAAAGTTGGTGTTTTGGCATCGAAATAATCCTGGAAGCTCATTTTCTTAAAATTTAACATAGAAGAACAATAAAAAGTGTACACCGAGCAACTTCGATAGTCCGAAGTTGCTCAACTCTCTCTATGGAGGAGCTTTTAACGGTTTTTTCCATTTGTCATAGAAAGTTGGTGTTTTGGCATCGAAATAATCCTGGAAGCTCATTTTCGTAAAATTTAACATAAAAGAACAGTAAAAAGTGTACACCGAGCAACTTTGATTGTCCGAAGATGCACAACTCTTTCTATGAAGGTGCTTTTAACAATTTTGTCCATTTGTCATAGAAAGTTAATGTTTTGGTATCGAAATAATCTTGGAAGCTTATACTCGTAAAATTTGACTTAGTAGAACAATATAAAGTGTTAACCGAGCAACTTTGATAGTCCGAAGTTGCTAAACTCTCTCTATGGAAGTGCTTTTAACGGTTTTGTCCATTTGTCATAGAAAGTTGGTGTTTTGGCATCGAAATAATCGTGCAAGCTCATTTTCGTAAAATTTAACATAAAAGAACAATAAAAAGTGTACACCGAACAACATTGATTGTCCGAAGTTGCTCAACTATCTATGTGGAGGTGTTTTTAACGGTTTTGTCTATTTTTCATAGAAAGTTGGTGTTTTGGCATCGAAATAATCCTGGAAGCTCATTTTCATAAAATTTAACATAGAAGAATAATAAAAAGTGTACACCGAGCAACTTCGATAGTCCGAAGTTGCTCAACTCTCTTTATGGAGGAGCTTCTGACGGTTTTTTCCATTTGTCATAGAAAGTTGGTGTTTTGGCATCGAAATAATCGTGGAAGCTCATTTTCGTAAAATTTAACATAAAACAATAAAAAGTGTACACCGAGCAACTTTGATTGTCCGAAGATGCTCAACTCTTTCTTTGGAGCTGCTTTTAACAGTTTTGTCCATTTGTCATAGAAAGTTAATGTTTTGGTATCGAAATAATCTTGGAAACTTATACTCGTAAAATTTGACTTAGTAGAACAATATAAATTGTACACCGAGCAACTTTGATTGTCCGAAGTTGCTCAAGTCTCGCTATGGAGGTGCTTTTAACGGTTTTGTCCATTTGTCATAGAAAGTTGGTGTTTTGGCATCGAAATAATCCTGGAAGCTCATTTTCATAAAATTTAACGTAGAAAAATAATAAAAAGTGTACACCGAGCAATTTCGATAGTCCGAAGTTGCTCAACTCTCTCTATGGAGGAGCTTTTAACGGTTTTGTCCATTTGTCATAGAAAGTTGGTGTTTTGGCATCGAAATAACCCCGGAAGCTCATTTTCGTAAAATTTAACATAGAAAAACAATAAAAAGTGTACACCGAGCAACTTTGATTGTCCGAAGATGCTCAACTCTTTCTATGGAGGACATTTTAACGGTTTTGTCCATTTGTCATAGAAAGTTAATATTTTGGCATCGAAATAATCTTGAAAGCTTATACTCGTAAAATTTGACTTAGTACAACAATATAAATTGTACAACGAGCAACTTCGATTGTCCGAAGTTGCTCAACTCTCGCTATGGAGGTGCTTTTAACGGTTTTGTCCATTTGTCATAGAAAGTTGGTGTTTTGGCATCGAAATAATCCTGGAAGCTCATTTTCTTAAAATTTAACATAGAAGAACAATAAAAAGTGTACACCGAGCAACTTCGATAGTCCGAAGTTGCTCAACTCTCTCTATGGAGGAGCTTTTAACAGGTTTTGTCCATTTGTCATAGAAAGTTGGTGTTTTGGAATCGAAATAACCCCGGAAGCTCATTTTCGTAAAATTTAACATAGAAGAACAATAAAAAGTGTACACCGAGCAACTTTGATTGTCCGAAGATGCTCAACTCTTTCTATGGAGGAGATTTTAACGGTTTTGTCCATTTCTCATAGAAAGTTAATGTTTTGGCATCGAAATAATCTTGAAAACTTATACTCGTAAAATTTGACTTAGTAGAACAATATAAATTGTACACCGAGCAACTTTGATTGTCCGAAGTTGCTCAAGTCTCTCTATGGAGGAGCTTTTAACGGTTTTGTCCATTTGTCATGGAAAGTTGGTGTTTTGGCATCAAAATAATCGTGCAAGCTCATTTTCGTAAAATTTAACATAGAAGAACAATAAAAAGTGTACACCGAGCAACTTCGATAGTCCGAAGTTGCTCAACTCTCTCTATGGGGGTGTTTTTAACGGTTTTGTCTATTTGTCATAGAAAGTTGGTGTTTTGGCATCAAAATAATCCTGGAAGCTCATTTTCGTAAAATTTAACATAAAAGAATAATAAAAAGTGTACACCGAGCAACATTAATTGTCCGAAGTTGCTCAACTCTCTCTATGGAGGTGTTTTTAACGGTTTTGCCTATTTGTCATAGAAAGTTGGTGTTTTGGCATCGAAATAATCCTGGAAGCTCATTTTCTTAAAATTTAACATAGAAGAACAATAAAAAGTGTACACCGAGCAACTTCGATAGTCTGAAGTTGCTCAACTCTCTCTATGGATGAGCTTTTAACGGTTTTTTCCATTTGTCATAGAAAGTTGGTGTTTTGGCATCGAAATAATTCTGGAAGCTCATTTTCGTAAAATTTAACATAAAAGAACAATAAAAAGTGTACACCGAGCAACTTTGATTGTCCGAAGATGCTCAACTCTTTCTATGGAGGTGCTTTTAACAATTTTGTTCATTTGTCATAGAAAGTTAATGTTTTGGCATCGAAATAATCTTGGAAGCTTATACTCGTAAAATGTGACTTAGTAGAACAATATAAAGTGTACACCGAGCAACTTTGATAGTCCGAAGTTGCTAAACTCTCTCTATGGAAGAGCTTTTAACGGTTTTGTCCATTTGTCATAGAAAGTTGGTGTTTTGGCATCAAAATAATCGTGCAAGCTCATTTTCGTAAAATTTAACATAAAAGAACAATAAAAAGTGTACACCGAGCAACTTCGATAGTCCGAAGTTGCTCAACTCTCTCTATGGGGGTGTTTTTAACGGTTTTGTCTATTTGTCATAGAAAGTTGGTGTTTTGGCATCAAAATAATCCTGGAAGCTCATTTTCGTAAAATTTAACATAAAAGAACAATAAAAATTGTACACCGAGCAACTTCGATAGTCCGAAGTTGCTCAACTCTCTCTATGGAGGAGCTTTTAACGGTTTTTTCCATTTGTCATAGAAAGTTGGTGGTTTGGCATCGAAATAATCCGGGAAGCTCATTTTCGTAAAATTTGACTTAGTAGAACAATATAAATTGTACACCGAGCAACTTTGATTGTCCGAAGTTGCTCAACTCTCGCTATGCAGGTGCTTTTAACGGTTTTGTCCATTTGTCATAGAAAGTTGGTGTTTTGCCATCGAAATAATCCTGGAAGCTCATTTTCATAAAATTTAACATAGAAGAATAATAAAAAGTGTACACCGAGCAACTTCGATAGTCCGAAGTTGCTCAACTCTCTCTATGGAGGAGCTTTTAACGGTTTTTTTCATTTGTCATAGAAAGTTGGTGTTTTGGCATCGAAATAATCCTAGAAGCTCATTTTCGTAAAATTTAACATAAAAGAACAATAAAAAGTGTACACTGAGCAACTTTGATTGTCCGAAGATGCTCAACTCTTTCTATGGAGCAGCTTTTAACAGTTTTGTCCATGTCATAGAAAGTTAATGTTTTGGCATCGAAATAATCTTGGAAGCTTATACTCGTAAAATTTGACTTAGTAGAACAATATAAATTGTACACCGAGCAACTTTGATTGTCCGAAGTTGCTCAACTCTCGATATGGAGGTGCTTTTAACGGTTTTGTCCATTTGTCATAGAAAGTTGGTGTTTCGGCATCGAAATAATCCGGGAAGCTCATTTTCATAAAATTTAACATAGAAGAATAATAAAAAGTGTACACCGAGCAACTTCGATAGTCCGAAGTTGCTCAACTCTCTCTATGGAGGAGCTTTTAACGGTTTTGTCCATTTGTCATAGAAAGTTGTTGTTTTGGCATCGAAATAACCCCGGAAGCTCATTTTCGTAAAATTTAACATAGAAGAACAATAAAAAGTGTACACCGAGCAACTTTGATTGTCCGAAGATGCTCAACTCTTTCTATGGAGGAGATTTTAACGGTTTTGTCCATTTGTCATAGAAAGTTAATGTTTTGGCATCGAAATAATCTTGAAAGCTTATACTCGTAAAATTTGACTTAGTAGAACAATATAAATTGTACACCGAGCAACTTTGATTGTCCGAAGTTGCTCAACTCTCGCTATGTTGGAGCTTTTAACGGTTTTGTCCATTTTTCATAGAAAGTTGGTGTTTTGTCATCGAAATAATCCTGGAAGCTCATTTTCTTAAAATTTAACATAGAAGAACAATAAAAAGTGTAGACCGAGCAACTTCGATAGTCCGAAGTTGCTCAACTCTCTCTATGGAGGAGCTTTTAACGGTTTTGTCCATTTGTCATAGAAAGTTGGTGTTTTGGCATCGAAATAATCCTGGAAGCTCATTTTCGTAAAATTTAACATAAAAGAATAATAAAAAGTGTACACCGAGCAACATTAATTGTCCGAAGTTGCTCAACTCTCTCTATGGAGGTGTTTTTAACGGTTTTGCCTATTTGTCATAGAAAGTTGGTGTTTTGGCATCGAAATAATCCTGGAAGCTCATTTTCTTAAAATTTAACATAGAAGAACAATAAAAAGTGTACACCGAGCAACTTCGATAGTCCGAAGTTGCTCAACTCTCTCTATGGAGGAGCTTTTAACGGTTTTTTCCATTTGTCATAGAAAGTTGGTGTTTTGGCATCGAAATAATCCTGGAAGCTCATTTTCGTAAAATTTAACATAAAAGAACAGTAAAAAGTGTACACCGAGCAACTTTGATTGTCCGAAGATGCACAACTCTTTCTATGAAGGTGCTTTTAACAATTTTGTCCATTTGTCATAGAAAGTTAATGTTTTGGTATCGAAATAATCTTGGAAGCTTATACTCGTAAAATTTGACTTAGTAGAACAATATAAAGTGTTAACCGAGCAACTTTGATAGTCCGAAGTTGCTAAACTCTCTCTATGGAAGTGCTTTTAACGGTTTTGTCCATTTGTCATAGAAAGTTGGTGTTTTGGCATCGAAATAATCGTGCAAGCTCATTTTCGTAAAATTTAACATAAAAGAACAATAAAAAGTGTACACCGAACAACATTGATTGTCCGAAGTTGCTCAACTCTCTATGTGGAGGTGTTTTTAACGGTTTTGTCTATTTTTCATAGAAAGTTGGTGTTTTGGCATCGAAATAATCCTGGAAGCTCATTTTCATAAAATTTAACATAGAAGAATAATAAAAAGTGTACACCGAGCAACTTCGATAGTCCGAAGTTGCTCAACTCTCTTTATGGAGGAGCTTCTGACGGTTTTTTCCATTTGTCATAGAAAGTTGGTGTTTTGGCATCGAAATAATCGTGGAAGCTCATTTTCGTAAAATTTAACATAAAACAATAAAAAGTGTACACCGAGCAACTTTGATTGTCCGAAGATGCTCAACTCTTTCTTTGGAGCTGCTTTTAACAGTTTTGTCCATTTGTCATAGAAAGTTAATGTTTTGGTATCGAAATAATCTTGGAAACTTATACTCGTAAAATTTGACTTAGTAGAACAATATAAATTGTACACCGAGCAACTTTGATTGTCCGAAGTTGCTCAAGTCTCGCTATGGAGGTGCTTTTAACGGTTTTGTCCATTTGTCATAGAAAGTTGGTGTTTTGGCATCGAAATAATCCTGGAAGCTCATTTTCATAAAATTTAACGTAGAAAAATAATAAAAAGTGTACACCGAGCAATTTCGATAGTCCGAAGTTGCTCAACTCTCTCTATGGAGGAGCTTTTAACGGTTTTGTCCATTTGTCATAGAAAGTTGGTGTTTTGGCATCGAAATAACCCCGGAAGCTCATTTTCGTAAAATTTAACATAGAAAAACAATAAAAAGTGTACACCGAGCAACTTTGATTGTCCGAAGATGCTCAACTCTTTCTATGGAGGACATTTTAACGGTTTTGTCCATTTGTCATAGAAAGTTAATATTTTGGCATCGAAATAATCTTGAAAGCTTATACTCGTAAAATTTGACTTAGTACAACAATATAAATTGTACAACGAGCAACTTCGATTGTCCGAAGTTGCTCAACTCTCGCTATGGAGGTGCTTTTAACGGTTTTGTCCATTTGTCATAGAAAGTTGGTGTTTTGGCATCGAAATAATCCTGGAAGCTCATTTTCTTAAAATTTAACATAGAAGAACAATAAAAAGTGTACACCGAGCAACTTCGATAGTCCGAAGTTGCTCAACTCTCTCTATGGAGGAGCTTTTAACAGGTTTTGTCCATTTGTCATAGAAAGTTGGTGTTTTGGAATCGAAATAACCCCGGAAGCTCATTTTCGTAAAATTTAACATAGAAGAACAATAAAAAGTGTACACCGAGCAACTTTGATTGTCCGAAGATGCTCAACTCTTTCTATGGAGGAGATTTTAACGGTTTTGTCCATTTGTCATAGAAAGTTAATGTTTTGGCATCGAAATAATCTTGAAAAATTATACTCGTAAAATTTGACTTAGTAGAACAATATAAATTGTACACCGAGCAACTTTGATTGTCCGAAGTTGCTCAAGTCTCTCTATGGAGGAGCTTTTAACGGTTTTGTCCATTTGTCATGGAAAGTTGGTGTTTTGGCATCAAAATAATCGTGCAAGCTCATTTTCGTAAAATTTAACATAGAAGAACAATAAAAAGTGTACACCGAGCAACTTCGATAGTCCGAAGTTGCTCAACTCTCTCTATAGGGGTGTTTTTAACGGTTTTGTCTATTTGTCATAGAAAGTTGGTGTTTTGGCATCAAAATAATCCTGGAAGCTCATTTTCGTAAAATTTAACATAAAAGAATAATAAAAAGTGTACACCGAGCAACATTAATTGTCCGAAGTTGCTCAACTCTCTCTATGGAGGTGTTTTTAACGGTTTTGCCTATTTGTCATAGAAAGTTGGTGTTTTGGCATCGAAATAATCCTGGAAGCTCATTTTCTTAAAATTTAACATAGAAGAACAATAAAAAGTGTACACCGAGCAACTTCGATAGTCTGAAGTTGCTCAACTCTCTCTATGGATGAGCTTTTAACGGTTTTTTCCATTTGTCATAGAAAGTTGGTGTTTTGGCATCGAAATAATCCTGGAAGCTCATTTTCGTAAAATTTAACATAAAAGAACAATAAAAAGTGTACACCGAGCAACTTTGATTGTCCGAAGATGCTCAACTCTTTCTATGGAGGTGCTTTTAACAATTTTGTTCATTTGTCATAGAAAGTTAATGTTTTGGCATCGAAATAATCTTGGAAGCTTATACTCGTAAAATGTGACTTAGTAGAACAATATAAAGTGTACACCGAGCAACTTTGATAGTCCGAAGTTGCTAAACTCTCTCTATGGAAGAGCTTTTAACGGTTTTGTCCATTTGTCATAGAAAGTTGGTGTTTTGGCATCAAAATAATCGTGCAAGCTCATTTTCGTAAAATTTAACATAAAAGAACAATAAAAAGTGTACACCGAGCAACTTCGATAGTCCGAAGTTGCTCAACTCTCTCTATGGGGGTGTTTTTAACGGTTTTGTCTATTTGTCATAGAAAGTTGGTGTTTTGGCATCGAAATAATCCTGGAAGCTCATTTTCTTAAAATTTAACATAGAAGAACAATAAAAAGTGTACACCGAGCAACTTCGATAGTCTGAAGTTGCTCAACTCTCTCTATGGATGAGCTTTTAACGGTTTTGTCCATTTGTCATGGAAAGTTGGTGTTTTGGCATCAAAATAATCGTGCAAGCTCATTTTCGTAAAATTTAACATAAAAGAACAATAAAAAGTGTACACCGAGCAACTTTGATTGTCCGAAGATGCTCAACTCTTTCTATGGAGGTGCTTTTAACAATTTTGTTCATTTGTCATAGAAAGTTAATGTTTTGGCATCGAAATAATCTTGGAAGCTTATACTCGTAAAATGTGACTTAGTAGAACAATATAAAGTGTACACCGAGCAACTTTGATAGTCCGAAGTTGCTAAACTCTCTCTATGGAAGAGCTTTTAACGGTTTTGTCCATTTGTCATGGAAAGTTGGTGTTTTGGCATCAAAATAATCGTGCAAGCTCATTTTCGTAAAATTTAACATAGAAGAACAATAAAAAGTGTACACCGAGCAACTTCGATAGTCCGAAGTTGCTCAACTCTCTCTATGGGGGTGTTTTTAACGGTTTTGTCTATTTGTCATAGAAAGTTGGTGTTTTGGCATCAAAATAATCCTGGAAGCTCATTTTCGTAAAATTTAACATAAAAGAATAATAAAAAGTGTACACCGAGCAACATTAATTGTCCGAAGTTGCTCAACTCTCTCTATGGAGGTGTTTTTAACGGTTTTGTCTATTTGTCATAGAAAGTTGGTGTTTTGGCATCAAAATAATCCTGGAAGCTCATTTTCGTAAAATTTAACATAAAAGAATAATAAAAAGTGTACACCGAGCAACATTAATTGTCCGAAGTTGCTCAACTCTCTCTATGGAGGTGTTTTTAACGGTTTTGCCTATTTGTCATAGAAAGTTGGTGTTTTGGCATCGAAATAATCCTGGAAGCTCATTTTCTTAAAATTTAACATAGAAGAACAATAAAAAGTGTACACCGAGCAACTTCGATAGTCTGAAGTTGCTCAACTCTCTCTATGGATGAGCTTTTAACGGTTTTGTCCATTTGTCATGGAAAGTTGGTGTTTTGGCATCGAAATAATCCTGGAAGCTCATTTTCGTAAAATTTAACATAAAAGAACAATAAAAAGTGTACACCGAGCAACTTTGATTGTCCGAAGATGCTCAACTCTTTCTATGGAGGTGCTTTTAACAATTTTGTTCATTTGTCATAGAAAGTTAATGTTTTGGCATCGAAATAATCTTGGAAGCTTATACTCGTAAAATGTGACTTAGTAGAACAATATAAAGTGTACACCGAGCAACTTTGATAGTCCGAAGTTGCTAAACTCTCTCTATGGAAGAGCTTTTAACGGTTTTGTCCATTTGTCATGGAAAGTTGGTGTTTTGGCATCAAAATAATCGTGCAAGCTCATTTTCGTAAAATTTAACATAGAAGAACAATAAAAAGTGTACACCGAGCAACTTCGATAGTCCGAAGTTGCTCAACTCTCTCTATGGGGGTGTTTTTAACGGTTTTGTCTATTTGTCATAGAAAGTTGGTGTTTTGGCATCAAAATAATCCTGGAAGCTCATTTTCGTAAAATTTAACATAAAAGAATAATAAAAAGTGTACACCGAGCAACATTAATTGTCCGAAGTTGCTCAACTCTCTCTATGGAGGTGTTTTTAACGGTTTTGCCTATTTGTCATAGAAAGTTGGTGTTTTGGCATCGAAATAATCCTGGAAGCTCATTTTCTTAAAATTTAACATAGAAGAACAATAAAAAGTGTACACCGAGCAACTTCGATAGTCTGAAGTTGCTCAACTCTCTCTATGGATGAGCTTTTAACGGTTTTTTCCATTTGTCATAGAAAGTTGGTGTTTTGGCATCGAAATAATCCTGGAAGCTCATTTTCGTAAAATTTAACATAAAAGAACAATAAAAAGTGTACACCGAGCAACTTTGATTGTCCGAAGATGCTCAACTCTTTCTATGGAGGTGCTTTTAACAATTTTGTTCATTTGTCATAGAAAGTTAATGTTTTGGCATCGAAATAATCTTGGAAGCTTATACTCGTAAAATGTGACTTAGTAGAACAATATAAAGTGTACACCGAGCAACTTTGATAGTCCGAAGTTGCTAAACTCTCTCTATGGAAGAGCTTTTAACGGTTTTGTCCATTTGTCATAGAAAGTTGGTGTTTTGGCATCAAAATAATCGTGCAAGCTCATTTTCGTAAAATTTAACATAAAAGAACAATAAAAAGTGTACACCGAGCAACTTCGATAGTCCGAAGTTGCTCAACTCTCTTTATGGGGGTGTTTTTAACGGTTTTGTCTATTTGTCATAGAAAGTTGGTGTTTTGGCATCAAAATAATCCTGGAAGCTCATTTTCGTAAAATTTAACATAAAAGAACAATAAAAATTGTACACCGAGCAACTTCGATAGTCCGAAGTTGCTCAACTCTCTCTATGGAGGAGCTTTTAACGGTTTTTTCCATTTGTCATAGAAAGTTGGTGGTTTGGCATCGAAATAATCCGGGAAGCTCATTTTCGTAAAATTTGACTTAGTAGAACAATATAAATTGTACACCGAGCAACTTTGATTGTCCGAAGTTGCTCAACTCTCGCTATGCAGGTGCTTTTAACGGTTTTGTCCATTTGTCATAGAAAGTTGGTGTTTTGCCATCGAAATAATCCTGGAAGCTCATTTTCATAAAATTTAACATAGAAGAATAATAAAAAGTGTACACCGAGCAACTTCGATAGTCCGAAGTTGCTCAACTCTCTCTATGGAGGAGCTTTTAACGGTTTTTTTCATTTGTCATAGAAAGTTGGTGTTTTGGCATCGAAATAATCCTAGAAGCTCATTTTCGTAAAATTTAACATAAAAGAACAATAAAAAGTGTACACTGAGCAACTTTGATTGTCCGAAGATGCTCAACTCTTTCTATGGAGCAGCTTTTAACAGTTTTGTCCATGTCATAGAAAGTTAATGTTTTGGCATCGAAATAATCTTGGAAGCTTATACTCGTAAAATTTGACTTAGTAGAACAATATAAATTGTACACCGAGCAACTTTGATTGTCCGAAGTTGCTCAACTCTCGATATGGAGGTGCTTTTAACGGTTTTGTCCATTTGTCATAGAAAGTTGGTGTTTCGGCATCGAAATAATCCTGGAAGCTCATTTTCATAAAATTTAACATAGAAGAATAATAAAAAGTGTACACCGAGCAACTTCGATAGTCCGAAGTTGCTCAACTCTCTCTATGGAGGAGCTTTTAACGGTTTTGTCCATTTGTCATAGAAAGTTGTTGTTTTGGCATCGAAATAACCCCGGAAGCTCATTTTCGTAAAATTTAACATAGAAGAACAATAAAAAGTGTACACCGAGCAACTTTGATTGTCCGAAGATGCTCAACTCTTTCTATGGAGGAGATTTTAACGGTTTTGTCCATTTGTCATAGAAAGTTAATGTTTTGGCATCGAAATAATCTTGAAAGCTTATACTCGTAAAATTTGACTTAGTAGAACAATATAAATTGTACACCGAGCAACTTTGATTGTCCGAAGTTGCTCAACTCTCGCTATGTTGGAGCTTTTAACGGTTTTGTCCATTTTTCATAGAAAGTTGGTGTTTTGTCATCGAAATAATCCTGGAAGCTCATTTTCTTAAAATTTAACATAGAAGAACAATAAAAAGTGTAGACCGAGCAACTTCGATAGTCCGAAGTTGCTCAACTCTCTCTATGGAGGAGCTTTTAACGGTTTTGTCCATTTGTCATAGAAAGTTGGTGTTTTGGCATCGAAATAATCCTGGAAGCTCATTTTCGTAAAATTTAACATAAAAGAATAATAAAAAGTGTACACCGAGCAACATTAATTGTCCGAAGTTGCTCAACTCTCTCTATGGAGGTGTTTTTAACGGTTTTGCCTATTTGTCATAGAAAGTTGGTGTTTTGGCATCGAAATAATCCTGGAAGCTCAATTTCTTAAAATTTAACATAGAAGAACAATAAAAAGTGTACACCGAGCAACTTCGATAGTCCGAAGTTGCTCAACTCTCTCTATGGAGGAGCTTTTAACGGTTTTTTCCATTTGTCATAGAAAGTTGGTGTTTTGGCATCGAAATAATCCTGGAAGCTCATTTTCGTAAAATTTAACATAAATGAACAGTAAAAAGTGTACACCGAGCAACATTGATTGTCCGAAGTTGCTCAACTCTCTATGTGGAGGTGTTTTTAACGGTTTTGTCTATTTTTCATAGAAAGTTGGTGTTTTGGCATCGAAATAATCCTGGAAGCTCATTTTCGTAAAATTTAACATAGAAGAATAATAAAAAGTGTACACCGAGCAACTTCGATAGTCCGAAGTTGCTCAACTCTCTTTATGGAGGAGCTTCTAACGGTTTTTTCCATTTGTCATAGAAAGTTGGTGTTTTGGCATCGAAATAATCGTGGAAGCTCATTTTCGTAAAATTTAACATAAAAAAACAATAAAAAGTGTACACCGAGCAACTTTGATTGTCCGAAGATGCTCAACTCTTTCTATGGAGCTGCTTTTAACAGTTTTGTCCATTTGTCATAGAAAGTTAATGTTTTGGTATCGAAATAATCTTGGAAACTTATACTCGTAAAATTTGACTTAGTAGAACAATATAAATTGTACACCGAGCAACTTTGATTGTCCGAAGTTGCTCAACTCTCGCTATGGAGGTGCTTTTAACGGTTTTGTCCATTTGTCATAGAAAGTTGGTGTTTTGGCATCGAAATAATCCTGGAAGCTCATTTTCATAAAATTTAACGTAGAAAAATAATAAAAAGTGTACACCGAGCAATTTCGATAGTCCGAAGTTGCTCAACTCTCTCTATGGAGGAGCTTTTAACGGTTTTGTCCATTTGTCATAGAAAGTTGGTGTTTTGGCATCGAAATAACCCCGGAAGCTCATTTTCGTAAAATTTAACATAGAAAAACAATAAAAAGTGTACACCGAGCAACTTTGATTGTCCGAAGATGCTCAACTCTTTCTATGGAGGAGATTTTAACGGTTTTGTCCATTTGTCATAGAAAGTTAATGTTTTGGCATCGAAATAATCTTGAAAGCTTATACTCGTAAAATTTGACTTAGTAGAACAATATAAATTCTACACCGAGCAACTTTGATTGTCCGAAGTTGCTCAACTCTCGCTATGGAGGAGCTTTTAACGGTTTTGTCCATTTGTCATGGAAAGTTGGTGTTTTGGCATCGAAATAATCCTGAAAGCTCATTTTCTTAAAATTTAACATAGAAGAACAATAAAAAGTGTACACCGAGCAACTTCGATAGTCCGAAGTTGCTCAACTCTCTCTATGGAGGAGTTTTTAACGGTTTTGTCTATTTGTCATAGAAAGTTGGTGTTTTGGCATGGAAATAATCGTGGAAGCTCATTTTCGTAAAATTTAACATAAAAGAATAATAAAAAGTGTACACCGAGCAACATTAATTGTCCGAAGTTGCTCAACTCTCTCTATGGAGGTGTTTTTAACGGTTTTGCCTATTTGTCATAGAAAGTTGGTGTTTTGGCATCGAAATAATCCTGGAAGCTCATTTTCTTAAAATTTAACATAAAAGAACAATAAAAAGTGTACACCGAGCAACTTCGATAGTCCGAAGTTGCTCAACTCTCTCTATGGAGGAGCTTTTAACGGTTTTTTCCATTTGTCATAGAAAGTTGGTGTTTTGGCATCGAAATAATCCTGGAAGCTCATTTTCGTAAAATTTAACATAAAAGAACAGTAAAAAGTGTACACCGAGCAACTTTGATTGTCCGAAGATGCACAACTCTTTCTATGAAGGTGCTTTTAACAATTTTGTCCATTTGTCATAGAAAGTTAATGTTTTGGTATCGAAATAATCTTGGAAGCTTATACTCGTAAAATTTGACTTAGTAGAACAATATAAAGTGTTAACCGAGCAACTTTGACAGTCCGAAGTTGCTAAACTCTCTCTATGGAAGTGCTTTTAACGGTTTTGTCCATTTGTCATAGAAAGTTGGTGTTTTGGCATCGAAATAATCGTGCAAGCTCATTTTCGTAAAATTTAACATAAAAGAACAATAAAAAGTGTACACCGAACAACATTGATTGTCCGAAGTTGCTCAACTCTCTATGTGGAGGTGTTTTTAACGGTTTTGTCTATTTTTCATAGAAAGTTGGTGTTTTGGCATCGAAATAATCCTGGAAGCTCATTTTCGTAAAATTTAACATAGAAGAATAATAAAAAGTGTACACCGAGCAACTTCGATAGTCCGAAGTTGCTCAACTCTCTTTATGGAGGAGCTTCTAACGGTTTTTTCCATTTGTCATAGAAAGTTAGTGTTTTGGCATCGAAATAATCGTGGAAGCTCATTTTCGTAAAATTTAACATAAAAAAACAATAAAAAGTGTACACCGAGCAACTTTGATTGTCCGAAGATGCTCAACTCTTTCTATGGAGGAGATTTTAACGGTTTTGTCCATTTGTCATAGCAAGTTAATGTTTTGGCATCGAAATAATCTTGAAAGCTTATACTCGTAAAATTTGACTTAGTAGAACAATATAAATTCTACACCGAGCAACTTTGATTGTCCGAAGTTGCTCAACTCTCGCTATGGAGGAGCTTTTAACGGTTTTGTCCATTTGTCATGGAAAGTTGGTGTTTTGGCATCGAAATAATCGTGAAAGCTCATTTTCTTAAAATTTAACATAGAAGAACAATAAAAAGTGTACACCGAGCAACTTCGATAGTCCGAAGTTGCTCAACTCTCTCTATGGAGGAGTTTTTAACGGTTTTGTCTATTTGTCATAGAAAGTTGGTGTTTTGGCATGGAAATAATCCTGGAAGCTCATTTTCGTAAAATTTAACATAAAAGAATAATAAAAAGTGTACACCGAGCAACATTAATTGTCCGAAGTTGCTCAACTCTCTCTATGGAGGTGTTTTTAACGGTTTTGCCTATTTGTCATAGAAAGTTGGTGTTTTGGCATCGAAATAATCCTGTAAGCTCATTTTCTTAAAATTTAACATAGAAGAACAATAAAAAGTGTACACCGAGCAACTTCGATAGTCCGAAGTTGCTCAACTCTCTCTATGGAGGAGCTTTTAACGGTTTTTTCCATTTGTCATAGAAAGTTGGTGTTTTGGCATCGAAATAATCCTGGAAGCTCATTTTCTTAAAATTTAACATAGAAGAACAATAAAAAGTGTACACCGAGCAACTTCGATAGTCCGAAGTTGCTCAACTCTCTCTATGGAGGAGCTTTTAACGGTTTTTTCCATTTGTCATAGAAAGTTGGTGTTTTGGCATCGAAATAATCCTGGAAGCTCATTTTCGTAAAATTTAACATAAAAGAACAATAAAAAGTGTACACCGAGCAACTTTGATTGTCCGAAGATGCCCAACTCTTTCTATGGAGCTGCTTTTAACGGTTTTGTCCATTTGTCATAGAAAGTTAATGTTTTGGAATCGAAATAATCTTGGAAGCTTATACTCGTAAAATTTGACTTAGTATAACAATATAAAGTGTACACCGAGCAACTTTGATTGTCCAAAGTTGCTCAACTCTCTCTATGGAGGAGCTTTTAACGGTTTTTTCCATTTGTCATAGAAAGTTGGTGTTTTGGCATCGAAATAATCCTGGAAGCTCATTTTCTTAAAATTTAACATAGAAGAACAATAAAAAGTGTACACCGAGCAACTTTGATAGTCCGAAGTTGCTCAACTCTCTCTATGGAGGAGCTTTTAACGGTTTTGTCCATTTGTCATTGAAAGTTGGTGTTTTGGCATCGAAATAACACCGGAAGCTCATTTTCGTAAAATTTAACATAGAAGAACAATAAAAAGTGTACACCGAGCAACATTGATTGTCCGAAGTTGCTCAACTCTCTCTATGGAGGTGTTTTTAACGGTTTTGTCTATTTGTCATAGAAAGTTGGTGTTTTGGCATCGAAATAATCCTGGAAGCTCATTTTCTTAAAATTTAACATAGAAGAACAATAAAAAGTGTACACCGAGCAACTTAGATTGTCCGAAGTTGCTCAACTCTCTCTATGGAGGAGCTTTTAACGGTTTTGTCCATTTGTCATAGAAAGTTGGTGTTTTGGCATCGAAATAATCCTGGAAGCTCATTTTCGTAAAATTTAACATAGAAGAATAATAAAAAGTGTACACCGAGCAACTTCGATAGTCCGAAGTTGCTCAACTCTCTCTATGGGGGAGCTTTTAACGGTTTTTTCCATTTGTCATAGAAAGTTGGTGTTTTGGCATCGAAATAATCCTGGAAGCTCATTTTCGTAAAATTTAACATAAAAGAACAATAAAAAGCGTTCACCGAGCAACTTTGATTGTCCGAAGATGCTCAACTCTTTCTATGGAGCTGCTTTTAACAGTTTTGTCCATTTGTCATAGAAAGTTAATGTTTTGGCATCGAAATAATCTTGGAAGCTTATACTCGTAAAATTTGACTTAGTAAAACAATATAAATTGTACACCGAGCAACTTTGATTGTCCGAAGATGCCCAACTCTTTCTATGGAGGTGCTTTAACCGTTTTGTACATTTGTCGTAGAAAGTTAATGTTTTTGAATCGAAATAATCTTGGAAGCTTATACTCGTAAAATTTGACTTAGTAGAACAATATAAAGTGTACACCGAGCAACTTTGATAGTCCGAAGTTGCTAAACTCTCTCTATGGAGGAGCTTTTAACGGTTTTGTCCATTTGTCATAGAAAGTTGGTGTTTTGGCATCGAAATAACCCTGGAAGCTCATTTTCGTAAAATTTAACATAGAAGAACAATAAAAAGTGTACACCGAGCAACTTTGATTGTCCGAAGATGCTCAACTCTTTCTATGGAGGAGATTTTAACGGTTTTGTCCATTAGTCATAGAAAGTTAATGTTTTGGCATCGAAATAATCTTGAAAGCTTAAACTCGTAAAATTTAACTTAGTAGAACAATATAAATTGTACACCGAGCAACTTTGATTGTCCGAAGTTGCTCAACTCTCGCTATGGAGGAGCTTTTAACGGTTTTGTACATTTGTCATGGAAAGTTGGTGTTTTGGCATCGAAATAATCCGGGAATCTCATTTTCTTAAAATTTAAAATAGAAGAACAATAAAAAGTGTACACCGAGCAACTTCGATAGTCCGAAGTTGCTCAACTCTCTCTATGGAGGAGTTTTTAACGGTTTTGTCTATTTGTCATAGAAAGTTGGTGTTTTGGCATCGAAATAATCCTGGAAGCTCATTTTCGTAAAATTTAACATAAAAGAATAATAAAAAGTGTACACCGATCAACATTGATTGTCCGAAGTTGCTCAACTTTCTCTATGGAGGTGTTTTTAACGATTTTGTCTATTTGTCATAGAAAGTTGGTGTTTTGGCATCGAAATAATCCTGGAAGCTCATTTTCGTTAAATTTAACATAGAAGAATAATAAAAAGTGTACACCGAGCAACTTCGATAGTCCGAAGTTTGAGACTCTCGCTATGGAGGAGCTTTTAACGGTTTTGTCCATTTGTCATAGAAAGTTAATGTTTTGGCATCGAAATAATCTTGGAAGCTCATTTTCGTAAAATTTAACATAAAAGAACAATAAAAATTGTACACCGAGCAACTTTGATTGTCCGAAGATGCCACACTCTTTCTATGGAGGTGCTTTTAACGGTTTTGTCCATTTGTCATAGAAAGTTAATGTTTTGGCATCGAAATAATCTTGGAAGCTTATACTTATAAAATTTGACTTAGTAGAACAATATAAAGTGTACACCGAGCAACTTTGATAGTCCGAAGTTGCTAAACTCTCTCTATGGAAGAGCTTTTAACGGTTTTGTCCATTTGTCATAGAAAGTTGGTGTTTTGGCATCGAAATAATCGTGCAAGCTCATTTTCGTAAAATTTAACATAAAAGAACAATAAAAAGTGTACACCGAGCAACATTGATTGTCCGAAGTTGCTCAACTCTCTCTATGAAGGTGTTTTTGACGGTTTTGTCTATTTGTCATAGAAAGTTGGTGTTTTGGCATCGAAATAATCGTGCAAGCTCATTTTCGTAAAATTTAACATAAAAGAACAATAAAAAGTGTATACCGAGCAACATTGATTGTACACCGTGCAACTTTGATTGTCCGAAGTTGCTCAACTCTCGCTATGGAGGTGCTTTTAACGGTTTTGTCCATTTGTCATAGAAAGTTGGAGTTTTGGCATCGAAATAATCCTGGAAGCTCATTTTAATAAAATTTAACATAGAAGAATAATAAAAAGTGTACACCGAGGAACTTCGATAGTCCGAAGTTGCTCAACTCTCTCTAAGGAGGAGTTTTTAACGGTTTTGTCTATTTGTCATAGAAAGTTGGTGTTTTGGCATCGAAATAATCGTGCAAGCTCATTTTCGTAAAATTTAACATAAAAGAACAATAAAAAGTGTACACCGAGCAACATTGATTGTCCGAAGTTGCTCAACTCCCTCTATGGAGGAGCTTTTAATGGTTTTCTCCATTTGTCATAGAAAGTTGGTGTTTTGGCATCGAAATAATCCTAGAAGCTCATTTTCGTATAATTTAACATAGAAGAACAATAAAAAGTGTACACCGAGCAACTTTGATAGTCCGAAGTTGCTCAACTCTCTCTATGGAGGAGCTTTTAACGGTTTTGTCTATTTGTCATAGAAAGTTGGTGTTTTGGCATCTAAATAATCGTGCAAGCTCATTTTAATAAAATTTAACATAGAAGAATAGTAAAAAGTGTACACCGAGCAACTTTGATTGTCCGAAGTTGCTCAACTCTCGCTATGGAGGTGCTTTTAACGGTTTTGTCCATTTGTCATAGAAAGTTGGTGTTTTGGCATCGAAATAATCCTGGAAGCTTATTTTCATAAAATTTAACGTAGAAGAATAATAAAAAGTGTACACCGAGCAACTTTGATTGTCCGAAGATGCCCAACTCTTTCTATGGAGGTGCTTTTAACGGTTTGTCCATTTGTCATAGAAAGTTAATGTTTTGGCATCGAAATAATCTTGGAAGCTTATACTCGTAAAATTTGACTTAGTAGAACAATATAAAGTGTACACCGAGCAACTTTGATAGTCCGAAGTTGCTAAACTCTCTCTATGGAAGAGCTTTTAACGGTTTTGTCCATTTGTCATAGAAAGTTGGTGTTTTGGCATCGAAATAATCGTGCAAGCTCATTTTCGTAAAATTTAACATAAAAGAACAATAAAAAGTGTACACTGAACAACATTGATTGTTCGAAGTTGCTCAACTCTCTCTATGGAAGTGTTTTTAACGGTTTTGTCTATTTGTCATAGAAAGTTGGTGTTTTGGCATCGAAATAATCCTGGAAGCTCATTTTCGTAAAATTTAACATAGAAGAATAATAAAAAGTGTACACCGAGCAACTTCGATAGTCCGAAGTTGCTCAACTCTCTCTATGGAGGAGCTTTTAACGGTTTTTTCCATTTGTCATAGAAAGTTGGTGTTCTGGCATCGAAATAATCCTGGAAGCTCATTTTCGTAAAATTTAACATAAAAGAACAATAAAAAGTGTACACCGACCAACTTTGATTGTCCGAAGATGCTCAACTCTTTCTATGGAGCTGCTTTTAACAGTTTTTTCCATTTGTCAGAGAAAGTTAATGTTTTGGCATCGAAATAATCTTGGACGCTTATACTCGTAAAATTTGACTTAGTAGAACAATATAAATTGTACACCGAGCAACTTTGATTGTCCGAAGTTGCTCAACTCTCGCTATGGAGGTGCTTTTAACGGTTTTGTCTATTTGTCATAGAAAGTTGGTGTTTGGGCATCGAAATAATCCTGGAAGCTCATTTTCATAAAATTTAACATAGAAGAATAATAAAAAGTGTACACCGAGCAACTTCGATAGTCCGAAGTTGCTCAACTCTCTCTATGGAGGAGCTTTTAACGGTTTTGTCCATTTGTCATAGAAAGTTGGTGTTTTGGCATCGAAATAACCCCGGAAGCTCATTTTCGTAAAATTTAACATAGAAGAACAATAAAAAGTGTACACCGAGCAACTTTGATTGTCCGAAGATGCTCAACTCTTTCTATGGAGGAGATTTTAACGGTTTTGTCCATTTGTCATAGAAAGTTAATGTTTTGGCATCGAAATAATCTTGAAAGCTTATACTCGTAAAATTTGACTTAGTAGAACAATATAAATTGTACACCGAGCAACTTTGATTGTCCGAAGTTGCTCAACTCTCGCTATGGAGGAGCTTTTAACGGTTTTGTCCATTTGTCATAGAAAGTTGGTGTTTTGGCATCGAAATAATCCTGGGAGCTCATTTTCTTAAAATTTAACATAGAAGAACAATAAAAAGTGTACACCGAGAAACTTCGATAGTCCGAAGTTGCCCAACTCTCTCTATGGAGGAGCTTTTAACGGTTTTGTCCATTTGTCATAGAAAGTTGGTGTTTTGGCATCGACATAATCCTGGAAGCTCATTTTCGTAAAATTTAACATAGAAGAATAATAAAAAGTGTACACCGAGCAACTTTGATTGTCCGAAGATGCTCAACTCTTTCTATGGAGGTGCTTTTAACAATTTTCTCCATTTGTCATAGAAACTTAATGTTTTGGCATCGAAATAATCTTGGAAGCTTATACTCGTAAAATTTGACTTAGTAGAACAATATAAAGTGTACACCGAACAACTTTGATAGTCCGAAGTTGCTAAACTCTCTCTATGGAAGAGCTTTTAACGGTTTTGTCCATTTGTCATAGAAAGTTGGTGTTTTGGCATCGAAATAATCGTGCAAGCTCATTTTCGTAAAATTTAACATAAAAGAACAATAAAAAGTGTACACCGAACAACATTGATTGTCCGAAGTTGCTCAACTCTCTCTATGGAGGTGTTTTTAACGGTTTTTTCTATTTGTCATAGAAAGCTGGTGTTTTGGCATCGAAATAATCTTGGAAGCTCATTTTCGTAAAATTTAACATAGAAGAATAATAAAAAGTGTACACCGAGCAACTTCGATAGTCCGAAGTTGCTCAACTCTCTCTATGGAGGAGCTTTTAACGGTTTTTTCCATTTGTCATAGAAAGTTGGTGTTTTGGCATCGAAATAATCCTGGAAGCTCATTTTCGTAAAATTTAACATAAAAGAACAATAAAAAGTGTACACCGAGCAACTTTGATTGTCCGAAGATGCCCAACTCTTTCTATGGAGGTGCTTTTAACGAATTTGTCCATTTGTCATAGAAAGTTAATGTTTTGGAATCGAAATAATCTTGGAAGCCTATACTCGTAAAGTTTGACTTAGTAGAACAATATAAAGTGTACACCGAGCAACTTTGATTGTACAAAGTTGCTCAACTCTCTCTATGGAGGAGCTTTTAACGGTTTTTCCATTTGTCATAGAAAGTTGTTGTTTTGGCATCGAAATAATCCTGGAAGCTCATTTTCTTAAAATTTAACATAGAAGAACAATAAAAAGTGTACACCGAGCAACTTTGATAGTCCGAAGTTGCTCAACTCTCTTTATGGAGGAGCTTTTAACGGTTTTGTCCATTTGTCATAGAATGTTGGGGTTTTGGCATCGAAATAATTCTGGAAGCTCATTTTCGTAAAATTTAACAAAGAAGAACAATAAAAAGTGTACACCGAGCAACTTTAATAGACCGAAGTTGCTCAACTCTCTCTATGGAGGAGCTTTTAACGGTTTTGTCCATTTGTCATAGAAAGTTGGCGTTTTGGCATCGAAATAATCCTGGAAGCTCATTTTCGTAAAATTTAACATTAAAGAACAATAAACAGTGTACACCGAGCAACATTGATTGTCCGAAGTTGCTCAACTTTCTCTATGGAGGTGTTTTTAACGGTTTTGTCTATTTGTCATAGAAAGTTGGTGTTTTGGCATCGAATTAATCTTGGAAGCTTATACTCGTAAAATTTGACTTAGTAGAACAATATAAAGTGTACACCGAGCAACTTCGATAGTTCGAAGTTGCTCAACTCTCTCTATGGAGGAGCTTTTAACGGTTTTGTCCATTTGTCATAGAAAGTTGGTGTTTTGGCATCGAAATAATCTTGGAAGCTTATACTCGTAAAATTTGACTTAGTAGAACAATATAAAGTGTACACCGAGCAACTTTGATAGTCCGAAGTTGCTAAACTCTCTCTATGAAGGAGCTTTTAACGGTTTTGTCCATTTGTCATAGAAAGTTGGTGTTTTGGCATCGAAATAATCGTGCAAGCTCATTTTCGTAAAATTTAACATAAAAGAACAATAAAAAGTGTACACTGAACAACATTGATTGTTCGAAGTTGCTCAACTCTCTCTATGGAAGTGTTTTTAACGGTTTTGTCTATTTGTCATAGAAAGTTGGTGTTTTGGCATCGAAATAATCCTGGAAGCTCATTTTCGTAAAATTTAACATAGAAGAATAATAAAAAGTGTACACCGAGCAACTTCGATAGTCCGAAGTTGCTCAACTCTCTCTATGGAGGAGCTTTTAACGGTTTTTTCCATTTGCCATAGAAAGTTGGTGTTCTGGCATCGAAATAATCCTGGAAGCTCATTTTCGTAAAATTTAACATAAAAGAACAATAAAAAGTGTACACCGAGCAACTTTGATTGTCCGAAGATGCTCAACTCTTTCTATGGAGCTGCTTTTAACAGTTTTTTCCATTTGTCAGAGAAAGTTAATGTTTTGGCATCGAAATAATCTTGGACGCTTATACTCGTAAAATTTGACTTAGTAGAACAATATAAATTGTACACCGAGCAACTTTGATTGTCCGAAGTTGCTCAACTCTCGCTATGGAGGTGCTTTTAACGGTTTTGTCTATTTGTCATAGAAAGTTGGTGTTTGGGCATCGAAATAATCCTGGAAGCTCATTTTCATAAAATTTAACATAGAAGAATAATAAAAAGTGTACACCGAGCAACTTCGATAGTCCGAAGTTGCTCAACTCTCTCTATGGAGGAGCTTTTAACGGTTTTGTCCATTTGTCATAGAAAGTTGGTGTTTTGGCATCGAAATAACCCCGGAAGCTCATTTTCGTAAAATTTAACATAGAAGAACAATAAAAAGTGTACACCGAGCAACTTTGATTGTCCGAAGATGCTCAACTCTTTCTATGGAGGAGATTTTAACGGTTTTGTCCATTTGTCATAGAAAGTTAATGTTTTGGCATCGAAATAATCTTGAAAGCTTATACTCGTAAAATTTGACTTAGTAGAACAATATAAATTGTACACCGAGCAACTTTGATTGTCCGAAGTTGCTCAACTCTCGCTATGGAGGAGCTTTTAACGGTTTTGTCCATTTGTCATAGAAAGTTGGTGTTTTGGCATCGAAATAATCCTGGGAGCTCATTTTCTTAAAATTTAACATAGAAGAACAATAAAAAGTGTACACCGAGAAACTTCGATAGTCCGAAGTTGCCCAACTCTCTCTATGGAGGAGCTTTTAACGGTTTTGTCCATTTGTCATAGAAAGTTGGTGTTTTGGCATCGACATAATCCTGGAAGCTCATTTTCGTAAAATTTAACATAGAAGAATAATAAAAAGTGTACACCGAGCAACTTTGATTGTCCGAAGATGCTCAACTCTTTCTATGGAGGTGCTTTTAACAATTTTCTCCATTTGTCATAGAAACTTAATGTTTTGGCATCGAAATAATCTTGGAAGCTTATACTCGTAAAATTTGACTTAGTAGAACAATATAAAGTGTACACCGAACAACTTTGATAGTCCGAAGTTGCTAAACTCTCTCTATGGAAGAGCTTTTAACGGTTTTGTCCATTTGTCATAGAAAGTTGGTGTTTTGGCATCGAAATAATCGTGCAAGCTCATTTTCGTAAAATTTAACATAAAAGAACAATAAAAAGTGTACACCGAACAACATTGATTGTCCGAAGTTGCTCAACTCTCTCTATGGAGGTGTTTTTAACGGTTTTTTCTATTTGTCATAGAAAGCTGGTGTTTTGGCATCGAAATAATCTTGGAAGCTCATTTTCGTAAAATTTAACATAGAAGAATAATAAAAAGTGTACACCGAGCAACTTCGATAGTCCGAAGTTGCTCAACTCTCTCTATGGAGGAGCTTTTAACGGTTTTTTCCATTTGTCATAGAAAGTTGGTGTTTTGGCATCGAAATAATCCTGGAAGCTCATTTTCGTAAAATTTAACATAAAAGAACAATAAAAAGTGTACACCGAGCAACTTTGATTGTCCGAAGATGCCCAACTCTTTCTATGGAGGTGCTTTTAACGAATTTGTCCATTTGTCATAGAAAGTTAATGTTTTGGAATCGAAATAATCTTGGAAGCCTATACTCGTAAAGTTTGACTTAGTAGAACAATATAAAGTGTACACCGAGCAACTTTGATTGTACAAAGTTGCTCAACTCTCTCTATGGAGGAGCTTTTAACGGTTTTTCCATTTGTCATAGAAAGTTGTTGTTTTGGCATCGAAATAATCCTGGAAGCTCATTTTCTTAAAATTTAACATAGAAGAACAATAAAAAGTGTACACCGAGCAACTTTGATAGTCCGAAGTTGCTCAACTCTCTTTATGGAGGAGCTTTTAACGGTTTTGTCCATTTGTCATAGAATGTTGGGGTTTTGGCATCGAAATAATTCTGGAAGCTCATTTTCGTAAAATTTAACAAAGAAGAACAATAAAAAGTGTACACCGAGCAACTTTAATAGACCGAAGTTGCTCAACTCTCTCTATGGAGGAGCTTTTAACGGTTTTGTCCATTTGTCATAGAAAGTTGGCGTTTTGGCATCGAAATAATCCTGGAAGCTCATTTTCGTAAAATTTAACATTAAAGAACAATAAACAGTGTACACCGAGCAACATTGATTGTCCGAAGTTGCTCAACTTTCTCTATGGAGGTGTTTTTAACGGTTTTGTCTATTTGTCATAGAAAGTTGGTGTTTTGGCATCGAATTAATCTTGGAAGCTTATACTCGTAAAATTTGACTTAGTAGAACAATATAAAGTGTACACCGAGCAACTTCGATAGTTCGAAGTTGCTCAACTCTCTCTATGGAGGAGCTTTTAACGGTTTTGTCCATTTGTCATAGAAAGTTGGTGTTTTGGCATCGAAATAATCTTGGAAGCTTATACTCGTAAAATTTGACTTAGTAGAACAATATAAAGTGTACACCGAGCAACTTTGATAGTCCGAAGTTGCTAAACTCTCTCTATGAAGGAGCTTTTAACGGTTTTGTCCATTTGTCATAGAAAGTTGGTGTTTTGGCATCGAAATAATCGTGCAAGCTCATTTTCGTAAAATTTAACATAAAAGAACAATAAAAAGTGTACACTGAACAACATTGATTGTTCGAAGTTGCTCAACTCTCTCTATGGAAGTGTTTTTAACGGTTTTGTCTAT
This sequence comes from Euonymus europaeus, assembly GCA_963580455.1. Classification (NCBI taxonomy): domain Eukaryota; kingdom Viridiplantae; phylum Streptophyta; class Magnoliopsida; order Celastrales; family Celastraceae; genus Euonymus; species Euonymus europaeus. Next base: position 11,177,481 of record OY756967.1, on the reverse strand, counting down.
TTGTCATAGAAAGTTGGTGTTTTGGCATCGAAATAATCCTGGAAGCTCATTTTCGTAAAATTTAACATAGAAGAATAATAAAAAGTGTACACCGAGCAACTTCGATAGTCCGAAGTTGCTCAACTCTCTCTATGGAGGAGCTTTTAACGGTTTTTTCCATTTGTCATAGAAAGTTGGTGTTCTGGCATCGAAATAATCCTGGAAGCTCATTTTCGTAAAATTTAACATAAAAGAACAATAAAAAGTGTACACCGAGCAACTTTGATTGTCCGAAGATGCTCAACTCTTTCTATGGAGCTGCTTTTAACAGTTTTTTCCATTTGTCAGAGAAAGTTAATGTTTTGGCATCGAAATAATCTTGGACGCTTATACTCGTAAAATTTGACTTAGTAGAACAATATAAATTGTACACCGAGCAACTTTGATTGTCCGAAGTTGCTCAACTCTCGCTATGGAGGTGCTTTTAACGGTTTTGTCTATTTGTCATAGAAAGTTGGTGTTTGGGCATCGAAATAATCCTGGAAGCTCATTTTCATAAAATTTAACATAGAAGAATAATAAAAAGTGTACACCGAGCAACTTCGATAGTCCGAAGTTGCTCAACTCTCTCTATGGAGGAGCTTTTAACGGTTTTGTCCATTTGTCATAGAAAGTTGGTGTTTTGGCATCGAAATAACCCCGGAAGCTCATTTTCGTAAAATTTAACATAGAAGAACAATAAAAAGTGTACACCGAGCAACTTTGATTGTCCGAAGATGCTCAACTCTTTCTATGGAGGAGATTTTAACGGTTTTGTCCATTTGTCATAGAAAGTTAATGTTTTGGCATCGAAATAATCTTGAAAGCTTATACTCGTAAAATTTGACTTAGTAGAACAATATAAATTGTACACCGAGCAACTTTGATTGTCCGAAGTTGCTCAACTCTCGCTATGGAGGAGCTTTTAACGGTTTTGTCCATTTGTCATAGAAAGTTGGTGTTTTGGCATCGAAATAATCCTGGGAGCTCATTTTCTTAAAATTTAACATAGAAGAACAATAAAAAGTGTACACCGAGAAACTTCGATAGTCCGAAGTTGCCCAACTCTCTCTATGGAGGAGCTTTTAACGGTTTTGTCCACTTGTCATAGAAAGTTGGTGTTTTGGCATCGACATAATCCTGGAAGCTCATTTTCGTAAAATTTAACATTAAAGAACAATAAACAGTGTACACCGAGCAACATTGATTGTCCGAAGTTGCTCAACTTTCTCTATGGAGGTGTTTTTAACGGTTTTGTCTATTTGTCATAGAAAGTTGGTGTTTTGGCATCGAATTAATCTTGGAAGCTTATACTCGTAAAATTTGACTTAGTAGAACAATATAAAGTGTACACCGAGCAACTTCGATAGTTCGAAGTTGCTCAACTCTCTCTATGGAGGAGCTTTTAACGGTTTTGTCCATTTGTCATAGAAAGTTGGTGTTTTGGCATCGAAATAATCGTGCAAGCTCATTTTCGTAAAATTTAACATAAAAGAACAATAAAAAGTGTACACCGAACAACATTGATTGTCCGAAGTTGCTCAACTCTCTCTATGGAGGTGTTTTTAACGGTTTTTTCTATTTGTCATAGAAAGCTGGTGTTTTGGCATCGAAATAATCTTGGAAGCTCATTTTCGTAAAATTTAACATAGAAGAATAATAAAAAGTGTACACCGAGCAACTTCGATAGTCCGAAGTTGCTCAACTCTCTCTATGGAGGAGCTTTTAACGGTTTTTTCCATTTGTCATAGAAAGTTGGTGTTTTGGCATCGAAATAATCCTGGAAGCTCATTTTCGTAAAATTTAACATAAAAGAACAATAAAAAGTGTACACCGAGCAACTTTGATTGTCCGAAGATGCCCAACTCTTTCTATGGAGGTGCTTTTAACGAATTTGTCCATTTGTCATAGAAAGTTAATGTTTTGGAATCGAAATAATCTTGGAAGCCTATACTCGTAAAGTTTGACTTAGTAGAACAATATAAAGTGTACACCGAGCAACTTTGATTGTACAAAGTTGCTCAACTCTCTCTATGGAGGAGCTTTTAACGGTTTTTCCATTTGTCATAGAAAGTTGTTGTTTTGGCATCGAAATAATCCTGGAAGCTCATTTTCTTAAAATTTAACATAGAAGAACAATAAAAAGTGTACACCGAGCAACTTTGATAGTCCGAAGTTGCTCAACTCTCTTTATGGAGGAGCTTTTAACGGTTTTGTCCATTTGTCATAGAATGTTGGGGTTTTGGCATCGAAATAATTCTGGAAGCTCATTTTCGTAATATTTAACAAAGAAGAACAATAAAAAGTGTACACCGAGCAACTTTAATAGACCGAAGTTGCTCAACTCTCTCTATGGAGGAGCTTTTAACGGTTTTGTCCATTTGTCATAGAAAGTTGGCGTTTTGGCATCGAAATAATCCTGGAAGCTCATTTTCGTAAAATTTAACATTAAAGAACAATAAACAGTGTACACCGAGCAACATTGATTGTCCGAAGTTGCTCAACTTTCTCTATGGAGGTGTTTTTAACGGTTTTGTCTATTTGTCATAGAAAGTTGGTGTTTTGGCATCGAATTAATCTTGGAAGCTTATACTCGTAAAATTTGACTTAGTAGAACAATATAAAGTGTACACCGAGCAACTTCGATAGTTCGAAGTTGCTCAACTCTCTCTATGGAGGAGCTTTTAACGGTTTTGTCCATTTGTCATAGAAAGTTGGTGTTTTGGCATCGAAATAATATTGGAAGCTTATACTCAAAAATTTTACTTAGTAGAACAATATAAAGTGTACACCGAGCAACATTGATTGTCCGAAGTTGCTCACCTCTCTCTATGGAGGAGCTTTTAACCGTTTTGTCCATTTGTCATAAAAAGTTGGTGTTTTGGCATCGAAATAATCCTGGAAGCTCATTTTCGTAAAATTAAACATAGGAGAATAATAAAAAGTGTACACCGAGAAACTTTGATAGTCCGAAGTTGCTCAACTCTCTCTATGGTGGAGCTTTAAACGGTTTTGTCCATTTGTCATAGAAAGTTGGTGTTTTGGCATCGAAATAATCCTGGAAGCTCATTTTCGCAAAATTTAACATAGGAGAATAATAAAAAGTGTACACCGAGCAACTTTGATAGTCCGAAGTTGCTCAACTCCCTCTATGGAGTAGCTTTTAACGGTTTTGTCCATTTGTCATAGAAAGTTGGTGTTTTGGAATCGAAATATTCGTTGAAGCTCATTTTCGTAAAATTTAACATAAAAGAACAATAAAAGGTGTGCACGGAGCAACTTTGATTGTCCAAAGTTGCTCAACTCTCTCTATGGAGGAGCTTTTACCGGTTTTGTCCATTTGTCATAGAAAGTTGGTGTTTTCTCATCGAAATAATCTAGGAAGCTTATACTCGTAAAATTTGACATAGAAGAACAATAAAAGGTGTACAACGAGCAACTTTGATGGTCTGACGTTGCTCAACTCTCTCTATGGAGGACCTTTTAACGGTTTTGTCCATTTGTCATAGAAAGTTGCTGTTTTGGCATCGAAATAATCTTGAAAGCTTATACTCGTAAAATTTGACTTAGTAGAACAATAAAAAGTGTACATCGAGCAAGTTTGATTGTCCGAAGTTGCTCAACTCTTTCTATGGAGGAGCTTTTAACGGTTTTGTCCATTTGTCGTAGAAAGTTAATGTTTTGGCATCGAAATAATCTTGGAAGCTTATACTCGTAAAATTTGACTTAGTAGAACAATATAAATTGTACACCGAGCAACTTTGATTGTCCCAAGTTGCTCAACTCTCTCTGTGGAGCAGCTTTTAGCGGTTTTGTCCATTTGTCATAGAAAGTTGGCGTTTTGGCATCGAAATAATCCTGGAACCACATTTTCATAAAATTTAACGTAGAAAAATAATAAAAAGTGTACACCAAGCAACTTTGATAGTCCGAAGTTGCTCAACTCTCTCTATGGAAGAGCATTTAACGGTTTTGTCCATTTGTCATAGAAAGTTTGTGTTTTGGCATCGAAATAATCGTGCAAGCTCATTTTCGTAAAATTTAACATAAAAGAACAATAAAAAGTGTACACCAAGCAACTTTGATTGTCCGAAGATGCTCAACTCTTTCTACGGAGGTGCTTTTAACAGTTTTGTCCATTTGTCATAGAAAGTTAATGTGTTGGCATCGAAATAATTTTGGAAGCTTATACTCGTAAAATTTTACTTAGTAGAACAATATAAAGTGTACACTGAGCATGTTTGATTGTCCGAAGTTGCTCAACTCTCTCTATGGAGGAGCTTTAACGGTTTTGTCCATTTGTAATAGAAAGTTGGTGTTTTGGCATCGAAATAATCCTGGAAGCTCATTTTCTTAAAATTAAAAATAGAAGAACAATAAAAAGTGTACACCGAGCAACTTTGATAGTCCCAAGTTGCTCAACTCTCTCTAGGAGCAGCTTTTAACGGTTTTGTCCATTTATCATAGAAAGTTGGTGTTTTGGCATCGAAATAATCATGGAAGCTCATTTTCGTAAAATTTAAAATAAAAGAACAATAAAAAGTGTACACCGAGCAACTTTGATAGTCCGAAGTTGCCCAACTCTCTCTATGGAGGAGCTTTTAACGGTTTTGTCCATCTGTCATAGAAAGTTGGTGGTTTGGCATCGAAATAATCCTGGAAGCTCATTTTCGTAAAATTTAACATAAAAGAACAATAAAAAGTGTACACCGAGCAACTTTGATTATCCGAAGTTGCTCAACTCCCTCTATGGAGGAGCTTTTAATGGTTTTCTCCATTTGTCATAGAAAGTTGTTGTTTTTTCATCGAAATAATCTAGGAGGCTTATATTCGTATAATTTAACATAGAAGAACAATAAAAAGTGTACACCGAGCAACTTTGATAGTCCGAAGTTGTTCAACTCTCTCTATGGAGGAGCTTTTAACGGTTTTGTCCATTTGTCATAGAAAGTTGGTGTTTTGGCATCGAAATAATCCTGGAAGCTCATTTTCGTAAAATTTAACATAAAAGAACAACAAAAGGTGTACACTGAGCAACTTTGATTGTCTGAAGTTTCTCAACTCTCTCTATGGAGGGGCTTTTAACGGTTTTGTCCATTTGTCATAGAAAGTTGGTGTTTTTTCATCGAAATAATCTAGGAAGCTTATACTCGTAAAATTTGACATAGAAGAACAATAAAAGGTGTACACCGAGCAACTTTGATGGTCTGACGTTGCTCAACTCTCTCTATAGAGGACCTTTTAACGGTTTTGTCCATTTGTCATAGAAAGTTGGTGTTTTGGCATCGAAATAATCCTGGAAGCTCATTTTCGTAAAATTTAACATAGGAGAATAATAAAAAGTGTACACCGAGCAACTTTGATAGTCCGAAGTTGCTCAACTCTCTCTATGGAGGAGCTTTTAACGGTTTTGTCCATTTGTCATAGAAAGTTGGTGTTTTGGCAACGAAATAATCGTGGAAGCTCATCTTCGTAAAATTTAACATAAAAGAACAATAAAAGGTGTACACTGAGCAACTTTGATTGTCCGAAGTTGCTCAACTCTCTCTATGGAGGGGATTTTAACGGTTTTGTCCATTTGTCATAGAAAGTTGGTGTTTTTTCATCGAAATAATCTAGGAAGCTTATACTCGTAAAATTTGACATAGAAGAACAATAAAAGGTGTACAACGAGCAACTTTGATGGTCTGACGTTGCTCAACTCTCTCTGTGGAGGACCTTTTAACGGTTTTGTCCATTTGTCATAGAAAGTTGCTGTTTTGGCATCGAAATAATCTTGAAAGCTTATACTCGTAAAATTTGACTTAGTAGAACAATAAAAAGTGTACATCGAGCAAGTTTGATTGTCCGAAGTTGCTCAACTCTTTCTATGGAGGAGCTTTTAACGGTTTTGTCCATTTGTCATAGAAAGTTAATGTTTTGGCATCGAAATAATCTTGGAAGCTTATACTCGTAAAATTTGACTGAGTAGAACAATATAAATTGTACACCGAGCAACTTTGATTGTCCGAAGTTGCTCAACTCTCTCTGTGGAGCAGCTTTTAGCGGTTTTGTCCATTTGTAATAGAAAGTTGGCGTTTTGGCATCGAAATAATCCTGGAACCTCATTTTCATAAAATTTAACGTAGAAAAATAATAAAAAGTGTACACCAAGCAACTTTGATAGTCCGAAGTTGCTCAACTCTCTCTATGGAAGAGCATTTAACGGTTTTGTCCATTTGTCATAGAAAGTTTGTGTTTTGGCATCGAAATAATCGTGCAAGCTCATTTTCGTAAAATTTAACATAAAAGAACAATAAAAAGTGTACACCAAGCAACTTTGATTGTCCGAAGATGCTCAACTCTTTCTACGGAGGTGCTTTTAACAGTTTTGTCCATTTGTCATAGAAAGTTAATGTTTTGGCATCGAAATAATTTTGGAAGCTTATACTCGTAAAATTTTACTTAGTAGAACAATATAAAGTGTACACTGAGCATGTTTGATTGTCCGAAGTTGCTCAACTCTCTCTATGGAGGAGCTTTAACGGTTTTGTCCATTTGTCGTAGAAAGTTGGTGTTTCGGCATCGAAATAATCCTGGAAGCTCATTTTCTTAAAATTAAAAATAGAAGAACAATAAAAAGTGTACACCGAGCAACTTTGATAGTCCCTAGTTGCTCAACACTCTCTAGGAGCAGCTTTTAACGGTTTTGTCCATTTATCATAGAAAGTTGGTGTTTTGGCATCGAAATAATCCTGGAAGCTCATTTTCGTAAAATTTAACAAAAAAAAAATAAAAAGTGTACACCGAGCAACTTTGATAGTCCGAAGTTGCTCAACTCTCTCTATGGAGGAGCTTTTAACGGTTTTGTCCATTTATCATAGAAAGTTGGGGTTTTGGCATCGAAATAATCCTGGAAGCTCATTTTCGTAAAATTTAACATAAAAGAACAATAAAAAGTGTACACCGAGCAACTTTGATAGTCCGAAGTTGCTCAACTCTCTCTATGAAGGAGCTTTTAACGGTTTTGTCCATTTGTCATAGAAAGTTGGTGTTTTGGCATCGAAATAATCCTGGAAGCTCATTTTCATAAAATTTAACATTAAAGAACAATAAACAGTGTACACCGAGCAACATTGATTGTCCGAAGTTGCTCAACTTTCTCTATGGAGGTGTTTTTAACGGTTTTGTCTATTTGTCATAGAAAGTTGGTGTTTTGGCATCGAATTAATCTTGGAAGCTTATACTCGTAAAATTTTACTTAGTAGAACAATATAAAGTGTACACCGAGCAACTTTGATTGTCCAAAGTTGCTCAACTTTCTCTATGGAGGAGCTTTTAACGGTTTTTTCCATTTGTCATAGAAAGTTGGTCTTTTGGCATCGAAATAATCCTGAAAGCTCATTTTCTTAAAATTTAACATAGAAGAACAATAAAAAGTGTACACCGAGCAACTTTGATAGTCCGAAGTTGCTCAACTATGTCTATGGAGGAGCTTTTAACGGTTTTGTCCATTTGTCATAGAATGTTGGGGTTTTGGCATCGAAATAATCCTGAAAGCTCATTTTCGTAAAATTTAACATAAAAGAACAATAAAAAGTGTACACCGAGCAACTTTGATAGTCCGAAGTTGCTCAACTCTCTCTATGGAGGAGCTTTTAACGGTTTTGTCCATTTGTCATAGAAAGTTGGGGTTTTGGCATCGAAATAATCCTGGAAGCTCATTTTCGTAAAATTTAACATAAAAGAACAATAAAAAGTGTACACCGAGCAACTTTGATAGTCCGAAGTTGCTCAACTCTCTCTATGAAGCGGCATTTAACGGTTTTGTCCATTTGTCATAGAAAGTTGGTGTTTTGACGTCGAAATAATCCTGGAAGCTCATTTTCGTAAGATTTAACAAAGAATAAAAATAAAAAGTGTACACCGAGCAACTTTGATAGTCCGAAGTTGTTCAACTCTCTCTATGGAGGAGCTTTTAACGGTTTTGTCCATTTGTCATAGAAAGTTGGTGTTTTGGCATCGAAATAATCCTGGAAGCTCATTTTCGTAAAATTTAACATAAAAGAACAACAAAAGGTGTACACTGAGCAACTTTGATTGTCTGAAGTTTCTCAACTCTCTCTATGGAGGGGCTTTTAACGGTTTTGTCCATTTGTCATAGAAAGTTGGTGTTTTTTCATCGAAATAATCTAGGAAGCTTATACTCGTAAAATTTGGCATAGAAGAACAATAAAAGGTGTACACCGAGCAACTTTGATGGTCTGACGTTGCTCAACTCTCTCTATAGAGGACCTTTTAACGGTTTTGTCCATTTGTCATAGAAAGTTGGTGTTTTGGCATCGAAATAATCCTGGAAGCTAATTTTCGTAAAATTTAACATAGGAGAATAATAAAAAGTGTACACCGAGCAACTTTGATTGTCCGAAGTTGTTCATTTCTCTCTATGGAGGAGCTTTTAAAGGTTTTGTCCATTTGTCATAGAAAGTTGGTGTTTTCGCATCGAAATAATCGTGGAAGCACATTTTCGTAAAATTTAACATAAAAGAACAATAAAAAGTGTACACCGAGCAACTTTGATTGTCCGAAGTTGCTCAACTCTCTCTATGGAGGGGATTTTAACGGTTTTGTCCATTTGTCATAGAAAGTTGGTGTTTTTTCATCGAAATAATCTACGAAGCTTATACACGTAAAATTTGACATAGAAGAACAATAAAAGGTGTACACCGAGCAACTTTGATGGTCTGACATTGCTCAACAATCTCTATGGAGGACCTTTTAACGGTTTTGTCCATTTGTCATAGAAAGTTGGTGTTTTGGCATCGAAATAATCCTGGAAGCTCATTTTCTTAAAATTAAAAATAGAAGAACAATAAAAAGTGTACACCGAGCAACTTTGATAGTCCCAAGTTGCTCAACTCTCTCTAGGAGCAGCTTTTAACGGTTTTGTCCATTTATCATAGAAAGTTGGTGTTTTGGCATCGAAATAATCCTGGAAGCTCATTTTCATAAAATTTAACATAAAAGAACAATAAAAAGTGTACACCGAGCAACTTTGATAGTCCGAAGTTGCTCAACTCTCTCTATGGAGGAGCTTTTAACGGTTTTGTCCATTTGTCATAGAAAGTTGGTGTTTTGGCATCAAAATAATCCTGGAAGCTCATTTTCGTAAAATTTAACATTAAAGAACAATAAACAGTGTACACCGAGCAACATTGATTGTCCGAAGTTGCTCAACTTTCTCTATGGAGGTGTTTTTAACGATTTTGTCTATTTGTTATAGAAAGTTGGTGTTTTGGCATCGAATTAATCTTGGAAGCTTATACTCGTAAAATTTGACTTAGTAGAACAATATAAAGTGTACACCGAGCAACTTCGATAGTTCGAAGTTGCTCAACTCTCTCTATGGAGGAGCTTTTAACTAGTTTTGTCCATTTGTCATATAAAGTTTGTGTTTTGGCATCGAAATAATCCTGGAAGCTCATTTTCGTAAAATTTAACATTAAAGAACAATAAACAGTGTACACCGAGCAACATTGATTGTCCGAAGTTGCTCAACTTTCTCCATGGAGGTGTTTTTAACGGTTTTGTCTATTTGTCATAGAAAGTTGGTGTTTTGGCATCGAATTAATCTTGGAAGCTTATACTCGTAAAATTTGACTTAGTAGAACAATATAAAGTGTACACCGAGCAACTTCGATAGTTCGAAGTTGCTCAACTCTCTCTATGGAGGAGCTTTTAACGGTTTTGTCCATTTGTCATAGAAAGTTGGTGTTTTGGCATCGAATTAATCTTGGAAGCTTAAACTCGTAAAATTTGACTTAGTAGAACAATATAAAGTGTACACCGAGCAACTTCGATAGTCCGAAGTTGCTCAACTCTCTCTATGGAGGAGCTTTTAACGGTTTTGTCCATTTGTCATAGAAAGTTGGGGTTTTGGCATCGAAATAATCCTGGAAGCTCATTTTCATAAAATTTAACATAAAAGAACAATAAAAAGTGTACAACGAGCAACTTTGATAGTCCGAAGTTGCTCAACTCTCTCTATGGAGGAGCTTTTAACGGTTTTGTCCATTTGTCATAGAAAGTTGGTGTTTTGGCATCGAAATAATCCTGGAAGCTCATTTTCGTAAAATTTAATATTAAAGAACAATAAACAGTGTACACCGAGCAACATTGATTGTCCGAAGTTGCTCAACTTTCTCTATGGAGGTGTTTTTAACGGTTTTGTCTATTTGTCATAGAAAGTTGGGGTTTTGGCATCGAATTAATCTTGGAAGCTTATACTCGTAAAATTTTACTTAGTAGAACAATATAAAGTGTACACCGAGCAACTTTGATTGTCCAAAGTTGCTCAACTTTCTCTATGGAGGAGCTTTTAACGGTTTTTTCCATTTGTCATAGAAAGTTGGTCTTTTGGCATCGAAATAATCCTGGAAGCTCATTTTCTTAAAATTTAACATAGAAGAACAATAAAAAGTGTACACCGAGCAACTTTGATAGTCCGAAGTTGCTCAACTATGTCTATGGAGGAGCTTTTAACGGTTTTGTCCATTTGTCATAGAATGTTGGGGTTTTGGCATCGAAATAATCTTGAAAGCTCATTTTCGTAAAATTTAACATAAAAGAACAATAAAAAGTGTACACCGAGCAACTTTGATAGTCCGAAGTTGCTCAACTCTCTCTATGGAGCAGCTTTTAACGGTTTTGTCCATTTGTCAAAGAAAATTGGTGTTTTGACGTCGAAATAATCCTGGAAGCTCATTTTCGTAAAATTTAACAAAGAAGAACAATAAAAAGTGTACACCGAGCAACTTTGATAGACCGAAGTTGCTCAACTCTCTCTATGGAGGAGCTTTTAACAGTTTTGTCCATTTGTCATAGAAAGTTGGTGTTTTGGCATCGAAATAATCCTGGAAGCTCATTTTCGTAAAATTTAACATTAAAGAACAATAAACATTGTACACCGAGCAACATTGATTGTCCGAAGTTGTTCAACTTTCTCTATGGAGGTGTTTTTAACGGTTTTGTCTATTTTTCATAGAAAGTTGGTGTTTTGGCATCGAATTAATCTTGGAAGCTTATACTCGTAAAATTTGACTTAGTAGAACAATATAAAGTGTACACCGAGCAACTTCGATAGTTCGAAGTTGCTCAACTCTCTCTATGGAGGAGCTTTTAACGGTTTTGTCCATTTGTCATAGAAAGTTGGTGTTTTGGCATCGAATTAATCTTGGAAGCTTAAACTCGTAAAATTTGACTTAGTAGAACAATATAAAGTGTACACCGAGCAACTTCGATAGTCCGAAGTTGCTCAACTCTCTCTATGGAGGAGCTTTTAACGGTTTTGTCCATTTGTCATAGAAAGTTGGGGTTTTGGCATCGAAATAATCCTGGATGCTCATTTTCATAAAATTTAACATAAAAGAACAATAAAAAGTGTACAACGAGCAACTTTGATAGTCCGAAGTTGCTCAACTCTCTCTATGGAGGAGCTTTTAACGGTTTTGTCCATTTGTCATAGAAAGTTGGTGTTTTGGCATCGAAATAATCCTGGAAGCTCATTTTCGTAAAATTTAACATTAAAGAACAATAAACAGTGTACACCGAGCAACATTGATTGTCCGAAGTTGCTCAACTTTCTCTATGGAGGTGTTTTTAACGATTTTGTCTATTTGTCATAGAAAGTTGGTGTTTTGGCATCGAATTAATCTTGGAAGCTTATACTCGTAAAATTTTACTTAGTAGAACAATATAAAGTGTATACCGAGCAACTTTGATTGTCCAAAGTTGCTCAACTTTCTCTATGGAGGAGCTTTTAACGGTTTTTTCCATTTGTCATAGAAAGTTGGTCTTTTGGCATCGAAATAATCCTGGAAGCTCATTTTCTTAAAATTTAACATAGAAGAACAATAAAAAGTGTACACCGAGCAACTTTGATAGTCCGAAGTTGCTCAACTATGTCTATGGAGGAGCTTTTAACGGTTTTGTCCATTTGTCATAGAATGTTGGGGTTTTGGCATCGAAATAATCCTGAAAGCTCATTTTCGTAAAATTTAACATAAAAGAACAATAAAAAGTGTACACCGAGCAACTTTGATAGTCCGAAGTTGCTCAACTCTCTCTATGGAGGAGCTTTTAACGGTTTTGTCCATTTGTCATAGAAATTTGGGGTTTTGGCATCGAAATAATCCTGGAAGCTCATTTTCGTAAAATTTAACATAAAAGAACAATAAAAAGTGTACACCGAGCAACTTTGATAGTCCGAAGTTGCTCAACTCTCTCTATGGAGCGGCATTTAACGGTTTTGTCCATTTGTCATAGAAAGTTGGTGTTTTGACGTCGAAATAATCCTGGAAGCTCATTTTCGTAAGATTTAACAAAGAAGAAAAATAAAAAGTGTACACCGAGCAACTTTGATAGTCCGAAGTTGTTCAACTCTCTCTATGGAGGAGCTTTTAACGGTTTTGTCCATTTGTCATAGAAAGTTGGTGTTTTGGCATCGAAATAATCCTGGAAGCTCATTTTCGTAAAATTTAACATAAAAGAACAACAAAAGGTGTACACTGAGCAACTTTGATTGTCTGAAGTTTCTCAACTCTCTCTATGGAGGGGCTTTTAACGGTTTTGTCCATTTGTCATAGAAAGTTGGTGTTTTTTCATCGAAATAATCTAGGAAGCTTATACTCGTAAAATTTGGCATAGAAGAACAATAAAAGGTGTACACCGAGCAACTTTGATGGTCTGACGTTGCTCAACTCTCTCTATAGAGGACCTTTTAACGGTTTTGTCCATTTGTCATAGAAAGTTGGTGTTTTGGCATCGAAATAATCCTGGAAGCTCATTTTCGTAAAATTTAACATAGGAGAATAATAAAAAGTGTACACCGAGCAACTTTGATTGTCCGAAGTTGTTCATTTCTCTCTATGGAGGAGCTTTTAAAGGTTTTGTCCATTTGTCATAGAAAGTTGGTGTTTTCGCATCGAAATAATCGTGGAAGCACATTTTCGTAAAATTTAACATAAAAGAACAATAAAAAGTGTACACCGAGCAACTTTGATTGTCCGAAGTTGCTCAACTCTCTCTATGGAGGGGATTTTAACGGTTTTGTCCATTTGTCATAGAAAGTTGGTGTTTTTTCATCGAAATAATCTACGAAGCTTATACTCGTAAAATTTGACATAGAAGAACAATAAAAGGTGTACAGCGAGCAACTTTGATGGTCTGACATTGCTCAACAATCTCTATGGAGGACCTTTTAACGGTTTTGTCCATTTGTCATAGAAAGTTGGTGTTTTGGCATCGAAATAATCCAGGAAGCTCATTTTCTTAAAATTAAAAATAGAAGAACAATAAAAAGTGTACACCGAGCAACTTTGATAGTCCCAAGTTGCTCAACTCTCTCTAGGAGCAGCTTTTAACGGTTTTGTCCATTTATCATAGAAAGTTAGTGTTTTGGCATCGAAATAATCCTGGAAGCTCATTTTCGTAAAATTTAACATAAAAGAACAATAAAATTTGTACACCGAGCAACTTTGATAGTCCGAAGTTGCTCAACTCTCTCTATGGAGGAGCTTTTAACGGTTTTGTCCATTTGTCATAGAAAGTTGGGGTTTTGGCATCGAAATAATCCTGGAAGCTCATTTTCATAAAATTTAACATAAAAGAACAATAAAAAGTGTACACCGAGCAACTTTGATAGTCCGAAGTTGCTCAACTCTCTCTATGGAGGAGCTTTTAACGGTTTTGTCCATTTGTCATAGAAAGTTGGTGTTTTGGCATCGAAATAATCCTGGAAGCTCATTTTCGTAAAATTTAACATTAAAGAACAATAAACAGTGTACACCGAGCAACATTGATTGTCCGAAGTTGCTCAACTTTCTCTATGGAGGTGTTTTTAACGGTTTTGTCTATTTGTTATAGAAAGTTGGTGTTTTGGCATCGAATTAATCTTGGAAGCTTATACTCGTAAAATTTGACTTAGTAGAACAATATAAAGTGTACACCGAGCAACTTCGATAGTTCGAAGTTGCTCAACTCTCTCTATGGAGGAGCTTTTAACGGTTTTGTCCATTTGTCATAGAAAGTTTGTGTTTTGGCATCGAAATAATCCTGGAAGCTCATTTTCGTAAAATTTAACATTAAAGAACAATAAACAGTGTACACCGAGCAACATTGATTGTCCGAAGTTGCTCAACTTTCTCCATGGAGGTGTTTTTAACGGTTTTGTCTATTTGTCATAGAAAGTTGGTGTTTTGGCATCGAATTAATCTTGGAAGCTTATACTCGTAAAATTTGACTTAGTAGAACAATATAAAATGTACACCGAGCAACTTCGATAGTTCGAAGTTGCTCAACTCTCTCTATGGAGGAGCTTTTAACGGTTTTGTCCATTTGTCATAGAAAGTTGGTGTTTTGGCATCGAATTAATCTTGGAAGCTTAAACTCGTAAAATTTGACTTAGTAGAACAATATAAAGTGTACACCGAGCAACTTCGATAGTCCGAAGTTGCTCAACTCTCTCTATGGAGAAGCTTTTAACGGTTTTGTCCATTTGTCATAGAAAGTTGGGGTTTTGGCATCGAAATAATCCTGGAAGCTCATTTTCATAAAATTTAACATAAAAGAACAATAAAAAGTGTACAACGAGCAACTTTGATAGTCCGAAGTTGCTCAACTCTCTCTATGGAGGAGCTTTTAACGGTTTTGTCCATTTGTCATAGAAAGTTGGTGTTTTGGCATCGAAATAATCCTGGAAGCTCATTTTCGTAAAATTTAATATTAAAGAACAATAAACAGTGTACACCGAGCAACATTGATTGTCCGAAGTTGCTCAACTTTCTCTATGGAGGTGTTTTTAACGGTTTTGTCTATTTGTCATAGAAAGTTGGTGTTTTGGCATCGAATTAATCTTGGAAGCTTATACTCGTAAAATTTGACTTAGTAGAACAATATAAAGTGTACACCGAGCAACTTCGATAGTTCGAAGTTGCTCAACTCTCTCTATGGAGGAGCTTTTAACGGTTTTGTCCATTTGTCATAGAAAATTGGTGTTTTGGCATCGAAATAATCTTGGAAGCTTATACTCAAAAATTTTACTTAGTAGAACAATATAAAGTGTACACCGAGCAGAATTGATTGTCCGAAGTTGCTCACCTCTCTCTATGGAGGAGCTTTTAACCGTTTTGTCCATTTGTCATAAAAAGTTGGTGTTTTGGCATCGAAATAATCCTGGAAGCTCATTTTCGTAAAATTTATCATAAAAGAACAATAAAAAGTGTACACCGAGCAACTTTGATAGTCCGAAGTTGCTCAACTCTCTCTATGGAGCGGCATTTAACGGTTTTGTCCATTTGTCATAGAAAGTTGGTGTTTTGACGTCGAAATAATCCTGGAAGCTCATTTTCGTAAAATTTAACAAAGAAGAAAAATAAAAAGTGTACACCGAGCAACTTTGATAGTCCGAAGTTGTTCAACTCTCTCTATGGAGGAGCTTTTAACGGTTTTGTCCATTTGTCATAGAAAGTTGGTGTTTTGGCATCGAAATAATCCTGGAAGCTCATTTTCGTAAAATTTAACATAAAAGAACAACAAAAGGTGTACACTGAGCAACTTTGATTGTCTGAAGTTTCTCAACTCTCTCTATGGAGGGGCTTTTAACGGTTTTGTCCATTTGTCATAGAAAGTTGGTGTTTTTTCATCGAAATAATCTAGGAAGCTTATACTCGTAAAATTTGACATAGAAGAACAATAAAAGGTGTACACCGAGCAACTTTGATGGTCTGACGTTGCTCAACTCTCTCTATAGAGGACCTTTTAACGGTTTTGTCCATTTGTCATAGAAAGTTGGTGTTTTGGCATCGAAATAATCCTGGAAGCTCATTTTCGTAAAATTTAACATAGGAGAATAATAAAAAGTGTACACCGAGCAACTTTGATAGTCCGAAGTTGCTCAACTCTCTCTATGGAGGAGCTTTTAACGGTTTTGTCCATTTGTCATAGAAAGTTGGTGTTTTGGCAACGAAATAATCGTGGAAGCTCATTTTCGTAAAATTTAACATAAAAGAACAATAAAAGGTGTACACTGAGCAACTTTGATTGTCCGAAGTTGCTCAACTCTCTCTGTGGAGCAGCTTTTAGCGGTTTTGTCCATTTGTCATAGAAAGTTGGCGTTTTGGCATCGAAATAATCCTGGAACCTCATTTTCATAAAATTTAACGTAGAAAAATAATAAAAAGTGTACACCAAGCAACTTTGATAGTCCGAAGTTGCTCAACTCTCTCTATGGAAGAGCATTTAACGGTTTTGTCCATTTGTCATAGAAAGTTTGTGTTTTGGCATCGAAATAATCGTGCAAGCTCATTTTCGTAAAATTTAACATAAAAGAACAATAAAAAGTGTACACCAAGCAACTTCGATTGTCCGAAGATGCTCAACTCTTTCTACGGAGGTGCTTTTAACAGTTTTGTCCATTTGTCATAGAAAGTTAATGTTTTGGCATCGAAATAATTTTGGAAGCTTATACTCGTAAAATTTTACTTAGTAGAACAATATAAAGTGTACACTGAGCATGTTTGATTGTCCGAAGTTGATCAACTCTCTCTATGGAGGAGCTTTAACGGTTTTGTCCATTTGTCATAGAAAGTTGGTGTTTTGGCATCGAAATAATCCTGGAAGCTCATTTTCTTAAAATTAAAAATAGAAGAACAATAAAAAGTGTACACCGAGCAACTTTGATAGTCCCAAGTTGCTCAACTCTCTCTAGGAGCAGCTTTTAACGGTTTTGTCCATTTATCATAGAAAATTGGTGTTTTGGCATCGAAATAATCCTGGAAGCTCATTTTCGTAAAATTTAACATAAAAGAACAATAAAAAGTGTACACCGAGAAACTTTGATAGTCCGAAGTTGCTCAACTCTCTCTATGGAGGAGCTTTTAACGGTTTTGTCCATTTGTCATAGAAAGTTGGGGTTTTGGCATCGAAATAATCCTGGAAGCTCTTTTTCGTAAAATTTAACATAAAAGAACAATAAAAAGTGTACACCGAGCAACTTTGATAGTCCGAAGTTGCTCAACTCTCTCTATGGAGCGGCATTTAACGGTTTTGTCCATTTGTAATAGAAAGTTGGTGTTTTGACGTCGAAATAATCCTGGAAGCTCATTTTCGTAAAATTTAACAAAGAATAAAAATAAAAAGTGTACACCGAGCAACTTTGATAGTCCGAAGTTGTTCAACTCTCTCTATGGAGGAGCTTTTAACGGTTTTGTCCATTTGTCATAGAAAGTTGGTGTTTTGGCATCGAAATAATCCTGGAAGCTCATTTTCGTAAAATTTAACATAAAAGAACAACAAAAGGTGTACACTGAGCAACTTTGATTGTCTGAAGTTTCTCAACTCTCTCTATGGAGGGGCTTTTAACGGTTTTGTCCATTTGTCATAGAAAGTTGGTGTTTTTTCATCGAAATAATCTAGGAAGCTTATACTCGTAAAATTTGACATAGAAGAACAATAAAAGGTGTACACCGAGCAACTTTGATGGTCTGACGTTGCTCAACTCTCTCTATAGAGGACCTTTTAACGGTTTTGTCCATTTGTCATAGAAAGTTGGTGTTTTGGCATCAAAATAATCCTGGAAGCTCATTTTCGTAAAATTTAACATAGGAGAATAATAAAAAGTGTACACCGAGCAACTTTGATTGTCCGAAGTTGCTCAATTCTCTCTATGGAGGAGCTTTTAAAGTTTTTGTCCATTTGTCATAGAAAGTTGGCGTTTTGGCATCGAAATAATCGTGGAAGCACATTTTCATAAAATTTAACATAAAAGAACAATAAAAAGTGTACACCGAGCAACTTTGATTGTCCGAAGTTGCTCAACTCTCTCTATGGAGGGGATTTTAACGGTTTTGTCCATTTGTCATAGAAAGTTGGTGTTTTTTCATCGAAATAATCTACGAAGCTTATACTCGTAAAATTTGACATAAAAGAACAATAAAAGGTGTACACCGAGCAACTTTGATGGTCTGACATTGCTCAACAATCTCTATGGAGGACCTTTTAACGGTTTTGTCAATTTGTCATAGAAAGTTGCTGTTTTGGCATCGAAATAATCCTGGAAGCTCATTTTCGTAAAATTTAACAAAGAAGAAAAATAAAAAGTGTACACCGAGCAACTTTGATAGTCCGAAGTTGTTCAACTCTCTCTATGGAGGAGCTTTTAACGGTTTTGTCCATTTGTCATAGAAAGTTGGTGTTTTGGCATCGAAATAATCCTGGAAGCTCATTTTCGTAAAATTTAACATAAAAGAACAACAAAAGGTGTACACTGAGCAACTTTGATTGTCTGAAGTTTCTCAACTCTCTCTATGGAGGGGCTTTTAACGGTTTTGTCCATTTGTCATAGAAAGTTGGTGTTTTTTCATCGAAATAATCTAGGAAGCTTATACTCGTAAAATTTGACATAGAAGAACAATAAAAGGTGTACACCGAGCAACTTTGATGGTCTGACGTTCCTCAACTCTCTCTATAGAGGACCTTTTAACGGTTTTGTCCATTTGTCATAGAAAGTTGGTGTTTTGGCATCGAAATAATCCTGGAAGCTCATTTTCGTAAAATTTAACATAGGAGAATAATAAAAAGTGTACACCGAGCAACTTTGATAGTCCGAAGTTGCTCAACTCTCTCTATGGAGGAGCTTTTAACGGTTTTGTCCATTTGTCATAGAAAGTTAATGTTTTGGCATCGAAATAATTTTGGAAGCTTATACTCGTAAAATTTTACTTAGTAGAACAATATAAAGTGTACACCGAGCAACTTTGATAGTCCGAAGTTGCTCAACTCTCTCTATGGAGGAGCTTTTAACAGTTTTGTCCATTTGTCATAGAAAGTTGGTGTTTTGGCATCGAAATAATCCTGGAAGCTCATTTTCATAAAATTTAACGTAGAAAAATAATAAAAAGTGTACACCAAGCAACTTTGATAGTCCGAAGTTGCTCAACTCTCTCTATGGAAGAGCATTTAACGGTTTTGTCCATTTGTCATAGAAAGTTTGTGTTTTGGCATCGAAATAATCGTGCAAGCTCATTTTCGTAAAATTTAACATAAAAGAACAATAAAAAGTGTACACCAAGCAACTTTGATTGTCCGAAGATGCTCAACTCTTTCTACGGAGGTGCTTTTAACAGTTTTGTCCATTTGTCATAGAAAGTTAATGTTTTGGCATCGAAATAATTTTGGAAGCTTATACTCGTAAAATTTTACTTAGTAGAACAATATAAAGTGTACACCGAGCAACTTTGATAGTCCGAAGTTGCTCAACTCTCTCTATGGAGGAGCTTTTAACAGTTTTGTCCATTTGTCATAGAAAGTTGGGGTTTTGGCATCGAAATAATCCTGGAAGCTCATTTTCGTAAAATTTAACATAAAAGAACAATAAAAAGTGTACACCGAGCAACTTTGATAGTCCGAAGTTGCTCAACTCTCTCTATGGAGCGGCATTTAACGGTTTTGTCCATTTGTCATAGAAAGTTGGTGTTTTGACGTCGAAATAATCCTGGAAGCTCATTTTCGTAAAATTTAACAAAGAAGAAAAATAAAAAGTGTACACCGAGCAACTTTGATAGTCCGAAGTTGTTCAACTCTCTCTATGGAGGAGCTTTTAACGGTTTTGTCCATTTGTCATAGAAAGTTGGTGTTTTGGCATCGAAATAATCCTGGAAGCTCATTTTCTTAAAATTTAACATAAAAGAACAACAAAAGGTGTACACTGAGCAACTTTGATTGTCTGAAGTTTCTCAACTCTCTCTATGGAGGGCCTTTTAACGGTTTTGTCCATTTGTCATAGAAAGTTGGTGTTTTTTCATCGAAATAATCTAGGAAGCTTATACTCGTAAAATTTGACATAGAAGAAGAATAAAAGGTGTACACCGAGCAACTTTGATGGTCTGACGTTGCTCAACTCTCTCTATAGAGGACCTTTTAACGGTTTTGTCCATTTGTCATAGAAAGTTGGTGTTTTGGCATCGAAATAATCCTGTAAGCTCATTTTCGTAAAATTTAACATAGGAGAATAATAAAAAGTGTACACCGAGCAACTTTGATTGTCCGAAGTTGCTCATTTCTCTCTATGGAGGAGCTTTTAAAGGTTTTGTCCATTTGTCATAGAAAGTTGGTGTTTTGGCATCGAAATAATCGTGGAAGCACATTTTCGTAAAATTTAACATAAAAGAACAATAAAAAGTGTACACCGAGCAACTTTGATTGTCCGAAGTTGCTCAACTCTCTCTATGGAGGGGATTTTAACGGTCTTGTCCATTTGTCATAGAAAGTTGGTGTTTTTTCATCGAAATAATCTACGAAGCTTATACTCGTAAAATTTGACATAGAAGAACAATAAAAGGTGTACACCGAGCAACTTTGATGGTCTGACATTGCTCAACAATCTCTATGGAGGACCTTTTAACGGTTTTGTCCATTTGTCATAGAAAGTTGCTGTTTTGGCATCGAAATAATCTTGAAAGCTTATACTCGTAAAATTTAACGTAGAAAAATAATAAAAAGTGTACACCGAGCAACTTTGATAGTCCGAAGTTGCTCAACTCTCTCTATGGAAGAGCATTTAACGGTTTTGCCCATTTGTCATAGAAAGTTTGTGTTTTGGCAACGAAATAATCGTGCAAGCTCATTTTCGTAAAATTTAACATAAAAGAACAATAAAAAGTGTACACCAAGCAACTTTGATTGTCCGAAGATGCTCAACTCTTTCTACGGAGGTGCTTTTAACAGTTTTGTCCATTTGTCATAGAAAGTTAATGTTTTGGCATCGAAATAATTTTGGAAGCTTATACTCGTAAAATTTTACTTAGTAGAACAATATAAAGTGTACACTGAGCATGTTTGATTATCCGAAGTTGATCAACTCTCTCTATGGAGGAGCTTTAACGGTTTTGTCCATTTGTCATAAAAAGTTGGTGTTTTGGCATCGAAATAATCCTGGAAGCTCATTTTCTTAAAATTAAAAATAGAAGAACAATAAAAAGTGTACACCGAGCAACTTTGATAGTCCCAAGTTGCTCAACTCTCTCTAGGAGCAGCTTTTAACGGTTTTGTCCATTTATCATAGAAAGTTGGTGTTTTGGCATCGAAATAATCATGGAAGCTCATTTTCGTAAAATTTAACATAAAAGAACAATAAAAAGTGTACACCGAGCAACTTTGATAGTCCGAAGTTGCTCAACTCTCTCTATGGAGGAGCTTTTAACGGTTTTGTCCATTTGTCATAGAAAGTTGGTGTTTTGGCATCGAAATAATCTTGGAAGCTCATTTTCGTAAAATTTAACATAAAAGAAAAACAAAAGGTGTACACTGAGCAACTTTGATTGTCTGAAGTTTCTCAACTCTCTCTATGGAGGGCCTTTTAACGGTTTTGTCCATTTGTCATAGAAAGTTGGTGTTTTTTCATCGAAATAATCTAGGAAGCTTATACTCGTAAAATTTGACATAGAAGAAGAATAAAAGGTGTACACCGAGCAACTTTGATGGTCTGACGTTGCTCAACTCTCTCTATAGAGGACCTTTTAACGGTTTTGTCCATTTGTCATAGAAAGTTGGTGTTTTGGCATCGAAATAATCCTGGAAGCTCATTTTCGTAAAATTTAACATAGGAGAATAATAAAAAGTGTACACCGAGCAACTTTGATTGTCCGAAGTTGCTCATTTCTCTCTATGGAGGAGCTTTTAAAGGTTTTGTCCATTTGTCATAGAAAGTTGGTGTTTTGGCATCGAAATAATCGTGGAAGCACATTTTCGTAAAATTTAACATAAAAGAACAATAAAAAGTGTACACCGAGCAACTTTGATTGTCCGAAGTTGCTCAACTCTCTCTATGGAGGGGATTTTAACGGTTTTGTCCATTTGTCATAGAAAGTTGGTGTTTTTTCATCGAAATAATCTACGAAGCTTATACTCGTAAAATTTGACATAGAAGAACAATAAAAGGTGTACACCGAGCAACTTTGATGGTCTGACATTGCTCAACAATCTCTATGGAGGACCTTTTAACGGTTTTGTCCATTTGTCATAGAAAGTTGCTGTTTTGGCATCGAAATAATCTTGAAAGCTTATACTCGTAAAATTTAACGTAGAAAAATAATAAAAAGTGTACACCGAGCAACTTTGATAGTCTGAAGTTGCTCAACTCTCTCTATGGAGGAGGTTTTAACGGTTTTGTCCATTTGTCACAGAAAGTTTATGTTTTGGCATCGAAATAATCGTGCAAGCTCATTTTCGTTAAATTTAATAGAAAAGAACAATAAAAAGTGTACACCGAGCAGCTTTGATTGTCCGAAGATGCTCAACTCTTTCTACAAAGGTGCTTTTAACAGTTTTGTCCATTTGTCATCGAAAGTTAATGTTTAGGCATCGAAATAATCTTGGAAGCTTATACTCGTAAAATTTTACTTAGTAGAACAATATAAAGTGTACACCGAGCAACTTTGATTGTCCGAAGTTGCTCAACTCTCTCTATGGAGGAGCTTTAACGGTTTTGTCCATTTGTCATAGAAACTTGGTGTTTTGACATCGAAATAATCCTGGAAGCTCATTTTCTTAAAATTAAAAATAGAAGAACAATATAAAGTGTACACCGAGCAACTTTGATAGTCCCAAGTTGCTCAACTCTCTCTAGGAGCAGCTTTTAACGGTTTTGTCCATTTATCATAGAAAGTTGGTGTTTTGGCATCGAAATAATCCTGGAAGCTCATTTTCGTAAAATTTAACATAAAAGAACAATAAAAAGTGTATACCGAGCAACTTTGATAGTCCGAAGTTGCTCAACTCTCTCTATGGAGGAGCTTTTAACGGTTTTGTCCATTTGTCATAGAAAGTTGGTGTTTTGGCATCGAAATAACCCTGGAAGCTCATTTTCGTAAAATTTAACATAGAAGAACAATAAAAAGTGTACACCGAGGAACTTCGATAGTCCGAAGTTGCTCAACTCTCTCTATGGAGGAGCTTTTAACGGTTTTGTCCATTTGTCATAGAAAGTTGGTGTTTTGGCATCGAATTAATCTTGGAAGCTTATACTCGTAAAATTTGACTTAGTAGAACAATATAAAGTCTACACCGAGCAACTTCGATAGTTCGAAGTTGCTCAACTCTCTCTATGGAGGAGCTTTTAACGGTTTTGTCCATTTGTCATAGAAAGTTTGTGTTTTGGCATTGAAATAATCCTGGAAGCTCATTTTCGTAAAATTTAACATTAAAGAACAATAAACAGTGTACACCGAGCAACATTGATTGTCCGAAGTTGCCCAACTTTCTCCATGGAGGTGTTTTTAACGGTTTTGTCTATTTGTCATAGAAAGTTGGTGTTTTGGCATCGAATTAATCTTGGAAGCTTATACTCGTAAAATTTGACTTAGTAGAACAATATAAAGTGTACACCGAGCAACTTCGATAGTTCGAAGTTGCTCAACTCTCTCTATGGAGGAGCTTTTAACGGTTTTGTCCATTTGTCATAGAAAGTTGGTGTTTTGGCATCGAATTAATCTTGGAAGCTTATACTCGTAAAATTTGACTTAGTAGAACAATATAAAGTGTACACCGAGCAACTTCGATAGTCCGAAGTTGCTCAACTCTCTCTATGGTGGAGCTTTTAACGGTTTTGTCCATTTGTCATAGAAAGTTGGGGTTTTGGCATCGAAATAATCCTGGAAGCTCATTTTCATAAAATTTAACATAAAAGAACAATAAAAAGTGTACAACGAGCAACTTTGATAGTCCGAAGTTGCTCAACTCTCTCTATGGAGGAGCTTTTAACGGTTTTGTCCATTTGTCATAGAAAGTTGGTGTTTTGGCATCGAAATAATCCTGGAAGCTCATTTTCGTAAAATTTAACATTAAAGAACAATAAACAGTGTACACCGAGCAACATTGATTGTCCGAAGTTGCTCAACTTTCTCTATGGAGGTGTTTTTAACGGTTTTGTCTATTTGTCATAGAAAGTTGGTGTTTTGGCATCGAATTAATCCTGGAAGCTTATACTCGTAAAATTTCACTTAGTAGAACAATATAAAGTGTACACCGAGCAACTTTGATTGTCCAAAGTTGCTCAACTTTCTCTATGGAGGAGCTTTTAACGGTTTTTTCCATTTGTCATAGAAAGTTGGTCTTTTGGCATCGAAATAATCCTGGAAGCTCATTTTCTTAAAATTTAACATAGAAGAACAATAAAAAGTGTACACCGAGCAACTTTGATAGTCCGAAGTTGCTCAACTATGTCTATGGAGGAGCTTTTAACGGTTTTGTCCATTTGTCATAGAATGTTGGGGTTTTGGCATCGAAATAATCCTGGAAGCTCATTTTCGTAAAATTTAACATAAAAGAACAATAAAAAGTGTACACCGAGCAACTTTGATAGTCCGAAGTTGCTCAACTCTCTCTATGGAGAAGCTTTTAACGGTTTTGTCCATTTGTCAAAGAAAATTGGTGTTTTGACGTCGAAATAATCCTGGAAGCTCATTTTCGTAAAATTTAACAAAGAAGAACAATAAAAAGTGTACACCGAGCAACTTTGATAGACCGAAGTTGCTCAACTCTCTCTATGGAGGAGCTTTTAACAGTTTTGTCCATTTGTCATAGAAAGTTGGTGTTTTGGCATCGAAATAATCCTGGAAGCTCATTTTCGTAAAATTTAACATTAAAGAACAATAAACATTGTACACCGAGCAACATTGATTGTCCGAAGTTGCTCAACTTTCTCTATGGAGGTGTTTTTAACGGTTTTGTCTATTTGTCATAGAAAGTTGGTGTTTTGGCATCGAATTAATCTTGGAAGCTTATACTCGTACAATTTGACTTAGTAGAACAATATCTTTACCGAGCAACTTCGATAGTTCGAAGTTGCTCAACTCTCTCTATGGAGGAGCTTTTAACGGTTTTGTCCATTTGTCATAGAAAGTTGGTGTTTTGGCATCGAAATAATCTTGGAAGCTTATACTCAAAAATTTTACTTAGTAGAACAATATAAAGTGTACACCGAGCAGAATTGATTGTCCGAAGTTGCTCACCTCTCTCTATGGAGGAGCTTTTAACCGTTTTGTCCATTTGTCATAAAAAGTTGGTGTTTTGGCATCAAAATAATCCTGGAAGCTCATTTTCGTAAAATTTATCATAAAAGAACAATAAAAAGTGTACACCGAGCAACTTTGATAGTCCGAAGTTGCTCAACTCTCTCTATGGAGCGGCATTTAACGGTTTTGTCCATTTGTCATAGAAAGTTGGTGTTTTGACGTCGAAATAATCCTGGAAGCTCATTTTCGTAAAATTTAACAAAGAAGAAAAATAAAAAGTGTACACCGAGCAACTTTGATAGTCCGAAGTTGTTCAACTCTCTCTATGGAGGAGCTTTTAACGGTTTTGTCCATTTGTCATAGAAAGTTGGTGTCTTGGCATCGAAATAATCCTGGAAGCTCATTTTCGTAAAATTTAACATAAAAGAACAACAAAAGGTGTACACTGAGCAACTTTGATTGTCTGAAGTTTCTCAACTCTCTCCATGGAGGGGCTTTTAACGGTTTTGTCCATTTGTCATAGAAAGTTGGTGTTTTTTCATCGAAATAATCTAGGAAGCTTATACTCGTAAAATTTGACATAGAAGAACAATAAAAGGTGTACACCGAGCAACTTTGATGGTCTGACGTTGCTCAACTCTCTCTATAGAGGACCTTTTAACGGTTTTGTCCATTTGTCATAGAAAGTTGGTGTTTTGGCATCGAAATAATCCTGGAAGCTCATTTTCGTAAAATTTAACATAGGAGAATAATAAAAAGTGTACACCGAGCAACTTTGATAGTCCGAAGTTGCTCAACTCTCTCTATGGAGGAGCTTTTAACGGTTTTGTCTATTTGTCATAGAAAGTTGGTGTTTTGGCAACGAAATAATCGTGGAAGCTCATTTTCGTAAAATTTAACATAAAAGAACAATAAAAGGTGTACACTGAGCAACTTTGATTGTCCGAAGTTGCTCAACTCTCTCTATGGAGGGGATTTTAACGGTTTTGTCCATTTGTCATAGAAAGTTGGTGTTTTTTCATCGAAATAATCTACGAAGCTTATACTCGTAAAATTTGACATAGAAGAACAATAAAAGGTGTACAACGAGCAACTTTGATGGTCTGACGTTGCTCAACTCTCTCTATGGAGGACCTTTTAACGGTTTTGTCCATTTGTCATAGAAAGTTGCTGTTTTGGCATCGAAATAATCTTGAAAGCTTATACTCGTAAAATTTGACTTAGTAGAACAATAAAAAGTGTACATCGAGCAAGTTTGATTGTCCGAAGTTGCTCAACTCTTTCTATGGAGGAGCTTTTAACGGTTTTGTCCATTTGTCATAGAAAGTTAATGTTTTGGCATCGAAATAATCTTGGAAGCTTATACTCGTAAAATTTGACTTAGTAGAACAATATAAAGTGTACACCGAGCAACTTCGATAGTTCGAAGTTGCTCAACTCTCTCTATGGAGGAGCTTTTAACGGTTTTGTCCATTTGTCATAGAAAGTTGGTGTTTTGGCATCGAAATAATCTTGGAAGCTTATACTCAAAAATTTTACTTAGTAGAACAATATAAAGTGTACACCGAGCAACATTGATTGTCCGAAGTTGCTCACCTCTCTCTATGGAGGAGCTTTTAACCGTTTTGTCCATTTGTCATAAATAGTTGGTGTTTTGGCATCGAAATAATCCTGGAAGCTCATTTTCGTAAAATTTAACATTAAAGAACAATAAACATTGTACACCGAGCAACATTGATTGTCCGAAGTTGCTCAACTTTCTCTATGGAGGTGTTTTTAACGGTTTTGTCTATTTGTCATAGAAAGTTGGTGTTTTGGCATCGAATTAATCTTGGAAGCTTATACTCGTAAAATTTGACTTAGTAGAACAATATAAAGTGTACACCGAGCAACTTTGATAGTTCGAAGTTGCTCAACTCTCTCTATGGAGGAGCTTTTAACGGTTTTGTCCATTTGTCATAGAAAGTTGGTGTTTTGGCATCGAAATAATCTTGGAAGCTTATACTCAAAAATTTTACTTAGTAGAACAATATAAAGTGTACACCGAGCAACATTGATTGTCCGAAGTTGCTCACCTCTCTCTATGGAGGAGCTTTTAACCGTTTTGTCCATTTGTCATAAAAAGTTGGTGTTTTGGCATCGAAATAATCCTGGAAGCTCATTTTCGTAAAATTAAACATGGGAGAATAATAAAAAGTGTACACCGAGAAACTTTGATAGTCCGAAGTTGTTCAACTCTCTCTATGGTGGAGCTTTAAACGGTTTTGTCCATTTGTCATAGAAAGTTGGTGTTTTGGCATCGAAATAATCCTGGAAGCTCATTTTCGCAAAATTTAACATAGGAGAATAATAAAAATTGTACACCGAGCAACTTTGATAGTCCGAAGTTGCTCAACTCCCTCTATGGAGTAGCTTTTAACGGTTTTGTCCATTTGTCATAGAAAGTTGGTGTTTTGGAATCGAAATATTCGTGGAAGCTCATTTTCGTAAAATTTAACATAAAAGAACAATAAAAGGTGTGCACGGAGCAACTTTGATTGTCCAAAGTCGCTCAACTCTCTCTATGGAGGAGCTTTTACCGGTTTTGTCCATTTGTCATAGAAAGTTGGTGTTTTCTCATCGAAATAATCTAGGAAGCTTATACTCGTAAAATTTGACATAGAAGAACAATAAAAGGTGTACAACGAGCAACTTTGATGGTCTGACGTTGCTCAACTCTCTCTATGGAGGACCTTTTAACGGTTTTGTCCATTTGTCATAGAAAGTTGCTGTTTTGGCATCGAAATAATCTTGAAAGCTTATACTCGTAAAATTTGACTTAGTAGAACAATAAAAAGTGTACATCGAGCAAGTTTGATTGTCCGAAATTGCTCAACTCTTTCTATGGAGGAGCTTTTAACGGTTTTGTCCATTTGTCATAGAAAGTTAATGTTTTGGCATCGAAATAATCTTGGAAGCTTATACTCAAAAATTTTACTTAGTAGAACAATATAAAGTGTACACCGAGCAACATTGATTGTCCGAAGTTGCTCACCTCTCTCTATGGAGGAGCTTTTAACCGTTTTGTCCATTTGTCATAAAAAGTTGGTGTTTTGGCATCGAAATAATCCTGGAAGCTCATTTTCGTAAAATTTAACATTAAAGAACAATAAACATTGTACACCGAGCAACATTGATTGTCCGAAGTTGCTCAACTTTCTCTATGGAGGTGTTTTTAACGGTTTTGTCTATTTGTCATAGAAAGTTGGTGTTTTGGCATCGAATTAATCTTGGAAGCTTATACTCGTAAAATTTGACTTAGTAGAACAATATAAAGTGTACACGGAGCAACTTTGATAGTTCGAAGTTGCTCAACTCTCTCTATGGAAGAGCTTTTAACGGTTTTGTCCATTTGTCATAGAAATTTGGTGTTTTGGCATCGAAATAATCTTGGAAGCTTATACTCAAAAATTTTACTTAGTAGAACAATATAAAGTGTACACCGAGCAACATTGATTGTCCGAAGTTGCTCACCTCTCTCTATGGAGGAGCTTTTAACCGTTTTGTCCATTTGTCATAAAAAGTTGGTGTTTTGGCATCGAAATAATCCTGGAAGCTCATTTTCGTAAAATTAAACATGGGAGAATAATAAAAAGTGTACACCGAGAAACTTTGATAGTCCGAAGTTGCTCAACTCTCTCTATGGTGGAGCTTTAAACGGTTTTGTCCATTTGTCATAGAAAGTTGGTGTTTTGGCATCGAAATAATCCTGGAAGCTCATTTTCGCAAAATTTAACATAGGAGAATAATAAAAAGTGTACACCGAGCAACTTTGATAGTCCGAAGTTGCTCAACTCCCTCTATGGAGTAGCTTTTAACGGTTTTGTCCATTTGTCATAGAAAGTTGGTGTTTTGGAATCGAAATATTCGTGGAAGCTCATTTTCGTAAAATTTAACATAAAAGAACAATAAAAGGTGTGCACGGAGCAACTTTGATTGTCCAAAGTTGCTCAACTCTCTCTATGGAGGAGCTTTTACCGGTTTTGTCCATTTGTCATAGAAAGTTGGTGTTTTCTCATCGAAATAATCTAGGAAGCTTATACTCGTAAAATTTGACATAGAAGAACAATAAAAGGTGTACAACGAGCAACTTTGATGGTCTGACGTTGCTCAACTCTCTCTATGGAGGACCTTTTAACGGTTTTGTCCATTTGTCATAGAAAGTTGCTGTTTTGGCATCGAAATAATCTTGAAAGCTTATACTCGTAAAATTTGACTTAGTAGAACAATAAAAAGTGTACATCGAGCAAGTTTGATTGTCCGAAATTGCTCAACTCTTTCTATGGAGGAGCTTTTAACGGTTTTGTCCATTTGTCATAGAAAGTTAATGTTTTGGCATCGAAATAATCTTGGAAGCTTATACTCGTAAAATTTGACTTCGTAGAACAATATAAATTGTACACCGAGCAACTTTGATTGTCCGAAGTTGCTCGACTCTCTCTGTGGAGCAGCTTTTAGCGGTTTTGTCCATTTGTCATAGAAAGTTGGCGTTTTGGCATCGAAATAATCCTGGAACCTCATTTTCATAAAATTTAACGTAGAAAAATAATAAAAAGTGTACACCAAGCAACTTTGATAGTCCGAGGTTGCTCAACTCTCTCTATGGAAGAGCATTTAAAGGTTTTGTCCATTTGTCATAGAAAGTTTGTGTTTTGGCATCGAAATAATCGTGCAAGCTCATTTTCGTAAAATTTAACATAAAAGAACAATAAAAAGTGTACACCAAGCAACTTTGATTGTCCGAAGATGCTATCTCTTTCTACGGAGGTGGTTTTAACAGTTTTGTCCATTTGTCATAGAAAGTTAATGTTTTGGCATCGAAATAATTTTGGAAGCTTATACTCGTAAAATTTTACTTAGTAGAACAATATAAAGTGTACACTGAGCATGTTTGATTGTCCGAAGTTGCTCAACTCTCTCTATCGAGGAGCTTTAACGGTTTTCTCCATTTGTCATAGAAAGTTGGTGTTTTGGCATCGAAATAATCCTGGAAGCTCATTTTCATAAAATTAAAAATAGAAGAACAATAAAAAGTGTACACCGAGCAACTTTGATAGTCCCAAGTTGCTCAACTCTCTCTAGGAGCAGCTTTTAACGGTTTTGTCCATTTATCATAGAAAGTTGGTGTTTTGGCATCGAAATAATCCTGGAAGCTCATTTTCGTAAAATTTAACATAAAAGAACAATAAAAAGTGTACACCGAGCAACTTTGATAGTCCGAAGTTGCTCAACTCTCTCTATGGAGGAGCTTTTAACGGTTTTGTCCATTTGTCATAGAAAGTTGGGGTTTTGGCATCGAAATAATCCTGGAATCTCATTTTCGTAAAATTTAACATAAAAGAACAATAAAAAGTGTACACCGAGCAACTTTGATAGTCCGAAGTTGCTCAACTCTCTCTATGGAGCGGCATTTAACGGTTTTGTCCATTTGTCATAGAAAGTTGGTGTTTTGACGTCGAAATAATCCTGGAAGCTCATTTTCGTAAAATTTAACAAAGAAGAAAAATAAAAAGTGTACACCGAGCAACTTTGATAGTCCGAAGTTGTTCAACTCTCTCTATGGAGGAGCTTTTAACGGTTTTGTCCATTTGTCATAGAAAGTTGGTATTTTGGCATCGAAATAATCCTGGAAGCTCATTTTCGTAAAATTTAACATAAAAGAACAACAAAAGGTGTACACTGAGCAACTTTGATTGTCTGAAGTTTCTCAACTCTCTCTATGGAGGGGCTTTTAACGGTTTTGTCCATTTGTCATAGAAAGTTGGTGTTTTTTCATCGAAATAATCTAGGAAGCTAATACTCGTAAAATTTGACATAGAAGAACAATAAAAGGTGTACACCGAGCAACTTTGATGGTCTGACATTGCTCAACTCTCTCTATAGAGGACCTTTTAACGGTTTTGTCCATTTGTCATAGAAAGTTGCTGTTTTGGCATCGAAATAATCTTGAAAGCTTATACTCGTAAAATTTGACTTAGTAGAACAATAAAAAGTGTACATCGAGCAAGTTTGATTGTCCGAAGTTGCTCAACTCTTTCTATAGAGGAGCTTTTAACGGTTTTGTCCATTTGTCATAGAAAGTTAATGTTTTGGCATCGAAATAATCTTGGAAGCTTATACTCGTAAAATTTGACTTAGTAGAACAATATAAATTGTACACCGAGCAACTTTGATTGTTCGAAGTTGCTCAACTCTCTCTGTGGAGCAGCTTTTAGCGGTTTTGTCCATTTGTCATAGAAAGTTGGCGTTTTGGCATCGAAATAATCCTGGAACCTCATTTTCATAAAATTTAACGTAGAAAAATAATAAAAAGTGTACACCAAGCAACTTTGATAGTCCGAAGTTGCTCAACTCTCTCTATGGAAGAGCATTTAACGGTTTTGTCCATTTGTCATAGAAAGTTTGTGTTTTGGCATCGAAATAATCGTGCAAGCTCATTTTCGTAAAATTTAACATAAAAGAATAATAAAAAGTGTACACCAAGCAACTTTGATTGTCCGAAGATGCTCAACTCTTTCTACGGAGGTGCTTTTAACAGTTTTGTCCATTTGTCATAGAAAGTTAATGTTTTGGCATCGAAATAATTTTGGAAGCTTATACTCGTAAAATTTTACTTAGTAGAACAATATAAAGTGTACACTGAGCATGTTTGATTGTCCGAAGTTGCTCAACTCTCTCTATGGAGGAGCTTTAACGGTTTTGTCCATTTGTCATAGAAAGTTGGTGTTTTGGCATCGAAATAATCCTGGAAGCTCATTTTCTTAAAATTAAAAATAGAAGAACAATAAAAAGTGTACACCGAGCAACTTTGATAGTCCCAAGTTGTTCAACTCTCTCTAGGAGCAGCTTTTAACGGTTTTGTCCATTTATCATAGAAAGTTGGTGTTTTGGCATCGAAATAATCCTGGAAGCTCATTTTCGTAAAATTTAACATAAAAGAACAATAAAAAGTGTACACCGAGCAACTTTGATAGTCCGAAGTTGCTCAACTCTCTCTATGGAGGAGCTTTTAACGGTTTTGTCCATTTGTCATAGAAAGTTGGGGTTTTGGCATCGAAATAATCCTGGAAGCTCATTTTCGTAAAATTTAACATAAAAGAACAATAAAAAGTGTACACCGAGCAACTTTGATAGTCCGAAGTTGCTCAACTCTCTCTATGGAGCGGCATTTAACGGTTTTGTCCATTTGTCATAGAAAGTTGGTGTTTTGACGTCGAAATAATCCTGGAAGCTCATTTTCGTAAAATTTAACAAAGAATAAAAATAAAAAGTGTACACCGAGCAACTTTGATAGTCCGAAGTTGTTCAACTCTTTCTATGGAGGAGCTTTTAACGGTTTTGTCCATTTGTCATAGAAAGTTGGTGTTTTGGCATCGAAATAATCCTGGAAGCTCATTTTCGTAAAATTTAACATAAAAGAACAACAAAAGGTGTACACTGAGCAACTTTGATTGTCTGAAGTTTCTCAACTCTCTCTATGGAGGGGCTTTTAACGGTTTTGTCCATTTGTCATAGAAAGTTGGTGTTTTTTCATCGAAATAATCTAGGAAGCTTATACTCGTAAAATTTGACATAGAAGAACAATAAAAGGTGTACACCGAGCAACTTTGATGGTCTGACGTTGCTCAACTCTCTCTATAGAGGACCTTTTAACGGTTTTGTCCATTTGTCATAGAAAGTTGGTGTTTTGGCATCGAAATAATCCTGGAAGCTCATTTTCGTAAAATTTAACATAGGAGAATAATAAAAAGTGTACACCGAGCAACTTTGATTGTCGAAGTTGCTCATTTCTCTCTATGGAGGAGCTTTTAAAGGTTTTGTCCATTTGTCATAGAAAGTTGGTGTTTTGGCATCGAAATAATCGTGGAAGCACATTTTCGTAAAATTTAACATAAAAGAACAATAAAAAGTGTACACCGAGCAACTTTGATTGTCCGAAGTTGCTCAACTCTCTCTATGGAGGGGATTTTAACGGTTTTGTCCATTTGTCATAGAAAGTTGGTGTTTTTTCATCGAAATAATCTACGAAGCTTATACTCGTAAAATTTGACATAGAAGAACAATAAAAGGTGTACACCGAGCAACTTTGATGGTCTGACATTGCTCAACAATCTCTATGGAGGACCTTTTAACGGTTTTGTCCATTTGTCATAGAAAGTTGCTGTTTTGGCATCGAAATAATCTTGAAAGCTTATACTCGTAAAATTTAACGTAGAAAAATAATAAAAAGTGTACACCGAGCAACTTTGATAGTCTGAAGTTGCTCAACTCTCTCTATGGAGGAGGTTTTAACGGTTTTGTCCATTTGTCACAGAAAGTTTGTGTTTTGGCATCGAAATAATCGTGCAAGCTCATTTTCGTTAAATTTAATAGAAAAGAACAATAAAAAGTGTACACCGAGCAGCTTTGATTGTCCGAAGATGCTCAACTCTTTCTACAAAGGTGCTTTTAACAGTTTTGTCCATTTGTCATCGAAAGTTAATGTTTAGGGATCGAAATAATCTTGGAAGCTTATACTCGTAAAATTTTACTTAGTAGAACAATATAAAGTGTACACCGAGCAACTTTGATTGTCCGAAGTTGCTCAACTCTCTCTATGGAGGAGCTTTAACGGTTTTGTCCATTTGTCATAGAAAGTTGGTGTTTTGGCATCGAAATAATCCTGGAAGCTCATTTTCTTAAAATTAAAAATAGAAGAACAATAAAAAGTGTACACCGAGCAACTTTGATAGTCCCAAGTTGCTCAACTCTCTCTAGGAGCAGCTTTTAACGGTTTTGTCCATTTATCATAGAAAGTTGGTGTTTTGGCATCGAAATAATCCTTGAAGCTCATTTTCGTAAAATTTAACATAAAAGAACAATAAAAAGTGTACACTGAGCAACTTTGATAGTCCGAAGTTGCTCAACTCTCTCTATGGAGGAGCTTTTAACGGTTTTGTCCATTTTTCATATGGTGAACTCTCTGCTGAGACAGTCGCTGAAGGTGTGTCTCTCTGTACTGATCTTAAAATGCAAGATCAGATAGCTAAAGAACGACGATTAGGAAAATCCATTCTTGGTGACTTTTGTCAACAGATGGGTTTACCTAATAAGTCTCATAAGTCTCATAAGTCTCACAAGGCTTATAAATCATCTAGAAAAAGGTTTAAATCTCCTAAATCTTATCAATATGATAAACCTGTTAAAAGATCTTATTCTAGGTCTTTTCCTAAAAATATTCCGAAAAAGAAGAGGCATAATTTGTCTAAGACTAAACCCTCTGGTTCTAAGTCTAAATCTACTGGACCACGTACTAAAATTGTTTGCTTTAATTGTGGAAAGCAAGGTCATTATGCTAATCGTTGTACACAACGAAAAGCTAATTCTTTGGAAATTGCTGAATTACGAACTGCTATTGATCATTTGAAAATTAATGATGAAGCTAAACAGCAGTTCAAGGAGTTAATCTTTGAATCTGAAGATTCTTCCAGTGGTTATTCTACTGCTAATGATAAAACAGATTGTGATTGTGATACTTACAAATCACTTTTGAAAACAAATGGCTTATTAGTCATTTCTTCTACTGAAAGTTCTATTCTTGAATTCATTGATTCCATCACTGACCCTGAAGCACGCATGGATGCTATTCTGCACTATATGAAAGGTCAAGATTCTTCTCCTACCACTTCTACTCCTTTACAACATAAATTGTCTCAACGTTCTCATGTTTATGATTTGAAGACTGTTTATGATAGGTTTAAACCTAAACCTCCATCTTTATCTTCTGTTCCTACTTCTATTTCTGATTTAAAATCTGAAGTTAATCAGCTTAAAAGTGAGCTTAAAGCTCTGGGTTCTCGAGTCTCTTTACTCGAACATCAATCTTCTTTTTCCCGGGGAGAAAGTAGTGGTCAGCACCAACAAGATAAAGGTAAAGAAAAGATTGATGATACTCCCGAGAAAATAGCCATTGAATCATTAATTGCTCAATTTGAAGGACAAGTAGAGCCAGGATTAAATCTGATTGACAAGGTGACAACTCATCGCTGGTACACTCGAATCTCTCTTGTCATTAATAATGAGTATATTGTTTCCTCTGTTACTGCCCTAATAGACTCAGGAGCAGATCAGAACTGTATCAATGAAGGATTGATTCCATCTAAGTACTGGACAAAGACTTCTGAACAGCTTAGTACTGCTGATGGAGCCCGGTTGAATATTCGATATAAAATATCGGATCCCAGGATCTGCCATAAAGGTCGGTGCTTTAAGATGCCTTTTATTTTAGTCAAAGGCTTATCTAATCAGGTCATTTTAGGGAATCCATTCTTGCATATGCTTTACCCTATTCATAAAATTGACCATAAAGAAATTGTGACTAACATTGATGGAGAACTTATCAGTTTTGAATTATTAAAACCTCCAGAATTACTTTTTATAGATGAATTGAGAAGACAGATGAAAAATAAAGAAAGATTTCTAAACTCAATTCAAAAAGAAGTAACTTTTGAACAAATAAAGAAGAAGCTGGAAGATCCTTTAATATCCAAAAGGATCCAAGACATACAGGACAAGATTGAAAAGACTGTTTGTGCAGAATTACCAAATGCTTTCTGGAATAGGAAGAAACATGTTGTCAATCTTCCTTATGAACCTGACTTTAATGAAAGTCAGATTAATACCCGTGCTAGACCTATTGCTATGGGACCAAAGCATATGGAAATTTGCAAAAAAGAGATACAGACTCTTCTGGAGAAAGGTCTTATCAGGCCTAGTAAAAGCCCTTGGAGCTGCCCAGCATTTTATGTTGAAAATGCCGCTGAACTTGAACGAGGAGTTCCCAGGTTAGTAATCAATTATAAACCTTTAAATAAGGTTTTACGTTGGATTAGATATCCAATACCCAATAAAAAAGATCTGTTGGGAAGGCTTTATGAAGCCAATATATTTTCAAAATTCGACATGAAATCTGGTTATTGGCAGATTCAGATTGCTGAAGAAGATAAGTACAAAACAGCATTTACAGTTCCATTTGGACATTACGAATGGAATGTGATGCCTTTTGGACTTAAGAATGCGCCATCTGAATATCAGAAGATTATGAATGATATCTTCAATGCTTATACAAGCTTTACTATTGTTTATATTGATGATGTGTTGGTTTACTCTAACACATTAGATCAACATTTCAAACATCTCAACATCTTTATTAAGATTGTTGAAAGTGCAGGTTTGGTAATATCTCAGAAGAAAGTGAAGATATTCCAGACGAAGATTCGGTTCTTAGGCCATAATATTGAGAATGGATCAATTGTGCCTATTGATCGAGCTATACAATTCTCGTCTTATTTTCCAGATGAGATTAAAGAAAAAACTCAATTACAGAGATTTCTTGGAAGTCTTAATTATCTTGCAGACTTCTACAAGAATTTAGCACAAGATGCTAAACCACTTTTTGATCGGCTTAAAGCCAATCCTCCTGAATGGACTGATGTTCATACATCAGCTGTCAAAAAGATAAAGAAGAAAGCTAAAGAGCTTCCTTGTTTATCATTAGCCAATCCTGAAGCTTTAAAAATTGTTGAAACAGATGCTTCGGATCAAGGCTATGGTGGAATCCTTAAACAAAGGATTAATAATAAAGAACAGTTGGTTCATTTCACATCTGGCTTATGGAAAGGAGCTAGACTAAACTATTCTACTATTAAAAAAGAAATTTTATATGTGGTCTTATGCATTACCAAATTTGAGTCTGATTTATTGAATCAGAAATTTCTTTTAAGAATTGACTGCAAAGCAGCTAAAGACGTTTTATTAAAAGACGTCAAAAATATTGCCTCAAAGCAAATCTTTGCTAGGTGGCAAGGAATCTTATCTGCTTTTGACTTTGACATCGAGTTTATAAAAGGAAGCACTAACTCTCTTCCTGATTTCTTAACTCGAGAGTTCTTGCAGGGACATGGATAGCAGAAAGAAAAAGAAACAGCAAGAAGTGCCTAATTCTCAGGCAGATCTCAAGAAAAAATATGAAGAAGGCGATCCATCAGTTGGTCTTCTTGGACAACCTTCTGGTAAGTATGATTATTACGTATCATACACCCCCTCTTCCTCTATAGAAAGAGAAAAACTTCGAGATGACGCTTATGAGCGTACAGTGAAAGAATATGCTGGGGATTATACTTATCCCTATATTGAAACCAATTGGATTCATCTCATTCCAATTGAGAAAAAATACTTTAGCTTATCAGCTAGAGAAGTTGCAAAATTTTACTGCAAGGATTATGCAGATCCTTCCTTCTATCCAAAAACATTTTCATATTATCAAGCTGTTTTAGGCGAGACTGGATCCGCCTATTTCTCTCCATATAATAGAGGAGAAGAAGTCGCTTATTCAAAGCTGACAATCAGAAAAATTATTACTCCTGAAGAATGGGGTTCTGACTTCTTTCATTTTAAAGAATTAAAAAATGTTTATGGACCCAAGCTGTTTAATTACTTTGATTATATCAATGCTTGGGAAGGATCTCTTTTGTATGATAACAGACAGGAAAAGTTCAGCTGGTGGATTCGGTTTCAACTTGAGAATCCTCAACAGCACATTCCACAGTGGTTCCTGTCATGGTTTGTGGCATGGGGATTATATCCCTACATTTTGCCTTTATCTGTAAGGCAGGTTTTTGATGACTTTGTAAAATTAAATGTTAAACAACAGAACTGTAGACTGTTATTTTCTATTCTCTACCGAGTTCCATGGATCTTGAGATGGGACTATCAAATCCGAGGACAGTCTAAAGAAAAGCATGGAGAAAGTCATGCTCACATCCTTTATCTAGGACGTAGAGTTATGATCAAATGGTGGAACAAATTTGAATTTTTTGCTAAAGAATCAATGTTTGCTAAAAAAGGATTGGTAAACCTTGATCCGGAACCTATCACGCCACCTGCTCCAAAGACTCCTAATGCAAAGGAATTGATCAAGGATCTTCTTTCATCAATTTCAAAAGAAGAACTTAAAAAGTAGTTCATGGCGGTCCTTACTGAAGATGAAGAAGATGAGGAAGACGATGACTCAATCGAGATTGTGTCACATCAGTCAAGGGACCCTTATGAAGAATCACAGGATCCGTATGATCTTTAAAAAAGATATTCGGTCCTATCAGTTCTTGCCACACGACATCTGCTAAAGTATTATTCTACTTTAGTCAGTTTCAACTTTTGCTTTGATAGTCTGAAGTTGCTCAACTCTCTCTATGGAGGAGCTTTTAACGGTTTTGTCCATTTGTCACAGAAAGTTTGTGTTTTGGCATCGAAATAATCGTGCAAGCTCATTTTCGTAAAATTTAATAGAAAAGAACAATAAAAAGTGTACACCGAGCAGCTTTGATTGTCCGAAAATGCTCAACTCTTTCTACAAAGGTGCTTTTAACAGTTTTGTCCATTTGTCATCGAAAGTTAATGTTTAGGCATCGAAATAATCTTGGAAGCTTATACTCGTAAAATTTTACTTAGTAGAACAATATAAAGTGTACACCGAGCAACTTTGATTGTCCGAAGTTGCTCAACTCTCTCTATGGAGGAGCTTTAACGGTTTTGTCCATTTGTCATAGAAAGTTGGTGTTTTGGCATCGAAATAATCCTGGAAGCTCATTTTCGTAAAATTAAACATAGGAGAATAATAAAAAGTTTACACCGAGAAACTTTGATAGTCCGAAGTTGCTCAACTCTCTCTATGGAGGAGCTTTTAACGGTTTTGTCCATTTGTCATAGAAAGTTGGTGTTTTGGCATCGAAATAATCTTGGAAGCTCATTTTCGTAAAATTTAACATAGGAGAAGAATAAAAAGTGTACACCGAGCAACTTTGATAGTCCGAAGTTGCTCAACTCTCTCTATGGAGCAGCTTTTAACGGTTTTGTCCATTTGTCATAGAAAGTTGGTGTTTTGGAATCGAAATATTCGTGGAAGCTCATTTTCGTAAAATTTAACATAAAAGAACAATAAAAGGTGTACACGGAGCAATTTTGATTGTCCGAAGTTGCTCAACTCTCTCTATGGAGGAGCTTTTACCGGTTTTGTCCATTTGTCATAGAAAGTTGGTGTTTTGGAATCGAAATAATCTAGGAAGCTTATCTCGTAAAATTTGACATAGAAGAACAATAAAAGGTGTACACCGAGAAACATTGATGGTATGACGTTGCTCAACTCTCTCTATGGACGACCTTTTAACGGTTTTGTCCATTTGTCATAGAAAGTTGCTGTTTTGGCATCGAAATAATCTTGAAAGCTTATACTCGTAAAATTTGACTTAGTAGAACAATATAAAGTGTACACCGAGCAACTTTGATTGTCCGAAGTTTCTCAACTCTCTCTATGGAGGAGCTTTTAAAGGTTTTGCCCATTTGTCATAGAAAGTTGGTGTTTTGGCATCGAAATAATCCTGGAAGCACATTTTCGTAAAATTTAACATAAAAGAACAATAAAATGTGTACACCGAGCAACTTTGTTTGTCCGAAGTTGCTCAACTCTTTCTATGGAGAAACTTTTGACGGTTTTGTCCATTTGTCATAGAAAGTTAATGTTTTGTCATCGAAATAATCTTGGAAGCTTATACTCGTAAAATTTGACTTAGTAGAATAATATAAAGTGTACACCGAGCAACTTTGATTGTCCGAAGTTGCTCAACTCTCTCTATGGAGGAGCTTTAACGGTTTTGTCCATTTGTCATAGAAAGTTGGCGTTTTGGCATCGAAATAATCCTGGAACCTAATTGTCATAAAATTTAACGTAGAAAAATAATAAAAAGTGTACACCGAGCAACTTCGATAGTCCGAAGTTGCTCAACTCTCTCTAGGAGGAGCTTTTAACGGTTTTGTCCATTTGTCTTAGAAAGTTGGTGTTTTGGCATCGAAATAATCCCTGAAGCTCATTTTCGTAAAATTTAACATAAAAGAACAATAAAAAGTGTACACCGAGCAACTTTGATAGTCCGAAGTTGCTCAACTCTCTCTCTGGAGCAACTTTTAACGATTTTGTCCATTTGTCATAGAAAGTTGGTGTTTTGGCATCGAAATAATCCTGGAAGCTCATTTCGTAAAATTTCACATAGAAGAACAATAAAAAGTGTATACCGAGCAACTTTGATAGTCCGAAGTGGCTCAAGTCTCTCTATGGAGGAGCTTTTAACGGTTTTGTCCATTTGTCATAGAAAGTTGGTGTTTTGGCATCGAAATAATCGTGGAAGCTCATTTTCGTAAAATTTAACATAAAAGAACAATAAAAGGTGTACACTGAGCAACTTTGATTGTCCAAAGTTGCTCAACTCTCTCTATGGAGGGGATTTTAACGGTTTTGTCCATTTGTCATAGAAAGTTGGTGTTTTTTCATCGAAATAATCTAGGAAGCTTATACTCGTAAAATTTGACATAGAAGAACAATAAAAGGTGTACACCGAGCAACTTTGATGGTCTGACGTTGCTCAACAATCTCTATGGAGGACCTTTTAACGGTTTTGTCCGTTTGTCATAGAAAGTTAATGTTTTGGCATCGAAATAATCTTGGAAGCTTATACTCGTAAAATTTTACTTAGTAGAACAATATAAAGTGTACACCGAGCAACTTTGATTGTCCGAAGTTGCTCAACTCTCTCTATGGAGGAGCATTTAACGGTTTTGTCCATTTGTCATAGAAAGTTGGTGTTTTGGAATCGAAATAATCTAGGAAGCTTATACTCGTAAAATTTAACATAAAAGAACAATAAAAAGTGTACACCGAGCAACTTTGATTGTCCAAAGTTGCTCAACTCTCTCTATGGAGCAGCTTTTAGCGGTTTTGTCCATTTGTCATAGAAAGTTGGCGTTTTGGCATCGAAATAATCTTGGAACCTCATTTTCATAAAATTTAACATAGAAAAATAATAAAAAGTGTACACCGAGCAACTTTGATAGTCCGAAGTTGCTCAACTCTCTCTATGGAGGAGCTTCTAACGGTTTTGTCTATTTGTCATAGAAAGTTGGTGTTTTGGCATCGAAATAATCCTGGAAGCTCATTTTCGTAAAATTTAACATAGGAGAATGGTAAAAAGTGTACACCGAGCAACTTTGATAGTCCGAAGTTGCTCAACTCTCTCTATGGAGCAGCTTTTAACGGTTTTGTCCATTTGTCTTAGAAAGTTGGTGTTTTGGAATCGAAATATTCGTGGAAGCTTATCTCGTAAAATTTGACATAGAAGAACAATAAAAGGTGTACACCGAGAAACATTGATGGTATGACGTTGCTCAACTCTCTCTATGGACGACCTTTTAACGGTTTTGTCCATTTGTCATAGAAAGTTGCTGTTTTGGCATCGAAATAATCTTGAAAGCTTATACTCGTAAAATTTGACTTAGTAGAACAATATAAAGTGTACACCGAGCAACTTTGATTGTCCGAAGTTTCTCAACTCTCTCTATGGAGGAGCTTTTAAAGGTTTTGCCCATTTGTCATAGAAAGTTGGTGTTTTGGCATCGAAATAATCCTGGAAGCACATTTTCGTAAAATTTAACATAAAAGAACAATAAAATGTGTACACCGAGCAACTTTGTTTGTCCGAAGTTGCTCAACTCTTTCTATGGAGAAACTTTTGACGG
Organism: Euonymus europaeus; assembly: GCA_963580455.1. Taxonomy (NCBI): domain Eukaryota; kingdom Viridiplantae; phylum Streptophyta; class Magnoliopsida; order Celastrales; family Celastraceae; genus Euonymus; species Euonymus europaeus. The sequence continues at coordinate 11,135,776 of OY756967.1, read as the reverse complement.
TTTTGTCCATTTGTCATAGAAAGTTAATGTTTTGTCATCGAAATAATCTTGGAAGCTTATACTCGTAAAATTTGACTTAGTAGAATAATATAAAGTGTACACCGAGCAACTTTGATTGTCCGAAGTTGCTCAACTCTCTCTATGGAGGAGCTTTAACGGTTTTGTCCATTTGTCATAGAAAGTTGGCGTTTTGGCATCGAAATAATCCTGGAACCTAATTGTCATAAAATTTAACGTAGAAAAATAATAAAAAGTGTACACCGAGCAACTTCGATAGTCCGAAGTTGCTCAACTCTCTCTAGGAGGAGCTTTTAACGGTTTTGTCCATTTGTCTTAGAAAGTTGGTGTTTTGGCATCGAAATAATCCCTGAAGCTCATTTTCGTAAAATTTAACATAAAAGAACAATAAAAAGTGTACACCGAGCAACTTTGATAGTCCGAAGTTGCTCAACTCTCTCTCTGGAGCAACTTTTAACGATTTTGTCCATTTGTCATAGAAAGTTGGTGTTTTGGCATCGAAATAATCCTGGAAGCTCATTTCGTAAAATTTCACATAGAAGAACAATAAAAAGTGTATACCGAGCAACTTTGATAGTCCGAAGTGGCTCAAGTCTCTCTATGGAGGAGCTTTTAACGGTTTTGTCCATTTGTCATAGAAAGTTGGTGTTTTGGCATCGAAATAATCGTGGAAGCTCATTTTCGCAAAATTTAACATAAAAGAACAATAAAAGGTGTACACTGAGCAACTTTGATTGTCCAAAGTTGCTCAACTCTCTCTATGGAGGGGATTTTAACGGTTTTGTCCATTTGTCATAGAAAGTTGGTGTTTTTTCATCGAAATAATCTAGGAAGCTTATACTCGTAAAATTTGACATAGAAGAACAATAAAAGGTGTACACCGAGCAACTTTGATGGTCTGACGTTGCTCAACAATCTCTATGGAGGACCTTTTAACGGTTTTGTCCGTTTGTCATAGAAAGTTAATGTTTTGGCATCGAAATAATCTTGGAAGCTTATACTCGTAAAATTTTACTTAGTAGAACAATATAAAGTGTACACCGAGCAACTTTGATTGTCCGAAGTTGCTCAACTCTCTCTATGGAGGAGCATTTAACGGTTTTGTCCATTTGTCATAGAAAGTTGGTGTTTTGGAATCGAAATAATCTAGGAAGCTTATACTCGTAAAATTTAACATAAAAGAACAATAAAAAGTGTACACCGAGCAACTTTGATTGTCCAAAGTTGCTCAACTCTCTCTATGGAGCAGCTTTTAGCGGTTTTGTCCATTTGTCATAGAAAGTTGGCGTTTTGGCATCGAAATAATCTTGGAACCTCATTTTCATAAAATTTAACATAGAAAAATAATAAAAAGTGTACACCGAGCAACTTTGATAGTCCGAAGTTGCTCAACTCTCTCTATGGAGGAGCTTCTAACGGTTTTGTCTATTTGTCATAGAAAGTTGGTGTTTTGGCATCGAAATAATCCTGGAAGCTCATTTTCGTAAAATTTAACATAGGAGAATGGTAAAAAGTGTACACCGAGCAACTTTGATAGTCCGAAGTTGCTCAACTCTCTCTATGGAGCAGCTTTTAACGGTTTTGTCCATTTGTCTTAGAAAGTTGGTGTTTTGGAATCGAAATATTCGTGGAAGCTTATACTCGTAAAATTTTACTTAGTAGAAAAATATAAAGTGTACACCGAGCAACTTTGATTGTCCGAAGTTGCTCAACTCTCTCTATGGAAGAGCTTTAAAGGTTTTGTCCATTTGTCATAGAAAGTTGGTGTTTTGGCAACGAAATAATCCTGGATGCTCATTTTCGTAAAATTTAACATAGGAGAATAATAAAAAGTGTACACCGAGCAACTTTGATAGTCCGAAGTTGCTCAACTCTCTCTATGGAGCAGCTTTTAAAGGTTTTGTCCATTTGTCTTAGAAAGTTGGTGTTTTGGAATCGAAATATTCGTGGAAGCTTATACTCGTAAAATTTTACTTAGTAGAACAATAGAAAGTGTACACCGAGCAACTTTGATAGTCCGAAGTTGCTCAACTCTCTCTATGGAGGAGCTTTTAACGGTTTTGTCCATTTGTCATAGAAAGTTGGTGTTTTGGAATCGAAATAATCTAGGAAGCTTATACTCGTAAAATTTGACATAGAAGAACAATAAAAGGTGTACACAGAGCAACTTTGATGGTCTGACGATGCTCAACTCTCTCTATGGAGGAGCTTTTAGTGGTTTTGTCCATTTGTCATAGAAAGTTGTGTTTTGGCATCGAAATAATCTTGAAAGCCTATACTCGTAAAATTTGACTTAGTAGAACAATATAAATTGTACACCGAGCAACTTTGATTGTCCGAAGTTGCTCAACTCTCTCTATGGAGGAGCTTTTAACGGTTTTGTCCATTTGTCATAGAAAGTTGGTGTTTTGGAATCGAAATAATCTAGAAAGCTTATACTCGTAAAATTTGACATAGGAGAACAATAAAAAGTTTACACCGAGCAAATTTGATGGTCTGACGTTGCTAAACTCTCTCTATGGAGGACCTTTTAACGGTTTTGTCCATTTGTCATAGAAGGTTGCTGTTTTGGCATCGAAATAATCTTGAAAGCTTATACTCGTAAAAGTTAACTTAGAAGAACAATATAAAGTGTACACCGAGCAACTTTGATTGTCCGAAGTTGCTCAACTCTCTCTATGGAGGAGCTTTTAAAGGTTTTGTCCATTTGTCATAGAAAGTTGGTGTTTTGGCATCGAAATAATCCTGGAAGCTCATTTTCGTAAAATTTAACATAAAAGAACAATAAAAAGTGTACACCGAGCAACTTTGATTGTCCGAAGTTGCTCAACTCTTTCTATGGAGGAGCTTTTAGCGGTTTTGTCCATTTGTCATAGAAAGTTAATGTTTTGTCATCGAAATAATCTTCGAAGCTTATACTCGTAAAATTTGACTTAGTAGAACAATATAAAGTGTACACCGAGCAACTTTGATTGTCCGAAGTTGCTCAACTCTCTCTATGGAGGAGCTTTTAGCGGTTTTGTCCATTTGTCATAGAAAGTCGGCGTTTTGGCATCGAAATAATCGTGGAACCTCATTTTCGTAAAATTTAACATAGAAAAATAATAAAAAGTGTACACCGAGCAACTTTGATAGTCCGAAGTTGCTCAACTCTCTCTATGGAGGAGCTTTTAACTGTTTGGTCCATTTGTCATAGAAAGTTTGTGTTTTGGCATCGAAATAATCGTGCAAGCTCATTTTCGTAAAATTTAACATAAAAGAACAATAATAAGTGTACACCGAGCAACTTTGATTGTCCGAAGATGCTCAACTCTTTCTACGGAGGTGCTTTTCACTGTTTTCTCCATTTGTCATAGAAAGTTAATGTTTTGGCATCGAAATAATCTTGGAAGCTCATACTCGTAAAATTTTACATAGTAGAACAATATAAAGTGTACACCGAGCAACTTTGATTGTCCGAAGTTGCTCAACTCTCTCTATGGAGGAGCTTTAACGGTTCCGTCCATTTGTCGTAGAAAGTTGGTGTTTTGGCATCGAAATAATCCTGGAAGCTCATTTTCTTAAAATTAAAAATAGCAGAACAATAAAAAGTGTACACCGAGCAACTTTGATAGTCCGAAGTTGCTCAACTCTCTCTATGGAGGAGCTTTTAACGGTTTTGTCCATTTGTCATAGAAGGTTGGTGTTTTGGCATCGAAATAATCCCGGAAGCTCATTTTCGTAAAATTTAACATAGAAGAACAATAAAAAGTGTACACCGAGCAACTTTGATAGTCTAAAGTTGCTCAACTCTCTCTATGGAGGAGCTTTTAACGGTTTTGTCCATTTGTCATAGAAAGTTGGTGTTTTGGCATCGAAATAATCGTGCAAGCTCATTTTCGTAAAATTTAACATAAAAGAACAATAAAAAGTGTACACCGAGCAACTTTGATTGTCCGAAGTTGCTCAACTCTTTCTATTGAGGAGCTTTTAACGATTTTGTCCATTTGTCATAGAAAGTTAATGTTTTGGCATCGAAATAATCTTCGAAGCTTATACTCGTAAAATTTGACTTAGTAGAACAATATAAAGTGTACACCGAGCAACTTTGATTGTCCGAAGTTGCTCAACTCTCTCTATGGAGGAGCTTTTAACGGTTTTGTCCATTTGTCATAGAAAGTCGGTGTTTTGGCATCGAAATAATCGTGGAAGCTCATTTTCGTAAAATTTTAAATAAAAGAACAATAAAAGGTGTACACTGAGCAACTTTGATTGTCCGAAGATGCTCAACTCTCTCTATAGAGGGGCTTTTAACGGTTTTGTCCATTTGCCATAGAAAGTTGGTGTTTTTTCATCGAAATAATCTAGGAAGCTTATACTCGTAAAATTTGACATAGAAGAACAATAAAAGGTGTACACCGAGCAACTTTGATGGTCTGACGTTGCTCAACTCTCTCTATGGAGGACCTTTTAACGGTCTTGTCCATTTGTCATACAAAGTTTCTGTTTTGGCATCGAAATAATCTTGGAAGCTTATACTCGTAAAATTTGACTTAGTAGAACAATATAAAGTGTATACCGAGCAACTTTGATTGTCCGAAGTAGCTCAACTCTCTCTATGAAGGAGCTTTTAACGGTTTTATCCATTTGTCATAGAAAGTTGGTGTTTTGGCATTGAAATAATCCTGGAAGTTCATTTTCGTAAAATTTAACATAGAAGAACAATAAAAAGTGTACACCGAGCAACTTCGATAGTCCGAAGTTGCTCCACTCTCTCTATGGAAGAGCTTTTAACGGTTTTGTCCATTTGTCATAGAAAGTTGGTGTTTTGGCATCGAAATAATCTAGGAAGCTTATACTCGTAAAATTTGACATAGAAGAACAATAAAAGGTGTACACAGAGCAACTTTGATGGTCTGACGATGCTCAACTCTCTCTATGGAGGAGCTTTTAGTGGTTTTGTCCATTTGTCATAGAAAGTTGTGTTTTGGCATCGAAATAATCTTGAAAGCCTATACTCGTAAAATTTGACTTAGTAGAACAATATAAATTGTACACCGAGCAACTTTGATTGTCCGAAGTTGCTCAACTCTCTCTATGGAGGAGCTTTTAACGGTTTTGTCCATTTGTCATAGAAAGTTGGTGTTTTGGAATCGAAATAATCTAGAAAGCTTATACTCGTAAAATTTGACATAGGAGAACAATAAAAAGTTTACACCGAGCAAATTTGATGGTCTGACGTTGCTAAACTCTCTCTATGGAGGACCTTTTAACGGTTTTGTCCATTTGTCATAGAAGGTTGCTGTTTTGGCATCGAAATAATCTTGAAAGCTTATACTCGTAAAAGTTAACTTAGAAGAACAATATAAAGTGTACACCGAGCAACTTTGATTGTCCGAAGTTGCTCAACTCTCTCTATGGAGGAGCTTTTAAAGGTTTTGTCCATTTGTCATAGAAAGTTGGTGTTTTGGCATCGAAATAATCCTGGAAGCTCATTTTCGTAAAATTTAACATAAAAGAACAATAAAAAGTGTACACCGAGCAACTTTGATTGTCCGAAGTTGCTCAACTCTTTCTATGGAGGAGCTTTTAGCGGTTTTGTCCATTTGTCATAGAAAGTTAATGTTTTGTCATCGAAATAATCTTCGAAGCTTATACTCGTAAAATTTGACTTAGTAGAACAATATAAAGTGTACACCGAGCAACTTTGATTGTCCGAAGTTGCTCAACTCTCTCTATGGAGGAGCTTTTAGCAGTTTTGTCCATTTGTCATAGAAAGTCGGCGTTTTGGCATCGAAATAATCGTGGAACCTCATTTTCGTAAAATTTAACATAGAAAAATAATAAAAAGTGTACACCGAGCAACTTTGATAGTCCGAAGTTGCTCAACTCTCTCTATGGAGGAGCTTTTAACTGTTTGGTCCATTTGTCATAGAAAGTTTGTGTTTTGGCATCGAAATAATCGTGCAAGCTCATTTTCGTAAAATTTAACATAAAAGAACAATAATAAGTGTACACCGAGCAACTTTGATTGTCCGAAGATGCTCAACTCTTTCTACGGAGGTGCTTTTCACTGTTTTCTCCATTTGTCATAGAAAGTTAATGTTTTGGCATCGAAATAATCTTGGAAGCTCATACTCGTAAAATTTTACATAGTAGAACAATATAAAGTGTACACCGAGCAACTTTGATTGTCCGAAGTTGCTCAACTCTCTCTATGGAGGAGCTTTAACGGTTCCGTCCATTTGTCGTAGAAAGTTGGTGTTTTGGCATCGAAATAATCCTGGAAGCTCATTTTCTTAAAATTAAAAATAGCAGAACAATAAAAAGTGTACACCGAGCAACTTTGATAGTCCGAAGTTGCTCAACTCTCTCTATGGAGGAGCTTTTAACGGTTTTGTCCATTTGTCATAGAAGGTTGGTGTTTTGGCATCGAAATAATCCCGGAAGCTCATTTTCGTAAAATTTAACATAGAAGAACAATAAAAAGTGTACACCGAGCAACTTTGATAGTCTAAAGTTGCTCAACTCTCTCTATGGAGGAGCTTTTAACGGTTTTGTCCATTTGTCATAGAAAGTTGGTGTTTTGGCATCGAAATAATCGTGCAAGCTCATTTTCGTAAAATTTAACATAAAAGAACAATAAAAAGTGTACACCGAGCAACTTTGATTGTCCGAAGTTGCTCAACTCTTTCTATTGAGGAGCTTTTAACGATTTTGTCCATTTGTCATAGAAAGTTAATGTTTTGGCATCGAAATAATCTTCGAAGCTTATACTCGTAAAATTTGACTTAGTAGAACAATATAAAGTGTACACCGAGCAACTTTGATTGTCCGAAGTTGCTCAACTCTCTCTATGGAGGAGCTTTTAACGGTTTTGTCCATTTGTCATAGAAAGTCGGTGTTTTGGCATCGAAATAATCGTGGAAGCTCATTTTCGTAAAATTTTAAATAAAAGAACAATAAAAGGTGTACACTGAGCAACTTTGATTGTCCGAAGATGCTCAACTCTCTCTATAGAGGGGCTTTTAACGGTTTTGTCCATTTGCCATAGAAAGTTGGTGTTTTTTCATCGAAATAATCTAGGAAGCTTATACTCGTAAAATTTGACATAGAAGAACAATAAAAGGTGTACACCGAGCAACTTTGATGGTCTGACGTTGCTCAACTCTCTCTATGGAGGACCTTTTAACGGTCTTGTCCATTTGTCATACAAAGTTTCTGTTTTGGCATCGAAATAATCTTGGAAGCTTATACTCGTAAAATTTGACTTAGTAGAACAATATAAAGTGTATACCGAGCAACTTTGATTGTCCGAAGTAGCTCAACTCTCTCTATGAAGGAGCTTTTAACGGTTTTATCCATTTGTCATAGAAAGTTGGTGTTTTGGCATTGAAATAATCCTGGAAGTTCATTTTCGTAAAATTTAACATAGAAGAACAATAAAAAGTGTACACCGAGCAACTTCGATAGTCCGAAGTTGCTCCACTCTCTCTATGGAAGAGCTTTTAACGGTTTTGTCCATTTGTCATAGAAAGTTGGTGTTTTGGCATCGAAATAATCCCGGAAGCTCATTTTCGTATAACTTAACATAGAAGAACAATAAAAAGTGTACACCGAGCAAATTTGATAGTCCGAAGTTGCTCAACTCTATCTATGGAGGAGCTTTTAACGGTTTTGTCCATTTGTCATAGAAAGTTGCTGTTTTGGTATCGATATAATCTTGGAAGCTTATACTCGTAAAATTTGACTTAGTAGAACAATATAAAGTGTACAACGAGCAACTTTGATTGTCCGAAGTTCCTCAACTCTCTCTATGGAGGAGCTTTTAACGGTTTTGTCTATTTGTCATAGAAAGTTGGTGTTTTGGAATCGAAATAATCTAGAAAGCTTATACTCGTAAAATTTCACATAGCAGAACAATAAAAAGTGTACACCGAGCAACTTTGATGGTCTGACGTTGCTCAACTCTCTCTATGGAGGACCTTTTAACGGTTTTGTCCATTTGTCATAGAAGGTTGCTGTTTTGGCATCGAAATAATCTTGAAAGCTTATACTCGTAAAATTTAACTTAGAAGAACAATATAAAGTGTACACCGAGCAACTTTGATTGTCCGAAGTTGCTCAACTCTCTCTATGGAGGAGCTTTTAAAGGTTTTGTCCATTTGTCATAGAAAGTTGGTGTTTTGGCATCGAAATAATCCTGGAAGCTCATTTTCGTAAAATTTAACATAAAAGAACAATAAAAAGTGTACACCGAGCAACTTTGATTGTCCGAAGTTGCTCAACTCTTTCTATGGAGGAGCTTTTAGCGGTTTTGTCCATTTGTCATAGAAAGTTAATGTTTTGGCATCGAAATAATCTTCGAAGCTTATACTCGTAAAATTTGACTTAGTAGAACAATATAAAGCGTACATCGAGCAACTTTGATTGTCCGAAGTTGGTCAACTCTCTATATGGAGGAGCTTTTAGCGGTTTTGTCCATTTGTCATAGAAAGTCGGCGTTTTGGCATCGAAATAATCGCGGAACCTCATTTTTGTAAAATTTAACATAGAAAAATAATAAAAAGTGTACACCGAGCAACTTTGATAGTCCGAAGTTGCTCAACTCTCTCTATGGAGGAGCTTTTAACTGTTTTGTCCATTTGTCATAGAAAGTTTGTGTTTTGGCATCGAAATAATCGTGCAAGCTCATTTTCGTAAAATTTAACATAAAAGAACAATAAAAAGTGTACACCGAGCAACTTTGATTGTCCGAAGATGCTCAACTCTTTCTGCGGAGGTGCTTTTAACAGTTTTCTCCATTTGTCATAGAAAGTTAATGTTTTGGCATCGAAATAATCTTGGAAGCTTATACTCGTAAAATTTTACTTAGTAGAACAATATAAAGTGTACACCGAGCAACTTTGATTGTCCGAAGTTGCTCAACTCTCTCTGTGGAGGAGCTTTAACGGTTTTGTCCATTTGTCAAAGAAAGTTGGTGTTTTGGCATCGAAATAATCCTGGAAGCTCATTTTCGTAAAATTTAACATAAAAGAACAATAAAAAGTGTACTATGAGCAACTTTGATTGTCCGAAGATGCTCAACTCTTTCTGCGGAGGTGCTTTTAACAGTTTTCTCCATTTGTCATAGAAAGTTAATGTTTTGGCATCGAAATAATCTTGGAAGCTTATACTCGTAAAATTTTACTTAGTAGAACAATATAAAGTGTACACCGAGCAACTTTGATAGTCCGAAGTTGCTCAACTCTCTCTATGGAGGAGCTTTTAACGGTTTTGTCCATTTGTCATAGAAGGTTGGTGTTTTGGCATCGAAATAATCCCGCAAGCTCATTTTCGTAAAATTTAACATAGAAAAACAATAAAAAGTGTACACCGAGCAACTTTGATAGTCTGAAGTCGCTCAACTCTCTCTATGGAGGAGCTTTTAACGGTTTTATCCATTTGTCATAGAAAGTTGATGTTTTGGCATCGAGATAATCGTGCAAGCTCATTTTCGTAAAATTTAACATAAAAGAACAATAAAAAGTGTACACCGAGCAACTTTGATTGTCCGAAGTTGCTCAACTCTCTCTATGGAGGAGCTTTAACGGTTCTGTCCATTTGTCGTAGAAAGTTGGTGTTTTGGCATCGAAATAATCTTGGTTCCTTATACTCATAAAATTTGACTTAGTATAACAATATAAAGTGTAGACCGAGCAACTTTGATTGTCCGAAGTTGCTCAACTCTCTCGATGGAGGAGCTTTTAACGGTTTTGTCCATTTGTCATAGAAAGTTGGTGGTTTGGCATCGAAATAATCGTGGAAGCTCATTTTCGTAAAAATTTAAATAAAAGAACAATAAAAGGTGTACACTGAGCAACTTTATTTGTCCGAAGATGCTCAACTCTCTCTGTGGAGGGGCTTTTAACGGTTTTGTCCATTTGTCATAGAAAGTTGGTATTTTTTCATCGAATTAATCTAGGAAGCTTATACTCGTAAAATTTGACATAGAAGAACAATAAAAGGTGTACACCGAGCAACTTTAATGGTCTGACGTTGCTCAACGCTCTCTATGGAGGACCTTTTAACGGTTTTGTCCATTTTTCATAGAAAGTTTCTGTTTTGGCATCGAAATAATCTTGGAAGCTTATACTCCTAAAATTTGACTTAGTAAAACAATATAAAGTGTACATCGAGCAACTTTGATTGTCCGAAGTTGCTCAACTCTCTCTATGGAGGAGCTTTTAACGGTTTTGTCCGTTTGTCAAAGAAAGTTGGTGTTTTGGCATTGAAATAATCCTGGAATCTCATTTTCGTAAAACTTAACATAGAAGAATAATAAAAAGTGTACACCGAGCAACTTTGACAGTCCAAAGTTGCTCAACTCTCTCTATGGAGGAGCTTTTAACGGTTTTGTCCATTTGTCATATAAAGTTGGTGTTTTGACATCGGAATAATCGTGCAAACTCATTTTCGTAAAATTTAACATAGAAGAACAATAAAAAGTGTACACCGAGCAACTTTGATAGTCCGAAGTTGGTCAACTCTCTCTATGGAGGAGCTTTTAACGGTTTTGTCCATTTGTCATAGAAAGTTGGTGTTTTGGCATCGAAATAATCCCGGAAGCTCATTTTCGTAAAACTTAACATAGAAGAACAATAAAAAAGTGTACACCGAGCAACTTTGATAGTCCGAAGTTGCTCAACTCTCTCTATGGAGGAGCTTTTAACGGTTTTGTCCATTTGTAATAGAAAGTTGGTGTTTTGGCATCGAAATAATCCTGGAATATCATTTTCGTAAAATTTAACATAGAAGAACAATAAAAAGTGTACACCGAGCAACTTTGATAGTCCGAAGTTGCTCAACTCTCTCTATGGAGGAGCTTTTAACGGTTTTGTCCATTTGTCATAGAAAGTTGGTGTTTTGGCATCGAAATAATCCCGGAAGTTCATTTTCGTAAAATTTAACATAGAAGAACAATGAAAAGTGTACACCGAGCAACTTCGATAGTCAGAAGTTGCTCAACTCTCTCTATGGAAGAGCTTTTAACGGTTTTGTCCATTTGTCATAGAAAGTTGGTGTTTTGGCATTGAAATAATCGTGGAAGCTCATTTTCGTAAAATTTAACATAGACGAACAATAAGAAGTGTACACCGAGCAACTTCGATAGTCCGAAGTTGCTCAACTCTCTCTATGGAGGAGCTTTTAACGGTTTTGTCCATTTTTCATAGAAAGTTGGTGTTTTGGCATCGAAATAATCCTGGAAGCTTATACTCGTAAAATTTGACATAGAAGAACAATAAAAGGTGTACACCGAGCAACTTTGATGGTCTGACGTTGCTCAACTCTCTCTATGGAGGACCTTTTAACGGTTTTGTCCATTTGTCATAGAAAGTTGCTGTTTTGGCATCGAAATAATCTTGGAAGCTTATACTCGTAAAATTTGACTTAGTAGAACAATATAAAGTGTACACCGAGCAACTTTGATTGTCCGAAGTTGCTCAACTCTCTCTGTGGAGAAGCTTTTCATGGTTTTGTCCATTTGTCATAGAAAGTTGGTGTTTTGGCATTGAAATAATCCTGGAAGCTCATTTTCGTAAAATTTAACATAGAAGAAAAATAAAAAGTGTACACCGAGCAACTTTGATAGTCCGAAGTTGTTCAACTCTCTCTATGGAAGAGCTTTTAACGGTTTTGTCCATTTGTCATAGAAAGTTGGTGTTTTGGCATCGAAATAATCCCGGAAGCTCATTTTCGTAAAACTTAACATAGAAGAACAATAAAAAGTGTACACCGAGCAACTTTGATAGTCAGAAGTTGCTCAACTCTCTCTATGGAGGAGTTTTAACGGTTTTGTCCATTTGACATAGAAAGTCGGTGTTTTGCCATCGAAATAATCCTGGAATATCATTTTCGTAAAATTTAACATAGAAGAACAATAAAAAGTGTACACCGAGCAACTTTGATAGTCCGAAGTTGCTCAACTCTCTCTATGGAGGAGCTTTTAACGGTTTTGTCCATTTGTCATAGAAAGGTGGTGTTTTGGCATTGAAATAATCTGGGAAGCTCATTTTCGTAAAATTAAACATAGAAGAACAATAAAAAGTGTACACCGAGCAACTTCGATAGTCCGAAGTTGCTCAACTCTCTCTATGGAAGAGCTTTTAACGGTTTTGTCCATTTGTCGTAGAAAGTTGGTGTTTTGGCATCGAAATAATCTCGGAAGCTCATTTTCGTAAAATTTAACATAGAAGAACAATAAGAAGTGTACACCGAGCAACTTCGATAGTCCGAAGTTGCTCAACTCTCTCTATGGAGGAGCTTTTAACGGTTTTGTCCATTTGTCATAGAAAGTTGGTGTTTTGGCATTGAAATAATCCTGGAAGCTCATTTTCGTAAAACTTAACATAGAAGAACAATAAGAAGTGTACACCGAGCAACTTTGATGGTCTGACGTTGCTCAACTCTCTCTATGGAGGACCTTTTATAGGTTTTGTCCATTTGCCATAGAAAGTTGCTGTTTTGGCATCGAAATAATCTTGGAAGCTTATACTCGTAAAATTTGACTTAGTAGAACAATATAAAGTGTATACCGAGCAACTTTGATTGTCCGAAGTTGCTCAACTCTCTCTATGAAGGAGCTTTTAACGGTTTTATCCATTTGTCATAGAAAGTTGGTGTTTTGGCATTGAAATAATCCTGGAAGCTCATTTTCGTAAAACTTAACATAGAAGAACAATAAAAAGTGGACACCGAGCAACTTTGATAGTCCGAAGTTGCTCAACTCTCTCTATGGAGGAGCTTTTAACGGTTTTGTCCATTTGTCATAGAAAGTTGGTGTTTTGGCATTGAAATAATCTGGGAAGCTCATTTTCGTAAAATTTAACATAGAAGAACAATAAAAAGTGTACACCGAGCAACTTCGATAGTCCGAAGGAGCTTTTAACGGTTTTGTCCATTTGTCATAGAAAGTTGGTGTTTTGGCATCGAAATAATCCCGGAAGCTCATTTTCGTAAAACTTAACATAGAAGAACAATAAAAAGTGGACACCAAGCAACTTTGATAGTCCGAAGTTGCTCAACTCTCTCTATGGAGGAGCTTTTAACGGTTTTGTCCATTTTTCATAGAAAGTTGGTGTTTTGGTATTGAAATAATCCGGGAAGCTCATTTTCGTAAAATTTAACATAGAAGAACAATAAAAAGTGTACACCGAGCAACTTCGATAGTCCGAAGTTGCTCAACTCTCTCTATGGAAGAGCTTTTAACGGTTTTGTCCATTTGTCGTAGAAAGTTGGTGTTTTGGCATCGAAATAATTCCGGAAGCTCATTTTCGTAAAATTTAACATAGAAGAACAATAAGAAGTGTACACCGAGCAACTTCGATAGTCCGAAGTTGCTCAACTCTCTCTATGGAGGAGCTTTTAACGGTTTTGTCCATTTGTCATAGAAAGTTGGTGTTTTGGCATCGAAATAATCCCGGAAGCTCATTTTCGTAAAACTTAACATAGAAGAACAATAAAAAGTGTACACCGAGCAACTTTGATAGTCAGAAGTTGCTCAACTCTCTCTATGGAGGAGTTTTAACGGTTTTGTCCATTTGACATAGAAAGTCGGTGTTTTGCCATCGAAATAATCCTGGAATATCATTTTCGTAAAATTTAACATAGAAGAACAATAAAAAGTGTACACCGAGCAACTTTGATAGTCCGAAGTTGCTCAACTCTCTCTATGGAGGAGCTTTTAACGGTTTTGTCCATTTGTCATAGAAAGGTGGTGTTTTGGCATCGAAATAATCCTGGAAGCTCATTTTCGTAAAATTTAACATAAAAGAACAATAAAAAGTGTACACCGAGCAACTTTGATTGTCCGAAGTTGCTCAACTCTTTCTATGGAGGAGCTTTTAGCGGTTTTGTCCATTTGTCATAGAAAGTTAATGTTTTGTCATCGAAATAATCTTCGAAGCTTATACTCGTAAAATTTGACTTAGTAGAACAATATAAAGTGTACACCGAGCAACTTTGATTGTCCGAAGTTGCTCAACTCTCTCTATGGAGGAGCTTTTAGCGGTTTTGTCCATTTGTCATAGAAAGTCGGCGTTTTGGCATCGAAATAATCGTGGAACCTCATTTTCGTAAAATTTAACATAGAAAAATAATAAAAAGTGTACACCGAGCAACTTTGATAGTCCGAAGTTGCTCAACTCTCTCTATGGAGGAGCTTTTAACTGTTTGGTCCATTTGTCATAGAAAGTTTGTGTTTTGGCATCGAAATAATCGTGCAAGCTCATTTTCGTAAAATTTAACATAAAAGAACAATAATAAGTGTACACCGAGCAACTTTGATTGTCCGAAGATGCTCAACTCTTTCTACGGAGGTGCTTTTCACTGTTTTCTCCATTTGTCATAGAAAGTTAATGTTTTGGCATCGAAATAATCTTGGAAGCTCATACTCGTAAAATTTTACATAGTAGAACAATATAAAGTGTACACCGAGCAACTTTGATTGTCCGAAGTTGCTCAACTCTCTCTATGGAGGAGCTTTAACGGTTCTGTCCATTTGTCGTAGAAAGTTGGTGTTTTGGCATCGAAATAATCCTGGAAGCTCATTTTCTTAAAATTAAAAATAGCAGAACAATAAAAAGTGTACACCGAGCAACTTTGATAGTCCGAAGTTGCTCAACTCTCTCTATGGAGGAGCTTTTAACGGTTTTGTCCATTTGTCATAGAAGGTTGGTGTTTTGGCATCGAAATAATCCCGGAAGCTCATTTTCGTAAAATTTAACATAGAAGAACAATAAAAAGTGTACACCGAGCAACTTTGATAGTCTAAAGTTGCTCAACTCTCTCTATGGAGGAGCTTTTAACGGTTTTGTCCATTTGTCATAGAAAGTTGGTGTTTTGGCATCGAAATAATCGTGCAAGCTCATTTTCGTAAAATTTAACATAAAAGAACAATAAAAAGTGTACACCGAGCAACTTTGATTGTCCGAAGTTGCTCAACTCTTTCTATTGAGGAGCTTTTAACGATTTTGTCCATTTGTCATAGAAAGTTAATGTTTTGGCATCGAAATAATCTTCGAAGCTTATACTCGTAAAATTTGACTTAGTAGAACAATATAAAGTGTACACCGAGCAACTTTGATTGTCCGAAGTTGCTCAACTCTCTCTATGGAGGAGCTTTTAACGGTTTTGTCCATTTGTCATAGAAAGTCGGTGTTTTGGCATCGAAATAATCGTGGAAGCTCATTTTCGTAAAATTTTAAATAAAAGAACAATAAAAGGTGTACACTGAGCAACTTTGATTGTCCGAAGATGCTCAACTCTCTCTATAGAGGGGCTTTTAACGGTTTTGTCCATTTGCCATAGAAAGTTGGTGTTTTTTCATCGAAATAATCTAGGAAGCTTATACTCGTAAAATTTGACATAGAAGAACAATAAAAGGTGTACACCGAGCAACTTTGATGGTCTGACGTTGCTCAACTCTCTCTATGGAGGACCTTTTAACGGTCTTGTCCATTTGTCATACAAAGTTTCTGTTTTGGCATCGAAATAATCTTGGAAGCTTATACTCGTAAAATTTGACTTAGTAGAACAATATAAAGTGTATACCGAGCAACTTTGATTGTCCGAAGTAGCTCAACTCTCTCTATGAAGGAGCTTTTAACGGTTTTATCCATTTGTCATAGAAAGTTGGTGTTTTGGCATTGAAATAATCCTGGAAGTTCATTTTCGTAAAATTTAACATAGAAGAACAATAAAAAGTGTACACCGAGCAACTTCGATAGTCCGAAGTTGCTCCACTCTCTCTATGGAAGAGCTTTTAACGGTTTTGTCCATTTGTCATAGAAAGTTGGTGTTTTGGCATCGAAATAATCCCGGAAGCTCATTTTCGTAAAACTTAACATAGAAGAACAATAAAAAGTGTACACCGAGCAAATTTGATAGTCCGAAGTTGCTCAACTCTATCTATGGAGGAGCTTTTAACGGTTTTGTCCATTTGTCATAGAAAGTTGCTGTTTTGGTATCGATATAATCTTGGAAGCTTATACTCGTAAAATTTGACTTAGTAGAACAATATAAAGTGTACAACGAGCAACTTTGATTGTCCGAAGTTCCTCAACTCTCTCTATGGAGGAGCTTTTAACGGTTTTGTCTATTTGTCATAGAAAGTTGGTGTTTTGGAATCGAAATAATCTAGAAAGCTTATACTCGTAAAATTTCACATAGCAGAACAATAAAAAGTGTACCCCGAGCAACTTTGATGGTCTGACGTTGCTCAACTCTCTCTATGGAGGACCTTTTAACGGTTTTGTCCATTTGTCATAGAAGGTTGCTGTTTTGGCATCGAAATAATCTTGAAAGCTTATACTCGTAAAATTTAACTTAGAAGAACAATATAAAGTGTACACCGAGCAACTTTGATTGTCCGAAGTTGCTCAACTCTCTCTATGGAGGAGCTTTTAAAGGTTTTGTCCATTTGTCATAGAAAGTTGGTGTTTTGGCATCGAAATAATCCTGGAAGCTCATTTTCGTAAAATTTAACATAAAAGAACAATAAAAAGTGTACACCGAGCAACTTTGATTGTCCGAAGTTGCTCAACTCTTTCTATGGAGGAGCTTTTAGCGGTTTTGTCCATTTGTCATAGAAAGTTAATGTTTTGGCATCGAAATAATCTTCGAAGCTTATACTCGTAAAATTTGACTTAGTAGAACAATATAAAGCGTACATCGAGCAACTTTGATTGTCCGAAGTTGGTCAACTCTCTATATGGAGGAGCTTTTAGCGGTTTTGTCCATTTGTCATAGAAAGTCGGCGTTTTGGCATCGAAATAATCGCGGAACCTCGTTTTTGTAAAATTTAACATAGAAAAATAATAAAAAGTGTACACCGAGCAACTTTGATAGTCCGAAGTTGCTCAACTCTCTCTATGGAGGAGCTTTTAACTGTTTTGTCCATTTGTCATAGAAAGTTTGTGTTTTGGCATCGAAATAATCGTGCAAGCTCATTTTCGTAAAATTTAACATAAAAGAACAATAAAAAGTGTACACCGAGCAACTTTGATTGTCCGAAGATGCTCAACTCTTTCTGCGGAGGTGCTTTTAACAGTTTTCTCCATTTGTCATAGAAAGTTAATGTTTTGGCATCGAAATAATCTTGGAAGCTTATACTCGTAAAATTTTACTTAGTAGAACAATATAAAGTGTACACCGAGCAACTTTGATTGTCCGAAGTTGCTCAACTCTCTCTGTGGAGGAGCTTTAACGGTTTTGTCCATTTGTCAAAGAAAGTTGGTGTTTTGGCATCGAAATAATCCTGGAAGCTCATTTTCGTAAAATTTAACATAAAAGAACAATAAAAAGTGTACTATGAGCAACTTTGATTGTCCGAAGATGCTCAACTCTTTCTGCGGAGGTGCTTTTAACAGTTTTCTCCATTTGTCATAGAAAGTTAATGTTTTGGCATCGAAATAATCTTGGAAGCTTATACTCGTAAAATTTTACTTAGTAGAACAATATAAAGTGTACACCGAGCAACTTTGATAGTCCGAAGTTGCTCAACTCTCTCTATGGAGGAGCTTTTAACGGTTTTGTCCATTTGTCATAGAAGGTTGGTGTTTTGGCATCGAAATAATCCCGCAAGCTCATTTTCGTAAAATTTAACATAGAAAAACAATAAAAAGTGTACACCGAGCAACTTTGATAGTCTGAAGTCGCTCAACTCTCTCTATGGAGGAGCTTTTAACGGTTTTATCCATTTGTCATAGAAAGTTGATGTTTTGGCATCGAGATAATCGTGCAAGCTCATTTTCGTAAAATTTAACATAAAAGAACAATAAAAAGTGTACACCGAGCAACTTTGATTGTCCGAAGTTGCTCAACTCTCTCTATGGAGGAGCTTTAACGGTTCTGTCCATTTGTCGTAGAAAGTTGGTGTTTTGGCATCGAAATAATCTTGGTTCCTTATACTCATAAAATTTGACTTAGTATAACAATATAAAGTGTAGACCGAGCAACTTTGATTGTCCGAAGTTGCTCAACTCTCTCGATGGAGGAGCTTTTAACGGTTTTGTCCATTTGTCATAGAAAGTTGGTGGTTTGGCATCGAAATAATCGTGGAAGCTCATTTTCGTAAAAATTTAAATAAAAGAACAATAAAAGGTGTACACTGAGCAACTTTATTTGTCCGAAGATGCTCAACTCTCTCTGTGGAGGGGCTTTTAACGGTTTTGTCCATTTGTCATAGAAAGTTGGTATTTTTTCATCGAATTAATCTAGGAAGCTTATACTCGTAAAATTTGACATAGAAGAACAATAAAAGGTGTACACCGAGCAACTTTAATGGTCTGACGTTGCTCAACGCTCTCTATGGAGGACCTTTTAACGGTTTTGTCCATTTTTCATAGAAAGTTTCTGTTTTGGCATCGAAATAATCTTGGAAGCTTATACTCCTAAAATTTGACTTAGTAAAACAATATAAAGTGTACATCGAGCAACTTTGATTGTCCGAAGTTGCTCAACTCTCTCTATGGAGGAGCTTTTAACGGTTTTGTCCGTTTGTCAAAGAAAGTTGGTATTTTGGCATTGAAATAATCCTGGAATCTCATTTTCGTAAAACTTAACATAGAAGAATAATAAAAAGTGTACACCGAGCAACTTTGACAGTCCAAAGTTGCTCAACTCTCTCTATGGAGGAGCTTTTAACGGTTTTGTCCATTTGTCATATAAAGTTGGTGTTTTGACATCGGAATAATCGTGCAAACTCATTTTCGTAAAATTTAACATAGAAGAACAATAAAAAGTGTACACCGAGCAACTTTGATAGTCCGAAGTTGGTCAACTCTCTCTATGGAGGAGCTTTTAACGGTTTTGTCCATTTGTCATAGAAAGTTGGTGTTTTGGCATCGAAATAATCCCGGAAGCTCATTTTCGTAAAACTTAACATAGAAGAACAATAAAAAAGTGTACACCGAGCAACTTTGATAGTCCGAAGTTGCTCAACTCTCTCTATGGAGGAGCTTTTAACGGTTTTGTCCATTTGTAATAGAAAGTTGGTGTTTTGGCATCGAAATAATCCTGGAATATCATTTTCGTAAAATTTAACATAGAAGAACAATAAAAAGTGTACACCGAGCAACTTTGATAGTCCGAAGTTGCTCAACTCTCTCTATGGAGGAGCTTTTAACGGTTTTGTCCATTTGTCATAGAAAGTTGGTGTTTTGGCATCGAAATAATCCCGGAAGTTCATTTTCGTAAAATTTAACATAGAAGAACAATGAAAAGTGTACACCGAGCAACTTCGATAGTCAGAAGTTGCTCAACTCTCTCTATGGAAGAGCTTTTAACGGTTTTGTCCATTTGTCATAGAAAGTTGGTGTTTTGGCATTGAAATAATCGTGGAAGCTCATTTTCGTAAAATTTAACATAGACGAACAATAAGAAGTGTACACCGAGCAACTTCGATAGTCCGAAGTTGCTCAACTCTCTCTATGGAGGAGCTTTTAACGGTTTTGTCCATTTTTCATAGAAAGTTGGTGTTTTGGCATCGAAATAATCCTGGAAGCTTATACTCGTAAAATTTGACATAGAAGAACAATAAAAGGTGTACACCGAGCAACTTTGATGGTCTGACGTTGCTCAACTCTCTCTATGGAGGACCTTTTAACGGTTTTGTCCATTTGTCATAGAAAGTTGCTGTTTTGGCATCGAAATAATCTTGGAAGCTTATACTCGTAAAATTTGACTTAGTAGAACAATATAAAGTGTACACCGAGCAACTTTGATTGTCCGAAGTTGCTCAACTCTCTCTGTGGAGAAGCTTTTCATGGTTTTGTCCATTTGTCATAGAAAGTTGGTGTTTTGGCATTGAAATAATCCTGGAAGCTCATTTTCGTAAAATTTAACATAGAAGAAAAATAAAAAGTGTACACCGAGCAACTTTGATAGTCCGAAGTTGTTCAACTCTCTCTATGGAAGAGCTTTTAACGGTTTTGTCCATTTGTCATAGAAAGTTGGTGTTTTGGCATCGAAATAATCCCGGAAGCTCATTTTCGTAAAACTTAACATAGAAGAACAATAAAAAGTGTACACCGAGCAACTTTGATAGTCAGAAGTTGCTCAACTCTCTCTATGGAGGAGTTTTAACGGTTTTGTCCATTTGACATAGAAAGTCGGTGTTTTGCCATCGAAATAATCCTGGAATATCATTTTCGTAAAATTTAACATAGAAGAACAATAAAAAGTGTACACCGAGCAACTTTGATAGTCCGAAGTTGCTCAACTCTCTCTATGGAGGAGCTTTTAACGGTTTTGTCCATTTGTCATAGAAAGGTGGTGTTTTGGCATTGAAATAATCTGGGAAGCTCATTTTCGTAAAATTAAACATAGAAGAACAATAAAAAGTGTACACCGAGCAACTTCGATAGTCCGAAGTTGCTCAACTCTCTCTATGGAAGAGCTTTTAACGGTTTTGTCCATTTGTCGTAGAAAGTTGGTGTTTTGGCATCGAAATAATCTCGGAAGCTCATTTTCGTAAAATTTAACATAGAAGAACAATAAGAAGTGTACACCGAGCAACTTCGATAGTCCGAAGTTGCTCAACTCTCTCTATGGAGGAGCTTTTAACGGTTTTGTCCATTTGTCATAGAAAGTTGGTGTTTTGGCATTGAAATAATCCTGGAAGCTCATTTTCGTAAAACTTAACATAGAAGAACAATAAGAAGTGTACACCGAGCAACTTTGATGGTCTGACGTTGCTCAACTCTCTCTATGGAGGACCTTTTATAGGTTTTGTCCATTTGCCATAGAAAGTTGCTGTTTTGGCATCGAAATAATCTTGGAAGCTTATACTCGTAAAATTTGACTTAGTAGAACAATATAAAGTGTATACCGAGCAACTTTGATTGTCCGAAGTTGCTCAACTCTCTCTATGAAGGAGCTTTTAACGGTTTTATCCATTTGTCATAGAAAGTTGGTGTTTTGGCATTGAAATAATCCTGGAAGCTCATTTTCGTAAAACTTAACATAGAAGAACAATAAAAAGTGGACACCGAGCAACTTTGATAGTCCGAAGTTGCTCAACTCTCTCTATGGAGGAGCTTTTAACGGTTTTGTCCATTTGTCATAGAAAGTTGGTGTTTTGGCATTGAAATAATCTGGGAAGCTCATTTTCGTAAAATTTAACATAGAAGAACAATAAAAAGTGTACACCGAGCAACTTCGATAGTCCGAAGGAGCTTTTAACGGTTTTGTCCATTTGTCATAGAAAGTTGGTGTTTTGGCATCGAAATAATCCCGGAAGCTCATTTTCGTAAAACTTAACATAGAAGAACAATAAAAAGTGGACACCGAGCAACTTTGATAGTCCGAAGTTGCTCAACTCTCTCTATGGAGGAGCTTTTAACGGTTTTGTCCATTTTTCATAGAAAGTTGGTGTTTTGGTATTGAAATAATCCGGGAAGCTCATTTTCGTAAAATTTAACATAGAAGAACAATAAAAAGTGTACACCGAGCAACTTCGATAGTCCGAAGTTGCTCAACTCTCTCTATGGAAGAGCTTTTAACGGTTTTGTCCATTTGTCGTAGAAAGTTGGTGTTTTGGCATCGAAATAATTCCGGAAGCTCATTTTCGTAAAATTTAACATAGAAGAACAATAAGAAGTGTACACCGAGCAACTTCGATAGTCCGAAGTTGCTCAACTCTCTCTATGGAGGAGCTTTTAACGGTTTTGTCCATTTGTCATAGAAAGTTGGTGTTTTGGCATCGAAATAATCCCGGAAGCTCATTTTCGTAAAACTTAACATAGAAGAACAATAAAAAGTGTACACCGAGCAACTTTGATAGTCAGAAGTTGCTCAACTCTCTCTATGGAGGAGTTTTAACGGTTTTGTCCATTTGACATAGAAAGTCGGTGTTTTGCCATCGAAATAATCCTGGAATATCATTTTCGTAAAATTTAACATAGAAGAACAATAAAAAGTGTACACCGAGCAACTTTGATAGTCCGAAGTTGCTCAACTCTCTCTATGGAGGAGCTTTTAACGGTTTTGTCCATTTGTCATAGAAAGGTGGTGTTTTGGCATTGAAATAATCTTGGAAGCTTATACTCGTAAAATTTGACTTAGTAGAACAATATAAAGTGTATACCGAGCAACTTTGATTGTCCGAAGTTGCTCAACTCTCTCTATGAAGGAGCTTTTAACGGTTGAAAAGGTACTGCAGCATATGATGATGTATGCTACAGCTGCTAAACAGAAAGGTAATACTGATCAAAATATTGCTAAAGCTATTACCGCTGGATTTTCTGGTATGCTCAAGATGTGGTGGGATAATTATCTTTCCATGGAGCAAAGATCAAGTATTTGGTCAGCAATTAAAATTGAAGGTAATATCGATGTCTCTGACTGTACGAATACTTTGATCTATACAGATCCATTAGCATAATAAACCTTGGATGTTCTGGAGCAGTTCTCTGACCCAGAGTATTAACACGGACTAATAAGTCTTCAAATTCAGCAATTGATCGTTCTAATTGTCTATTTCTGTGCCTGAGAGTGCTAAGCAATGGATTAGGCATTTTGCAGACGTCTTATTTCGTCTGTGATATCCTGCCACTGTTGATTCAAATCATCAATTAAATCATCAACCATGCTATGTGCAGCGCAGCGTCGAGATTAGTCGGAGTTGGTCGACCTTCGACGACGTTTGCTAGTATATGCGTGGAAGCGATTTGTATAATGTTATTCTGAATACGAATTGTGGACATAAGCTTCCAGAGAAGAGAGAACTTTTATTGATTTTCCAACTCTGATTTACAACTGAAACTTCAAACCATGCTTCTGTGTTCCCGGGAGGGGTAGTAGATATGATTATGTTAAGGTTTTTTCATAACTTGAATGTTTACTTTAATTCAGATGATTTTGCCTATCGCCTAATGAGGTCTGGGTCTGTTTATACTAGATCTGCTTATTTTAGTATTCGAGCTCTTAGATACTAATATGCCTGCATATTCTCTAATATTGGAGCTGCAACTTGAATTAAATGATCTTGAAGAATACATTAATGAATGTGACGAATTAATAACTGAAATAAATCACCAACGCTCTCTCTGTGTTCGAGGATCTCTAAGAGACGTTTATTTGTGGAACGTCTATAACATGGTTGATGATTTAATTGATGATTTGAATCAACAGTGGCAGGATATCACAGACGAAATAAGACGTCTGCAAAATGCCTAATCCATTGCTTAGCACTCTCAGGCACAGAAATAGACAATTAGAACGATCAATTGCTGAATTTGAAGACTTATTAGTCCGTGTTAATACTCTGGGTCAGAGAACTGCTCCAGAACATCCAAGGTTTATTATGCTAATGGATATGTATATGCAACTTTCTGATATTGTCACTGCATTTAAAAATGCTAGACGTGCTTTACTAAGGCAAATGGAACTCTTATCTAGAGTCTGATTATGGTTTGTCCTAATATAGGTAATTTAGATAATCTTTATATACAATTATATCAGTTAGAATCTCAGCTTGCTCTTTTATCACGTTTATAAAAAAAAAAAAAAATGAGTTACAAGTCTTTCTTCTCTAAAGTCTCTTTTTAGATAAATTTTGATACAAGGAAGCTTCGTCGCGCATCGGATTTGGTAGTGCCATCTCAAAATCCATGGAACTCGGTAGAGGATGGAAAATAACAGTCTACAATTCTGCTGTTTAGTATTTAGTTTCACAAAATCATCATAGACCTGCCTTGCAGATAAAGGCAAAATATAGGGATATAATCCCCATGTCACAAACCATGACAAGAACCATTGTGGGATGTTCTGTTGAGGATTCTCAAGTTGAAACTGAATCCACCAACTGAACTTTTCCTGTCTGTTGTCATATAAGAGAGATCCTTCCCAAGCATTGATATAATCAAAGTAATTGAACAGCTTGGGTCCATAAACATTTTTTAATTCTTTAAAATGAAAGAAATCAGAACCCCATTCTTCAGGAGTAATAATTTTTCTGATTGTCAGCTTTGAATAAGCGACTTCTTCTCCTCTGTTATATGGAGAGAAATAGGCGGAACCCGTCTCACCTAAAACAGCTTGATAATATGAAAATGTTTTTGGATAGAAAGAAGGATCTGCATAATCCTTGCAGTAAAATTTTGCAACTTCTCTAGCTGATAAGCTAAAGTATTTTTTCTCAATTGGAATGAGATGAATCCAATTGGTTTCAATATAGGGATAAGTATAATCCCCAGCATATTCTTTCACTGTACGCTCATAAGCGTCATCTCGAAGTTTTTCTCTTTCTATAGAGGAAGAGGGGGTGTATGATACGTAATAATCATACTTACCAGAAGGCTGTCCAAGAAGACCAACTGATGGATCACCTTCTTCATATTTTTTCTTGAGATCTGCCTGAGAATTAGGCACTTCTTGTTGTTTCTTTTTCTTTCTACTATCCATGTCCCTGCAAGAACTCTCGAGTTAAGAAATCAGGAAGAGAGTTAGTGCTTCCTTTTATAAACTCGATGTCAAAGTCAAAAGCAGATAAGATTCCTTGCCACCTAGCAAAGATTTGCTTTGAGGCAATATTTTTGACGTCTTTCAATAAAACGTCTTTAGCTGCTTTGCAGTCAATTCTTAAAAGAAATTTCTGATTCAATAAATCAGACTCAAATTTAGTAATGCATAGTACCACAGATAAAATTTCTTTTTTAATAGTAGAATAATTTAATCTAGCTCATTTCCATAAGCCAGATGTGAAACGAACCAACTGTTCTTTATTATTAATCCTTTGTTTAAGGATTCCACCATAGCCTTGATCCGAAGCATCTGTTTCAACGATTTTTAAAGCTTCAGGATTGGCTAATGATAAACAAGGAAGCTCTTTAGCTTTCTTCTTTATCTTTTTAACAGCTGATGTATGAACATCAGTCCATTCAGGAGGATTGGCTTTAAGCCGATCAAAAAGTGGTTTAGCATCTTGTGCTAAATTCTTGTAGAAGTCTGCAAGATAATTAAGACTTCCAAGAAATCTTTGTAACTGAGTTTTTTCTTTAATCTCATCTGGAAAATAAGATGAGAACTGTATAGCTCGATCAATAGGCACAATTGATCCATTTTCGATATTATGGCCTAAGAATCGAATCTTTGTCTGGAATATCTTCACTTTCTTCTGAGATATTACCAAACCTGCACTTTCAACAATCTTAATAAAGATGTTGAGATGTTTGAAATGCTGATCCAATGTGTTAGAGTAAACCAACACATCATCAATATAAACAATAGTAAAGCTTGTATAAGCATTGAAGATATCATTCATAATCTTCTGATATTCTGATGGCGCATTCTTAAGTCCAAAAGGCATCACATTCCATTCGTAATGTCCAAATGGAACTGTAAATGCTGTTTTGTACTTATCTTCTTCAGCAATCTGAATCTGCAAATAACCAGATTTCATATCGAATTTTGAAAATATATTGGCTTCATAAAGCCTTCCCAAAAGATCTTTTTTATTGGGTATTGGATATCTAATCCAACGTAAAACCTTATTTAAAGGTTTATAATTGATTACTAACCTGGGAACTCCTCGTTCAAGTTCAGCAGCATTTTCAACATAAAATGCTGGGCAGCTCCAAGGGCTTTTACTAGGCCTGATAAGACCTTTGTCCAGAAGAGTCTGTATCTCTTTTTTGCAAATTTCCATATGCCTTGGTCCCATAGCAATAGGTCTAGCACGGGTATTAATCTGACTTTCATTAAAGTCAGGTTCATAAGGAAGATTGACAACATGTTTCTTTCTATTCCAGAAAGCATTAGGTAGTTCTGCACAAACAGTTTTTTCAATCTTATCCTGTATGTCCAGGATCCTTTTAGATATTAAAGGATCTTCCAGCTTCTTTTTTATTTGTTCAAAAGTTACTTCTTTCTGAATTGAGTTTAGAAATTTTTCTTTATTTTTTATCTGTCTTCTCAATTCATCTATAAAAAGTAATTCTGGAGGTTTTAATAATTCAAAACTGATAGGTTCTCCATCAATGTTAGTCATAATTTCTTTATGGTCAATTTTATGAATAGGGTAAAGCATATGCAAGAATGGATTCCCTAAAATGACCGGATTAGATAAGCCTTTGACTAAAATAAAAGGCATCTTAAAGCACCGACCTTTATGGCAGATACTTGCATCCGATATTTTATATCGAATATTCAACCGGGCTCCATCAGCAGTACTAAGCTGTTCAGAAGTCTTTATCCAGTACTTAGATGGAATCAGTCCTTCATTGATACAGTTTTGATCTGCTCCTGAATCTATTAGGGCAGTAAAGAAAAGATTGATGATAATCCAAAAAAGTTAGCAATTGAATCATTGATTGCTCAATTTGAAGGACAAGCAGAGCCAGGATTAAATCTGATTGATAAAGTAACAACCCATCGCTGGTACACTCGAATCTCTCTTGTCATTAATAATGAGAGCTCGAATACTTTAAGCAGATCTAGTATAAACAGACCCAGACCTCATTAGGCGATAGGCAAAATCATCTGAATTAAAGTAAACATTCAAGTTATGAAAAAACCTTAACATAATGATTTGACATCGAAATAATCTTCGAAGCTTATACTCGTAAAATTTGATTAAGTAGAACAATAAAAAGTGTACAACGAGCAACTTTGATGGTCCGAAGTTGCTCAACTCTTTCTATGGAGGAGCTTTTAACGGTTTTGCCCATTTCTCATAGAAAGTTGTGTTAGGATCGTTTCTAGACTTAAGAGGGGGGGTGAATTAAGACTATGTCTACTTTTTAGTTAAAATGGTCTTGATCACAAATAGTATAATATGACAACTCAATGCACAAGATATAGCAAATAAGTTCACAAACAAAACAACAATAAATTTCTAATTTAACCGATTATAGAAACTTGAAGAACCAATTCTTGTAGCACTCCAAATGATGATGAATGTGTAATATAGTCTGCACACTTGAATGAGATAGTTAGTAATAACAACACAATATAAAACAATATGAAAATTTTGTTTTCTTAATCTTTAACACCTTGATTAATCAAACCAATTTCAATTTACTGAATTCTAACTCTTTTGTGATTTTGAAAACTTTTGTTGTCTAAGTAATAATCACAAGTACGAAATAATAAAGAGATAGAGAGATGACACCGAGATTTTTACGTGGTTCCTCAAACTGAGTACATCCACGGCCCTCCTTCAAAGGGACTTGCCAACACCTTCACTATGAATGCACTTCAAAGTACAAGTTACAATCTTGTTGATTTTATGGCTGAATCAACGAACCCTTACAATTCAATAAGCAAATATGATACTTGACTCAATGTGTATAATGGCTTTGGCTCAAGGATGGCTCTTTGATAGCTAGATATGAGAAATAACGTTCAAAGTATGAAAAGCTCAAAGTATGGCTGAGTATTGGCAAGATAGGCTCTCTCAAAAATTGGTTTTAGGAAGATGAGAACTCAAGAGAGTAACAATAGGGCTCAAGAACGTTTTTGGCTTGAAGTTAGAGAGAATAAGGTTAAAACGCAGCAAGCTTTCTTAGGTGGACTTATAGAGAATGATTGATTAAATGGCTTAGGTCCAACGGCTCATTTGAGGTGAGAAAGGAATGATTCTTGGTGAAATCTTTTTGGAGAAGGAAAATGGACGAAAATTAGGTATTGAAGATGTAGGAGAATCGGCTAGGATAGGCTAGTATTTGTGTTTATGGGATTTTGGCTAATCACACATAATTTGACACAATGAAGGTTGGCTTTCCTTTTCAATTCTCCTAAGAGAATTCTTCATGATCTCGTTTCCTTTCTTGTAAGCTTGAATAAGTCTTCATCTTGATCTTGTTTCCTTCTTGAGTGAATCTTCTTGATGTTCCAGAATGTCACCAATGGTCAAGATCTCTTCTTATATATAGAAAACCCTCCAACGGTTGGGATTGATCTTCTCCTTGATTTGATGTTGATCTCATGATCTTCGTTTTAGTTGAAATTCGGATTTTCCTTCCATACGGTAGAAAAATGACAATTCCATGCTCTTCTTGTGTTATCTTTCCATAAAACTTGATCACCTTTTGATTCTTTATATATGGAATGCAAGACTTGATCTCTTTCCATAAGAATTGAACCTTTCTTGATCTCTTTCCATAAGAATTGAATTCCTGAACTTTTCATGATTTCTTTCCATATTCCATGCCTACAAACTTTCAAAAGATAATCCAAAAAGGATTTCTAACATTTTTGTCAACACAAGTTAGTTTCCATAAATGAAACACATTATGACAACTATATGAAAGAAAAACGTGCATATATATATGAGAATGTTTTGATCAATTATTAAAGTGCAGATCATAAATATAAGACTAAGATCACATGAATTACCATATATAGAATCAAGGCTACATGAATTAAGTATTTCACACACATATTCAGCCACTTAGCATTTTCGAAATTCATCAAACTTAAGCTTGAAACCTATGCTTCAACAAGTTGGTGTTTTGGCATTGAAATAATCCGGGAAGCTCATTTTCGTAAAATTTAACATAGAAGAACAATAAAAAGTGTACACCGAGCAACTTCGATAGTCCGAAGTTGCTCAACTCTCTCTATGGAAGAGCTTTTAACGGTTTTGTCCATTTGTCGTAGAAAGTTGGTGTTTTGGTATCGAAATAATCCCGGAAGCTCATTTTCGTAAAATTTAACATAGAAGAACAATAAGAAGTGTACACCGAGCAACTTCGATAGTCCGAAGTTGCTCAACTCTCTCTATGGAGGAGCTTTTAACGGTTTTGTCCATTTGTCATAGAAAGTTGGTGTTTTGGCATTGAAATAATCCTGGAAGCTCATTTTCGTAAAATTTAACATAGACGAACAATAAAAAGTGTACACCGAGCAACTTCGATAGTCCGAAGTTGCTCAACTCTATCTATGGAAGAGCTTTTAACGGTTTTGTCCATTTGTCATAGAAAGTTGGTGTTTTGGCAACGAAATAATCCCGGAAGCTCATTTTCGTAAAACTTAACATAGAAGAACAATAAAAAGTGTACACCGAGCAACTTTGATAGTCCGAAGTTGCTCAACTCTCTCTATGGAGGAGCTTTTAACGGTTTTGTCCATTTGTCATAGAAAGTCGGTGTTTTGGCATCGAAATAATCCTGGAATATCATTTTCGTAAAATTTAACATAGAAGAGCAATAAAAAGTGTACACCGAGCAACTTTGATAGTCCGAAGTTTCTCAACTCTCTCTATGGATGAGCTTTTAACGGTTTTGTCCCTTTGTCATAGAAAGTTGGTGTTTTGGCATCGAAATAATCCCGGAAGCTCATTTTCGTAAAATTTAACATAGAAGAACAATAAAAAGTGTACACCGAGCAACTTCGATAGTCCGAAGTTGCTCAACTCTCTCTATGGAGGAGCTTTTAACGGTTTTGTCCATTTGTCATAGAAAGTTGGTGTTTTGGCATTGAAATAATCCTGGAAGCTCATTTTCGTAAAATTTAACATAGACGAACAATAAAAAGTGTACACCGAGCAACTTCGATAGTCCGAAGTTGCTCAACTCTCTCTATGGAAGAGCTTTTAACGGTTTTGTCCATTTGTCATAGAAAGTTGGTGTTTTGGCATCGAAATAATCCCGGAAGCTCATTTTCGTAAAACTTAACATAGAAGAACAATAAAAAGTGTACACCGAGCAACTTTGATAGTCCGAAGTTGCTCAACTCTCTCTATGGAGGAGCTTTTAACGGTTTTGTCCATTTGTCATAGAAAGTAGGTGTTTTGGCATCGAAATAATCCTGGAATATCATTTTCGTAAAATTTAACATAGAAGAGCAATAAAAAGTGTACACCGAGCAACTTTGATAGTCCGAAGTTGCTCAACTCTCTCTATGGAGGAGCTTTTAACGGTTTTGTCCATTTGTCATAGAAAGTCAGTGTTTTGGCATCGAAATAATCCTGGAATATCATTTTCGTAAAATTTAACATAGAAGAGCAATAAAAAGTGTACACCGAGCAACTTTGATAGTCCGAAGTTGCTCAACTCTCTCTATGGAGGAGCTTTTAACGGTTTTGTCCATTTGTCATAGAAAGTCGGTGTTTTGGCATCGAAATAATCCTGAAAGCTCATTTTCGTAAAATTTAACTTAGAAGAACAATAAAAAGTGTACACCGAGCAACTTTGATAGTCTGAAGTTGCTCAACTCTCTCTATGAAGGACCTTTTAACGGTTTTGTCCATTTGTCATAGAAAGTTGCTGTTTTGGCATCGAAATATTCCTGGAAGCTTATACTCGTAAAATTTAACATAGAAGAACAATAAAAAATGTACACCGAGCAACTTTTATTGTCCGAAGTTGCTCAACTCTCTCTATGGAGGAGCTTTTAACGGTTTTGTCCATTTTTCATAGAAAGTTGGTGTTTTGGCATCGAAATAATCCCGGAAGCTCATTTTCGTAAAACTTAACATAGAAGAACAATAAAAAGTGTACACCGAGCAACTTTGATAGTCCGAAGTTGCTCAACTCTCTCTATGGAGGAGCTTTTAATGGTTTTGCCCATTTGTCATAGAAAGTTGGTGTTTTGGCATCGAAATAATCGTGCAAGCTCATTTTCGTAACATTTAACATAAAAGAAGAATAAAAAGTGTACACCGATCAACTATGATTGTCTGAAGTTGCTCAACTATATCTATGGAGGAGCTTTTAACGGTTTTGTCCATTTTTCATAGAAAGTTAATGTTTTGGCATCGAAATAATCTTGAAAGCTTATACTCGTAAAATTTGACTTAGTAGAACAATATAAATTGTACACCGAGCAACTTTGATTGTCCGAAGTTGCTCAACTCTCTCTATGGAGGTGCTTTTAACGGTTTTGTCCATTTGTCATAGAAAGTTGGTGTTTTGGCATCGAAATATTCCTGGAAGCTCATTTTCATAAAATCTAACATAGAAGAATAATAAAAAGTGTACATCGAGCAACTTCGATAGTCCGAAGTTGCTCAACTCTCTCTATGGAAGAGCTTTTAACGGTTTTGTCCATTTGTCATAGAAAGTTGGTGTTGTGGCATCGAAATATTCGTGCAAGCTCATTTTCGTAAAATTTAACATAAAAGATCAATAAAAAGTGTATACCGAGCAATTTCGATAGTACGAAGTTGCTCAACACTCTCTATGGAGAAGCTTTTAACGGTTTTGTCCATTTGTCATAGAAAGTTGGTGTTTTGGCATCGAAATAATCGTGCAAGCTCATTTTCGTAAAATTTAATATAAAAGAACAGTAAAAAGTGTACACCGAGCAACTTTGATGGTCTGACGTTGCTCAACTCTCTCTATGGAGGACCTTTTAACGGTTTTGTCCATTTGTCATAGAAAGTTGTTGTTTTGATATCGAAATAATCCCAGAAGCTCATTTTCGTAAAATTTAACATAAAAGAAGAATAAAAAGTGTACATCGAGCAATTTTGATAGTCCGAAGTTGCTCAACTCTCTCTAAGGAGGAGCTTTAAACGGTTTTGTCCATTTGTCATAGAAAGTTGGTGTTTTGGCATCGAAATAATCGTGGAAGCTCATTTTAATAAAAATTTAAATAAAAGAACAATAAAAGGTGTACACTGAGCAACTTTGATTGTCCGAAGATGCTCAACTCTCTTTATGGAGGGGCTTTTAACGGTTTTGTCCATTTGTCATAGAAAGTTCGTGTTTTTTCATCGAAATAATCTAGGAAGCTTATACTCGTAAAATTTGACATAGAAGAACAATAAAAGGTGTACACCGAGCAACTTTGATGGTCTGACGTTGCTCAACTCTCTCTATGGAGGACCTTTTAACGGTTTTGTCCATTTGTCATAGAAAGTTGCTGTTTTGGCATCGAAATAATCTTGGAAGCTTATACTCGTAAAATTTGACTTAGTAGAACAATATAAAGTGTACACCGAGCAACTTTGATTGTCCGAAGTTGCTCAACTCTCTCTGTGGAGGAGCTTTTCACGGTTTTGTCCATTTGTCATAGAAAGTTGGTGTTTTGGCATCGAAATAATCCTGGAATATCATTTTCGTAAAATTTAACATAGAAGAGCAATAAAAAGTGTACACCGAGCAACTTTGATAGTCCGAAGTTGCTCAACTCTCTCTATGGAGGAGCTTTTAACGGTTTTGTCCATTTGTCATAGAAAGTTGGTGTTTTGGCATCGAAATAGTCGTGGAAGCTCATTTTAATAAAATTTTAAATAAAAGAACAATAAAGGTGTACACTGAGCAACTTTGATTGTCCGAAGATGCTCAACTCTATTTATGGAGGGGCTTTTAACGGTTTTGTCCATTAGTCATAGAAAGTTCGTGTTTTTTCATCGAAATAATCTAGGAAGCTTATACTCGTAAAATTTGACATAGAAAAACAATAAAAGGTGTACACCGAGCAACTTTGATGGTCTGACGTTGCTCAACTCTCTCTATGGAGGACCTTTTAACGGTTTTGTCCATTTGTCATAGAAAGTTGCTGTTTTGGCATCGAAATAATCTTGGAAGCTTATACTCGTAAAATTTGACTTAGTAGAACAATATAAAGTGTACACCGAGCAACTTTGATTGTCCGAAGTTGCTCAACTCTCTCTGTGGAGGAGCTTTTCACGGTTTTGTCCATTTGTCATAGAAAGTTGGTGTTTTGGCATCGAAATAATCCTGGAATATCATTTTCGTAAAATTTAACATAGAAGAGCAATAAAAAGTGTACACCGAGCAACTTTGATAGTCCGAAGTTGCTCAACTCTCTCTATGGAGGAGCTTTTAACGGTTTTGTCCATTTGTCATAGAAAGTTGGTGTTTTGGCATCGAAATAGTCGTGGAAGCTCATTTTAATAAAATTTTAAATAAAAGAACAATAAAGGTGTACACTGAGCAACTTTGATTGTCCGAAGATGCTCAACTCTCTTTATGGAGGGGCTTTTAACGGTTTTGTCCATTTGTCATAGAAAGTTCGTGTTTTTTCATCGAAATAATCTAGGAAGCTTATACTCGTAAAATTTGACATAGAAAAACAATAAAAGGTGTACACCGAGCAACTTTGATGGTCTGACGTTGCTCAACTCTCTCTATGGAGGACCTTTTAACGGTTTTGTCCATTTGTCATAGAAAGTTGCTGTTTTGGCATCGAAATAATCTTGGAAGCTTATACTCGTAAAATTTGACTTAGTAGAACAATATAAAGTGTACACCGAGCAACTTTGATTGTCCGAAGTTGCTCAACTCTCTCTGTGGAGGAGCTTTTCACGGTTTTGTCCATTTGTCATAGAAAGTTGGTGTTTTGGCATTGAAATAATCCTTGAAGCTCATTTTCGTAAAATTTAACATAGAAGAAAAATAAAAAGTGTACACCGAGCAACTTTGATAGTCCGAAGTTGCTCAACTCTCTCTATGGAAGAGCTTTTAACGGTTTTGTCCATTTGTCATAGAAAGTTGGTGTTTTGGCATCGAAATAATCCCGGAAGCTCATTTTCGTAAAACTTAACATAGAAGAACAATAAAAAGTGTACACCGAGCAACTTTGATAGTCCAAAGTTGCTCAACTCTCTCTATGGAGGAGCTTTTAACGGTTTTGCCATTTGTCATAGAAAGTTGGTGTTTTGACATCGAAATAATCCTGGAATATCATTTTCGTAAAATTTAACATAGAAGAACAATAAAAAGTGTACACCGAGCAACTTTGATAGTCCGAAGTTGCTCAACTCTCTCTATGGAGGAGCTTTTAACGGTTTTGTCCATTTGTCATAGAAAGTTGGTGTTTTGGCATCGAAATAATCCCGGAAACTCATTTTCGTAAAACTTAACATAGAAGAACAATAAAAAGTGTACACCGAGCAACTTTGATAGTCCGAAGTTGCTCAACTCTCTCTATGGAGGAGCTTTTAACGGTTTTGTCCATTTGTCATAGAAAGTTGGTGTTTTGGCATCGAAATAATCCTGGAATATCATTTTCGTAAAATTTAACATAGAAGAACAATAAAAAGTGTACACCGAGCAACTTTGATAGTCTGAAGTTGCTCAACACTCTCTATAGAGGAGCTTTTAACGGTTTTGTCCATTTTTCATAGAAAGTTGGTGTTTTGGCATCGAAATAATCCCGGAAGCTCATTTTCGTAAAACTTAATATAGAAGAACAATAAAAAGTGTACACCGAGCAACTTTGATAGTCCGAAGTTGCTCAACTCTCTCTATGGATGAGCTTTTAATGGTTTTGTCCATTTTTCATAGAAAGTTGGTGTTTTGGCATCGAAATAATTCCGGAAGCTCATTTTCGTAAAACTTAACATAGAAGAACAATAAAAAGTGTACACCGAGCAACTTTGATAGTCCGAAGTTGCTCAACTCTCTCTATGGAGGAGCTTTTAACGGTTTTACCCATTTGTCATAGAAAGTTGGAGTTTTGGCATCGAAATAATCGTGCAAGCTCATTTTCGTAACATTTAACATAAAAGAACAATAAAAAGTGTACACCGAGCAATTTCGATAGTACGAAGTTGCTCAACACTCTCTATGGAGATGCTTTTAACGGTTTTGTCCATTTGTCATAGAAAGTTGGTGTTTTGGCATCGAAATAATCGTGCAAGCTCATTTTCGTAAAATTTAACATAAAAGAACAATAAAAAGTGTACACCGAGCAACTTTGATGGTCTGACGTTGCTCAACTCTCTCTATGGAGGACCTTTTAACGGTTTTGTCCATTTGTCACAGAAAGTTGTTGTTTTGGCATCGAAATAATCTTAGAAGCTTATACTCGTAAAATTTGAGTTAGTAGAACAATATAAAGTGTACACCGATCAACTTTGATTTTCCGAAGTTGCTCAACTCTCTCTAAGGAGGAGCTTTTAACGGTTTTGTCCATTTGTCATAGAAAGTTGGTGTTTTGGCATCGAAATAATCGTGGAAGCTCATTTTAATAAAATTTTAAATAAAAGAACAATAAAAGGTGTACACTGAGCAACTTTGATTGTTCGAAGATGCTCAAATCTCTTTATGGAGGGGCTTTTAACGGTTTTGTCCATTTGTCATAGAAAGTTCGTGTTTTTTCATCGAAATAATCTAGGAAGCTTATACTCGTAAAATTTGACATAGAAGAACAATAAAAGGTGTACAACGAGCAACTTTGATGGTCTGACTTTGCTCAACTCTCCCTATAGAGGACTTTTTAACGGTTTTGTCCATTTGTCATAGAAAGTTGTTGTTTTGGCTTCGAAATAATCTTAGAAGCTTATACTCGTAAAATTTGACTTAGTAGAACAATATAAAGTGTACACCGAGCAACTTTGATTTTCCGAAGTTGCTCAACTCTCTTTATGGAGGAGCTTTTAACGGTTTTGTCCATTTGTCATAGAAAGTTAGTGTTTTGGCATCGAAATAATCGTGGAAGCTCATTTTCGTAAAACTTAACATAGAAGAACAATAAAAAGTGTATACCGAGCAACTTTGATAGTCCGAAGTTGCTCAACTCTCTCTATGGAGGAGCTTTTAACGGTTTTGACCATTTGTCATAGAAAGTTGGTGTTTTGGCATCGAAATAATCCCGGAAACTCATTTTCGTAAAACTTAACATAGAAGAACAATGAAAAGTGTACACCGAGCAACTTTGATAGTCCGAAGTTGCTCAACTCTCTCTATGGAGGAGCTTTTAAAGGTTTTGTCCATTTGTCATAGAAAGTTGGTGTTTTGGAATCGAAATAATCCCGGAAGCTCATTTTCATAAAATTTAACATAGAAGAACAATAAAAGGTGTACACCGAGCAACTTTGATGTTCTGAAGTTGCTCAACTCTCTCTATGGAGGACCTTTTAACGGTTTTGTCCATTTGTCATAGAAAGTTGGTGTTTTGGCATCGAAATAATCGTGGAAGCTCATTTTCGTAAAATTTTAAATAAAAGAACAATAAAAGGTGTACACTGAGCAACTTTGATTGTCCGAAGTTGCTCAACTCTCTCTATGGAGGGGCTTTTAACGGTTTTGTCCATTTGTCATAGAAAGTTGATGTTTTTTCATCGAAATAATCTAGGAAGCTTATACACGTAAAATTTGACATAGAGAACAATAAAAGGTGTACACCAAGCAACTTTGATGGTCTGACGTTTCTCAACTCTCTCTATGGAGGACCTTTTAACGATTTTGTCAATTTGTCATAGAAAGTTGCTGTTTTGGCATCGAAATAATCTTGGAAGCTTATACTCGTAAAATTTGACTTAGTAGAACAATATAAAGTGTACACCGAGCAACTTTGATTGTCTGAAGTTGCTCAACTCTCTCTGTGGAGGTGCTTTGCACGGTTTTGTCCATTTGTCATAGAAAGTTGGTGTTTTGGCATCGGAATAATCCCGGAAGCTCATTTTCGTAAAACTTAACATAGAAGAACAATAAAAAGTGTACACCGAGCAACTTTGATAGTCCGAAGTTGCTCAACTCTCTCTATGGAGGAGCTTTTAACGGTTTTGTCCATTTGTCATAGAAAGTTGGTGTTTTGGCATCGAAATAATCCTGGAATATCATTTTCGTAAAATTTAACATAGAAGAACAATAAAAAGTGTACACCGAGCAACTTTGATAGTCCGAAGTTGCTCAACTCTCTCTATGGAGGAGCTCTTAATGGTTTTGTCCACTTGTCATAGAAAGTTGGTGTTTTGGAATCGAAATAATCCCGGAAGCTCATTTTCATAAAATTTAACATAGAAGAACAATAAAAGGTGTACACCGAGCAACTTTGATAGTCCGAAGTTGCTCAACTCTCTCTATGGAGGAGATTTTAACGGTTTTGTCCATTTGTCATAAAAAGTTGGTGTTTTGGCATCGAAATAATCCTGGAATATCATTTTCGTAAAATTTAACATAGAAGAACAATAAAAAGTGTACACCGAGCAACTTTGATAGTCCGAAGTTGCTCAACTCTCTCTATGGAGGAGCTTTTAACGGTTTTGTCCATTTGTCGTAGAAAGTTGGTGTTTTGGCATCGGAATAATCCTGGATTATCATTTTCGTAAAATTTAACATAGAAGAACAATAAAAAGTGTACACCGAGCAACTTTGATAGTCCGAAGTTGCTCAACTCTCTCTATGGAGGAGCTTTTAACGGTTTTGTCCATTTGTCATAGAAAGTTGGTGTTTTGGAATCGAAATAATCCCGGAAGCTCATTTTCATAAAATTTAACATAGAAGAACAATAAAAGGTGTACACCGAGCAACTTTGATGGTCTGAAGTTGCTCAACTCTCTCTATGGAGGACCTTTTAACGGTTTTGTCCATTTGTCATAGAAAGTTGGTGTTTTGGCATCGAAATAATCGTGGAAGCTCATTTTCGTAAAATTTTAAATAAAAGAACAATAAAACGTGTACACTGAGCAACTTCGATTGTCCGAAGTTGCTCAACTCTCTCTATGGAGGGGCTTTTAACGGTTTTGTCCATTTGTCATAGAAAGTTGTTGTTTTTTCATCGAAATAATCTAGGAAGCTTATACACGTAAAATTTGACATAGAAGAACAATAAAAGGTGTACACCGAGCAACTTTGATGGTCTGACGTTTCTCAACTCTCTCTATGGAGGACCTTTTAACGATTTTGTCAATTTGTCATAGAAAGTTGCTGTTTTGGCATCGAAATAATCTTGGAAGCTTATACTCGTAAAATTTTACTTAGTAGAACAATATAAAGTGTACACCGAGCAACTTTGATTGTCTGAAGTTGCTCAACTCTCTCTGTGGAGGTGCTTTGCACGGTTTTGTCCATTTGTCATAGAAAGTTGGTGTTTTGGCATCGGAATAATCCCGGAAGCTCATTTTCGTAAAACTTAACATAGAAGAACAATAAAAAGTGTACACCGAGCAACTTTGATAGTCCGAAGTTGCTCAACTCTCTCTATGGAGGAGCTTTTAACGGTTTTGTCCATTTGTCATAGAAAGTTGGTGTTTTGGCATCGAAATAATCCTGGAATATCATTTTCGTAAAATTTAACATAGAAGAACAATAAAAAGTGTACACCGAGCAACTTTGATAGTCCGAAGTTGCTCAACTCTCTCTATGGAGGAGCTCTTAATGGTTTTGTCCACTTGTCATAGAAAGTTGGTGTTTTGGAATCGAAATAATCCCGGAAGCTCATTTTCATAAAATTTAACATAGAAGAACAATAAAAAGTGTACACCGAGCAACTTTGATAGTCCGAAGTTGCTCAACTCTCTCTATGGAGGAGATTTTAACGGTTTTGTCCATTTGTCATAAAAAGTTGGTGTTTTGGCATCGAAATAATCCTGGAATATCATTTTCGTAAAATTTAACATAGAAGAACAATAAAAAGTGTACACCGAGCAACTTTGATAGTCCGAAGTTGCTCAACTCTCTCTATGGAGGAGCTTTTAACGGTTTTGTCCATTTGTCATAGAAAGTTGGTGTTTTGGAATCGAAATAATCCCGGAAGCTCATTTTCATAAAATTTAACATAGAAGAACAATAAAAGGTGTACACCGAGCAACTTTGATGGTCTGAAGTTGCTCAACTCTCTCTATGGAGGACCTTTTAACGGTTTTGTCCATTTGTCATAGAAAGTTGGTGTTTTGGCATCGAAATAATCGTGGAAGCTCATTTTCGTAAAATTTTAAATAAAAGAACAATAAAAGGTGTACACGGAGCAACTTTGATTGTCCGAAGTTGCTCAACTCTCTCTATGGAGGGGCTTTTAACGGTTTTGTCTATTTGTCATAGAAAGTTGATGTTTTTTCATCGAAATAATCTAGGAAGCTTATACACGTAAAATTTGACATAGAAGAACAATAAAAGGTGTACACCGAGCAACTTTGATGGTCTGACGTTTCTCAACTCTCTCTATGGAGGACCTTTTAACGATTTTGTCAATTTGTCATAGAAAGTTGCTGTTTTGGCATCGAAATAATCTTTGAAGCCTATACTCGTAAAAATTGACTTAGTAGAACAATATAAAGTGTACACCGAGCAACTTTGATTGTCCGAAATTGCTCAACTCTCTCTGTGGAGGTGCCTTTCACGGTTTTGTCCATTTGTCATAGAAAGTTGGTGTTTTGGCATTGAAATAATCCTGGAAGCTCATTTTCGTAAAATTTAACATAGAAGAACAATAAAAAGTGTACACCGAGCAACTTTTATAGTTCGAAGTTGCTCAACTCTCTCTATGGAAGAGCTTTTAAAGGTTTTGTCCATTTGTCATAGAAAGTTGGTGTTTTGGCATCGAAATAATCCTGGAATATCATTTTCGTAAAATTTAACATAGAAGAACAATAAAAAGTGTACACCGAGCAACTTTGATAGTCCGAAGTTGCTCAACTCTCTCTATGGAGGAGCTCTTAACGGTTTTATCCATTTGTCATAGAAAGTTGGTGTTTTGGAATCGAAATAATCCCGGAAGCTCATTTTCATAAAATTTAACATAGAAGAACAATAAAAGGTGTACACCGAGCAACTTTGATTGTCCGAGGTTGCTCAACTCCCTCTGTGGAGGAGCTTTTCACGGTTTTGTCCGTTTGTCATAGAAAGTTGGTGTTTTGGCATTGAAATAATCCTGGAAGATCATTTTCGTAAAATTTAACATAGAAGAACAATAAAAAGTGTACACCGAGCAACTTTGATAGTCCGAAGTTGCTCAACTCTCTCTATGGAAGAGCTTTTAACGGTTTTGTCCATTTGTCATAGAAAGTTGGTGTTTTGGCATCGAAATAATCCCGGAAGCTCATTTTCGTAAAACTTAACATAGAATAACAATAAAAAGTGTACACCGAGCAACTTTGATAGTCCGAAGTTGCTCAACTCTCTCTATGGAGGAGCTTTTAACGGTTTTATCCATTTGTCATAGAAAGTTGGTGTTTTGGAATCGAAATAATCCCGGAAGCTCATTTTCATAAAATTTAACATAGAAGAACAATAAAAGGTGTACACCAAGCAACTTTGATTGTCCGAGGTTGCTCAACTCCCTCTGTGGAGGAGCTTTTCACGGTTTTGTCCGTTTGTCATAGAAAGTTGGTGTTTTGGCATTGAAATAATCCTGGAAGATCATTTTCGTAAAATTTAACATAGAAGAACAATAAAAAGTGTACACCGAGCAACTTTGATAGTCCGAAGTTGCTCAACTCTCTCTATGGAGGAGCTTTTAACGGTTTTGTCCATTTGTCATAGAAAGTTGGTGTTTTGGCATCGAAATAATCCCGGAAGCTCATTTTCGTAAAACTTAACATAGAAGAACAATAAAAAGTGTACACCGAGCAACTTTGATAGTCCGAAGTTGCTCAACTCTCTCTATGGAGGAGCTTTTAACGGTTTTGTCCATTTGTCATAGAAAGTTGGTGTTTTGGCATCGAAATAATCCTGGAATATCATTTTCGTAAAATTTAACATAGAAGAACAATAAAAAGTGTACACCGAGCAACTTTGATAGTCCGAAGTTGCTCAACTCTCTCTATGGAAGAGCTTTTAACGGTTTTTTCCATTTGTCATAGAATGTTGGTGTTTTGGCATCGAAATAATCCCGGAAGCTCATTTTCGTAAAATTTAACATAGAAGAACAATAAAAAGTGTACACCGAGCAACTTTGATAGTCTGAAGTTGCTCAACTCTCTCTATGGCGGAGCTTTTAACGGTTTTGTCCATTTGTCATAGAAAGTTGGTGTTTTGGCATCGAAATAATCGTGCAAGCACATTTTCGTAAAATTTAACATAAAAGAACAATAAAAGGTGTACACCGAGCAACTTTGATGGTCTGACGTTGCTCAACTCTCTCTATAGAGGACCTTTTAAAGGTTTTGTCCATTTGTCATAGAAAGTTGTTGTTTTGGAATCGAAATAATCCCGGAAGCTCATTTTCATAAAATTTAACATAGAAGAACAATAAAAGGTGTACACCGAGCAACTTTGATGGTCTGAAGTTGCTCAACTCTCTCTATGGAGGACCTTTTAACGGTTTTGTCCATTTGTCATAGAAAGTTGGTGTTTTGGCATCGAAATAATCGTGGAAGCTCATTTTCGTGAAATTTTAAATAAAAGAACAATAAAACGTGTACACTGAGCAACTTCGATTGTCCGAAGTTGCTCAACTCTCTCTATGGAGGGGCTTTTAACGATTTTGTCCATTTGTCATAGAAAGTTGTTGTTTTTTCATCGAAATAATCTAGGAAGCTTATACACGTAAAATTTGACATAGAAGAACAATAAAAGGTGTACACCGAGCAACTTTGATGGTCTGACGTTTCTCAACTCTCTCTATGGAGGACCTTTTAACGATTTTGTCAATTTGTCATAGAAAGTTGCTGTTTTGGCATCGAAATAATCTTGGAAGCTTATACTCGTAAAATTTGACTTAGTAGAACAATATAAAGTGTACACCGAGCAACTTTGATTGTCTGAAGTTGCTCAACTCTCTCTGTGGAGGTGCTTTGCACGGTTTTGTCCATTTGTCATAGAAAGTTGGTGTTTTGGCATCGGAATAATCCCGGAAGCTCATTTTCGTAAAACTTAACATAGAAGAACAATAAAAAGTGTACACCGAGCAACTTTGATAGTCCGAAGTTGCTCAACTCTCTCTATGGAGGAGCTTTTAACGGTTTTGTCCATTTGTCATAGAAAGTTGGTGTTTTGGCATCGAAATAATCCTGGAATATCATTTTCGTAAAATTTAACATAGAAGAACAATAAAAAGTGTACACCGAGCAACTTTGATAGTCCGAAGTTGCTCAACTCTCTCTATGGAGGAGCTCTTAACGGTTTTGTCCACTTGTCACAGAAAGTTGGTGTTTTCGAATCGAAATAATCCCGGAAGCTCATTTTCATAAAATTTAACATAGAAGAACAATAAAAAGTGTACACCGAGCAACTTTGATAGTCCGAAGTTGCTCAACTCTCTCTATGGAGGAGATTTTAACGGTTTTGTCCATTTGTCATAAAAAGTTGGTGTTTTGGCATCGAAATAATCCTGGAATA
This sequence comes from Euonymus europaeus, assembly GCA_963580455.1. Lineage (NCBI taxonomy): Eukaryota > Viridiplantae > Streptophyta > Magnoliopsida > Celastrales > Celastraceae > Euonymus > Euonymus europaeus. The sequence goes on along the minus strand of OY756967.1, from coordinate 11,093,825 downwards.
TCATTTTCGTAAAATTTAACATAGAAGAACAATAAAAAGTGTACACCGAGCAACTTTGATAGTCCGAAGTTGCTCAACTCTCTCTATGGAGGAGCTTTTAACGGTTTTGTCCATTTGTCATAGAAAGTTGGTGTTTTGGAATCGAAATAATCCCGGAAGCTCATTTTCATAAAATTTAACATAGAAGAACAATAAAAGGTGTACACCGAGCAACTTTGATGGTCTGAAGTTGCTCAACTCTCTCTATGGAGGACCTTTTAACGGTTTTGTCCATTTGTCATAGAAAGTTGGTGTTTTGGCATCGAAATAATCGTGGAAGCTCATTTTCGTAAAATTTTAAATAAAAGAACAATAAAAGGTGTACACGGAGCAACTTTGATTATCCGAAGTTGCTCAACTCTCTCTATGGAGGGGCTTTTAACGGTTTTGTCTATTTGTCATAGAAAGTTGATGTTTTTTCATCGAAATAATCTAGGAAGCTTATACACGTAAAATTTGACATAGAAGAACAATAAAAGGTGTACACCAAGCAACTTTGATGGTCTGACGTTTCTCAACTCTCTCTATGGAGGACCTTTTAACGATTTTGTCAATTTGTCATAGAAAGTTGCTGTTTTGGCATCGAAATAATCTTTGAAGCTTATACTCGTAAAAATTGACTTAGTAGAACAATATAAAGTGTACACCGAGCAACTTTGATTGTCCGAAGTTGCTCAACTCTCTCTGTGGAGGTGCCTTTCACGGTTTTGTCCATTTGTCATAGAAAGTTGGTGTTTTGGCATTGAAATAATCCTGGAAGCTCATTTTCGTAAAATTTAACATAGAAGAACAATAAAAAGTGTACACCGAGCAACTTTTATAGTTCGAAGTTGCTCAACTCTCTCTATGGAAGAGCTTTTAAAGGTTTTGTCCATTTGTCATAGAAAGTTGGTGTTTTGGCATCGAAATAATCCCGGAAGCTCATTTTCGTAAAACTTAACATAGAAGAACAATAAAAAGTGTACACCGAGCAACTTTGATAGTCCGAAGTTGCTCAACTCTCTCTATGGAGGAGCTTTTAACGGTTTTTTCCATTTGTCATAGAAAGTTGGTGTTTTGGCATCGAAATAATCCTGGAATATCATTTTCGTAAAATTTAACATAGAAGAACAATAAAAAGTGTACACCGAGCAACTTTTATAGTCCGAAGTTGCTCAACTCTCTCTATGGAGGAGCTCTTAACGGTTTTATCCATTTGTCATAGAAAGTTGGTGTTTTGGAATCGAAATAATCCCGGAAGCTCATTTTCATAAAATTTAACATAGAAGAACAATAAAAGGTGTACACCGAGCAACTTTGATTGTCCGAGGTTGCTCAACTCCCTCTGTGGAGGAGCTTTTCACGGTTTTGTCCGTTTGTCATAGAAAGTTGGTGTTTTGGCATTGAAATAATCCTGGAAGATCATTTTCGTAAAATTTAACATAGAAGAACAATAAAAAGTGTACACCGAGCAACTTTGATAGTCCGAAGTTGCTCAACTCTCTCTATGGAAGAGCTTTTAACGGTTTTGTCCATTTGTCATAGAAAGTTGGTGTTTTGGCATCGAAATAATCCCGGAAGCTCATTTTCGTAAAACTTAACATAGAAGAACAATAAAAAGTGTACACCGAGCAACTTTGATAGTCCGAAGTTGCTCAACTCTCTCTATGGAGGAGCTTTTAACGGTTTTATCCATTTGTCATAGAAAGTTGGTGTTTTGGAATCGAAATAATCCCGGAAGCTCATTTTCATAAAATTTAACATAGAAGAACAATAAAAGGTGTACACCGAGCAACTTTGATTGTCCGATTTTGCTCAACTCCCTCTGTGGAGGAGCTTTTCACGGTTTTGTCCGTTTGTCATAGAAAGTTGGTGTTTTGGCATTGAAATAATCCTGGAAGATCATTTTCGTAAAATTTAACATAGAAGAACAATAAAAAGTGTACACCGAGCAACTTTGATAGTCCGAAGTTGCTCAACTCTCTCTATGGAGGAGCTTTTAACGGTTTTGTCCATTTGTCATAGAAAGTTGGTGTTTTGGCATCGAAATAATCCCGGAAGCTCATTTTCGTAAAAGTTAACATAGAAGAACAATAAAAAGTGTACACCGAGCAACTTTGATAGTCCGAAGTTGCTCAACTCTCTCTATGGAGGAGCTTTTAACGGTTTTGTCCATTTGTCATAGAAAGTTGGTGTTTTGGCATCGAAATAATCTTGGAATATCATTTTCGTAAAATTTAACATAGAAGAACAATAAAAAGTGTACACCGAGCAACTTTGATAGTCCGAAGTTGCTCAACTCTCTCTATGGAAGAGCTTTTAACGGTTTTTTCCATTTGTCATAGAATGTTGGTGTTTTGGCATCGAAATAATCCCGGAAGCTCATTTTCGTAAAATTTAACATAGAAGAACAATAAAAAGTGTACACCGAGCAACTTTGATAGTCTGAAGTTGCTCAACTCTCTCTATGGCGGAGCTTTTAACGGTTTTGTCCATTTGTCATAGAAAGTTGGTGTTTTGGCATCGAAATAATCGTGCAAGCACATTTTCGTAAAATTTAACATAAAAGAACAATAAAAGGTGTACACCGAGCAACTTTGATGGTCTGACGTTGCTCAACTCTCTCTATAGAGGACCTTTTAAAGGTTTTGTCCATTTGTCATAGAAAGTTGTTGTTTTGGCATCGAAATAATCCCAGAAGCTCATTTTCGTAAAATTTAACATAAAAGAAGAATAAAAAGTGTACACCGAGCAACTTTTATTGTCCGAAGTTGCTCAACTCTCTCTATGGAGGACTTTTAACGGTTTTGTCCATTTGTCGTAGAAAGTTGTTGTTTTGGCATTGAAATAATCCTGGAATCTCATTTTCGTAAAACTTAACATAGAAGAACAATAAAAAGTGTACACCGAGCAACTTTGATAGTCCGAAGTTGCTCAACTCTCTCTATGGAAGATGCTTTTAACGGTTTTGCCCATTTGTCATAGAAAGTTGGTGTTTTGGCATCGAAATAATCGTGGAAGCTCATTTTCGTAAAATTTTAAATAAAAGAACAATAAAAGGTGTACACTGAGCAACTTTGATTGTCCGAAGTTGCTCAACTCTCTCTATGGAGGGGCTTTTAACGGTTTTGTCCATTTGTCATAGAAAGTTGATGTTTTTTCATCGAAATAATCTAGGAAGCTTATACACGTAAAATTTGACATAGAAGAACAATAAAAGGTGTACACCAAGCAACTTTGATGGTCTGACGTTTCTCAACTCTCTCTATGGAGGACCTTTTAACGATTTTGTCAATTTGTCATAGAAAGTTGCTGTTTTGGCATCGAAATAATCTTGGAAGCTTATACTCGTAAAATTTGACTTAGTAGAACAATATAAAGTGTACACCGAGCAACTTTGATTGTCTGAAGTTGCTCAACTCTCTCTGTGGAGGTGCTTTGCACGGTTTTGTCCATTTGTCATAGAAAGTTGGTGTTTTGGCATTGAAATAATCCTGGAAGCTCATTTTCGTAAAATTTAATATAGAAGAACAATAAAAAGTGTTCACCGAGCAACTTTGATAGTCCGAAGTTGCTCAACTCTCTCTATGGAAGAGCTTTTAAAGGTTTTGTCCATTTGTCATAGAAAGTTGGTGTTTTGGCATCGAAATAATCCCGGAAGCTCATTTTCGTAAAACTTAACATAGAAGAACAATAAAAAGTGTACACCGAGCAACTTTGATAGTCCGAAGTTGCTCAACTCTCTCTATGGAGGAGCTTTTAACGGTTTTGTCCATTTGTCATAGAAAGTTGGTGTTTTGGCATCGAAATAATCCTGGAATATCATTTTCGTAAAATTTAACATAGAAGAACAATAAAAAGTGTACACCGAGCAACTTTGATAGTCCGAAGTTGCTCAACTCTCTCTATGGAGGAGCTCTTAACGGTTTTGTCCATTTGTCATAGAAAGTTGTTGTTTTGGCATTGAAATAATCCTGGAATCTCATTTTCGTAAAACTTAACATAGAAGAACAATAAAAAGTGTACACCGAGCAACTTTGATAGTCCGAAGTTGCTCAACTCTCTCTATGGAAGATGCTTTTAACGGTTTTGCCCATTTGTCATAGAAAGTTGGTGTTTTGGCATCGAAATAATCGTGGAAGCTCATTTTCGTAAAATTTTAAATAAAAGAACAATAAAAGGTGTACACTGAGCAACTTTGATTGTCCGAAGTTGCTCAACTCTCTCTATGGAGGGGCTTTTAACGGTTTTGTCCATTTGTCATAGAAAGTTGATGTTTTTTCATCGAAATAATCTAGGAAGCTTATACACGTAAAATTTGACATAGAAGAACAATAAAAGGTGTACACCAAGCAACTTTGATGGTCTGACGTTTCTCAACTCTCTCTATGGAGGACCTTTTAACGATTTTGTCAATTTGTCATAGAAAGTTGCTGTTTTGGCATCGAAATAATCTTGGAAGCTTATACTCGTAAAATTTGACTTAGTAGAACAATATAAAGTGTACACCGAGCAACTTTGATTGTCTGAAGTTGCTCAACTCTCTCTGTGGAGGTGCTTTGCACGGTTTTGTCCATTTGTCATAGAAAGTTGGTGTTTTGGCATTGAAATAATCCTGGAAGCTCATTTTCGTAAAATTTAACATAGAAGAACAATAAAAAGTGTTCACCGAGCAACTTTGATAGTCCGAAGTTGCTCAACTCTCTCTATGGAAGAGCTTTTAAAGGTTTTGTCCATTTGTCATAGAAAGTTGGTGTTTTGGCATCGAAATAATCCCGGAAGCTCATTTTCGTAAAACTTAACATAGAAGAACAATAAAAAGTGTACACCGAGCAACTTTGATAGTCCGAAGTTGCTCAACTCTCTCTATGGAGGAGCTTTTAACGGTTTTGTCCATTTGTCGTAGAAAGTTGTTGTTTTGGCATGGAAATAATCCTGGAATCTCATTTTCGTAAAACTTAACATAGAAGAACAATAAAAAGTGTACACCGAGCAACTTTGATAGTCCGAAGTTGCTCAACTCTCTCTATGGAAGATGCTTTTAACGGTTTTGCCCATTTGTCATAGAAAGTTGGTGTTTTGGCATCGAAATAATCCTGGAATATCATTTTCGTAAAATTTAACATAGAAGAACAATAAAAAGTGTACACCGAGCAACTTTGATAGTCCGAAGTTGCTCAACTCTCTCTATGGAGGAGCTCTTAACGGTTTTGTCCATTTGTCATAGAAAGTTGTTGTTTTGGCATTGAAATAATCCTGGAATCTCATTTTCGTAAAACTTAACATAGAAGAACAATAAAAAGTGTACACCGAGCAACTTTGATAGTCCGAAGTTGCTCAACTCTCTCTATGGAGGAGCTTTTAACGGTTTTGTCCATTTGTCATAGAAAGTTGGTGTTTTGGCATCGGAATAATCCTGGATTATCATTTTCGTAAAATTTATAATAGAAGAACAATAAAAAGTGTACAACCGAGCAACTTTGATAGTCCGAAGTTGCTCAACTCTCTCTATGGAGGAGCTTTTAACGGTTTTGTCCATTTGTCATAGAAAGTTGGTGTTTTGGAATCGAAATAATCCCGGAAGCTCATTTTCATAAAATTTAACATAGAAGAACAATAAAAGGTGTACACCGAGCAACTTTGATGGTCTGAAGTTGCTCAACTCTCTCTATGGAGGACCTTTTAACGGTTTTGTCCATTTGTCATAGAAAGTTGGTGTTTTGGCATCGAAATAATCGTGGAAGCTCATTTTCGTAAAATTTTAAATAAAAGAACAATAAAACGTGTACACTGAGCAACTTCGATTGTCCGAAGTTGCTCAACTCTCTCTATGGAGGGGCTTTTAACGGTTTTGTCCATTTGTCATAGAAAGTTGATGTTTTTTCATCGAAATAATCTAGGAAGCTTATACACGTAAAATTTGACATAGAAGAACAATAAAAGGTGTACACCGAGCAACTTTGATGGTCTGACGTTTCTCAACTCTCTCTATGGAGGACCTTTTAACGATTTTGTCAATTTGTCATAGAAAGTTGCTGTTTTGGCATCGAAATAATCTTGGAAGCTTATACTCGTAAAATTTGACTTAGTAGAACAATATAAAGTGTACACCGAGCAACTTTGATTGTCTGAAGTTGCTCAACTCTCTCTGTGGAGGTGCTTTGCACGGTTTTGTCCATTTGTCATAGAAAGTTGGTGTTTTGGCATCGAAATAATCCCGGAAGCTCATTTTCGTAAAACTTAACATAGAAGAACAATAAAAAGTGTACACCGAGCAACTTTGATAGTCCGAAGTTGCTCAACTCTCTCTATGGAGGAGCTTTTAACGGTTTTGTCCATTTGTCATAGAAAGTTGGTGTTTTGTCATCGAAATAATCCTGGAATATCATTTTCGTAAAATTTAACATAGAAGAACAATAAAAAGTGTACACCGAGCAACTTTGATAGTCCGAAGTTGCTCAACTCTCTCTATGGAGGAGCTCTTAACGGTTTTGTCCATTTGTCATAGAAAGTTGGTGTTTTGGAATCGAAATAATCCCGGAAGCTCATTTTCATAAAATTTAACATAGAAGAACAATAAAAAGTGTACACCGAGCAACTTTGATAGTCCGAAGTTGCTCAACTCTCTCTATGGAGGAGATTTTAACGGTTTTGTCCATTTGTCATAAAAAGTTGGTGTTTTGGCATCGAAATAATCCTGGAATATCATTTTCGTAAAATTTAACATAGAAGAACAATAAAAAGTGTACACCGAGCAACTTTGATAGTCCGAAGTTGCTCAACTCTCTCTATGGAGGAGCTTTTAACGGTTTTGTCCATTTGTCATAGAAAGTTGGTGTTTTGGAATCGAAATAATCCCGGAAGCTCATTTTCATAAAATTTAACATAGAAGAACAATAAAAGGTGTACACCGAGCAACTTTGATGGTCTGAAGTTGCTCAACTCTCTCTATGGAGGACCTTTTAACGGTTTTGTCCATTTGTCATAGAAAGTTGGTGTTTTGGCATCGAAATAATCGTGGAAGCTCATTTTCGTAAAATTTTAAATAAAAGAACAATAAAAGGTGTACACGGAGCAACTTTGATTGTCCGAAGTTGCTCAACTCTCTCTATGGAGGGGCTTTTAACGGTTTTGTCTATTTGTCATAGAAAGTTGATGTTTTTTCATCGAAATAATCTAGGAAGCTTATACACGTAAAATTTGACATATAAGAACAATAAAAGGTGTACACCGAGCAACTTTGATGGTCTGACGTTTCTCAACTCTCTCTATGGAGGACCTTTTAACGATTTTGTCAATTTGTCATAGAAAGTTGCTGTTTTGGCATCGAAATAATCTTTGAAGCTTATACTCGTAAAAATTGACTTAGTAGAACAATATAAAGTGTACACCGAGCAACTTTGATTGTCCGAAGTTGCTCAACTCTCTCTGTGGAGGTGCCTTTCACGGTTTTGTCCATTTGTCATAGAAAGTTGGTGTTTTGGCATTGAAATAATCCTGGAAGCTCATTTTCGTAAAATTTAACATAGAAGAACAATAAAAAGTGTACACCGAGCAACTTTTATAGTTCGAAGTTGCTCAACTCTCTCTATGGAAGAGCTTTTAAAGGTTTTGTCGATTTGTCATAGAAAGTTGGTGTTTTGGCATCGAAATAATCCCGGAAGCTCATTTTCGTAAAACTTAACATAGAAGAACAATAAAAAGTGTACACCGAGCAACTTTGATAGTCCGAAGTTGCTCAACTCTCTCTATGGAGGAGCTTTTAACCGTTTTTTCCATTTGTCATAGAAAGTTGGTGTTTTGGCATCGAAATAATCCTGGAATATCATTTTCGTAAAATTTAACATAGAAGAACAATAAAAAGTGTACACCGAGCAACTTTGATAGTCCGAAGTTGCTCAACTCTCTCTATGGAGGAGCTCTTAACGGTTTTATCCATTTGTCATAGAAAGTTGGTGTTTTGGAATCGAAATAATCCCGGAAGCTCATTTTCATAAAATTTAACATAGAAGAACAATAAAAGGTGTACACCGAGCAACTTTGATTGTCCGAGGTTGCTCAACTCCCTCTGTGGAGGAGCTTTTCACGGTTTTGTCCGTTTGTCATAGAAAGTTGGTGTTTTGGCATTGAAATAATCCTGGAAGATCATTTTCGTAAAATTTAACATAGAAGAACAATAAAAAGTGTACACCGAGCAACTTTGATAGTCCGAAGTTGCTCAACTCTCTCTATGGAAGAGCTTTTAACGGTTTTGTCCATTTGTCATAGAAAGTTGGTGTTTTGGCATCGAAATAATCCAGGAAGCTCATTTTCGTAAAACTTAACATAGAAGAACAATAAAAAGTGTACACCGAGCAACTTTGATAGTCCGAAGTTGCTCAACTCTCTCTATGGAGGAGCTTTTAACGGTTTTGTCCATTTGTCATAGAAAGTTGGTGTTTTGGCATCGAAATAATCCTGGAATATCATTTTCGTAAAATTTAACATAGAAGAACAATAAAAAGTGTACACCGAGCAACTTTGATAGTCCGAAGTTGCTCAACTCTCTCTATGGAAGAGCTTTTAACGGTTTTTTCCATTTGTCATAGAATGTTGGTGTTTTGGCATCGAAATAATCCCGGAAGCTCATTTTCGTAAAATTTAACATAGAAGAACAATAAAAAGTGTACACCGAGCAACTTTGATAGTCTGAAGTTGCTCAACTCTCTCTATGGCGGAGCTTTTAACGGTTTTGTCCATTTGTCATAGAAAGTTGGTGTTTTGGCATCGAAATAATCGTGCAAGCACATTTTCGTAAAATTTAACATAAAAGAACAATAAAAGGTGTACACCGAGCAACTTTGATGGTCTGACGTTGCTCAACTCTCTCTATAGAGGACCTTTTAAAGGTTTTGTCCATTTGTCATAGAAAGTTGTTGTTTTGGCATCGAAATAATCCCAGAAGCTCATTTTCGTAAAATTTAACATAAAAGAAGAATAAAAAGTGTACACCGAGCAACTTTTATTGTCCGAAGTTGCTCAACTCTCTCTATGGAGGACTTTTAACGGTTTTGTCCATTTGTCGTAGAAAGTTGGTGTTTTGGCATTGAAATAATCCTGGAATCTCATTTTCGTAAAACTTAACATAGAAGAACAATAAAAAGTGTACACCGAGCAACTTTGATAGTCCGAAGTTGCTCAACTCTCTCTATGGAAGATGCTTTTAACGGTTTTGCCCATTTGTCATAGAAAGTTGGTGTTTTGGCATCGAAATAATCGTGCAAGCTCATTTTCGTAAAATTTAACATAAAAGAACAATAAAAAGTGTACACCGAGCAACTTTGATTGTCTGAAGTTGCTCAACTCTTTCTATGGAGGAGCTTTCAACGGTTTTGTCCATTTGTCATAGAAAGCAAATGTTTTGGCATCGAAATAATCTTGAAAGCTTATACTCGTAAAATTTGACTTAGTAGAACAATATAAAGTGTACACCGAGCAACTTTGATTGTCCGAAGTTGCTCAACTCTCTCTATGGAGGAGCTTTTAACGGTTTCGTCCATTTGTCGTAGAAAGTTGGTGTTTTGGCATCGAAATAATCGTGGAAGCTCATTTTCGTAAAATTTTAAATAAAAGAACAATAAAAGGTGTACACTGAGCAACTTTGATTGTCCGAAGATGCTCAACTCTCTCTATGGAGGGGCTTTTAACGGTTTTGTTCATTTGTCATAGAAAGTTGGTTTTTTTTCATCGAAATAATCTAGGAAGCTTATACTCGTAAAATTTGACAAAGAAGAACAATAAAAGGTGACACCGAGCAACTTTGATGGTCTGACGTTGCTCAACTCTCTCTATGGAGGACCTTTTAACGGTTTTGTCCATTTGTCATAGAAAGTTGCTGTTTTGGCATCGAAATAATCTTGGAAGCTTATACTCGAAAAATTTGACTTAGTAGAACAATATAAAGTGTACACCGAGCAACTTTTATTGTCCGAAGTTGCTCAACTCTCTCTATGGAGGAGCTTTTAACGGTTTTGTCCATTTGTCATAGAAAGTTGGGGTTTTGGCATCGAAATAATCGTGGAAGCTCATTTTCGTAAAATTTTAAATAAAAGAACAATAAAAGATGTACACTGAGCAACTTTGATTGTCCGAAGATGCTCAACTCTCTCTATGGAGGGGCTTTTAACGGTTTTGTCCACTTGTCATAGAAGGTTGTTGTTTTTTCATCGAAATAATCTAGGAAGCTTATACTCGTAAAATTTGACAAAGAAGAACAATAAAAGGTGTACACCGAGCAACTTTGATGGTCTGACGTTGCTCAACTCTTTCTATGGAGGACCTTTTAACGGTTTTGTCCATTTGTCATAGAAAGTTGCTGTTTTGGCATCGAAATAATCTTGGAAGTTTATACTCGTAAAATTTGACTTAGTAGAACAACATAAAGTGTACACCGAGCAACTTTGATTGTCCGAAGTTGCTCAACTCTCTCTGTGGAGGTGCCTTTCACGGTTTTGTCCATTTGTCATAGAAAGTTGGTGTTTTGACATCGAAATAATCGTGCAAGCTAATTTTCGTAAAATTTAACATAAAAGAACAATAAAAGGTGTACAACGAGCAACTTTGATAGTCTGACGTTGCTCAACTCTCTCTATGGAAGAGCTTTTAACGGTTTTGTCCATTTGTGATAGAAAGTTGCTGTTTTGGCATCGAAATAATCGTGCAAGCTTATACTCGTAAAATTTGACTTAGTAGAACAATATAAAGTGTACACCGAGAAACTTTGATTGTCCGAAGTTGTCAACTCTCTCTATGGAGGAGTCTTTAACGGTTTTGTCCATTTGTCATAGAAAGTTGGTATTTTGGCATCGAAATAATCCCGGAAGCTCATTTTCGTAAAATTTAACATAGAAGAACAATAAAAAGTGTACACCGAGCAACTTTGATAGTCCGAAGTTGCTCAACTCTCTCTATGGAAGATGCTTTTAACGGTTTTGCCCATTTGTCATAGAAAGTTGGTGTTTTGGCATCGAAATAATCTCGGAAGCTCATTTTCGTAAAATTTAACATATAAGAACAATAAAAATTGTACACCGAGCAACTTTGATAGTCTGAAGTTGCTCAACTCTCTCTATGGAGGAGCTTTTAACGGTTTTGTCCATTTGTCATAGAAAGTTGGTGTTTTGGCATCGAAATAATCGTGCAAGCTCATTTTCGTAAAATTAAACATAAAAGAACAATAAAAGGTGTACACCGAGCAACTTTGATGGTCTGACGTTGCTCAACTCTCTCTATGGAGGACCTTTTAACGGTTTTGTCCATTTGTCATAGAAAGTTGCTGTTTTGGCATCGAAATAATCTTTGAAGCTTATACTCGTAAAATTTGACTTAGTAGAACAATATAAAGTGTACACCGAGCAACTTTTATTGTCCGAAGTTGCTCAACTCTCTCTATGGAGGAGCTTTTAACGGTTTTGTCCATTTATCATAGAAAGTTGGTGTTTTGGCATCGAAATAATCGTGGAAGCTCATTTTCGTAAAATTTTAAATAAAAGAACAATAAAAATTGTACACCGAGCAACTTTGATAGTCTGAAGTTGCTCAACTCTCTCTATGGAGGAGCTTTTAACGGTTTTGTCCATTTGTCATAGAAAGTTGGTGTTTTGGCATCGAAATAATCGTGCAAGCTCATTTTCGTAAAATTAAACATAAAAGAACAATAAAAGGTGTACACCGAGCAACTTTGATGGTCTGACGTTGCTCAACTCTCTCTATGGAGGACCTTTTAACGGTTTTGTCCATTTGTCGTAGAAAGTTGCTGTTTTGGCATCGAAATAATCTTTGAAGCTTATACTCGTAAAATTTGACTTAGTAGAACAATATAAGGTGTACACCGAGCAACTTTGATGGTCTGACGTTGCTCAACTCTCTCTATGGAGGACCTTTTAACGGTTTTGTCCATTTGTCATAGAAAGTTGCTGTTTTGGCATCGAAATAATCTTTGAAGCTTATACTCGTAAAATTTGACTTAGTAGAACAATATAAAGTGTACACCGAGCAACTTTTATTGTCCGAAGTTGCTCAACTCTCTCTATGGAGGAGCTTTTAACGGTTTTGTCCATTTATCATAGAAAGTTGGTGTTTTGGCATCGAAATAATCGTGGAAGCTCATTTTCGTAAAATTTTAAATAAAAGAACAATAAAAGATGTACACTGAGCAACTTTGATTGTCCGAAGATGCTCAACTCTCTCTATGGAGGGGCTTTTAACGGTTTTGTCCACTTGTCATAGAAGGTTGTTGTTTTTTCATCGAAATAATCTAGGAAGCTTATACTCGTAAAATTTGACAAAGAAGAACAATAAAAGGTGTACACCGAGCAACTTTGATGGTCTGACGTTGCTCAACTCTCTCTATGGAGGAACTTTTAACGGTTTTGTCCATTTGTCATAGAAAGTTGCTGTTTTGGCATCGAAATAATCTTGGAAGTTTATACTCGTAAAATTTGACTTAGTAGAACAACATAAAGTGTACACCGAGCAACTTTGATTGTCCGAAGTTGCTCAACTCTCTCTGTGGAGGAGCTTTTAACGGTTTTGTCCATTTGTCATAGAAAGTTGGTGTTTTGGCATCGAAATAATCCCGGAAGCTCATTTTCGTAAAATTTAACATAGAAGAACAATAAAAAGTGTACACCGAGCAACTTTGATAGTCCGAAGTTGCTCAACTCTCTCTATGGAGGAGTTTTGAACGGTTTTGTCCATTTGTCATAGAAAGTTGGTGTTTTGACATCGAAATAATCGTGCAAGCTCATTTTCGTAAAATTTAACATAAAAGAACAATAAAAGGTGTACAACGAGCAACTTTGATGGTCTGACGTTGCTCAACTCTCTCTATGGAGGACCTTTTAACGGTTTTGTCCATTTGTCATAGAAAGTTGCTGTTTTGGCATCGAAATAATCGTGCAAGCTTATACTCGTAAAATTTGACTTAGTAGAACAATATAAAGTGTACACCGAGAAACTTTGATTGTCCGAAGTTGTCAACTCTCTCTATGGAGGAGTCTTTAACGGTTTTGTCCATTTGTCATAGAAAGTTGGTATTTTGGCATCGAAATAATCCCGGAAGCTCATTTTCGTAAAATTTAACATAGAAGAACAATAAAAAGTGTACACCGAGCAACTTTGATAGTCCGAAGTTGCTCAACTCTCTCTATGAAAAGAGCTTTTAACGGTTTTGTCCATTTGTCATAGAAAGTAGGTGTTTTGGCATAGAAATAATCCCAGAAGCTCATTTTCGTAAAACTTAACATAGAAGAACAATAAAAAGTGTACACCGAGCAACGTTGATAGTCCGAAGTTGCTCAACTCTCTCTATGGAGGAGCTTTTAACGGTTTTGTCCATTTGTCATAGAAAGTTGGTGTTTTGGCATCGAAATAATCTCGGAAGCTCATTTTCGTAAAATTTAACATAGAAGAACAATAAAAAGTGTACACCGAGCAACTTTGATAGTCTGAAGTTGCTCAACTCTCTCTATGGAGGAGCTTTTAACGGTTTTGTCCATTTGTCATAGAAAGTTGATGTTTTGGCATCGAAATAATCTAGGAAGCTTATACTCGTAAAATTTGACAAAAAAGAACAATAAAAGATGTACACTGAGCAACTTTGATTGTCCGAAGATGCTCAACTCTCTCTATGGAGGGGCTTTTAACGGTTTTGTCCACTTGTCATAGAAGGTTGTTGTTTTTTCATCGAAATAATCTAGGAAGCTTATACTCGTAAAATTTGACAAAGAAGAACAATAAAAGGTGTACACCGAGCAACTTTGATGGTCTGACGTTGCTCAACTCTCTCTATGGAGGACCTTTTAACGGTTTTGTCCATTTGTCATAGAAAGTTGCTGTTTTGGCATCGAAATAATCTTGGAAGTTTATACTCGTAAAATTTGACTTAGTAGAACAACATAAAGTGTACACCGAGCAACTTTGATTGTCCGAAGTTGCTCAACTCTCTCTGTGGAGGAGTTTTGAACGGTTTTGTCCATTTGTCATAGAAAGTTGGTGTTTTGACATCGAAATAATCGTGCAAGCTCATTTTTGTAAAATTTAACATAAAAGAACAATAAAAGGTGTACAACGAGCAACTTTGATGGTCTGACGTTGCTCGACTCTCTCTATGGAGGAGCTTTTAACGGTTTTGTCCATTTGTCATAGAAAGTTGCTGTTTTGGCATCGAAATAATCGTGCAAGCTTATACTCGTAAAATTTGACTTAGTAGAACAATATAAAGTGTACACCGAGAAACTTTGATTGTCCGAAGTTGTCAACTCTCTCTATGGAGGAGTCTTTAACGGTTTTATCCATTTGTCATAGAAAGTTGGTATTTTGGCATCGAAATAATCCCGGAAGCTCATTTTCGTAAAATTTAACATAGAAGAACAATAAAAAGTGTACACCGAGCAACTTTGATAGTCCGAAGTTGCTCAACTCTCTCTATGGAGGAGCTCTTAACGGTTTTGTCCATTTGTCATAGAAAGTTGGTGTTTTGGCATCGAAATAATCCTGGAAGCTCATTTTTGTAAAATTTAACATAAAAAAACAATAAAAAGTGTACACCGAGCAACGTTGATAGTCCGAAGTTGCTCAACTCTCTCTATGGAGGACGTTTTAACGGTTTTGTCCATTTGTCATAGAAAGTTGCTGTTTTGGCATCGAAATAATCGTGCAAGCTTATACTCGTAAAATTTGACTTAGTAGAACAATATAAAGTGTACACCGAGAAACTTTGATTGTCCGAAGTTGCTCAACTCTCTCTATGGAGGAGCTTTTAACGGTTTTGTCCATTTGTCATAGAAAGTTGCTGTTTTGGCATCGAAATAATCCCGGAAGCTCATTTTCGTAAAACTTAACATAGAAGAACAATAAAAAGTGTACACCGAGCAACTTTGATAGTCCGAAGTTGCTCAACTCTCTCTATGGAGGAGCTCTTAACGGTTTTGTCCATTTGTCATAGAAAGTTGGTGTTTTGGCATCGAAATAATCCTGGAAGCTCATTTTTGTAAAATTTAACATAAAAAAACAATAAAAAGTGTACACCGAGCAACGTTGATAGTCCGAAGTTGCTCAACTCTCTCTATGGAGGACCTTTTAACGGTTTTGTCCAATTGTCATAGAAAGTTGCTGTTTTGGCATCGAAATAATCGTGCAAGCTTATACTCGTAAAATTTGACTTAGTAGAACAATATAAAGTGTACACCGAGAAACTTTGATTGTCCGAAGTTGCTCAACTCTCTCTATGGAGGAGCTTTTAACGGTTTTGTCCATTTGTCATAGAAAGTTGGTATTTTGGCATCGAAATAATCCCGGAAGCTCATTTTCGTAAAACTTAACATAGAAGAACAATAAAAAGTGTATATCGAGCAACTTTGATAGTCCGAAGTTGCTCAACTCTCTCTATGGAAGATGCTTTTAACGGTTTTGCCCATTTGTCGTAGAAAGTTGGTGGTTTGGCATCGAAATAATCGTGCAAGCTCATTTTCGTAAAATTTAACATAAAAGAATAATAAAAAGTGTACACCGAGCAACTTTGATTGTAGCGAAGTCCAGGTTAGCTTGATCTGTTAGGCCGTTAAGCTGTGTTAGCATTTAGGCCGTTAACCTGTGCGTTTTGGTATCGGAGCCAAACCCCCGGAGAGGTTGAGAGTAGCGAAGTCCAGGTTAGCTTGATCTGTTAGGCCGTTAAGCTGTGTTAGCATTTAGGCCGTTCTGATCGCTGTAAAAGTCCTGAAACGCTTCCTAAAAAGTCATACGGTAGACTTTAGACTCCCTCTAAAATGGCATCCCTAATCCGAAGCCTGAGCAAGAGGAACTCTGAAAGTTCTAGCTCTTCTCCTGCATCCCACGCATCGGTTATTTCTAGAAAAAACATTGAGGAATTAGTTTTTTCTAATGTTGATGAAGTTTTAAACAAATGGACGATTCCAAAGGTCGAGCCATCCCAGGTTTATCACAAAGGATCTTTTTCTCTAAAAACTTCTTTCGTTGTAAAAACAGTGGAACATGCTAAAGGAATTCAATCTGAAAACGAGGTGATACCACTTTTGCCTTTAAAATTAATAGCAAAAGAAATTTTGAGAAAATATAATTATCTGCACATTGGGTTAGTTCAAATTGCCCTAAAACCATTAACAAGAGAAGGTTTAAACACCTCTGTTTTGGCTTGCTTACGAGATAGCAGGCATTATAATTTTACAGATTCACTCTTGGGAATGGTAGAGACAAGTCTCTACAAAGGACCAGTCTATTTTGACTGTTATCCTAACCTGACCTTATCCTTGGATGATCCTAATCTTGAGCATGCTTTGCAACTCAATATAAAAACAAGCGGATATGATATGATGCCTGAATCCCGCAATATTAATGTGATTTATCGAATCTGCTTCAAAGCCATGAATACCATGATCCCAAACGTAATTGGGTTTTCAAAAAAGGGATCCACAACTTTATTTCAAGTTGATCATGCGAATGCTAATTTAGCTGTTCCTAGGTCCATACAATGGAAAGATGTATCCATGCCCTCTAATTGGTTTCTGGAAGAAGTATCCACCTCTTCTACTAAACCAATTGAACCTCGAAAAATGGAACAAATCGTTGAACATGATAATGGAGATGTCGAGATCTTTTTCTCTTCTGATCGAAAATTAAAGGTAACCCCGTCAAGATCAGACCATAGGAAATTAAACTCCTTTCCTTCCCGACATAGTACATCTTCCATTCCAGACTCAGTTAAAGGTCTATCCCTATCTGCAAACAATATCCCTCATCCTGTTTATAAAACCCCATCAGCACCATCTCCTTCAGAGGGAGGATCCAATGGATCCAATGAAGGCAACGAGCCAACACCATCCGAATTAGAATTCGACCCTAAAATTCCCGAGATTAACATGATAAAAGCGCCCTTTGTTCCAGATTGCTCTTATTTGAGCAAAGAATTAATGGAACCATATAATAAGCCCTTTCGGCAATGGTACGTTAAGAATTTTAACGAAGAAGAATTAATATTCTTTCGAAAAACGTATTACGAAGAACTTAAGCTTATTGGTGAAAATCTGCCTTTCAAACAATGGTTCGTAATATATCAGGAACGAGAATCAATCTCTGTCATTACTCAACAACCCATGATCAAATGGAAGCTGGTATCTGGCGAAACAGTAGAGTCTATTCATCCACCTGCCAAGCATGTCTTCTTTAGTGACATTGATGCTCAGCCTTTTATAAAACCATCAAAGACTGACCCTCTTTCTGGTGATATCCAGAGACAAGGTAATTTTACAAATATTCATTTAAAGACCATTGCTGATCAACTAGACAGAATCGAGAACCATCTCTCGATTTCTGAGACTACCCCTTCGACTGTAAGGCCCATTCCTTCTCATCAAGAATTTCTTCAAAAACAGAAAAAGGAAGAGAAGCCAACCATAGATCCTGTCGTAATAAAGCCACCTCAGCCAATTTCAGGAAATTATAAATTGGGTAATGAATACTCTGACGAGTTTTTAACCAAATTAATCTCTAAGGTTCAAAACCTTAAAATCACTGACCCATCCACCTCTAAGCCATCTATAGCGGTCCTTAAACAAAAGGCTTATTCCAGCCTATCCAGCTCAGATGATGAAATTGATTATGACTCTGATTTTGCAAAACTTCAAAATCAATTTCGTGACGGTCGCGATAATATCTCTCCCATACAAGGACCTGTTAGCAAAGCTCCATCTCGAAACTATTATCCTCGAGCCACTCCTGCTGATTTGCTCTTTGAAGAGAACTACATTAATGTCGCTAATCAGTACAGCAGTAGGACTCTTTACGAATGGAATATTGATGGTCAATCTGATTATCAAATTATTCAGACCTTACAAAACATCATGATGTTTTCTACTATTAGTAAAGCAAGCGGTAATACCGACACACAAATTGCCCAGTTTATTACAGCGGGTTTTTCTGGACAACTTAAAGGCTGGTGGGATAATTATCTCTCTCAGGACCAACGAAATGAAATATTAGGTGCAATAAAATCTGAGACAGGAGAGCCGGATTCGGTTTATACCTTAATCTGTACAGTCATCTATCATTTTCTAGGTGACTCTCATCTTCTGGGCGATAATAGCAAGGATCAACTTATGAACCTTCGCTGCCCCACTTTAACACATTTTAAATGGTATAAGGATGTTTTCCTTTCTCGCGTTCATCTCAGACCAGATTCCAACCATGTTTTCTGGAAAGAAAGATTCCTTGCAGGTTTACCGCCTCTATTTGCCACTCGAGTTCGAACCCGTCTCACTAATCTCAATGGCGGTGCTTATGACCTAGCATCTTATACTTTTGGAAAATTAATTTCTGAAGTAACTCGTGAAGGCCTTAATTTATGTAATGACATAAAATTAAAAAATCAGCTTAAAAAGCAGCATCTTTCTGGTAAGAAAGAAATAGGGCAATTCTGCAGTCAGTTTGGTTATAACACCATCCTCCCCAAACCTGAATCAACTAAAAAATCCAAAAAACCTTTCAAAAAGGATTCTTCTCGTCGATATAGGACAAGGCGATATGATGAACCCGCTCGTCCATCAGGCAAAATGACAAAAGAGCGCAAGCCTTTTCCCAAATGGGGAACCAAGAAAGTCCGCACCAATAAAATGCGTGGCACGCGCCAACCCACATGTTGGAAATGCGGAAAAACAGGTCATTATCAGAATACATGTCGTGCCCAAACCAAGATTAATAGTCTTGCCATTCCTGAATCAGATAAGGCTGATCTTTTAAAAATTTTAGCCGAAGATTATTCATCTGACAAATCCGACTCTAGTGATATTCTCTTATCTGATAATGATCATTCTTCCCTTTCTGACAAAGACGACTGCGAATGCGACTATTATAAAGCTATCGTCCAAATGAATGGTCTTTCCATTAACGTTCTCACTCAGCACGAAAGCTTCATCCTCGATCTTCTTGATTCCATCCCCGATCCACAGGAGAAAAGAGAAGCACTCGAAAAACTCTTATCCATACAAAAGTCAGAAAAAAGGCCCGATTCAAAAGTCGACCCCAAAGAAGTCGCCGTCTCTCCAGCTTATACTTTAAAAGAAGTATTCTCTAGGACCTCTGCCCCTAAACCTGTTACCATTCATGACCTGAAACATGAGGTAAATACTCTCAAAGGAGAAGTAAAATCTCTAAGACAGAGGATCGAAATCCTAGAGTTGCAGGCCGAAGTTAATTACACTGCCACTCCTGCATCATCCTCTTTCAATTTTCCTTCTATCGACTCTGCAAATCCTCAGCAGTCTACTCCAAGTTTCCATGAAACGGATCCACTTGAAGTTCAAGAAGGAAACCCCTCCATCGACAACCCAGATTTAAAACAGAAGGGTTTGGCAGTTATGAGTTCCGAAGAATCAAAATCCGATCTTAATGAAGACTACCTTAACAAGATGATGGTAATTCAAGAAATCACCAATCGGCAATATTATGTTAAGGTAAATTTGGTTGTTAATAATGAACTCAACATTTCTACTCTCGCCTTAATTGACTCAGGCGCTGACCGACATTGTGTACGTGAAGGGTTAATACCCTCCAAGTATTTTGAAAAAACATCACAAGTATTAACTGCAGCAGATAAAAAGGAGCTGAAGATAAAATATAAACTATCTGATGCCTATGTCTGCCACGAACAGGTTTGTATTAAACTTGTGTTTATTTTGGTGAAAAACTTAAATTCCAATATTATACTAGGAAATCCATTCTTAGCATTATTAGAACCTTATCAGGTTGATAATGAAGGAATCCATGCAGTCTTAAAGGGAAAATCCATAACTTTTAAGTTTGCCTTTCCCAAAAAAGTTGCATATATTAATCAGCTTCATAATTTTGCTTCCTTCAAACAACAACAGATTGCATTCATCAAGGAAGAGATCAATTCTATATCATTAGAAACACAGGTAAATCACCCCACCATGAAAGAGAAAATATCTTCTTTTTTAGTCAAACTCGAACATGAAGTATGCAGCGAAGTTCCTTCAGCTTTTTGGGAGCGAAAGAAACATATGGTTAAACTACCATATGAGCCCGATTTCTGCGAAAAGAACATCCCGACCAAAGCGAGACCAATCCAAATGTCTAAGGAATTGGTCGAATATTGTCAAAAAGAAATCACTCAGCTTTTAGACAAAAAGCTAATTCGCAAGAGTTACTCTCCATGGAGCTGTTCTGCTTTTTACGTATACAATGCAGCTGAAATAGAACGAGGAGCCCCAAGGTTAGTAATTAATTATAAACCCCTTAATAAGGTGTTACAATGGATTAGATATCCTATCCCTAATAAGCGTGATTTACTGAATCGTCTTTATAAAGCAAATATCTTCTCCAAATTTGATCTTAAGAGCGGATTCTGGCAAATCCAAATTGAAGAGAAGGATAGGTACAAAACAGCCTTCACTGTCCCGTTTGGCCACTATGAATGGAATGTTATGCCGTTTGGGTTAAAAAATGCTCCCTCTGAATTCCAGAATGTCATGAATGATATTTTCAATTGCTTTGTTGATTTTATCATTGTTTATATAGATGATGTTCTTGTCTATTCCCATGACCTCTCACAGCATTGGAAACATCTACACATTTTTTATGAAACTATAAAAAAGAATGGACTTGTCTTATCTTTGAAAAAGATAAAATTATTTCAAACTCATGTCCGCTTTCTTGGACATAATATTACCCAGGGATCTATCATCCCTATCGACAGAGCCCTGAGTTTTGGAGATAAATTCCCTGATGAACTAAAAGACAAAACCCAATTACAAAGGTTTCTTGGTTGCCTAAACTATGTTGCAGATTTTTATAAAAATCTTGCCAACGATTGCAAACCTCTTTTTGGCAGGCTAAAAAAGGAGCCTGACCCTTGGACTCATCAGTGTACTCAAGCAGTTAAGGCTATTAAATCTAGAATTAAATTAATTCCTTGCTTGTCCATTCCTCATCCTGACTATCTCAAAATAGTCGAGACCGATGCATCTGAACAAGGGTATGGTGGTATTCTCAAACAAAAGACTCCTACAGGCAAAGAACAACTCGTCCGATTTACCTCTGGTTTATGGAAACCAGCTCAAAAGAATTATTCCACCATTAAAAAGGAACTTTTATCAATTGTTCTTTGTATTACTAAATTTCAAGATGATTTGTTAAATCAGAAATTTTTATTACGAATTGACTGTAAAGCAGCCAAAGATGTCCTTGAAAAGGATGTTAAGAATCTGGCCTCTAAACAGATTTTTGCACGATGGCAAGCACTACTTGCAATTTTTGATTTCACTATTGAGTTTATTAAAGGAGAAACTAACAATTTGCCTGACTTCCTTACTCGTGAATATTTGCAGGGCAAATGGCCAGTTCCAGCCGAACCATGAGAGGAGGAAGAAGGTCTTTTAACAAAGATCTAAAGGGCAAAGGCCTTGAAAAGGTCAAAACCGAGTATATAAAGAAAGGGTTCTCTATTCCTATCATCTGTGTTGAAAACACTGAATATGAGCAGTTTAAAAGCTGCCCACACTTATTGGCAATTCAATATATGCCTGATGATGAACATTTTCCTACCTATGGAATCAAAAATAGGTTCTTTTATGAAAAGATTCTTGAAGAAACTGGTTCAGTAACCTTCCATCATTCTTTACGAGGTAATGGACCTCAAATAGCATATTCCAAAGCAATCTTAAAGAAAATCATATCCTTTGAGGACTTTGGTAGAGATCCAAACAAAAATAGACCTCTTATAGAGCGTCGTGTCTCTTACAGATTTTATAATTACTGGGACTATATTGATGCATGGTCCAAAGCATTCTTTTATCAAAATAATCTGGGTAAACACTCTTGGTTCTTCCAAATCGGCGACGATTTTAAGGATCAATGTCCAAAATGGTTTCTCCTCTGGTGGGATCAAATTGGACCGGAAGATAATTTCCTTCCAGATGATTTATCTGAAATCTTCAAGTATTACTCATCGTTGTTAAAACAACATCCTAATTTCAAGAGTTATACTTTTGCTCGAACAGAGAAGTTATTTTACTTCCTCGTAGATTTCAAAATTCCATGGATCTGGGCCTGGCAGTATGACCTAATAATATATGATAATTTCCCCACTCTGGTCCGCAAATTGAACCATCGATGGTGGGCTTCATTTGAATACCATAACATCTCCAAAGCCCAGGTCTTACGAAGTTTGGGGACGGCCCAAGATTGTCAATCCAAATCCAATCCTCAAGGAATTCTAGAAGGCCTCTATGATGAAAAAGACCTCCTTGAAATTCTACTCAAATTAAAGGAAGAAATGCCACAAGTCTCTCAATCTGATCTCATCGTAAAAGCTAAAAAGATGGCTTATCAAAAGAAACTTCATCCTAATGATCCAGACGACCCAATAGAAGTTTCCTCGCAAGAAGATGAAGATGACAGAGACACAATGTCCGAATCTGAGACGTCTGAATACAGTAACGATGGTACAATCCATCTGGCATACATGATGGACCCAGCAACTATTAAAAAAGAAAAATAATATGCCATTATCCTTATCAGGAATCTTGTATATTTTTATCTTTTTTTTTTTGTCTGATTCCACCAGGTCGGTATCATAAGTAATTAGGCGATGGGGCCCACTGTGTACCCGCAATTACTTTTGTACCCCTCCTTGGGTTTATTTAAGGAGACTTCCTCCTTATTGTATGGTGTGCAAAATCTTGGAATAAAAGCTTCGGTTTGCTTTGGTATCCTCTCTGCCTTAATCTTTGCTTTATTTTTTAATCTTTGTATATTCTCCAACACTAAGTATGCTCTGTACCTGCAACCTTGGTTGATCTGGTACATCAGAAATTTGTCTCTTTTCTTCCTTGGTTATTTCTCTGTTTATATCAATTGCTCATCCTTAACGGCGCCACAAACGGACGGCTCCGCCGCCTGTGGTTATAAAGCCCAGAGGATTTCTCTGTTTATATCAATTGCTCATCCTTAACGGCGCCACAAACGGACGGCTCCGCCGCCTGTGGTTATAAAGCCCAGAGGATTTCTCTGCTTCTATGAATTATATTCATGAATCGTTATACCGTTGAAGAACGATATTGGAAGAACTGCTTAAAACAAATCAGATAATTAACCTATATTGTTTCTGTCTGCTTTGCATATTGTTATATCGCGCTATCCCTGCACTTTTCTGGTTATACCATTTGTTGTTATTACTGCTTCTTTTGGTTGCTTCTGTTTTGTGCGTTTTGGTATCGAAGCCAAACCCCCGGAGAGGTTGAGAGTAGCGAAGTCCAGTTTTGTGCGTTTTCGGTAATAACAACAAATGGTATAACCAGAAAAGTGCAGGGATAGCGCGATATAACAATATGCAAAGCAGACAGAAACAATATAGGTTAATTATCATGAAGGCTCAGTACTGGAGCACTTGGATCTCAGACGAGTAGAAGACTCACCGGCGGTGCTGAGATGTGCTTGTTTCCGATATAGTCCGAAGTTGCTCAACTCTCTCTATGGAGGACCTTTTAACGGTTTTGTCCAATTGTCATAGAAAGTTGCTGTTTTGGCATCGAAATAATCGTGCAAGCTTATACTCGTAAAATTTGACTTAGTAGAACAATATAAAGTGTACACCGAGAAACTTTGATTGTCCGAAGTTGCTCAACTCTCTCTATGGAGGAGCTTTTAACGGTTTTGTCCATTTGTCATAGAAAGTTGGTATTTTGGCATCGAAATAATCCCGGAAGCTCATTTTCGTAAAACTTAACATAGAAGAACAATAAAAAGTGTATATCGAGCAACTTTGATAGTCCGAAGTTGCTCAACTCTCTCTATGGAAGATGCTTTTAACGGTTTTGCCCATTTGTCGTAGAAAGTTGGTGGTTTGGCATCGAAATAATCGTGCAAGCTCATTTTCGTAAAATTTAACATAAAAGAACAATAAAAAGTGTACACCGAGCAACTTTGATTGTCTGAAGTTGCTCAACTCTTTCTATGGAGGAGCTTTTAACGGTTTTGTCCATTTGTCATAGAAAGCTAATGTTTTGGCATCGAAATAATCTTGAAAGCTTATACTCGTAAAATTTGACTTAGTAGAACAATAAAAAGTGTACACCGAGAAACTTTGATTGTCCGAAGTTGCTCAACTCTCTCTATGGAGGAGCTTTTAACGGTTTTGTCCATTTGTCATAGAAAGTTGGTATTTTGGCATCGAAATAATCCCGGAAGCTCATTTTCGTAAAACTTAACATAGAAGAACAAAAAAAAAGTGTACACCGCGCAACTTTGATAGTCCGAAGTTGCTCAACTCTCTCTATGGAAGATGCTTTTAACAGTTTTGCCCATTTTTCATAGAAAGTTGGTGTTTTGGCATCGAAATAATCGTGCAAGCTCATTTTCGTTAAATTTAACATAAAAGAACAATAAAAAGTGTACACCGAGCAACTTTGATTGTCTGAAGTTGCTCAACTCTTTCTATGGAGAAGCTTTTAAAGGTTTTGTCCATTTGTCATAGAAAGCTAATGTTTTGGCATCGAAATAATCTTGAAATCTTATACTCGTAAAATTTGACTTAGTAGAACAATATAAATTGTACACTGTGCAACTTTGATTGTCCGAAGTTGCTCAACTCTCTCTATGGAGGTGCTTTTAACGGTTTTGTCCATTTGTCATAGAAAGTTGGTCTTTTTGCATCGAAATAATATTGGAAGCTCATTTTCATAAAATTTAACATAGAAGAATAATAAAAAGTGTACACCGAGCAACTTCGGTAGTCCGAAGTTGCTCAACTCTCACTATGGAGGAGCTTTTAACGGTTTTGTCCTTTTGTCATAGAAATTTGGTGTTTTGGCATCGAAATATTTGTGCAATCTCATTTTCGTAAAATTTTAAATAAAAGAACAATAAAAGGTGTACACTGAGCAACTTTGATTGTCCGAAGTTGCTCAACTCTCTCTATGGAGGGGCTTTTAACGGTTTTGTCCATTTGTCATAGAAAGTTGATGTTTTTTCATCGAAATAATCTAGGAAGCTTATACACGTAAAATTTGACATAGAAGAACAATAAAAGGTGTACACCGAGCAACTTTGATGGTTTGACGTTGCTCAACTCTCTCTATGGAGGACCTTTTAACGATTTTGTCAATTTGTCATAGAAAGTTGCTGTTTTGGCATCGAAATAATCTTGGAAGCTTATACTCGTAAAATTTAACTTAGTAGAACAATATAAAGTGTACACCAAGCAACTTTGATTGTCCGAAGTTGCTCAACTCTCTCTGTGGAGGTGCTTTTCACGGTTTTGTCCATTTGTCATAGAAAGTTGGTGTTTTGGAATCGAAATAATCCCGGAAGCTCATTTTCGTAAAATTTAACATAGAAGAACAATAAAAAGTGTACACCGAGCAACTTTGATAGTCTGAAGTTGCTCAACTCTCTCTATGGAGGAGCTTTTAACGGTTTTGTCCATTTGTCATAGAAAGTTGGTGTTTTGGCATCGAAATAATCGTGCAAGCTCATTTTCGTAAAATTTAACATAAAAGAACAATAAAAGGTGTACACCGAGCAACTTTGATGGTCTGACGTTGCTCAACTCTCTCTATGGAGGACCTTTTAACGGTTTTGTCCATTTTTCATAGAAAGTTGCTGTTTTGGCATCGAAATAATCTTGGAAGCTTATACTCGTAAAATTTGACTTAGTAGAACAATATAAAGTGTACACCGAGCAACTTTTATTGTCCGAAGTTGCTCAACTCTCTCTATGGAAGAGCTTTTAACGGTTTTGTCCGTTTGTCATAGAAAGTTGTTGTTTTGGCATCGAAATAATCCCGGAAGCTCATTTTTGTAAAACTTAACATAGAAGAACAATAAAAAGTGTACACCGAGCAACTTTGATAGTCCGAAGTTGCTCAACTCTCTCTATGGAGGAGCTTTTAACGGTTTTGTCCATTTGTCATAGAAAGTTGGTGTTTTGGCATCGAAATAATCCTGGAATATCATTTTCGTAAAATTTAACATGGAAGAACAATAAAAAGTGTACACCGAGCAACTTTGATAGTCCGAAGTTGCTCAACTCTCTCTATGGAGGAGCTTTTAACGGTTTTGTCCATTTGTCATAGAAAGTTGGTGTTTTGGAATCGAAATAATACCGGAAGCTCATTTTCGTAAAATTTAACATAGAAGAACAATAAAAAGTGTACACCGAGCAACTTTGATAGTCTGAAGTTGCTCAACTCTCTCTATGGAGGAGCTTTTAACGGTTTTGTCCATTTGTCATAAAAAAAGTTGGTGTTTTGGCATCGAAATAATCGTGCAAGCTCATTTTCGTAAAATTTAACATAAAAGAACAATAAAAGGTGTACACCGAGCAACTTTGATGGTCTGACGTTGCTCAACTCTCTCTATGGAGGACCTTTTAACGGTTTTGTCCATTTTTCATAGAAAGTTGTTGTTTTGGCATCGAAATAATCTTGGAAGCTTATACTCGTAAAATTTGACTTAGTAGAACAATATAAAGTGTACACCGAGCAACTTTTATTGTCCGAAGTTGCTCAACTCTCTCTATGGAGGAGCTTTTAACGATTTTGTCCATTTGTCATAGAAAGTTGGTGTTTTGGCATCGAAATAATCGTGGAAGCTCATTTTCGTAAAATTTTAAATACAAGAACAATAAAAGGTGTACACTGAGCAACTTTGATTGTCCGAAGATGCTCAACTCTCTCTATGGAGGGGCTTTTAACGGTTTTGTCCATTTGTCATAGAAAGTTAGTGTTTTTTCATCGAAATAATCTAGGAAGCTTATACTCGTAAAATTTGACAAAGAAGAACAATAAAAGGTGTACACCGAGCAACTTTGATGGTCGGACGTTGCTCAACTCTCTCTATGGAGGACCTTTTAACGGTTTTGTCCATTTGTCATAGAAAGTTGTTGTTTTGGCATCGAAATAATCTTGGAAGCTTATACTCGTAAAATTTGACTTAGTAGAACAATATAAAGTGTACACCGAGCAACTTTGATTGTCCGAAGTTGCTCAACTCTCTCTGTGGAGGAGCTTTTCACGGTTTTGTCGATTTGTCATAGAAAGTTGGTGTTTTGGCATTGAAATAATCCTGGAAGCTCATTATCGTAAAATTTAACATAGAAGAACAATAAAAAGTGTACACCGAGCAACTTTGATATGTGATTCATTGTTTGAATGCATGTTTGATTCATATTGTTCTTTTGATGCATTTACAAAATAAAGGGGGAGAAGTTTAAATGCATGCAAATTTTAATAAATTTTGATGATAAATTTTGATAACTTCGATATCTCTTTTGTCTTGAATTGCACTTCTCTTGTATTGAATGATATGCATATGTTTAGGGGGAGTTTGGTTGAGTGAAGCATGATTTAAGGGGGAGTTTCTTCAAAAAGACTAAACGAAATAGTTCAAAGTTGCATATATTATTTTGTAATCATCAAAAGGGGGAGATTGTTGAATATTGATTTGAGTGATTACAAATGCATGGTTATTGAACTTTGATCTATTATTTGTGAATGAGAAACATTGATGCATATGCCTACCCGAATTGCTTGTGAATTCAAGACCTATATTTTAATAGTTCAATTATGCTATATTGATATATGATTATTGAACTATAATGGACTAACATTGCAAGAAGCCCTAACAAGGCTTACATAGCATGTCTTGAGTTTATTTGTGTGTAGGATGACCAAATTGACCAAGAATCAAATCATACAAAGTGCTGGTCTTGATTAAAGCTTAATGAAGTATTATACATAATCAAACATGGTTAAGAAAGCAATTTTCGTGGTCAACCATTTCAGAACTGGTCAAACTTAATTTGGAGCTAGAGTTGGAGCCAACTTAAAGAAGAGGGAGAGTTTGAGTTTCAAATGAAGACATAATTACATGTCATTGTCTCAAGAAGACAAGGATCACTTTCAAGTTTGCTTTTCCAGCAAAGAGAAATCTCATCTAATGGTCCAAAATTGTTCCACCAAAAATATCCTCACCAATCCAAAAGTCCAAGATTCAACCTTGACTATTATCTCTCCTACTTTACATCCAATGGCCAAAGTTGAATTTCCTTTTTGATCCTATGACCCTGATTTGCTCCAACTATGAGTCAAATCTTTTGAAGATAATTTTGGTCTCTTTCAAGATGTCTAACGTCAATATCCATCTAAAGGACATGATTTCATATTCCAAGATCCAATGGTCCATAATGCTGGAGACATCATCTCTCCATTTGAAAAAGAAAACCCTAGCTCATTTTCAAACGACTTGGCCGATCTTCATCTCCATTCTTTCTGAAAAAGTGCTCTTTAATTCCTACATGCTGAATTCATTCATTCTGGATTTGATTATTGATCATTGAAAGCTGATTCTACACAAACTAGCCGAGTCCAAGCTTCATTGTTTCTCTTGAGCCATTCTTGTTCATTTTACCACATTTTCTCAAGAGCTATTTCTTGATTACACAACCTGATTTCCAGCACATCAAAGGCTTCGTTCTTCATCTCTATTTCATTATTCAAGCCTTATCTTGCTGAATTTTCTTAGTTGCTACACTCTTCAAAAAAAAAAAAAATACCAAGTCCCTAGCAACCAAAAATCTCAAATCTGATTTTGAGCTTCTCATTTCATATCCAGTTTTTCCTAGAGCATTTTCTTGAGCTTATACACTTACAAACCCAGCTACCAAAGAGACATTTGTTAAGCTTAAAATTTCACCTCATACCAGGCTGCTTAAGAGCCAAATCTGAGTTTTGTTTTTGTGATTTGGGTTTTGTGGTGAGCCAAAACCACTTGTATGGTAGATTGAGTTTTCGGTGAGCTTAAACCGAGTTGTATTTGGATTTGAGTTTGTGGTGAGCTTAAACCACAGTTGGTTGTGAAAGTTTGGGGTTAACTTGGTTGAAACCCTAAGTTGGTGGTGACCTTGTAAAACCATCTAGTGAAGTCTTTGAAAATCCCAAGTGAAACTTGGGTAGTGGATGTAGGCTTGGGTTAAGCCGAACCACTCTAAATCTCTTGTCCTTTTTAATTTCCAGCAACTTCTTTTAGCATATCATTTGCATATCATCCATCATTGAAATTGCCATATAGGTTGCTAGAATTAAACTTGTGTTAAATCTGAATTTACTGCCTATCATAGTTTTATTTGGTGTGTCATTTGTTGTACTTATTAAATCTGAATTTGCTGCCTATTATAATTTTATTTGATGTGTCATTTGTTATACTTGTTAAATCTGGTTTGATCATCTTGCATGCTTATTGATTGATTTAATTGGTCTATTTGAGATTAAACTTGTCTACATTTGCTTCCGCTAGGGTGAAATTCAAAGAGTCTAAAAAGTGATAACTTAGTTTAATTTTTGATTAAGTACACAATTCACCCCCCCTCTTGTGGTGCCATCCGATCCAACAAGAAGAACAATAAAAAGTGTACACCGAGCAACTTTGATAGTCCGAAGTTGCTCAACTCTCTCTATGGAAGAGCTTTTAACGATTTTGTCCATTTGTCATAGAAAGTTGGTGTTTTGGCATCGAAATAATCTCGGAAGCTCATTTTCGTAAAACTTAACATAGAAGAACAATAAAAAGTGTACACCGAGCAACTTTGATAGTCCGAAGTTGCTCAACTCTCTCTATGGAGGAGCTTTTCACGGTTTTGTCCATTTGTCATAGAAAGTTGGTGTTTTGGCATCGAAATAATCCTGGAATATCATTTTCGTAAAATTTAACATAGAAGAACAATAAAAAGTGTACACCGAGCAACTTTGATAGTCCGAAGTTGCTCAACTCTCTCTATGGAAGAGCTTTTAACGGTTTTTTCCATTTGTCATAGAATGTTGGTGTTTTGGCATCGAAATAATCCCGGAAGCTCATTTTCGTAAAATTTAACATAGAAGAACAATAAAAAGTGTACACCGAGCAACTTTGATAGTCTGAAGTTGCTCAACTCTCTCTATGGCGGAGCTTTTAACGGTTTTGTCCATTTGTCATAGAAAGTTGGTGTTTTGGCATCGAAATAATCGTGCAAGCTCATTTTCGTAAAATTTAACATAAAAGAACAATAAAAGGTGTACACCGAGCAACTTTGATGGTCTGACGTTGCTCAACTCTCTCTATAGAGGACCTTTTAACGGTTTTGTCCATTTGTCATAGAAAGTTGCTGTTTTGGCATCGAAATAATCTTGGAAGCTTATACTCGTAAAATTTGACTTAGTAGAACAATATAAAGTGTACACCGAGCAACTTTTATTGTCCGAAGTTGATCAAATCTCTCTATGGAGGAGCTTTTAACGGTTTTGTCCATTTGTCATAGAAAGTTGGTATTTTGGCATCGAAATAATCCCGGAAGCTCATTTTCGTAAAACTTAACATAGAAGAACAAAAAAAAAGTGTACACCGCGCAACTTTGATAGTCCGAAGTTGCTCAACTCTCTCTATGGAAGATGCTTTTAACAGTTTTGCCCATTTTTCATAGAAAGTTGGTGTTTTGGCATCGAAATAATCGTGCAAGCTCATTTTCGTTAAATTTAACATAAAAGAACAATAAAAAGTGTACACCGAGCAACTTTGATTGTCTGAAGTTGCTCAACTCTTTCTATGGAGAAGCTTTTAAAGGTTTTGTCCATTTGTCATAGAAAGCTAATGTTTTGGCATCGAAATAATCTTGAAATCTTATACTCGTAAAATTTGACTTAGTAGAACAATATAAATTGTACACTGTGCAACTTTGATTGTCCGAAGTTGCTCAACTCTCTCTATGGAGGTGCTTTTAACGGTTTTGTCCATTTGTCATAGAAAGTTGGTCTTTTTGCATCGAAATAATATTGGAAGCTCATTTTCATAAAATTTAACATAGAAGAATAATAAAAAGTGTACACCGAGCAACTTCGGTAGTCCGAAGTTGCTCAACTCTCACTATGGAGGAGCTTTTAACGGTTTTGTCCTTTTGTCATAGAAATTTGGTGTTTTGGCATCGAAATATTTGTGCAATCTCATTTTCGTAAAATTTTAAACAAAAGAACAATAAAAGGTGTACACTGAGCAACTTTGATTGTCCGAAGTTGCTCAACTCTCTCTATGGAGGGGCTTTTAACGGTTTTGTCCATTTGTCATAGAAAGTTGATGTTTTTTCATCGAAATAATCTAGTAAGCTTATACACGTAAAATTTGACATAGAAGAACAATAAAAGGTGTACACCGAGCAACTTTGATGGTTTGACGTTGCTCAACTCTCTCTATGGAGGACCTTTTAACGATTTTGTCAATTTGTCATAGAAAGTTGCTGTTTTGGCATCGAAATAATCTTGGAAGCTTATACTCGTAAAATTTAACTTAGTAGAACAATATAAAGTGTACACCAAGCAACTTTGATTGTCCGAAGTTGCTCAACTCTCTCTGTGGAGGTGCTTTTCACGGTTTTGTCCATTTGTCATAGAAAGTTGGTGTTTTGGAATCGAAATAATCCCGGAAGCTCATTTTCGTAAAATTTAACATAGAAGAACAATAAAAAGTGTACACCGAGCAACTTTGATAGTCTGAAGTTGCTCAACTCTCTCTATGGAGGAGCTTTTAACGGTTTTGTCCATTTGTCATAGAAAGTTGGTGTTTTGGCATCGAAATAATCGTGCAAGCTCATTTTCGTAAAATTTAACATAAAAGAACAATAAAAGGTGTACACCGAGCAACTTTGATGGTCTGACGTTGCTCAACTCTCTCTATGGAGGACCTTTTAACGGTTTTGTCCATTTTTCATAGAAAGTTGCTGTTTTGGCATCGAAATAATCTTGGAAGCTTATACTCGTAAAATTTGACTTAGTAGAACAATATAAAGTGTACACCGAGCAACTTTTATTGTCCGAAGTTGCTCAACTCTCTCTATGGAAGAGCTTTTAACGGTTTTGTCCGTTTGTCATAGAAAGTTGTTGTTTTGGCATCGAAATAATCCCGGAAGCTCATTTTTGTAAAACTTAACATAGAAGAACAATAAAAAGTGTACACCGAGCAACTTTGATAGTCCGAAGTTGCTCAACTCTCTCTATGGAGGAGCTTTTAACGGTTTTGTCCATTTGTCATAGAAAGTTGGTGTTTTGGCATCGAAATAATCGTGGAAGCTCATTTTAATAAAATTTTAAATAAAAGAACAATAAAAGGTGTACACTGAGCAACTTTGATTGTCCGAAGATGCTCAACTCTCTTTATGGAGGGGCTTTTAACGGTTTTGTCCATTTGTCATAGAAAGTTCGTTTTTTTCATCGAAATAATCTAGGAAGCTTATACACGTAAAATTTGACATAGAAGAACAATAAAAGGTGTACACCGAGCAACTTTGATGGTCTGACGTTGCTCAACTCTCTCTATGGAGGACCTTTTAACGGTTTTGCCCATTTCTCATTGAAAGTTGCTGTTTTGGCATCGAAATAATCTTGGAAGCTTATACTCGTAAAATTTGACTTAGTAGTACAATATAAAGTGTACACCGAGCAACTTTGATTGTTCGAAGTTGCTCAACTCTCTCTATGGAGGAGCTTTTAACGGTTTTGTCCATTTGTCATAGAAAGTTGGTGTTTTGGCATCGAAATATTCGTGCAAGCTCATTTTCGTAAAACTTAACATAGAAGAACAATAAAAAGTGTACACCGAGCAACTTTGATAGTCCGAAGTTGCTCAACTCTCTCTATGGAGGAGTTTTTAACGGTTTTGTCCATTTGTCACAGAAAGTTGGTGTTTTGGCATCGAAATAATCGTGGAAGCTCATTTTCGTAAAATTTTAAATAAAAGAACAATAAAAGGTGTACACGGAGCAACTTTGATTGTCCGAAGTTGCTCAACTCTCTCTATGGAGAGGCTTTTAACGGTTTTGTCTATTTGTCATAGAAAGTTGGTGTTTTTTCATCGAAATAATCTTGGAAGCTTATACTCGAAAAATTTGACAAAGAAGAACAATAAAAGGTGTACACCGAGCAACTTTGATGGTCTGACGTTGCTCAACTTTCTCTATGGAGGACCGTTTAACGGTTTTGTCCATTTGTCATAGAAAGTTGCTGTTTTGGCATCGAAATAATCTTGGAAGTTTATAATCGTAAAATTTGACTTAGTAGAACAATATAAAGTGTACACCGAGCAACTCTTATAGTCTGAAGTTGCTCAACTCTCTCTATGGAGGAGCTTTTAACGATTTTGTCCATTTGTCATAGAAAGTTAGTGTTTTGGCATCGAAATAATCGTGCAAGCTCATTTTCGTAAAATTTAACATAAAAGAACAATAAAAGGTGCACACCGAGCAACTTTGATGGTCTGACGTTGCTCAACTCTCTCTATGGAGGAGCTTTTAACGGTTTTGTCCATTTGTCATAGAAAGTTGGTATTTTGGCATCGAAATAATCGTGCAAGCTTATACTCGTAAAATTTGACTTAGTAGAACAATATAAAGTGTACACCGAGAAACATTTATTGTCCGAAGTTGCTCAACTCTCTCTATGGAGGAGCTTTTAACGGTTTTGTCCATTTGTCATAAAAAGTTGATGTTTTGGCATCGAAATAATCCTGGAAGCTCATTTTCGTAAAATTTCACATAGAAGAACAATAAAAAGTATATCCTGAGCAACTTTGACAGTCCGAAGTTGCTCAACTCTCTCTATGAAGGGGCTTTTAACGGTTTTGTCCATTTGTCATAGAAAGTTGGTGTTTTGGCATCGAAATAATCGTGCAAGCTCATTTTCGTAAAATTTAACATAAAAGAACAATAAAAAGTGTACACCGAGAAACTTTGATTGTCCGAAGTTACTCAACTCTCTCCATGGAGGAGCTTTTAACGGTTTTGTCCATTTGTCATAGAAAGTTGGTATTTTGGCATCGAAATAATCCCGGAAGCTCATTTTCGTAAAACTTAACATAGAAGAACAAAAAAAAGTGTACACCGAGCAACTTTGATAGTCCGAAGTTGCTCAACTCTCTCTATGGAAGATGCTTTAACGGTTTTGCCCATTTGTCATAGAAAGTTGGTGTTTTGGCATCGAAATAATCGTGCAAGCTCATTTTCGTAAAATTTAACATAAAAGAACAATAAAAGGTGTACACCGAGCAACTTTGATGGTCTGACGTTGCTCAACTCTCTCTATGGAGGACCTTTTAACGGTTTTGTCCATTTTTCATAGAAAGTTGCTGTTTTGGCTTCGAAATAATCTTGGAAGCTTATACTCGTAAAATTTGACTTAGTATAATAATATAAAGTGTACACCGAGCAACTTTGATAGTCTGAAGTTGCTCAACTCTCTCTATGGAGGAGCTTTTAACGGTTTTGTCCATTTGTCATAGAAAGTTGGTGTTTTGGCATCGAAATAATCGTGCAAGCTCATTTTCGTAAAATTTAACATAAAAGAACAATAAAAGGTGCACACCGAGCAACTTTGATGGTCTGACGTTGCTCAACTCTCTCTATGGAGGACCTTTTAACGGTTTTGTCCATTTGTCATAGAAAGTTGCTGTTTTGGCATCGAAATAATCGTGCAAGCTTATACTCGTAAAATTTGACTTAGTAGAACAATATAAAGTGTACACCGAGAAACATTTATTGTCCGAAGTTGCTCAACTCTCTCTATGGAGGAGCTTTTAACGGTTTTGTCCATTTGTCATAAAAAGTCGGTGTTTTGGCATCGAAATAATCCTGGAAGCTCATTTTCGTAAAATTTCACATAGAAGAACAATAAAAAGTATATCCTGAGCAACTTTGACAGTCCGAAGTTGCTCAACTCTCTCTATGAAGGGGCTTTTAACGGTTTTGTCCATTTGTCATAGAAAGTTGGTGTTTTGGCATCGAAATAATCGTGCAAGCTCATTTTCGTAAAATTTAACATAAAAGAACAATAAAAAGTGTACACCGAGAAACTTTGATTGTCCGAAGTTACTCAACTCTCTCCATGGAGGAGCTTTTAACGGTTTTGTCCATTTGTCATAGAAAGTTGGTATTTTGGCATCGAAATAATCCCGGAAGCTCATTTTCGTAAAACTTAACATAGAAGAACAAAAAAAAGTGTACACCGAGCAACTTTGATAGTCCGAAGTTGCTCAACTCTCTCTATGGAAGATGCTTTAACGGTTTTGCCCATTTGTCATAGAAAGTTGGTGTTTTGGCATCGAAATAATCGTGCAAGCTCATTTTCGTAAAATTTAACATAAAAGAACAATAAAAGGTGTACACCGAGCAACTTTGATGGTCTGACGTTGCTCAACTCTCTCTATGGAGGACCTTTTAACGGTTTTGTCCATTTTTCATAGAAAGTTGCTGTTTTGGCTTCGAAATAATCTTGGAAGCTTATACTCGTAAAATTTGACTTAGTAGAACAATATAAAGTGTACACCGAGCAACTTTTATTGTCCGAAGTTGCTCAACTCTCTCTATGGAGGAACTTTTAACGGTTTTGTCCATTTGTCATAGAAAGTTGGTGTTTTGGCATCGAAATAATCGTGCAAGCTCATTTTCGTAAAATTTAACATAAAAGAACAATAAAAGGTGCACACCGAGCAACTTTGATGGTCTGACGTTGCTCAACTCTCTCTATGGAGGACCTTTTAACGGTTTTGTCCATTTGTCATAGAAAGTTGCTGTTTTGGCATCGAAATAATCGTGCAAGCTTATACTCGTAAAATTTGACTTAGTAGAACAATATAAAGTGTACACCGAGAAACATTTATTGTCCGAAGTTGCTCAACTCTCTCTATGGAGGAGCTTTTAACGGTTTTGTCCATTTGTCATAAAAAGTTGATGTTTTGGCATCGAAATAATCCTGGAAGCTCATTTTCGTAAAATTTCACATAGAAGAACAATAAAAAGTATATCCTGAGCAACTTTGACAGTCCGAAGTTGCTCAACTCTCTCTATGAAGGGGCTTTTAACGGTTTTGTCCATTTGTCATAGAAAGTTGGTGTTTTGGCATCGAAATAATCGTGCAAGCTCATTTTCGTAAAATTTAACATAAAAGAACAATAAAAAGTGTACACCGAGAAACTTTGATTGTCCGAAGTTACTCAACTCTCTCCATGGAGGAGCTTTTAACGGTTTTGTCCATTTGTCATAGAAAGTTGGTATTTTGGCATCGAAATAATCCCGGAAGCTCATTTTCGTAAAACTTAACATAGAAGAACAAAAACAAGTGTACACCGAGCAACTTTGATAGTCCGAAGTTGCTCAACTCTCTCTATGGAAGATGCTTTAACGGTTTTGCCCATTTGTCATAGAAAGTTGGTGTTTTGGCATCGAAATAATCGTGCAAGCTCATTTTCGTAAAATTTAACATAAAAGAACAATAAAAGGTGTACACCGAGCAACTTTGATGGTCTGACGTTGCTCAACTCTCTCTATGGAGGACCTTTTAACGGTTTTGTCCATTTTTCATAGAAAGTTGCTGTTTTGGCTTCGAAATAATCTTGGAAGCTTATACTCGTAAAATTGGACTTAGTAGAACAATATAAAGTGTACACCGAGCAACTTTGATTGTCCGAAGTTGCTCAATTCTCTCTATGGAGGAGCTTTTAACGGTTTTGTCCATTTGTCATAGAAAGTTGGTGTTTTGGCATCGAAATAATCGTGCAAGCTCATTTTCGTAAAATTTAACATAAAAGAACAATAAAAGGTGCTCACCGAGCAACTTTGATGGTCTGACGTTGCTCAACTCTCTCTATGGAGGACCTTTTAACGGTTTTGTCCATTTGTCATAGAAAGTTGCTGTTTTGGCATCGAAATAATCGTGCAAGCTTATACTCGTAAAATTTGACTTAGTAGAACAATATAAAGTGTACACCGAGAAACATTTATTGTCCGAAGTTGCTCAACTCTCTCTATGGAGGAGCTTTTAACGGTTTTGTCCATTTGTCATAAAAAGTCGGTGTTTTGGCATCGAAATAATCCTGGAAGCTCATTTTCGTAAAATTTCACATAGAAGAACAATAAAAAGTATATCCTGAGCAACTTTGACAGTCCGAAGTTGCTCAACTCTCTCTATGAAGGGGCTTTTAACGGTTTTGTCCATTTGTCATAGAAAGTTGGTGTTTTGGCATCGAAATAATCGTGCAAGCTCATTTTCGTAAAATTTAACATAAAAGAACAATAAAAAGTGTACACCGAGAAACTTTGATTGTCCGAAGTTACTCAACTCTCTCCATGAAGGAGCTTTTAACGGTTTTGTCCATTTGTCATAGAAAGTTGGTATTTTGGCATCGAAATAATCCCGGAAGCTCATTTTCGTAAAACTTAACATAGAAGAACAAAAAAAAGTGTACACCGAGCAACTTTGATAGTCCGAAGTTGCTCAACTCTCTCTATGGAAGATGCTTTAACGGTTTTGCCCATTTGTCATAGAAAGTTGGTGTTTTGGCATCGAAATAATCGTGCAAGCTCATTTTCGTAAAATTTAACATAAAAGAACAATAAAAGGTGTACACCGAGCAACTTTGATGGTCTGACGTTGCTCAACTCTCTCTATGGAGGACCTTTTAACGGTTTTGTCCATTTTTCATAGAAAGTTGCTGTTTTGGCTTCGAAATAATCTTGGAAGCTTATACTCGTAAAATTTGACTTAGTAGAACAATATAAAGTGTACACCGAGCAACTTTTATTGTCCGAAGTTGCTCAACTCTCTCTATGGAGGAGCTTTTAACGGTTTTGTCCATTTGTCATAGAAAGTTGGTGTTTTGGCATCGAAATAATCGTGCAAGCTCATTTTCGTAAAATTTAACATAAAAGAACAATAAAAGGTGCACACCGAGCAACTTTGATGGTCTGACGTTGCTCAACTCTCTCTATGGAGGACCTTTTAACGGTTTTGTCCATTTGTCATAGAAAGTTGCTGTTTTGGCATCGAAATAATCGTGCAAGCTTATACTCGTAAAATTTGACTTAGTAGAACAATATAAAGTGTACACCGAGAAACATTTATTGTCCGAAGTTGCTCAACTCTCTCTATGGAGGAGCTTTTAACGGTTTTGTCCATTTGTCATAAAAAGTTGATGTTTTGGCATCGAAATAATCCTGGAAGCTCATTTTCGTAAAATTTCACATAGAAGAACAATAAAAAGTATATCCTGAGCAACTTTGACAGTCCGAAGTTGCTCAACTCTCTCTATGAAGGGGCTTTTAACGGTTTTGTCCATTTGTCATAGAAAGTTGGTGTTTTGGCATCGAAATAATCGTGCAAGCTCATTTTCGTAAAATTTAACATAAAAGAA
Organism: Euonymus europaeus; assembly: GCA_963580455.1. Classification (NCBI taxonomy): domain Eukaryota; kingdom Viridiplantae; phylum Streptophyta; class Magnoliopsida; order Celastrales; family Celastraceae; genus Euonymus; species Euonymus europaeus. The sequence continues at coordinate 11,055,539 of OY756967.1, read as the reverse complement.
CAATAAAAAGTGTACACCGAGAAACTTTGATTGTCCGAAGTTACTCAACTCTCTCCATGGAGGAGCTTTTAACGGTTTTGTCCATTTGTCATAGAAAGTTGGTATTTTGGCATCGAAATAATCCCGGAAGCTCATTTTCGTAAAACTTAACATAGAAGAACAAAAAAAAGTGTACACCGAGCAACTTTGATAGTCCGAAGTTGCTCAACTCTCTCTATGGAAGATGCTTTAACGGTTTTGCCCATTTGTCATAGAAAGTTGGTGTTTTGGCATCGAAATAATCGTGCAAGCTCATTTTCGTAAAATTTAACATAAAAGAACAATAAAAGGTGTACACCGAGCAACTTTGATGGTCTGACGTTGCTCAACTCTCTCTATGGAGGACCTTTTAACGGTTTTGTCCATTTTTCATAGAAAGTTGCTGTTTTGGCTTCGAAATAATCTTGGAAGCTTATACTCGTAAAATTTGACTTAGTAGAACAATATAAAGTGTACACCGAGCAACTTTGATTGTCCGAAGTTGCTCAATTCTCTCTATGGAGGAGCTTTTAACGGTTTTGTCCATTTGTCATAGAAAGTTGGTGTTTTGGCATCGAAATAATCGTGCAAGCTCATTTTCGTAAAATTTAACATAAAAGAACAATAAAAGGTGCTCACCGAGCAACTTTGATGGTCTGACGTTGCTCAACTCTCTCTATGGAGGACCTTTTAACGGTTTTGTCCATTTGTCATAGAAAGTTGCTGTTTTGGCATCGAAATAATCGTGCAAGCTTATACTCGTAAAATTTGACTTAGTAGAACAATATAAAGTGTACACCGAGAAACATTTATTGTCCGAAGTTGCTCAACTCTCTCTATGGAGGAGCTTTTAACGGTTTTGTCCATTTGTCATAAAAAGTTGGTGTTTTGGCATCGAAATAATCCTGGAAGCTCATTTTCGTAAAATTTCACATAGAAGAACAATAAAAAGTATATCCTGAGCAACTTTGACAGTCCGAAGTTGCTCAACTCTCTCTATGAAGGGGCTTTTAACGGTTTTGTCCATTTGTCATAGAAAGTTGGTGTTTTGGCATCGAAATAATCGTGCAAGCTCATTTTCGTAAAATTTAACATAAAAGAACAATAAAAAGTGTACACCGAGAAACTTTGATTGTCCGAAGTTACTCAACTCTCTCCATGGAGGAGCTTTTAACGGTTTTGTCCATTTGTCATAGAAAGTTGGTATTTTGGCATCGAAATAATCCCGGAAGCTCATTTTCGTAAAACTTAACATAGAAGAACAAAAAAAAGTGTACACCGAGCAACTTTGATAGTCCGAAGTTGCTCAACTCTCTCTATGGAAGATGCTTTAACGGTTTTGCCCATTTGTCATAGAAAGTTGGTGTTTTGGCATCGAAATAATCGTGCAAGCTCATTTTCGTAAAATTTAACATAAAAGAACAATAAAAGGTGTACACCGAGCAACTTTGATGGTCTGACGTTGCTCAACTCTCTCTATGGAGGACCTTTTAACGGTTTTGTCCATTTTTCATAGAAAGTTGCTGTTTTGGCTTCGAAATAATCTTGGAAGCTTATACTCGTAAAATTTGACTTAGTAGAACAATATAAAGTGTACACCGAGCAACTTTGATAGTCTGAAGTTGCTCAATTCTCTCTATGGAGGAGCTTTTAACGGTTTTGTCCATTTGTCATAGAAAGTTGGTGTTTTGGCATCGAAATAATCGTGCAAGCTCATTTTCGTAAAATTTAACATAAAAGAACAATAAAAGGTGCACACCGAGCAACTTTGATGGTCTGACGTTGCTCAACTCTCTCTATGGAGGACCTTTTAACGGTTTTGTCCATTTGTCATAGAAAGTTGCTGTTTTGGCATCGAAATAATCGTGCAAGCTTATACTCGTAAAATTTGACTTAGTAGAACAATATAAAGTGTACACCGAGAAACATTTATTGTCCGAAGTTGCTCAACTCTCTCTATGGAGGAGCTTTTAACGGTTTTGTCCATTTGTCATAAAAAGTTGGTGTTTTGGCATCGAAATAATCCTGGAAGCTCATTTTCGTAAAATTTCACATAGAAGAACAATAAAAAGTATATCCTGAGCAACTTTGACAGTCCGAAGTTGCTCAACTCTCTCTATGAAGGGGCTTTTAACGGTTTTGTCCATTTGTCATAGAAAGTTGGTGTTTTGGCATCGAAATAATCGTGCAAGCTCATTTTCGTAAAATTTAACATAAAAGAACAATAAAAAGTGTACACCGAGAAACTTTGATTGTCCGAAGTTACTCAACTCTCTCCATGGAGGAGCTTTTAACGGTTTTGTCCATTTGTCATAGAAAGTTGGTATTTTGGCATCGAAATAATCCCGGAAGCTCATTTTCGTAAAACTTAACATAGAAGAACAAAAAAAAGTGTACACCGAGCAACTTTGATAGTCCGAAGTTGCTCAACTCTCTCTATGGAAGATGCTTTAACGGTTTTGCCCATTTGTCATAGAAAGTTGGTGTTTTGGCATCGAAATAATCGTGCAAGCTCATTTTCGTAAAATTTAACATAAAAGAACAATAAAAGGTGTACACCGAGCAACTTTGATGGTCTGACGTTGCTCAACTCTCTCTATGGAGGACCTTTTAACGGTTTTGTCCATTTTTCATAGAAAGTTGCTGTTTTGGCTTCGAAATAATCTTGGAAGCTTATACTCGTAAAATTTGACTTAGTAGAACAATATAAAGTGTACACCGAGCAACTTTTATTGTCCGAAGTTGCTCAACTTTCTCTATGGAGGAGCTTTTAACGGTTTTGTCCATTTGTCATAGAAAGTTGCTGTTTTGGCATCGAAATAATCGTGGAAGCTCATTTTCGTAAAATTTTAAATAAAAGAACAATAAAAGGTGTACACTGAGCTACTTTGGTTGTCCGAAGATGCTTAACTCTCTCTATGGAGGGGCTTTTAACGGTTTTGTCCATTTGTCATAGAAAGTTGCTGTTTTGGCATCGAAATAATCGTGCAAGCTTATACTCGTAAAATTTGACAAAGAAGAACAATAAAAGGTGTACACCGAGCAACTTTGATGGTCTGACGTTGCTCAACTCTCTCTATGGAGGACCTTTTAACGGTTTTGTCCATTTGTCATAGAAAGTTGTTGTTTTGGCATCGAAATAATCTTGGAAGCTTATACTCATAAAATTTGACTTAGTAGAACAATATAAAGTCTACACCGAGCAACTTTTATTGTCCGAAATTGCTCAACTTTCTCTATGTAGGAGCTTTTAACGGTTTTGTCCATTTGTCATAGAAAGTTGATGTTTTGGCATCGAAATAATCGTGGAAGCTCATTTTCGTAAAATTTTAAATAAGAGAACAATAAAAGGTGTACACTGAGCAACTTTGATTGTCCGAAGATGCTCAACTCTCTCTATGGAGAGGCTTTTAACGGTTTTGTCCATTTGTCATAGAAAGTTGGTGTTTTTTCATCGAAATAATCGAGGAAGCTTATAGTCGAAAAATTTGACAAAGAAGAACAATAAAAGGTGTACACCGAGCAACTTTGATGGTCTGACGTTGCTCAACTTTCTCTATGGAAAACCGTTTAACGGTTTTGTCCATTTGTCATAGAAAGTTGCTGTTTTGGCATCGAAATAATCTTGGAAGTTTATAATCGTAAAATTTGACTTAGTAGAACAATATAAAGTGTACACCGAGCAACTTTGATTGTCCGAAGTTGCTCAACTCTATCTGTGGATGAGCTTTTCACGGTTTTGTCCATTTGTCATAGAAAGTTGGTGTTTTTGGATTGAAATAATCCTGGAAGCTCATTTTCGTAAAATTTAACATAGAAGAACAAAAAAAAGTGTACACCGAGCAACTTTGATAGTCCGAAGTTGCTCAACTCTTTCTATGGAAGAGCTTTTAACTGTTTTGTCCATTTGTCATAGAAAGTAGGTGTTTTGGCAACGAAATAATCCCGGAAGCTCATTTTCGTAAAACTTAACATATAAGAACAATAAAAAGTGTACACCGAGCAACTTTGATAGTCCGAAGTTGCTCAACTCTCTCTATGGAGGAGCTTTTAACGGTTTTGTCCATTTGTCATAGAAAGTTGGTGTTTTTGCATCGAAATAATCCCGGAAGCTCATTTTCGTAAAATTTAACATAGAAGAACAATAAAAAGTGTACACCGAGCAACTTTGATAGTCTGAAGTTGCTCAACTCTCTCTATGGAGGAGCTTTTAACGGTTTTGTCCATTTGTCATAGAAAGTTGGTGTTTTGGCATCGAAATAATCGTGCAAGCTCATTTTCGTAAAATTTAACATAAAAGAACAATAAAAGGTGTACACCGAGCAACTTTGATGGTCTGACGTTGCTCAACTCTCTCTATGGAGGAGCTTTTAACGGTTTTGTCCATTTGTCATAGAAAGTTGGTGTTTTGGCATCGAAATAATCGTGCAAGCTCATTTTCGTAAAATTTAACATAAAAGAACAATAAAAGTTGTACACCGAGCAACTTTGATGGTCTGACGTTGCTCAACTCTCTCTATGGAGGACCTTTTAACGGTTTTGTCCATTTGTCATAGAAAGTTGCCGTTTTGGCATCGAAATAATCGTGCAAGCTTATACTCGTAAAATTTTACTTAGTAGAACAATATAAAGTGTACACCGAGCAACTTTGATTATCCGAAGTTGCTCAACTCTCTCTATGGAGGAGCTTTTAACGGTTTTGTCCACTTGTCATAGAAAGTTGGTGTTTTGGCATTGAAATAATCCTGGAATCTAATTTTCCTAAAACTTAACATAGAAGAACAATAAAAAGTGTTCACCGAGCAACTTTGATATTCCGAAGTTGCTCAACTCTATCTATGGAAGAGCTTTTAACGGTTTTGTCCATTTATCATAAAAAGTTGGTGTTTTGGCATCGAAATAATCCTGAAAGCTCATTTTCGTAAAATTTCACATAGAAGAACAATAAAAAGTATATCCTGAGCAACTTTGACCGTCCGAAGTTGCTCAACTCTTTCTATAGAGGAGCTTTTAACGGTTTTGTCCATTTGTCATAGAAAGTTGGTGTTTTGGCATCGAAATAATCGTGCAAGCTCATTTTCGTAAAATTTAACTTAAAAGAACAATAAAAAGTGTACACCGGGAAACTTTGATTGTCCGAAGTTGCACAACTCTCTCTATGGAGGAGCTTTTAACGGTTTTGTCCATTTGTCATAGAAAGTCGGTATTTTGGCATCGAAATCATCCCGGAAGCTCATTTTCGTAAAACTTAACATAGAAGAACAAAAAAAAAGTGTACACCGAGCAACTTTGATAGTCCGAAGTTGCTCAACTCTCTCTATGGAAGATGCTTTTAACGGTTTTGCCCATTTGTCATAGAAAGTTGGTGTTTTGGCATCGAAATAATCGTGCAAGCTCATTTTCGTAAAATTTAACATAAAAGAACAATAAAAAGTGTACACCGAGCAACTTTGATTGTCTGAAGTTGCTCAACTCTTTCTATGGAGGAGCTTTTAACGGTTTTGTCCATTTGTCATAGAAAGCTAATGTTTTGGCATCGAAATAATCTTGAAAGCTTATACTCGTCAAATTTGACTTAGTAGAACAATATAAATTGTACACCGAGCAACTTTGATTGTCCGAAGTTGCTCAACTCTCTCTATGGAGGTGCTTTTAACGGTTTTGTCCATTTGTCATACAAAATTGGTGTTTTTGCATCGAAATCATCCCGGAAGCTCATTTTCGTAAAACTTAACATAGAAGAACAAAAAAAAAGTGTACACCGAGCAACTTTGATAGTCCGAAGTTGCTCAAATCTATCTATGGAAGAGCTTTTAACGGTTTTGTCCATTTATCATAAAAAGTTGGTGTTTTGGCATCGAAATAATCCTGAAAGCTCATTTTCGTAAAATTTCACATAGAAGAACAATAAAAAGTATATCCTGAGCAACTTTGACAGTCCGAAGTTGCTCAACTCTCTCTATGGAGGAGCTTTTAACGGTTTTGTCCATTTGTCATAGAAAGTTGGTGTTTTGGCATCGAAATAATCGTGCAAGCTCATTTTCGTAAAATTTAACATAAAAGAACAATAAAAAGGGTACACCGAGAAACTTTGATTGTCCGAAGTTGCTCAACTCTCTCTATGGAGGTGCTTTTAACGGTTTTGTCCATTTGTCATAGAAAGTTGGTGTTTTTGCATCGAAATAATCCTGGAAGCTCATTTTCATAAAATCTAACATAGAAGAATAATAAAAAGTGTACACCGAGCAACTTCGATAGTCCAAAGTTGCTCAACTCTCTCTATGGAGGAGCTTTTAACGGTTTTGTCCATTTGTCATAGAAAGTTGGTGTTTTGGCATCGAAATATTCGTGCAATCTCATTTTCGTAAAATTTAACATAAAAGATCAATAAAAAGTGTACACCGAGCAATTTCGATAGTACGAAGTTGCTCAACACTCTCTATGGAGAAGCTTTTAACGGTTTTGTCCATTTGTCATAGAACGGTGGTGTTTTGGCATCGAAATAATCGTGCAAGCTCATTTTCGTAAAATTTAACATAAAAGAACAATAAAAAGTGTACACCGAGCAACTTTGATGGTCTGACGTTGCTCAACTCTCTCTATGGAGGACCTTTTAACGGTTTTGTCCATTTGTCATAGAAAGTTGTAGTTTTGGCATCGAAATAATCCTGGAAGCTCATTTTCATAAAATCTAACATAGAAGAATAATAAAAAGTGTACACCGAGCAACTTCGATAGTCCGACGTTGCTCAACTCTCTCTATGGAGGAGCTTTTAACGGTTTTGTCCATTTGTCATAGAAAGTTGGTGTTTTGGCATCGAAATATTCGTGCAATCTCATTTTCGTAAAATTTAACATAAAAGATCAATAAAAAGTGTACACCGAGCAATTTCGATAGTACGAAGTTGCTCAACACTCTCTATGGAGAAGCTTTTAACGGTTTTGTCCATTTGTCATAGAACGGTGGTGTTTTGGCATCGAAATAATCGTGCAAGCTCATTTTCGTAAAATTTAACATAAAAGAACAATAAAAAGTGTACACCGAGCAACTTTGATAGTCTGACGTTGCTCAACTCTCTCTATGGAGGACCTTTTAACGGTTTTGTCCATTTGTCATAGAAAGTTGCTGTTTTGGCATCGAAATAATCGTGCAAGCTTAAACTCGTAAAATTTGACTTAGTAGAACAATATAAAGTGTACACCGAGAAACATTTATTGTCCGAAGTTGCTCAACTCTCTCTATGGAGGAGCTTTTAACGGTTTTGTCCATTTGTCATAAAAAGTTGGTGTTTTGGCATCGAAATAATCCTGGAAGCTCATTTTCGTAAAATTTCACATAGAAGAACAATAAAAAGTATATCCTGAGCAACTTTGACAGTCCGAAGTTGCTCAACTCTCTCTATGAAGGGGCTTTTAACGGTTTTGTCCATTTGTCATAGAAAGTTGGTGTTTTGGCATCGAAATAATCGTGCAAGCTCATTTTCGTAAAATTTAACATAAAAGAACAATAAAAAGTGTACACCGAGAAACTTTGATTGTCCGAAGTTGCTCAACTCTCTCCATGGAGGAGCTTTTAACGGTTTTGTCCATTTGTCATAGAAAGTTGGTATTTTGGCATCGAAATAATCCCGGAAGCTCATTTTCGTAAAACTTAACATAGAAGAACAAAAAAAAGTGTACACCGAGCAACTTTGATAGTCCGAAGTTGCTCAACTCTCTGTATGGAAGATGCTTTAACGGTTTTGCCCATTTGTCATAGAAAGTTGGTGTTTTGTCATCGAAATAATCGTGCAAGCTCATTTTCCTAAAATTTAACATAAAAGAACAATAAAAGGTGTACACCGAGCAACTTTGATGGTCTGACGTTGCTCAACTCTCTCTATGGAGGACCTTTTAACGGTTTTGTCCATTTTTCATAGAAAGTTGCTGTTTTGGCTTCGAAATAATCTTGGAAGCTTATACTCGTAAAATTTGACTTAGTAGAACAATATAAAGTGTACACCGAGAAACTTTTATTGTCCGAAGTTGCTCAACTCTCTCCATGGAGGAGCTTTTAACGGTTTTGTCCATTTGTCATAGAAAGTTGGTATTTTAGCATCGAAATAATCCCGGAAGCTCATTTTCGTAAAACTTAACATAGAAGAACAAAAAAAAGTGTACACCGAGCAACTTTGATAGTCCGAAGTTGCTCAACTCTCTCTATGGAAGATGCTTTAACGGTTTTGCCCATTTGTCATAGAAAGTTGGTGTTTTGGCATCGAAATAATCGTGCAAGCTCATTTTCCTAAAATTTAACATAAAAGAACAATAAAAGGTGTACACCGAGCAACTTTGATGGTCTGACGTTGCTCAACTCTCTCTATGGAGGACCTTTTAACGGTTTTGTCCATTTGTCATAGAAAGTTGCCGTTTTGGCATCAAAATAATCGTGCAAGCTTATACTCGTAAAATTTTACTTAGTAGAACAATATAAAGTGTACACCGAGCAACTTTGATTATCCGAAGTTGCTCAACTCTCTCTATGGAGGAGCTTTTAACGGTTTTGTCCATTTGTCATAGAAAGTTGGTGTTTTGGCATTGAAATAATCCTGGAATCTAATTTTCCTAAAACTTAACATAGAAGAACAATAAAAAGTGTTCACCGAGCAACTTTGATATTCCGAAGTTGCTCAACTCTATCTATGGAAGAGCTTTTAACGGTTTTGTCCATTTATCATAAAAAGTTGGTGTTTTGGCATCGAAATAATCCTGAAAGCTCATTTTCGTAAAATTTCACATAGAAGAACAATAAAAAGTATATCCTGAGCAACTTTGACAGTCCGAAGTTGCTCAACTCTCTCTATAGAGGAGCTTTTAACGGTTTTGTCCATTTGTCATAGAAAGTTGGTGTTTTGGCATCGAAATAATCGTGCAAGCTCATTTTCGTAAAATTTAACTTAAAAGAACAATAAAAAGTGTACACCGGGAAACTTTGATTGTCCGAAGTTGCACAACTCTCTCTATGGAGGAGCTTTTAACGGTTTTGTCCATTTGTCATAGAAAGTCGGTATTTTGGCATCGAAATCATCCCGGAAGCTCATTTTCGTAAAACTTAACATAGAAGAACAAAAAAAAAGTGTACACCGAGCAACTTTGATAGTCCGAAGTTGCTCAACTCTCTCTATGGAAGATGCTTTTAACGGTTTTGCCCATTTGTCATAGAAAGTTGGTGTTTTGGCATCGAAATAATCGTGCAAGCTCATTTTCGTAAAATTTAACATAAAAGAACAATAAAAAGTGTACACCGAGCAACTTTGATTGTCTGAAGTTGCTCAACTCTTTCTATGGAGGAGCTTTTAACGGTTTTGTCCATTTGTCATAGAAAGCTAATGTTTTGGCATCGAAATAATCTTGAAAGCTTATACTCGTCAAATTTGACTTAGTAGAACAATATAAATTGTACACCGAGCAACTTTGATTGTCCGAAGTTGCTCAACTCTCTCTATGGAGGTGCTTTTAACGGTTTTGTCTATTTGTCATACAAAATTGGTGTTTTTGCATCGAAATAATCCTGGAAGCTCATTTTCATAAAATCTAACATAGAAGAATAATAAAAAGTGTACACCGAGCAACTTCGATAGCCCAAAGTTGCTCAACTCTCTCTATGGAGGAGCTTTTAACGGTTTTGTCCATTTGTCATAGAAAGTTGGTGTTTTGGCATCGAAATATTCGTGCAATCTCATTTTCGTAAAATTTAACATAAAAGAACAATAAAAAGGGTACACCGAGAAACTTTGATTGTCCGAAGTTGCTCAACTCTCTCTATGGAGGTGCTTTTAACGGTTTTGTCCATTTGTCATAGAAAGTTGGTGTTTTTGCATCGAAATAATCCTGGAAGCTCATTTTCATAAAATCTAACATAGAAGAATAATAAAAAGTGTACACCGAGCAACTTCGATAGTCCAAAGTTGCTCAACTCTCTCTATGGAGGAGCTTTTAACGGTTTTGTCCATTTGTCATAGAAAGTTGGTGTTTTGGCATCGAAATATTCGTGCAATCTCATTTTCGTAAAATTTAACATAAAAGATCAATAAAAAGTGTACACCGAGCAATTTCGATAGTACGAAGTTGCTCAACACTCTCTATGGAGAAGCTTTTAACGGTTTTGTCCATTTGTCATAGAACGGTGGTGTTTTGGCATCGAAATAATCGTGCAAGCTCATTTTCGTAAAATTTAACATAAAAGAACAATAAAAAGTGTACACCGAGCAACTTTGATGGTCTGACGTTGCTCAACTCTCTCTATGGAGGACCTTTTAACGGTTTTGTCCATTTGTCATAGAAAGTTGTAGTTTTGGCATCGAAATAATCCTGGAAGCTCATTTTCATAAAATCTAACATAGAAGAATAATAAAAAGTGTACACCGAGCAACTTCGATAGTCCGACGTTGCTCAACTCTCTCTATGGAGGAGCTTTTAACGGTTTTGTCCATTTGTCATAGAAAGTTGGTGTTTTGGCATCGAAATATTCGTGCAATCTCATTTTCGTAAAATTTAACATAAAAGATCAATAAAAAGTGTACACCGAGCAATTTCGATAGTACGAAGTTGCTCAACACTCTCTATGGAGAAGCTTTTAACGGTTTTGTCCATTTGTCATAGAACGGTGGTGTTTTGGCATCGAAATAATCGTGCAAGCTCATTTTCGTAAAATTTAACATAAAAGAACAATAAAAAGTGTACACCGAGCAACTTTGATAGTCTGACGTTGCTCAACTCTCTCTATGGAGGACCTTTTAACGGTTTTGTCCATTTGTCATAGAAAGTTGCTGTTTTGGCATCGAAATAATCGTGCAAGCTTAAACTCGTAAAATTTGACTTAGTAGAACAATATAAAGTGTACACCGAGAAACATTTATTGTCCGAAGTTGCTCAACTCTCTCTATGGAGGAGCTTTTAACGGTTTTGTCCATTTGTCATAAAAAGTTGGTGTTTTGGCATCGAAATAATCCTGGAAGCTCATTTTCGTAAAATTTCACATAGAAGAACAATAAAAAGTATATCCTGAGCAACTTTGACAGTCCGAAGTTGCTCAACTCTCTCTATGAAGGGGCTTTTAACGGTTTTGTCCATTTGTCATAGAAAGTTGGTGTTTTGGCATCGAAATAATCGTGCAAGCCCATTTTCGTAAAATTTAACATAAAAGAACAATAAAAAGTGTACACCGAGAAACTTTGATTGTCCGAAGTTGCTCAACTCTCTCCATGGAGGAGCTTTTAACGGTTTTGTCCATTTGTCATAGAAAGTTGGTATTTTGGCATCGAAATAATCCCGGAAGCTCATTTTCGTAAAACTTAACATAGAAGAACAAAAAAAAGTGTACACCGAGCAACTTTGATAGTCCGAAGTTGCTCAACTCTCTGTATGGAAGATGCTTTAACGGTTTTGCCCATTTGTCATAGAAAGTTGGTGTTTTGTCATCGAAATAATCGTGCAAGCTCATTTTCCTAAAATTTAACATAAAAGAACAATAAAAGGTGTACACCGAGCAACTTTGATGGTCTGACGTTGCTCAACTCTCTCTATGGAGGACCTTTTAACGGTTTTGTCCATTTTTCATAGAAAGTTGCTGTTTTGGCTTCGAAATAATCTTGGAAGCTTATACTCGTAAAATTTGACTTAGTAGAACAATATAAAGTGTACACCGAGAAACTTTTATTGTCCGAAGTTGCTCAACTCTCTCCATGGAGGAGCTTTTAACGGTTTTGTCCATTTGTCATAGAAAGTTGGTATTTTAGCATCGAAATAATCCCGGAAGCTCATTTTCGTAAAACTTAACATAGAAGAACAAAAAAAAGTGTACACCGAGCAACTTTGATAGTCCGAAGTTGCTCAACTCTCTCTATGGAAGATGCTTTAACGGTTTTGCCCATTTGTCATAGAAAGTTGGTGTTTTGGCATCGAAATAATCGTGCAAGCTCATTTTCCTAAAATTTAACATAAAAGAACAATAAAAGGTGTACACCGAGCAACTTTGATGGTCTGACGTTGCTCAACTCTCTCTATGGAGGACCTTTTAACGGTTTTGTCCATTTGTCATAGAAAGTTGCCGTTTTGGCATCAAAATAATCGTGCAAGCTTATACTCGTAAAATTTTACTTAGTAGAACAATATAAAGTGTACACCGAGCAACTTTGATTATCCGAAGTTGCTCAACTCTCTCTATGGAGGAGCTTTTAACGGTTTTGTCCATTTGTCATAGAAAGTTGGTGTTTTGGCATTGAAATAATCCTGGAAGCTCATTTTCGTAAAACTTAACATAGAAGAACAAAAAAAAGTGTACACCGAGCAACTTTGATGGTCTGACGTTGCTCAACTCTCTCTATGGAGGACCTTTTAACGGTTTTGTCCATTTTTCATAGAAAGTTGCTGTTTTGGCTTCGAAATAATCGTGCAAGCTCATTTTCGTAAAATTTAACATAGTAGAACAATATAAAGTGTACACCGAGCAACTTTTATTGTCCGAAGTTGCTCAACTCTCTCTATGGAGGGGCTTTTAACGGTTTTGTCCATTTGTCATAGAAAGTTGGTGTTTTTTCATCGAAATAATCTAGGAAGCTTATACTCGTAAAATTTGACAAAGAAGAACAATAAAAGGTGTACACCGAGCAACTTTGATGGTCTGTCGTTGCTCAACTCTCTCTATGGAGGACCTTTTAACGGTTTTGTCCATTTGTCATAGAAAGTTGCTGTTTTGGCATCGAAATAATCTTGGAAGCTTATACTCGTAAAATTTGACTTAGTAGAACAATATAAAGTCTACACCGAGCAACTTTTATTGTCCGAAGTTGATCAACTTTCTCTATGTAGGAGCTTTTAACGGTTTTGTCCATTTGTCATAGAAAGTTGATGTTTTGGCATCGAAATAATCGTGGAAGCTCATTTTCGTAAAATTTTAAATAAGAGAACAATAAAAGGTGTACACTGAGCAACTTTGATTGTCCGAAGATGCTCAACTCTCTCTATGGAGAGGCTTTTAACGGTTTTGTCCATTTGTCATAGAAAGTTGGTGTTTTTTCATCGAAATAATCTAGGAAGCTTATACTCGAAAAATTTGACAAAGAAGAACAATAAAAGGTGTACACCGAGAAACTTTGATGGTCTGACGTTGCTCAACTTTCTCTATGGAGGACCGTTTAACGGTTTTGTCCATTTGTCATAGAAAGTTGGTGTTTTGGCATCGAAATAATCTTGGAAGTTTATAATCGTAAAATTTGACTTAGTAGAACAATATAAAGTGTACACCGAGCAACTTTGATTGTCCGAAGTTGCTCAACTCTATCTGTGGATGAGCTTTTCACGGTTTTGTCCATTTGTCATAGAAAGTTGGTGTTTTCGGATTGAAATAATCCTGGAAGCTCATTTTCGTAAAATTTAACATAGAAGAACAAAAAAAAGTGTACACCGAGCAACTTTGATAGTCCGAAGTTGCTCAACTCTTTCTATGGAAGAGCTTTTAACTGTTTTGTCCATTTGTCATAGAAAGTAGGTGTTTTGGCAACGAAATAATCCCGGAAGCTCATTTTCGTAAAACTTAACATATAAGAACAATAAAAAGTGTACACCGAGCAACTTTGATAGTCCGAAGTTGCTCAACTCTCTCTATGGAGGAGCTTTTAACGGTTTTGTCCATTTGTCATAGAAAGTTAGTGTTTTTGCATCGAAATAATCCCGGAAGCTCATTTTTGTAAAATTTAACATAGAAGAACAATAAAAAGTGTACACCGAGCAACTTTGATAGTCTGAAGTTGCTGAACTCTCTCTATGGAGGAGCTTTTAACGGTTTTGTCCATTTGTCATAGAAAGTTGGTGTTTTGGCATCGAAATAATCGTGCAAGCTCATTTTCGTAAAATTTAACATAAAAGAATAATAAAAGGTGTACACCGAGCAACTTTGATGGTCTGACGTTGCTCAACTCTCTCTATGGAGGACCTTTTAACGGTTTTGTCCATTTGTCATAGAAAGTTGCCGTTTTGGCATCGAAATAATCGTGCAAGCATATACTCGTAAAATTTTACTTAGTAGAACAATATAAAGTGTACACCGAGCAACTTTGATTGTCCGAAGTTGCTCAACTCTCTCTATGGAGGAGCTTTTAACGGTTTTGTCCATTTGTCATAGAAAGTTGGTGTTTTGGCATTGAAATAATCCTGGAATCTCATTTTCGTAAAACTTAACATAGAAGAACAATAAAAAGTGTTCACCGAGCAACTTTGATAGTCCGAAGTTGCTCAACTCTATCTATGGAAGAGCTTTTAACGGTTTTGTCAATTTATCATAAAAAGTTGGTGTTTTGGCATCGAAATAATCCTGAAAGCTCATTTTCGTAAAATTTCACATAGAAGAACAATAAAAAGTATATCCTGAGCAACTTTGACAGTCCGAAGTTGCTCAACTCTCTCTATAGAGGAGCTTTTAACGGTTTTGTCCATTTGTCATAGAAAGTTGGTGTTTTGGCATCGAAATAATCGTGCAAGCTCATTTTCGTAAAATTTAACATAAAAGAACAATAAAATGTGTACACCGAGAAACTTTGATTGTCCGAAGTTGCACAACTCTCTCTATGGAGGAGCTTTTAACGGTTTTGTCCATTTGTCATAGAAAGTCGGTATTTTGGCATCGAAATCATCCCGGAAGCTCATTTTCGTAAAACTTAACATAGAAGAACAAAAAAAAAGTGTACACCGAGCAACTTTGATAGTCCGAAGTTGCTCAACTCTCTCTATGGAAGATGCTTTTAACGGTTTTGCCCATTTGTCATAGAAAGTTGGTGTTTTGGCATCGAAATAATCGTGCAAGCTCATTTTCGTAAAATTTAACATAAAAGAACAATAAAAAGTGTACACCGAGCAACTTTGATTGTCTGAAGTTGCTCAACTCTTTCTATGGAGGAGCTTTTAACGGTTTTGTCCATTTGTCATAGAAAGCTAATGTTTTGGCATCGAAATAATCTTGAAAGCTTATACTCGTAAAATTTGACTTAGTAGAACAATATAAATTGTACACCGAGCAACTTTGATTGTCCGAAGTTGCTCAACTCTCTCTATGGAGGGGCTTTTAACGGTTTTGTCCATTTGTCATAGAAAGTTGGTGTTTTGGCATCGAAATAATCGTGCAAGCTCATTTTCGTAAAATTTAACATAAAAGAACAATAAAAAGTGTACACCGAGAAACTTTGATTGTCCGAAGTTGCTCAACTCTCTCCATGGAGGAGCTTTTAACGGTTTTGTCCATTTGTCATAGAAAGTTGGTATTTTGGCATCGAAATAATCCCGGAAGCTCATTTTCGTAAAACTTAACATAGAAGAACAAAAAAAAGTGTACACCGAGCAACTTTGATAGTCCGAAGTTGCTCAACTCTCTGTATGGAAGATGCTTTAACGGTTTTGCCCATTTGTCATAGAAAGTTGGTGTTTTGTCATCGAAATAATCGTGCAAGCTCATTTTCCTAAAATTTAACATAAAAGAACAATAAAAGGTGTACACCGAGCAACTTTGATGGTCTGACGTTGCTCAACTCTCTCTATGGAGGACCTTTTAACGGTTTTGTCCATTTTTCATAGAAAGTTGCTGTTTTGGCTTCGAAATAATCTTGGAAGCTTATACTCGTAAAATTTGACTTAGTAGAACAATATAAAGTGTACACCGAGAAACTTTTATTGTCCGAAGTTGCTCAACTCTCTCCATGGAGGAGCTTTTAACGGTTTTGTCCATTTGTCATAGAAAGTTGGTATTTTGGCATCGAAATAATCCCGGAAGCTCATTTTCGTAAAACTTAACATAGAAGAACAAAAAAAAGTGTACACCGAGCAACTTTGATAGTCCGAAGTTGCTCAACTCTCTCTATGGAAGATGCTTTAACGGTTTTGCCCATTTGTCATAGAAAGTTGGTGTTTTGGCATCGAAATAATCGTGCAAGCTCATTTTCCTAAAATTTAACATAAAAGAACAATAAAAGGTGTACACCGAGCAACTTTGATGGTCTGACGTTGCTCAACTCTCTCTATGGAGGACCTTTTAACGGTTTTGTCCATTTGTCATAGAAAGTTGCCGTTTTGGCATCAAAATAATCGTGCAAGCTTATACTCGTAAAATTTTACTTAGTAGAACAATATAAAGTGTACACCGAGCAACTTTGATTATCCGAAGTTGCTCAACTCTCTCTATGGAGGAGCTTTTAACGGTTTTGTCCATTTGTCATAGAAAGTTGGTGTTTTGGCATTGAAATAATCCTGGAATCTAATTTTCCTAAAACTTAACATAGAAGAACAATAAAAAGTGTTCACCGAGCAACTTTGATATTCCGAAGTTGCTCAACTCTATCTATGGAAGAGCTTTTAACGGTTTTGTCCATTTATCATAAAAAGTTGGTGTTTTGGCATCGAAATAATCCTGAAAGCTCATTTTCGTAAAATTTAACATAGTAGAACAATATAAAGTGTACACCGAGCAACTTTGACAGTCCGAAGTTGCTCAACTCTCTCTATGGAGGGGCTTTTAACGGTTTTGTCCATTTGTCATAGAAAGTTGGTGTTTTTTCATCGAAATAATCTAGGAAGCTTATACTCGTAAAATTTGACAAAGAAGAACAATAAAAGGTGTACACCGAGCAACTTTGATGGTCTGTCGTTGCTCAACTCTCTCTATGGAGGACCTTTTAACGGTTTTGTCCATTTGTCATAGAAAGTTGCTGTTTTGGCATCGAAATAATCTTGGAAGCATATACTCGTAAAATTTGACTTAGTAGAACAATATAAAGTGTACACCGAGAAACTTTTATTGTCCGAAGTTGCTCAACTCTCTCCATGGAGGAGCTTTTAACGGTTTTGTCCATTTGTCATAGAAAGTTGGTGTTTTGGCATCGAAATATTCGTGCAATCTCATTTTCGTAAAATTTAACATAAAAGAACAATAAAAAGGGTACACCGAGAAACTTTGATTGTCCGAAGTTGCTCAACTCTCTCTATGGAGGTGCTTTTAACGGTTTTGTCCATTTGTCATAGAAAGTTGGTGTTTTGGCATCGAAATAATCGTGCAAGCTCATTTTCGTAAAATTTAACATAAAAGAACAATAAAAAGTGTACACCGAGCAACTTTGATTGTCTGAAGTTGCTCAACTCTTTCTTTGGAGGAGCTTTTAACGGTTTTGTCCATTTGTCATAGAAAGCTAATGTTTTGGCATCGAAATAATCTTGAAAGCTTATACTCGTCAAATTTGACTTAGTAGAACAATATAAATTGTACACCGAGCAACTTTGATTGTCCGAAGTTGCTCAACTCTCTCTATGGAGGTGCTTTTAACGGTTTTGTCCATTTGTCATACAAAATTGGTGTTTTTGCATCGAAATAATCCTGGAAGCTCATTTTCATAAAATCTAACATAGAAGAATAATAAAAAGTGTACACCGAGCAACTTCGATAGCCCAAAGTTGCTCAACTCTCTCTATGGAGGAGCTTTTAACGGTTTTGTCCATTTGTCATAGAAAGTTGGTGTTTTGGCATCGAAATATTCGTGCAATCTCATTTTCGTAAAATTTAACATAAAAGAACAATAAAAAGGGTACACCGAGAAACTTTGATTGTCCGAAGTTGCTCAACTCTCTCTATGGAGGTGCTTTTAACGGTTTTGTCCATTTGTCATAGAAAGTTGGTGTTTTTGCATCGAAATAATCCTGGAAGCTCATTTTCATAAAATCTAACATAGAAGAATAATAAAAAGTGTACACCGAGCAACTTCGATAGTCCAAAGTTGCTCAACTCTCTCTATGGAGGAGCTTTTAACGGTTTTGTCCATTTGTCATAGAAAGTTGGTGTTTTGGCATCGAAATATTCGTGCAATCTCATTTTCGTAAAATTTAACATAAAAGATCAAAAAAAAGTGTACACCGAGCAATTTCGATAGTACGAAGTTGCTCAACACTCTCTATGGAGAAGCTTTTAACGGTTTTGTCCATTTGTCATAGAACGGTGGTGTTTTGGCATCGAAATAATCGTGCAAGCTCATTTTCGTAAAATTTAACATAAAAGAACAATAAAAAGTGTACACCGAGCAACTTTGATGGTCTGACGTTGCTCAACTCTCTCTATGGAGGACCTTTTAACGGTTTTGTCCATTTGTCATAGAAAGTTGTAGTTTTGGCATCGAAATAATCCTGGAAGCTCATTTTCATAAAATCTAACATAGAAGAATAATAAAAAGTGTACACCGAGCAACTTCGATAGTCCGACGTTGCTCAACTCTCTCTATGGAGGAGCTTTTAACGGTTTTGTCCATTTGTCATAGAAAGTTGGTGTTTTGGCATCGAAATATTCGTGCAATCTCATTTTCGTAAAATTTAACATAAGAGATCAATAAAAAGTGTACACCGAGCAATTTCGATAGTACGAAGTTGCTCAACACTCTCTATGGAGAAGCTTTTAACGGTTTTGTCCATTTGTCATAGAACGGTGGTGTTTTGGCATCGAAATAATCGTGCAAGCTCATTTTCGTAAAATTTAACATAAAAGAACAATAAAAAGTGTACACCGAGCAACTTTGATAGTCTGACGTTGCTCAACTCTCTCTATGGAGGAGCTTTTAACGGTTTTGTCCATTTGTCATAGAAAGTTGGTGTTTTGGCATCGAAATATTCGTGCAATCTCATTTTCGTAAAATTTAACATAAAAGATCAAAAAAAAGTGTACACCGAGCAATTTCGATAGTACGAAGTTGCTCAACACTCTCTATGGAGAAGCTTTTAACGGTTTTGTCCATTTGTCATAGAACGGTGGTGTTTTGGCATCGAAATAATCGTGCAAGCTCATTTTCGTAAAATTTAACATAAAAGAACAATAAAAAGTGTACACCGAGCAACTTTGATGGTCTGACGTTGCTCAACTCTCTCTATGGAGGACCTTTTAACGGTTTTGTCCATTTGTCATAGAAAGTTGTAGTTTTGGCATCGAAATAATCCTGGAAGCTCATTTTCATAAAATCTAACATAGAAGAATAATAAAAAGTGTACACCGAGCAACTTCGATAGTCCGACGTTGCTCAACTCTCTCTATGGAGGAGCTTTTAACGGTTTTGTCCATTTGTCATAGAAAGTTGGTGTTTTGGCATCGAAATATTCGTGCAATCTCATTTTCGTAAAATTTAACATAAAAGATCAATAAAAAGTGTACACCGAGCAATTTCGATAGTACGAAGTTGCTCAACACTCTCTATGGAGAAGCTTTTAACGGTTTTGTCCATTTGTCATAGAACGGTGGTGTTTTGGCATCGAAATAATCGTGCAAGCTCATTTTCGTAAAATTTAACATAAAAGAACAATAAAAAGTGTACACCGAGCAACTTTGATAGTCTGACGTTGCTCAACTCTCTCTATGGAGGACCTTTTAACGGTTTTGTCCATTTGTCATAGAAAGTTGCTGTTTTGGCATCGAAATAATCGTGCAAGCTTAAACTCGTAAAATTTGACTTAGTAGAACAATATAAAGTGTACACCGAGAAACATTTATTGTCCGAAGTTGCTCAACTCTCTCTATGGAGGAGCTTTTAACGGTTTTGTCCATTTGTCATAAAAAGTTGGTGTTTTGGCATCGAAATAATCCTGGAAGCTCATTTTCGTAAAATTTCACATAGAAGAACAATAAAAAGTATATCCTGAGCAACTTTGACAGTCCGAAGTTGATCAACTCTCTCTATGAAGGGGCTTTTAACGGTTTTGTCCATTTGTCATAGAAAGTTGGTGTTTTGGCATCGAAATAATCGTGCAAGCTCATTTTCGTAAAATTTAACATAAAAGAACAATAAAAAGTGTACACCGAGAAACTTTGATTGTCCGAAGTTGCTCAACTCTCTCCATGGAGGAGCTTTTAACGGTTTTGTCCATTTGTCATAGAAAGTTGGTATTTTGGCATCGAAATAATCCCGGAAGCTCATTTTCGTAAAACTTAACATAGAAGAACAAAAAAAAGTGTACACCGAGCAACTTTGATAGTCCGAAGTTGCTCAACTCTCTGTATGGAAGATGCTTTAACGGTTTTGCCCATTTGTCATAGAAAGTTGGTGTTTTGTCATCGAAATAATCGTGCAAGCTCATTTTCCTAAAATTTAACATAAAAGAACAATAAAAGGTGTACACCGAGCAACTTTGATGGTCTGACGTTGCTCAACTCTCTCTATGGAGGACCTTTTAACGGTTTTGTCCATTTTTCATAGAAAGTTGCTGTTTTGGCTTCGAAATAATCTTGGAAGCTTATACTCGTAAAATTTGACTTAGTAGAACAATATAAAGTGTACACCGAGAAACTTTTATTGTCCGAAGTTGCTCAACTCTCTCCATGGAGGAGCTTTTAACGGTTTTGTCCATTTGTCATAGAAAGTTGGTATTTTGGCATCGAAATAATCCCGGAAGCTCATTTTCGTAAAACTTAACATAGAAGAACAAAAAAAAGTGTACACCGAGCAACTTTGATAGTCCGAAGTTGCTCAACTCTCTCTATGGAAGATGCTTTAACGGTTTTGCCCATTTGTCATAGAAAGTTGGTGTTTTGGCATCGAAATAATCGTGCAAGCTCATTTTCCTAAAATTTAACATAAAAGAACAATAAAAGGTGTACACCGAGCAACTTTGATGGTCTGACGTTGCTCAACTCTCTCTATGGAGGACCTTTTAACGGTTTTGTCCATTTTTCATAGAAAGTTGTTGTTTTGGCTTCGAAATAATCTTGGAAGCTTATACTCGTAAAATTTGACTTAGTAGAACAATATAAAGTGTACACCGAGAAACTTTTATTGTCCGAAGTTGCTCAACTCTCTCCATGGAGGAGCTTTTAACGGTTTTGTCCATTTGTCATAGAAAGTTGGTATTTTGGCATCGAAATAATCCCGGAAGCTCATTTTCGTAAAACTTAACATAGAAGAACAAAAAAAAGTGTACACCGAGCAACTTTGATGGTCTGACGTTGCTCAACTCTCTCTATGGAGGACCTTTTAACGGTTTTGTCCATTTTTCATAGAAAGTTGCTGTTTTGGCTTCGAAATAATCGTGCAAGCTCATTTTCGTAAAATTTAACATAGTAGAACAATATAAAGTGTACACCGAGCAACTTTTATTGTCCGAAGTTGCTCAACTCTCTCTATGGAGGGGCTTTTAACGGTTTTGTCCATTTGTCATAGAAAGTTGGTGTTTTTTCATCGAAATAATCTAGGAAGCTTATACTCGTAAAATTTGACAAAGAAGAACAATAAAAGGTGTACACCGAGCAACTTTGATGGTCTGTCGTTGCTCAACTCTCTCTATGGAGGACCTTTTAACGGTTTTGTCCATTTGTCATAGAAAGTTGCTGTTTTGGCATCGAAATAATCTTGGAAGCTTATACTCGTAAAATTTGACTTAGTAGAACAATATAAAGTCTACACCGAGCAACTTTTATTGTCCGAAGTTGATCAACTTTCTCTATGTAGGAGCTTTTAACGGTTTTGTCCATTTGTCATAGAAAGTTGATGTTTTGGCATCGAAATAATCGTGGAAGCTCATTTTCGTAAAATTTTAAATAAGAGAACAATAAAAGGTGTACACTGAGCAACTTTGATTGTCCGAAGATGCTCAACTCTCTCTATGGAGAGGCTTTTAACGGTTTTGTCCATTTGTCATAGAAAGTTGGTGTTTTTTCATCGAAATAATCTAGGAAGCTTATACTCGAAAAATTTGACAAAGAAGAACAATAAAAGGTGTACACCGAGAAACTTTGATGGTCTGACGTTGCTCAACTTTCTCTATGGAGGACCGTTTAACGGTTTTGTCCATTTGTCATAGAAAGTTGGTGTTTTGGCATCGAAATAATCTTGGAAGTTTATAATCGTAAAATTTGACTTAGTAGAACAATATAAAGTGTACACCGAGCAACTTTGATTGTCCGAAGTTGCTCAACTCTATCTGTGGATGAGCTTTTCACGGTTTTGTCCATTTGTCATAGAAAGTTGGTGTTTTCGGATTGAAATAATCCTGGAAGCTCATTTTCGTAAAATTTAACATAGAAGAACAAAAAAAAGTGTACACCGAGCAACTTTGATAGTCCGAAGTTGCTCAACTCTTTCTATGGAAGAGCTTTTAACTGTTTTGTCCATTTGTCATAGAAAGTAGGTGTTTTGGCAACGAAATAATCCCGGAAGCTCATTTTCGTAAAACTTAACATATAAGAACAATAAAAAGTGTACACCGAGCAACTTTGATAGTCCGAAGTTGCTCAACTCTCTCTATGGAGGAGCTTTTAACGGTTTTGTCCATTTGTCATAGAAAGTTAGTGTTTTTGCATCGAAATAATCCCGGAAGCTCATTTTTGTAAAATTTAACATAGAAGAACAATAAAAAGTGTACACCGAGCAACTTTGATAGTCTGAAGTTGCTGAACTCTCTCTATGGAGGAGCTTTTAACGGTTTTGTCCATTTGTCATAGAAAGTTGGTGTTTTGGCATCGAAATAATCGTGCAAGCTCATTTTCGTAAAATTTAACATAAAAGAATAATAAAAGGTGTACACCGAGCAACTTTGATGGTCTGACGTTGCTCAACTCTCTCTATGGAGGACCTTTTAACGGTTTTGTCCATTTGTCATAGAAAGTTGCCGTTTTGGCATCGAAATAATCGTGCAAGCATATACTCGTAAAATTTTACTTAGTAGAACAATATAAAGTGTACACCGAGCAACTTTGATTGTCCGAAGTTGCTCAACTCTCTCTATGGAGGAGCTTTTAACGGTTTTGTCCATTTGTCATAGAAAGTTGGTGTTTTGGCATTGAAATAATCCTGGAATCTCATTTTCGTAAAACTTAACATAGAAGAACAATAAAAAGTGTTCACCGAGCAACTTTGATAGTCCGAAGTTGCTCAACTCTATCTATGGAAGAGCTTTTAACGGTTTTGTCAATTTATCATAAAAAGTTGGTGTTTTGGCATCGAAATAATCCTGAAAGCTCATTTTCGTAAAATTTCACATAGAAGAACAATAAAAAGTATATCCTGAGCAACTTTGACAGTCCGAAGTTGCTCAACTCTCTCTATAGAGGAGCTTTTAACGGTTTTGTCCATTTGTCATAGAAAGTTGGTGTTTTGGCATCGAAATAATCGTGCAAGCTCATTTTCGTAAAATTTAACATAAAAGAACAATAAAATGTGTACACCGAGAAACTTTGATTGTCCGAAGTTGCACAACTCTCTCTATGGAGGAGCTTTTAACGGTTTTGTCCATTTGTCATAGAAAGTCGGTATTTTGGCATCGAAATCATCCCGGAAGCTCATTTTCGTAAAACTTAACATAGAAGAACAAAAAAAAAGTGTACACCGAGCAACTTTGATAGTCCGAAGTTGCTCAACTCTCTCTATGGAAGATGCTTTTAACGGTTTTGCCCATTTGTCATAGAAAGTTGGTGTTTTGGCATCGAAATAATCGTGCAAGCTCATTTTCGTAAAATTTAACATAAAAGAACAATAAAAAGTGTACACCGAGCAACTTTGATTGTCTGAAGTTGCTCAACTCTTTCTATGGAGGAGCTTTTAACGGTTTTGTCCATTTGTCATAGAAAGCTAATGTTTTGGCATCGAAATAATCTTGAAAGCTTATACTCGTAAAATTTGACTTAGTAGAACAATATAAATTGTACACCGAGCAACTTTGATTGTCCGAAGTTGCTCAACTCTCTCTATGGAGGTGCTTTTAACGGTTTTGTCCATTTGTCATACAAAGTTGGTGTTTTTGCATCGAAATAATCCTGGAAGCTCATTTTCATAAAATCTAACATAGAAGAATAATAAAAAGTGTACACCGAGCAACTTCGATAGTCCGAAGTTGCTCAACTCTCTCTATAGAGGAGCTTTTAACGGTTTTGTCCATTTGTTACAGAAAGTTGGTGTTTTCGCATCGAAATAATCCTGAAAGCTCATTTTCGTAAAATTTCACATAGAAGAACAATAAAAAGTATATCCTGAGCAACTTTGACAGTCCGAAGTTGCTCAACTCTCTCTATGGAGGAGCTTTTAACGGTTTTGTCCATTTGTCATATAAAGTTGGTGTTTTGGCATCGAAATAATCGTGCAAGCTCATTTTCGTAAAATTTAACATAAAAGAACAATAAAAAGTGTACACCGAGAAACTTTGATTGTCCGAAGTTGCTCAACTCTCTCTATGGAGGAGCTTTTAACGGTTTTGTCCATTTGTCATAGAAAGTTGGTGTTTTTGCATCGAAATAATCCTGGAAGCTCATTTTCATAAAATCTAACATAGAAGAATAATAAAAAGTGTACACCGAGCAACTTCGATAGTCCGAAGTTGCTCAACTCTCTCTATGGAGGAGCTTTTAACGGTTTTGTCCATTTGTCATAGAACGGTGGTGTTTTGGCATCGAAATAATCGTGCAAGCTCATTTTCGTAAAATTTAACATAAAAGAACAATAAAAAGTGTACACCGAGCAACTTTGATGGTCTGAGGTTGCTCAACTCTCTCTATGGAGGACCTTTTAACGGTTTTGTCCATTTGTCATAGAAAGTTGCTGTTTTGGCATCGAAATAATCTTGGAAGCTTATAGTCGTAAAATTTGACATAGTAGAACAATATAAAGTGTACACCGAGCAACTTTGATTGTCCGAAGTTGCTCAACTCTCTCTATGGAGGAGCTTTTAACGGTTTTGTCCATTTGTCATAGAAAGTTGGTGTTTTGGCATTGAAATAATCCTGGAATCTCATTTTCGTAAAACTTAACATAGAAGAACAATAAAAAGTGTTCACCGAGCAACTTTGATAGTCCGAAGTTGCTCAACTCTATCTATGGAAGAGCTTTTAAAGGTTTTGTCCATTTATCATAAAAAGTTGGTGTTTTGGCATCGAAATAATCCTGAAAGCTCATTTTCGTAAAATTTCACATAGAAGAACAATAAAAAGTATATCCTGAGCAACTTTGACAGTCCGAAGTTGCTCAACTCTCTCTATAGAGGAGCTTTTAACGGTTTTGTCCATTTGTCATAGAAAGTTGGTGTTTTGGCATCGAAATAATCGTGCAAGCTCATTTTCGTAAAACTTAACATAGAAGAACAAAAAAAAAGTGTACACCAAGCAACTTTGATAGTCCGAAGTTGCTCAACTCTCTCTATGGAGGAGCTTTTAACGGTTTTGTCCATTTGTCATAGAAAGTCGGTATTTTGGCATCGAAATAATCCCGGAAGCTCATTTTCGTAAAACTTAACATAGAAGAGCAATAAAAAGTGTACACCGAGCAACTTTGATAGTCCGAAGTTGCTCAACTCTCTCTATGGAGGAGCTTTTAACGGTTTTGTCCATTTGTCATAGAACGGTGGTGTTTTGGCATCGAAATAATCGTGCAAGCTCATTTTCGTAAAATTTAACATAAAAGAACAATAAAAAGTGTACACCGAGCAACTTTGATTGTCTGAAGTTGCTCAACTCTTTCTATGGAGGAGCTTTTAACGGTTTTGTCCATTTGTCATAGAAAGCTAATGTTTTGGCATCGAAATAATCTTGAAAGCTTATACTCGTCAAATTTGACTTAGTAGAACAATATAAATTGTACACCGAGCAACTTTGATTGTCCGAAGTTTCTCAACTCTCTCTATGGAGGTGCTTTTAACGGTTTTGTCCATTTGTCATACAAAATTGGTGTTTTTGCATCGAAATCATCCCGGAAGCTCATTTTCGTAAAACTTAACATAGAAGAACAAAAAAAAAGTGTACACCGAGCAACTTTGATAGTACGAAGTTGCTCAAATCTATCTATGGAAGAGCTTTTAACGGTTTTGTCCATTTATCATAAAAAGTTGGTGTTTTCGCATCGAAATAATCCTGAAAGCTCATTTTCGTAAAATTTCACATAGAAGAACAATAAAAAGTATATCCTGAGCAACTTTGACAGTCCGAAGTTGCTCAACTCTCTCTATGGAGGAGCTTTTAACGGTTTTGTCCATTTGTCATATAAAGTTGGTGTTTTGGCATCGAAATAATCGTGCAAGCTCATTTTCGTAAAATTTAACATAAAAGAACAATAAAAAGTGTACACCGAGAAACTTTGATTGTCCGAAGTTGCTCAACTCTCTCTATGGAGGAGCTTTTAACGGTTTTGTCCATTTGTCATAGAAAGTTGGTGTTTTTGCATCGAAATAATCCTGGAAGCTCATTTTCATAAAATCTAACATAGAAGAATAATAAAAAGTGTACACCGAGCAACTTCGATAGTCCGAAGTTGCTCAACTCTCTCTATGGAGGAGCTTTTAACGGTTTTGTCCATTTGTCATAGAACGGTGGTGTTTTGGCATCGAAATAATCGTGCAAGCTCATTTTCGTAAAATTTAACATAAAAGAACAATAAAAAGTGTACACCGAGCAACTTTGATGGTCTGAGGTTGCTCAACTCTCTCTATGGAGGACCTTTTAACGGTTTTGTCCATTTGTCATAGAAAGTTGCTGTTTTGGCATCGAAATAATCTTGGAAGCTTATAGTCGTAAAATTTGACATAGTAGAACAATATAAAGTGTACACCGAGCAACTTTGATTGTCCGAAGTTGCTCAACTCTCTCTATGGAGGAGCTTTTAACGGTTTTGTCCATTTGTCATAGAAAGTTGGTGTTTTGGCATTGAAATAATCCTGGAATCTCATTTTCGTAAAACTTAACATAGAAGAACAATAAAAAGTGTTCACCGAGCAACTTTGATAGTCCGAAGTTGCTCAACTCTATCTATGGAAGAGCTTTTAAAGGTTTTGTCCATTTATCATAAAAAGTTGGTGTTTTGGCATCGAAATAATCCTGAAAGCTCATTTTCGTAAAATTTCACATAGAAGAACAATAAAAAGTATATCCTGAGCAACTTTGACAGTCCGAAGTTGCTCAACTCTCTCTATAGAGGAGCTTTTAACGGTTTTGTCCATTTGTCATAGAAAGTTGGTGTTTTGGCATCGAAATAATCGTGCAAGCTCATTTTCGTAAAACTTAACATAGAAGAACAAAAAAAAAGTGTACACCAAGCAACTTTGATAGTCCGAAGTTGCTCAACTCTCTCTATGGAGGAGCTTTTAACGGTTTTGTCCATTTGTCATAGAAAGTCGGTATTTTGGCATCGAAATAATCCCTGAAGCTCATTTTCGTAAAACTTAACATAGAAGAGCAATAAAAAGTGTACACCGAGCAACTTTGATAGTCCGAA
The DNA here is from genome assembly GCA_963580455.1 of Euonymus europaeus. Classification (NCBI taxonomy): domain Eukaryota; kingdom Viridiplantae; phylum Streptophyta; class Magnoliopsida; order Celastrales; family Celastraceae; genus Euonymus; species Euonymus europaeus. Next base: position 11,028,288 of record OY756967.1, on the reverse strand, counting down.
GTTGCTCAACTCTCTCTATGGAGGAGCTTTTAACGGTTTTGTCCATTTGTCATAGAACGGTGGTGTTTTGGCATCGAAATAATCGTGCAAGCTCATTTTCGTAAAATTTAACATAAAAGAACAATAAAAAGTGTACACCGAGCAACTTTGATTGTCTGAAGTTGCTCAACTCTTTCTATGGAGGAGCTTTTAACGGTTTTGTCCATTTGTCATAGAAAGCTAATGTTTTGGCATCGAAATAATCTTGAAAGCTTATACTCGTCAAATTTGACTTAGTAGAACAATATAAATTGTACACCGAGCAACTTTGATTGTCCGAAGTTTCTCAACTCTCTCTATGGAGGTGCTTTTAACGGTTTTGTCCATTTGTCATACAAAATTGGTGTTTTTGCATCGAAATCATCCCGGAAGCTCATTTTCGTAAAACTTAACATAGAAGAACAAAAAAAAAGTGTACACCGAGCAACTTTGATAGTCCGAAGTTGCTCAAATCTATCTATGGAAGAGCTTTTAACGGTTTTGTCCATTTATCATAAAAAGTTGGTGTTTTCGCATCGAAATAATCCTGAAAGCTCATTTTCGTAAAATTTCACATAGAAGAACAATAAAAAGTATATCCTGAGCAACTTTGACAGTCCGAAGTTGCTCAACTCTCTCTATGGAGGAGCTTTTAACGGTTTTGTCCATTTGTCATATAAAGTTGGTGTTTTGGCATCGAAATAATCGTGCAAGCTCATTTTCGTAAAATTTAACATAAAAGAACAATAAAAAGTGTACACCGAGAAACTTTGATTGTCCGAAGTTGCTCAACTCTCTCTATGGAGGAGCTTTTAACGGTTTTGTCCATTTGTCATAGAAAGTTGGTGTTTTTGCATCGAAATAATCCTGGAAGCTCATTTTCATAAAATCTAACATAGAAGAATAATAAAAAGTGTACACCGAGCAACTTCGATAGTCCGAAGTTGCTCAACTCTCTCTATGGAGGAGCTTTTAACGGTTTTGTCCATTTGTCATAGAACGGTGGTGTTTTGGCATCGAAATAATCGTGCAAGCTCATTTTCGTAAAATTTAACATAAAAGAACAATAAAAAGTGTACACCGAGCAACTTTGATGGTCTGAGGTTGCTCAACTCTCTCTATGGAGGACCTTTTAACGGTTTTGTCCATTTGTCATAGAAAGTTGCTGTTTTGGCATCGAAATAATCTTGGAAGCTTATAGTCGTAAAATTTGACATAGTAGAACAATATAAAGTGTACACCGAGCAACTTTGATTGTCCGAAGTTGCTCAACTCTCTCTATGGAGGAGCTTTTAACGGTTTTGTCCATTTGTCATAGAAAGTTGGTGTTTTGGCATTGAAATAATCCTGGAATCTCATTTTCGTAAAACTTAACATAGAAGAACAATAAAAAGTGTTCACCGAGCAACTTTGATAGTCCGAAGTTGCTCAACTCTATCTATGGAAGAGCTTTTAAAGGTTTTGTCCATTTATCATAAAAAGTTGGGGTTTTGGCATCGAAATAATCCTGAAAGCTCATTTTCGTAAAATTTCACATAGAAGAACAATAAAAAGTATATCCTGAGCAACTTTGACAGTCCGAAGTTGCTCAACTCTCTCTATAGAGGAGCTTTTAACGGTTTTGTCCATTTGTCATAGAAAGTTGGTGTTTTGGCATCGAAATAATCGTGCAAGCTCATTTTCGTAAAACTTAACATAGAAGAACAAAAAAAAAGTGTACACCAAGCAACTTTGATAGTCCGAAGTTGCTCAACTCTCTCTATGGAGGAGCTTTTAACGGTTTTGTCCATTTGTCATAGAAAGTCGGTATTTTGGCATCGAAATAATCCCGGAAGCTCATTTTCGTAAAACTTAACATAGAAGAGCAATAAAAAGTGTACACCGAGCAACTTTGATAGTCCGAAGTTGCTCAACTCTCTCTATGGAGGAGCTTTTAACGGTTTTGTCCATTTGTCATAGAACGGTGGTGTTTTGGCATCGAAATAATCGTGCAAGCTCATTTTCGTAAAATTTAACATAAAAGAACAATAAAAAGTGTACACCGAGCAACTTTGATTGTCTGAAGTTGCTCAACTCTTTCTATGGAGGAGCTTTTAACGGTTTTGTCCATTTGTCATAGAAAGCTAATGTTTTGGCATCGAAATAATCTTGAAAGCTTATACTCGTCAAATTTGACTTAGTAGAACAATATAAATTGTACACCGAGCAACTTTGATTGTCCGAAGTTTCTCAACTCTCTCTATGGAGGTGCTTTTAACGGTTTTGTCCATTTGTCATACAAAATTGGTGTTTTTGCATCGAAATCATCCCGGAAGCTCATTTTCGTAAAACTTAACATAGAAGAACAAAAAAAAAGTGTACACCGAGCAACTTTGATAGTACGAAGTTGCTCAAATCTATCTATGGAAGAGCTTTTAACGGTTTTGTCCATTTATCATAAAAAGTTGGTGTTTTCGCATCGAAATAATCCTGAAAGCTCATTTTCGTAAAATTTCACATAGAAGAACAATAAAAAGTATATCCTGAGCAACTTTGACAGTCCGAAGTTGCTCAACTCTCTCTATGGAGGAGCTTTTAACGGTTTTGTCCATTTGTCATATAAAGTTGGTGTTTTGGCATCGAAATAATCGTGCAAGCTCATTTTCGTAAAATTTAACATAAAAGAACAATAAAAAGTGTACACCGAGAAACTTTGATTGTCCGAAGTTGCTCAACTCTCTCTATGGAGGAGCTTTTAACGGTTTTGTCCATTTGTCATAGAAAGTTGGTGTTTTTGCATCGAAATAATCCTGGAAGCTCATTTTCATAAAATCTAACATAGAAGAATAATAAAAAGTGTACACCGAGCAACTTCGATAGTCCGAAGTTGCTCAACTCTCTCTATGGAGGAGCTTTTAACGGTTTTGTCCATTTGTCATAGAACGGTGGTGTTTTGGCATCGAAATAATCGTGCAAGCTCATTTTCGTAAAATTTAACATAAAAGAACAATAAAAAGTGTACACCGAGCAACTTTGATGGTCTGAGGTTGCTCAACTCTCTCTATGGAGGACCTTTTAACGGTTTTGTCCATTTGTCATAGAAAGTTGCTGTTTTGGCATCGAAATAATCTTGGAAGCTTATAGTCGTAAAATTTGACATAGTAGAACAATATAAAGTGTACACCGAGCAACTTTGATTGTCCGAAGTTGCTCAACTCTCTCTATGGAGGAGCTTTTAACGGTTTTGTCCATTTGTCATAGAAAGTTGGTGTTTTGGCATTGAAATAATCCTGGAATCTCATTTTCGTAAAACTTAACATAGAAGAACAATAAAAAGTGTTCACCGAGCAACTTTGATAGTCCGAAGTTGCTCAACTCTCTCTATGGAAGAGCTTTTAAAGGTTTTGTCCATTTATCATAAAAAGTTGGTGTTTTGGCATCGAAATAATCCTGAAAGCTCATTTTCGTAAAATTTCACATAGAAGAACAATAAAAAGTATATCCTGAGCAACTTTGACAGTCCGAAGTTGCTCAACTCTCTCTATAGAGGAGCTTTTAACGGTTTTGTCCATTTGTCATAGAAAGTTGGTGTTTTGGCATCGAAATAATCGTGCAAGCTCATTTTCGTAAAACTTAACATAGAAGAACAAAAAAAAAGTGTACACCAAGCAACTTTGATAGTCCGAAGTTGCTCAACTCTCTCTATGGAGGAGCTTTTAACGGTTTTGTCCATTTGTCATAGAAAGTCGGTATTTTGGCATCGAAATAATCCCGGAAGCTCATTTTCGTAAAACTTAACATAGAAGAGCAATAAAAAGTGTACACCGAGCAACTTTGATAGTCCGAAGTTGCTCAACTCTCTCTATGGAGGAGCTTTTAACGGTTTTGTCCATTTGTCATAGAAAGTTGGTGTTTTGGCATCGAAATAATCCCGGAAGCTCATTTTCGTAAAACTTAACATAAAAGAACAATAAAAGGTGTACACCGAGCAACTTTGATGGTCTGAGGTTGCTCAACTCTCTCTATGGAGGAGCTTTTAACGGTTTTGTCCATTTGTCATAGAAAGTTGGTGTTTTGGCATCGAAATAATCCCGGAAGCTCATTTTCGTAAAACTTAACATAAAAGAACAATAAAAGGTGTACACCGAGCAACTTTGATAGTCTGAAGTTGCTCAACTCTCTCTATGGAGGAGCTTTTAACGGTTTTGTCCATTTGTCATAGAAAGTTGGTGTTTTGGCATCGAAATAATCGTGCAAGCTCATTTTCGTAAAATTTAACATAAAAGAACAATAAAAGGTGTTCACCGAGCAACTTTGATGGTCTGACGTTGCTCAACTCTCTCTATGGAGGACCTTTTAACGGTTTTGTCCATTTGTCATAGAAAGTTGCTGTTTTGGCATCGAAATAATCGTGCAAGCTTATACTCGTAAAATTTGACTTAGTAGAACAATATAAAGTGTACACCGAGAAACTTTGATTGTCCAAAGTTGCTCAACTCTCTCTATGGAGGAGCTTTTAACGGTTTTGTCCATTTGTCATAGAAAGTAGGTATTTTGGCATCGAAATAATCCCGGAATCTCATTTTCGTAAAACTTAACATAGAAGAACAATAAAAAGTGTACATCGAGCAACTTTGATAGTCCGAAGTTTCTCAACTCTCTTTATGGAAGATGCTTTTAACGGTTTTGCCCATTTGTCATAGAAAGTTGGTGTTTTGGCATCGAAATAATCGTGCAAGCTCATTTTCGTAAAATTTAACATAAAATAACAATAAAAAGTGTACACCGAGCAACTTTGATTGTCTGAAGTTGCTCAACTCTTTCTATGGAGGAGCTTTTAACGGTTTTGTCCATTTGTCATAGAAAGCTAATGTTTTGGCGTCGAAATAATCTTGAAAGCTTATACTCGTAAAATTTGACTTAGTAGAAAAATATAAAGTGTACACCGAGCAACTTTGATTGTCCGAAGTTGCTCAACTCTCTCTGTGGAGGAGCTTTTAACGGTTTTGTCCATTTGTCATAGAAAGTTGGTGTTTTGGCATTGAAATAATCCTGGAATCTCATTTTCGTAAAATTTGACAAAGAAGAACAATAAAAGGTGTACACCGAGCAACTTTGATGGTCTGACGTTGCTCAACTCTCTCTATGGAGGACCTTTTAACGGTTTTGTCCATTTGTCATAGAAAGTTGTTGTTTTGGCATCGAAATAATCTTGGAAGTTTATACTCGTAAAATTTGACTTAGTAGAACAATATAAAGTGTACACCGAGCAACTTTGATTGTCCGAAGTTGCTCAACTCTCTCTGTGGAGGAGCTTTTCACGGTTTTGTCCATTTGTCATAGAAAGTTGGTGTTTTTGCATTGCAATAATCCTGGAAGCTCATTTTCGTAAAATTTAACATAGAAGAACAATAAAAAGTGTACACCGAGCAACTTTGATAGTTCGAAGTTGCTCAACTCTCTCTATGGACGAGCTTTTAACGGTTTTGTCCATTTGTCATAGAAAGTAGGTGTTTTGGCATCGAAATAATCCCGGAAGCTCATTTTCGTAAAACTTAACATAGAAGAACAATAAAAAGTGTACACCGAGTAACTTTGATAGTCTGAAGTTGCTCAAGTCTCTCTATGGAGGAGCTTTTAACGGTTTTGTCCATTTGTCATAGAAAGTTGGTGTTTTGGCATCGAAATAATCGTGCAAGCTCATTTTCGTAAAATTTAACATAAAAGAACAATAAAAGGTGTACACCGAGCAACTTTGATGGTCTGACGTTGCTCAACTCTCTCTATGGAGGACCTTTTAACGGTTTTGTCCATTTGTCATAGAAAGTTGGTGTTTTGGCATCGAAATAATCGTGCAAGCTTATACTCGTAAAATTTGACTTAGTAGAACAATATAAAGTGTACACCGAGCAACTTTGATTGTCCGAAGTTGCTCAACTCTCTCTGTGGAGGAGCTTTTCACGGTTTTGTCCATTTGTCATAGAAAGTTGGTGTTTTTGCATTGAAATAATCCTGGAAGCTCATTTTCGTAAAATTTAACATAGAAGAACAATAAAAAGTGTACACCGAGCAACTTTGATAGTTCGAAGTTGCTCAACTCTCTCTATGGACGAGCTTTTAACGGTTTTGTCCATTTGTCATAGAAAGTAGGTGTTTAAGCATCGAAATAATCCCGGAAGCTCATTTTCGTAAAACTTAACATAGAAGAACAATAAAAAGTGTACACCGAGTAACTTTGATAGTCTGAAGTTGCTCAACTCTCTCTATGGAGGAGCTTTTAACGGTTTTGTCCATTTGTCATAGAAAGTTGGTGTTTTCGCATCGAAATAATCGTGCAAGCTCATTTTCGTAAAATTTAACATAAAAGAACAATAAAAGGTGTACACCGAGCAACTTTGATGGTCTGACGTTGCTCAACTCTCTCTATGGAGGACATTTTAACGGTTTTGTCCATTTGTCATAGAAAGTTGGTGTTTTGGCATCGAAATAATCGTGCAAGCTTATACTCGTAAAATTTGACTTAGTAGAACAATATAAAGTGTACACCGAGCAACTTTGATTGTCCGAAGTTGCTCAACTGTCTCTGTGGAGGAGCTTTTCACGGTTTTGTCCATTTGTCATAGAAAGTTGGTGTTTTTGCATTGAAATAATCCTGGAAGCTCATTTTCGTAAAATTTAACATAGAAGAACAATAAAAAGTGTACACCGAGCAACTTTGATAGTTCGAAGTTGCTCAACTCTCTCTATGGACGAGCTTTTAACGATTTTGTCCATTTGTCATAGAAAGTAGGTGTTTTGGCATCGAAATAATCCCGGAAGCTCATTTTCGTAGAACTTAACATAGACGAACAATAAAAAGTGTACACCGAGTAACTTTGATAGTCTGAAGTTGCTCAACTCTCTCTATGGAGGAGCTTTTAACGGTTTTGTCCATTTGTCATAGAAAGTTGGTGTTTTGGCATCGAAATAATCGTGCAAGCTCATTTTCGTAAAATTTAACATAAAAGAACAATAAAAGGTGTACACCGAGCAACTTTGATGGTCTGACGTTGCTCAACTCTCTCTATGGAGGACCTTTTAACGGTTTTGTCCATTTGTCATAGAAAGTTGCTGTTTTGGCATCGAAATAATCGTGCAAGCTTATACTCGTAAAATTTGACTTAGTAGAACAATATAAAGTGTACATCGAGAAACTTTGATAGTCCGAAGTTGCTCAACTCTCTCTATGGAAGATGCTTTTAACGGTTTTGCCCATTTGTCATAGAAAGTTGGTGTTTTGGCATCGAAATAATCTTGAAAGCTTATACTCGTAAAATTTGACTTAGTAGAACAATATAAAGTGTACACCGAGCAACTTTGATTGTCCGAAGTTGCTCAACTCTTTCTATGGAGGAGCTTTTAACGGTTTTGTCCATTTGTCATAGAAAGTAGGTGTTTTGGCATCAAAATAATCTCGGAAGCTCATATTCGTAAAACTTAACATAGAAGAGCAATAAAAAGTGTACACCGAGCAACTTTGATAGTCCGAAGTTGCTCAACTCTCTCTATGGAGGAGCTTTTAACGGTTTTGTCCATTTGTCATAGAAAGTTGGTGTTTTGGCATCGAAATAATCCCGGAAGCTCATTTTCGTAAAATTTAACATAGAAGAACAATAAAAAGTGTACACCGAGCAACTTTGATAGTCTGAAGTTGCTCAACTCTCTCTATGGAGGAGCTTTTAACGGTTTTATCCATTTGTCATAGAAAGTTGGTGTTTTGGCATCGAAATAATCGTGCAAGCTCATTTTCGTAAAATTTAACATAAAAGAACAATAAAAGGTGTTCACCGAGCAACTTTGATGGTCTGACGTTGCTCAACTCTCTCTATGGAGGACCTTTTAACGGTTTTGTCCATTTGTCATAGAAAGTTGCTGTTTTGGCATCGAAATAATCGTGCAAGCTTATACTCGTAAAATTTGACTTAGTAGAACAATATAAAGTGTACACCGAGAAACTTTGATTGTCCGAAGTTGTTCAACTCTCTCTATGGAGGAGCTTTTAACGGTTTTGTCCATTTGTAATAGAAAGTAGGTATTTTGGCATCGAAATAATCCCGGAAGCTCATTTTCGTAAAACATAACATAGAAGAACAATAAAAAGTGTACATCGAGCAACCTTGATAGTCCGAAGTTTCTCAACTCTCTCTATGGAAGATGCTTTTAACGGTTTTGCCCATTTGTCATAGAAAGTTGGTGTTTTGGCATCGAAATAATCGTGCAAGCTCATTTTCGTAAAATTTAACATAAAATAACAATAAAAAGTGTACACCGAGCAACTTTGATTGTCCGAAGTTGCTCAACTCTTTCTATGGAGGAGCTTTTAACGGTTTTGTCCATTTGTCATAGAAAGCTAATGTTTTGGCATCGAAATAATTTTGAAAGCTTATACTCGTAAAATTTGACTTAGTAGAACAATATAAAGTGTACACCGAGCAACTTTGATTGTCCGAAGTTGCTCAACTCTCTCTGTGGAGGAGCTTTTAACGGTTTTGTCCATTTGTCATAGAAAGTTGGTGTTTTGGCATTGAAATAATCCTGGAATCTCATTTTCGTAAAATTTGACAAAGAAGAACAATAAAAGGTGTACACCGAGCAACTTTGATGCTCTGACGTTGCTCAACTCTCTCTATGGAGGACCTTTTAACGGTTTTGTCCATTTGTCATAGAAAGTTGTTGTTTTGGCATCGAAATAATCTTGGAAGTTTATACTCGTAAAAATTGACTTAGTAGAACAATATAAAGTGTACACCGAGCAACTTTGATTGTCCGAAGTTGCTCAACTCTCTCTGTGGAGGAGCTTTTCACGGTTTTGTCCATTTGTCATAGAAAGTTGGTGTTTTTGCATTGCAATAATCCTGGAAGCTCATTTTCGTAAAATTTAACATAGAAGAACAATAAAAAGTGTACACCGAGCAACTTTGATAGTCCGAAGTTGCTCAACTCTCTCTATGGATGAGCTTTTAACGGTTTTGTCCATTTGTCATAGAAAGTAGGTGTTTTGGCATCGAAATAATCCCGGAAGCTCATTTTCGTAAAACTTAACATAGAAGAACAATAAAAAGTGTACACCGAGTAACTTTGATAGTCTGAAGTTGCTCAACTCTCTCTATGGAGGAGCTTTTAACGGTTTTGTCCATTTGTCATAGAAAGTTGGTGTTTTGGCATCGAAATAATCGTGCAAGCTCATTTTCGTAAAATTTAACATAAAAGAACAATAAAAGGTGTACACCGAGCAACTTTGATGGTCTGACGTTGCTCAACTCTCTCTATGGAGGACCTTTTAACGGTTTTGTCCATTTGTCATAGAAAGTTGGTGTTTTGGCATCGAAATAATCGTGCAAGCTTATACTCGTAAAATTTGACTTAGTAGAACAATATAAAGTGTACACCGAGCAACTTTGATTGTCCGAAGTTGCTCAACTCTCTCTGTGGAGGAGCCTTTCACGGTTTTGTCCATTTGTCATAGAAAGTTGCTGTTTTGGCATCGAAATAATCGTGCAAGCTTATACTCGTAAAATTTGACTTAGTAGAACAATATAAAGTGTACATCGAGAAACTTTGATCGTCCGAAGTTGCTCAACTCTCTCCATGGAAGATGCTTTTAACGGTTTTGCCCATTTGTCATAGAAAGTTGGTGTTTTGGCATCGAAATAATCTTGAAAGCTTATACTCGTAAAATTTGACTTAGTAGAACAATATAAAGTGTACACCGAGCAACTTTGATTGTCCGAAGTTGCTCAACTCTTTCTATGGAGGAGCTTTTAACGGTTTTGTCCATTTGTCATAGAAAGTAGGTGTTTTGACATCAAAATAATCCCGGAAGCTCATATTCGTAAAACTTAACATAGAAGAGCAATAAAAAGTGTACACCGAGCAACTTTGATAGTCCGAAGTTGCTCAACTCTCTATATGGAGGAGCTTTTAACGGTTTTGTCCATTTGTCATAGAAAGTTGGTGTTTTGGCATCGAAATAATCCCGGAAGCTCATTTTCGTAAAATTTAACATAGAAGAACAATAAAAAGTGTACACCGAGCAACTTTGATAGTCTGAAGTTGCTCAACTCTCTCTATGGAGGAGCTTTTAACGGTTTTGTCCATTTGTCATAGAAAGTTGTTGTTTTGGCATCGAAATAATCGTGCAAGCTCATTTTCGTAAAATTTAACATAAAAGAACAATAAAAGGTGTTCACCGAGCAACTTTGATGGTCTGACGTTGCTCAACTCTCTCTATGGAGGACCTTTTAACGGTTTTGTCCATTTGTCATAGAAAGTTGCTGTTTTGGCATCGAAATAATCGTGCAAGCTTATACTCGTAAAATTTGACTTAGTAGAACAATATAAAGTGTACACCGAGAAACTTTGATTGTCCGAAGTTGTTCAACTCTCTCTATGGAGGAGCTTTTAACGGTTTTGTCCATTTGTCATAGAAAGTAGGTATCTTGGCATCGAAATAATCCCGGAAGCTCATTTTCGTAAAACTTAACATAGAAGAACAATAAAAAGTGTACATCGAGCAACTTTGATAGTCCGAAGTTTCTCAACTCTCTCTATGGAAGATGCTTTTAACGGTTTTGCCCATTTGTCATAGAAAGTTGGTGTTTTGGCATCGAAATAATCGTGCAAGCTCATTTTCGTAAAATTTAACATAAAATAACAATAAAAAGTGTACACCGAGCAACTTTGATTGTCTGAAGTTGCTCAACTCTTTCTATGGAGGAGCTTTTAACGGTTTTGTCCATTTGTCATAGAAAGCTAATGTTTTGGCATCGAAATAATCTTGAAAGCTTATACTCGTAAAATTTGACTTAGTAGAACAATATAAAGTATACACCGAGCAACTTTGATTGTCCGAAGTTGCTCAACTCTCTCTGTGGAGGAGCTTTTAACAGTTTTGTCCATTTGTCATAGAAAGTTGGAGTTTTGGCATTGAAATAATCCTGGAATCTCATTTTCGTAAAATTTGACAAAGAAGAACAATAAAAGGTGTACACCGAGCAACTTTGATGGTCTGACGTTGCTCAACTCTCTCTATGGAGGACCTTTTAACGGTTTTGTCCATTTGTCATAGAAAGTTGTTGTTTTTGTATCGAAATAATCTTGGAAGTTTATACTCGTAAAATTTGACTTAGTAGAACAATATAAAGTGTACACCGAGCAACTTTGATTGTCCGAAGTTGCTCAACTCTCTCTGTGGAGGACCTTTTCACGGTTTTGTCCATTTGTCATAGAAAGTTGCTGTTTTGGCATCGAAATAATCGTGCAAGCTTATACTCGTAAAATTTGACTTAGTAGAACAATATAAAGTGTACACCGAGCAACTTTGATTGTCCGAAGTTGCTCAACTCTCTCTGTGGAGGAGCTTTTCACGGTTTTGTCCATTTGTCATAGAAAGTTGCTGTTTTGGCATCGAAATAATCGTGCAAGCTTATACTCGTAAAATTTGACTTAGTAGAACAATATAAAGTGTACATCGAGAAACTTTGATAGTCCGAAGTTGCTCAACTCTCTCTATGGAAGATGCTTTTAACGGTTTTGCCCATTTGTCATAGAAAGTTGGTGTTTTGGCATCGAAATAATCTTGAAAGCTTATACTCGTAAAATTTGACTTAGTAGAACAATATAAAGTGTACACCGAGCAACTTTGATTGTCCGAAGTTGCTCAACTCTTTCTATGGAGGAGCTTTTAACGGTTTTGTCCATTTGTCATAGAAAGTAGGTGGTTTGGCATCAAAATAATCCCGGAAGCTCATATTCGTAAAACTTAACATAGAAGAGCAATAAAAAGTGTACACCGAGCAACTTTGATAGTCCGAAGTTGCTCAACTCTCTCTATGGAGGAGCTTTTAACGGTTTTGTCCATTTGTCATAGAAAGTTGGTGTTTTGGCATCGAAATAATCTCGGAAGCTCATTTTCGTAAAATTTAACATAGAAGAACAATAAAAAGTGTACACCGAGCAACTTTGATAGTCGGAAGTTGCTCAACTCTCTCTCTATGGAGGAGCTTTTAACGGTTTTGTCCATTTGTCATAGAAAGTTGGTGTTTTGGCATCGAAATAATCGTGCAAGCTCATTTTCGTAAAATTTAACATAAAAGAACAATAAAAGGTGTTCACCGAGCAACTTTGATGGTCTGACGTTGCTCAACTCTCCCTATGGAGGACCTTTTAACGGTTTTGTCCATTTGTCATAGAAAGTTGCTGTTTTGGCATCGAAATAATCGTGCAAGCTTATACTCGTAAAATTTGACTTAGTAGAACAATATAAAGTGTACACCGAGAAACTTTGATTGTCCGAAGTTGTTCAACTCTCTCTATGGAGGAGCTTTTAACGGTTTTGTCCATTTGTCATAGAAAGTAGGTATTTTGGCATCGAAATAATCTCGGAAGCTCATTTTCGTAAAACTTAACATAGAAGAACAATAAAAAGTGTACATCGAGCAACTTTGATAGTCCGAAGTTTCTCAACTCTCTCTATGGAAGATGCTTTTAACGGTTTTGCCCATTTGTCATAGAAAGTTGGTGTTTTGGCATCGAAATAATCGTGCAAGCTCATTTTCGTAAAATTTAACATAAAATAACAATAAAAAGTGTACACCGAGCAACTTTGATAGTCTGAAGTCGCTCAACTCTCTCTATGGAGGAGCTTTTAACGGTTTTGTCCATTTGTCATACAAAGTTGGTGTTTTGGCATCGAAATAATCGTGTAAGCTCATTTTCGTAAAATTTAACATAAAAGAACAATAAAAGGTGTACACCGAGCAACTTTGATGGTCTGACGTTGCTCAACTCTCTCTCTGGAGGACCTTTTAACGGTTTTGTCCATTTGTCATAGAAAGTTGGTGTTTTGGCATCGAAATAATCGTGCAAGCTTATACTCGTAAAATTTGACTTAGTAGAACAATATAAAGTGTACACCCGAGCAACTTTGATTGTCCGAAGTTGCTCAACTCTCTCTGTGGAGGAGCTTTTCACGGTTTTGTCCATTTGTCATAGAAAGTTGCTGTTTTGGCATCAAAATAATCGTGCAAGCTCATTTTCGTAAAATTTAACATAAAAGAACAATAAAAGGTGTACACCGAGCAACTTTGATGGTCTGACGTTGCCTCAACTCTCTCTATGGAGGACCTTTTAACGGTTTTGTCCATTTGTCATAGAAAGTTGGTGTTTTGGCATCGAAATAATCGTGCAAGCTTATACTCGTAAAATTTGACTTAGTAGAACAATATAAAGTGTACACCGAGCAACTTTGATTGTCCGAAGTTGCTCAACTCTCTCTGTGGAGGAGCTTTTCACGGTTTTGTCCATTTGTCATAGAAAGTTGGTGTTTCTGCATTGAAATAATCATGGAAGCTCATTTTCGTAAAATTTAACATAGAAGAACAATAAAAAGTGTACACCGAGCAACTTTGATAGTTCGAAGTTGCTCAACTCTCTCTATGGATGAGCTTTTAACGGTTTTGTCCATTTTTCATAGAAAGTAGGTGTTTTGGCATCGAAATAATCCCGAAAGCTCATTTTCGTAAAACTTAACATAGAAGAACAATAAAAAGTGTACACCGAGTAACTTTGATAGTCTGAAGTTGCTCAACTCTCTCTATGGAGGAGCTTTTAACGGTTTTGTCCATTTGTCATAGAAAGTTGGTGTTTTGGCATCGAAATAATCGTGCAAGCTCATTTTCGTAAAATTTAACATAAAAGAACAATAAAAGGTGTACACCGAGCAACTTTGATGGTCTGACGTTGCTCAACTCTCTCTATGGAGGACCTTTTAACGGTTTTGTCCATTTGTCATAGAAAGTTGCTGTTTTGGCATCGAAATAATCGTGCAAGCTTATACTCTTAAAATTTGACTTAGTAGAACAATATAAAGTGTACATCGAGAAACTTTGATAGTCCGAAGTTGCTCAACTCTCTCTATGGAAGATGCTTTTAACGGTTTTGCCCATTTGTCATAGAAAGTTGGTGTTTTGGCATCGAAATAATCTTGAAAGCTTATACTCGTAAAATTTGACTTAGTAGAACAATATAAAGTGTACACCGAGCAACTTTGATTGTCCGAAGTTGCTCAACTCTTTCTATGGAGGAGCTTTTAACGGTTTTGTCCATTTGTCATAGAAAGCTAATGTTTTGGCATCGAAATAATCTTGAAAGCTTATACTCGTAAAATTTGACTTAGTAGAACAATATAAAGTGTACACCGAGCAACTTTGATTGTCCGAAGTTGCTCAACTCTTTCTATGGAGGAGCTTTTAACGGTTTTGTCCATTTGTCATAGAAAGCTAATGTTTTGGCATCGAAATAATCTTGAAAGCTTATACTCGTAAAATTTGACTTAGTAAAACAATATAAAGTGTACTCCAGCAACTTTGATAGTCCGAAGTTGCTCAACTCTCTCTATGGAAGAGCTTTTAAAGGTTTTGTCCATTTATCATAAAACGTTGGTGTTTTGGCATCGAAATAATCCTGGAAGCTCATTTTCGTAAAATTTCACGTAGAAGAACAATAAAAAGTGTACACCGAGAAACTTTGATTGTCCGAATTTGCTCAACTCTCTCTATGGAGGAGCTTTTAACGGTTTTGTCTGTTTGTCATAGAAAGTTGGAATTTTGGCATCGAAATAATTCCGGAAGCTCATTTTCGTAAACTTAACATAGAAGAACAAAAAAAAAGTGTACACCGAGCAACTTTGATAGTCCGAAGTTGCTCAACTCTCTCTATGGAAGATGTTTTTAACGGTTTTGCCCATTTGTCATAGAAAGTTGGTGTTTTGGAATCGAAATAATCGTGCAAGCTCATTTTCGTAATATTTAACATAAAAGAACAATAAAAAGTGTACACCGAGCAACTTTGATTGTCTGAAGTTGCTCAACTCTTTCTATGGAGGAGCTTTTAACGGTTTTGTCCATTTGTCATAGAAAGCTAACGTTTTAGCATCGAAATAATCTTGAAAGCTTATACTCGTAAAATTTGACTTAGTAGAACAATATAAATTGTACACGGAGCAACTTTGATTGTCCGAAGTTGCTCAACTCTCTCTGTGGAGGAGCTTTTCACGGTTTTGTCCATTTGTCATAGAAAGTTGCTGTTTTGGCATCGAAATAATCGTGCAAGCTTATACTCGTAAAATTTGACTTAGTAGAACAATATAAAGTGTACACCGAGCAACTTTGATTGTCCGAAGTTGCTCAACTCTCTCTGTGGAGGAGCTTTTAACGGTTTTGTCCATTTGTTAGAGAAAGTTGGTGTTTTGGCATTGAAATAATCCTGGAATCTCATTTTTGTAAAATTTAACATAGAAGAACAATAAAAAGTATACACCGAGCAACTTTGATAGTCCGAAGTTGCTCAACTCTCTCTATGGAAGAGCTTTTAACGGTTTTGTCCATTTGTCATAGAAAGTAGGTGTTTTGGCATCAAAATAATCCCGGAAGCTCATTTTCGTAAAACTTAACATAGAAGAACAATAAAAAGTGTACACCGAGCAACTTTGATAGTCTGAAGTTGCTCAACTCTCTCTATGGAGGAGCTTTTAACGGTTTTGTCAATTTGTCATAGAAAGTTGGTGTTTTGGCATCGAAATAATCGTGCAAGCTCATTTTCGTAAAATTTAACATAAAAGAACAATAAAAGGTGTTCACCGAGCAACTTTGATGGTCTGACGTTGCTCAACTCTCTCTATGGAGGAGCTTTTAACGGTTTTGTCCATTTGTCATAGAAAGTTGGTGTTTTGGCATCGAAATAATCCCGGAAGCTCATTTTCGTAAAATTTAACATAGAAGAACAATAAAAAGTGTACACCGAGCAACTTTGATAGTCTGAAGTTGCTCAACTCTCTCTATGGAGGAGCTTTTAACGGTTTTGTCCATTTGTCATAGAAAGTTGGTGTTTTGGCATCGAAATAATCGTGCAAGCTCATTTTCGTAAAATTTAACATAAAAGAACAATAAAAGGTGTTCACCGAGCAAATTGATGGTCTGACGTTGCTCAACTCTCTCTATGGAGGACCTTTTAACGGTTTTGTCCATTTGTCATAGAAAGTCGCTGTTTTGGCATCGAAATAATCGTGCAAGCTTATACTCGTAAAATTTGACTTAGTAGAACAATATAAAGTGTACACCGAGAAACTTTGATTGTCCGAAGTTGCTCAACTCTCTCTATGGAGGAGCTTTTAACGGTTTTGTCCATTTGTCATAGAAAGTAGGTATTTTGGCATCGAAATAATCCCGGAAGCACATTTTCGTAAAATTTAACATAGAAGAACAATAAAAAGTGTACATCGAGCAACTTTGATAGTCCGAAGTTTCTCAACTCTCTCTATGGAGGACCTTTTAACGGTTTTGTCCATTTGTCATAGAAAGTTGCTGTTTTGGCATCGAAATAATCGTGCAAGCTTATACTCGTAAAATTTGACTTAGTAGAACAATATAAAGTGTACACCGAGAAACTTTGATTGTCCGAAGTTGCTCAACTCTCTCTATGGAGGACCTTTTAACGGTTTTGTCCATTTGTCATAGAAAGTTGTTGTTTTGGCATCGAAATAATCCCAGAAGCTCATTTTCGTAAAATTTAACATAAAAGAAGAATAAAAAGTGTACACCGAGCAACTTTGATAGTCCGAGGTTTCTCAACTCTCTCTAAGGCGGAGCTTTTAACGGTTTTGTCCATTTGTCATAGAAAGTTGGTGTTTTGGCATCGAAATAATCGTGGAAGCTCATTTTAATAAAATTTTAAATAAAAGAACAATAAAAGGTGTACACTGAGCAACTTTGATTGTCCGAAGATGCTCAACTCTCTTTATGGAGGGGCTTTTAACGGTTTTGTCCATTTGTCATAGAAAGTTCGTACTTTTTCATCGAAATAATCTAGGAAGCTTATACACGTAAAATTTTACATAGAAGAACAATAAAAGGTGTACACCGAGCAACTTTGATGGTCTGACGTTGCTCAACTCTCTCTATGGAGGACCTTTTAACGGTTTTGTCCATTTGTCATAGAAAGTTGCTGTTTTGGCATCGAAATAATCTTGGAAGCTTATAGTCGTAAAATTTGACATAGTAGAACAATATAAAGTGTACACCGAGCAACTTTGATTGTCCGAAGTTGCTCAACTCTCTCTATGGAGGAGCTTTTAACGGTTTTGTCCATTTGTCATAGAAAGTTGGTGTTTTGGCATCGAAATAATCGTGGAAGCTCATTTTCGTAAAATTTTAAATAAAAGAACAATAAAAGGTGTACACTGAGCAACTTTGATTGTCTGAAGTTGCTCAACTCTCTCTATGGAGGGGCTTTTAACGGTTTTGTCCATTTGTCATAGAAAGTTGATGTTTTTTCATCGAAATAATCTAGGAAGCTTATACACGTAAAATTTGGCATAGAAGAACAATAAAAGGTGTACACCGAGCAACATTGATGGTCTGACATTGCCCAACTCTGTCTATGGAGGACCTTTTATCGGTTTTGTCCATTTGTCATAGAAAGTTGCTGTTTTGGCATCGAAATAATCTTGGAAGCTTATACTCGTAAAATTTGACTTAGTAGAACAATATAAAGTGTACACCGAGCAACTTTGATTGTCCGAAGTTGCTCAACTCTCTCTGTGGAGGAGCTTTTAACGGTTTTGTCCATTTGTCAGAGAAAGTTGGTGTTTTGGCATTGAAATAATCCTGGAATCTCATTTTTGTAAAATTTAACATAGAAGAACAATAAAAAGTATACACCGAGCAACTTTGATAGTCCGAAGTTGCTCAACTCTCTCTATGGAAGAGCTTTTAACGGTTTTGTCCATTTGTCATAGAAAGTAGGTGTTTTGGCATCAAAATAATCCCGGAAGCTCATTTTCGTAAAACTTAAGATAGAAGAACAATAAAAAGTGTACACCGAGCAACTTTGATAGTCTGAAGTTGCTCAACTCTCTCTATGGAGGAGCTTTTAACGGTTTTGTCAATTTGTCATAGAAAGTTGGTGTTTTGGCATCGAAATAATCGTGCAAGCTCATTTTCGTAAAATTTAACATAAAAGAACAATAAAAGGTGTTCACCGAGCAACTTTGATGGTCTGACGTTGCTCAACTCTCTCTATGGAGGAGCTTTTAACGGTTTTGTCCATTTGTCATAGAAACTGTGGAGGAGCTTTTCACGGTTTTGTCCATTTGTCATAGAAAGTTGCTGTTTTGGCATCGAAATAATCGTGCAAGCTTATACTCGTAAAATTTGACTTAGTAGAACAATATAAAGTGTACACCGAGAAACTTTGATTGTCCGAAGTTGCTCAACTCTCTCTATGGAGGAGCTTTTAACGGTTTTGTCCATTTGTCATAGAAAGTAGGTATTTTGGCATCGAAATAATCCCGGAAGCACATTTTCGTAAAATTTAACATAGAAGAACAATAAAAAGTGTACATCGAGCAACTTTGATAGTCCGAAGTTTCTCAACTCTCACTATGGAAGATACTTTTAACGGTTTTGCCCATTTGTCATAAAAAGTTGGTGTTTTGGCATCGAAATAATCGTGCAAGCTCATTTTCGTAAAATTTAACATAAAATAACAATAAAAAGTGTACACCGAGCAACTTTGATTGTCTGAAGTTGCTCAACTCTTTCTATGGAGGAGCTTTTAACGGTTTTGTCCATTTGTCATAGAAAGCTAATGTTTTGGCATCGAAATAATCTTGAAAGCTTATACTCGTAAAATTTGACTTAGTAGAACAATATAAAGTGTACACCGAGCAACTTTGATTGTCCGAAGTTGCTCAACTCTCTCTGTGGAGGAGCTTTTAACGGTTTTGTCTATTTGTCATAGAAAGTTGGTGTTTTGGCATTGAAATAATCCTGGAATCTCATTTTCGTAAAATTTAACATAGAAGAACAATAAAAAGTATACACCGAGCAACTTCGATAGTCCGAAGTTGCTCAACTCTCTCTATGGAAGAGCTTTTAACGGTTTTGTCCATTTGTCATAGAAAGTAGGTGTTTTGGCATCAAAATAATCCCGGAAGCTCATTTTCGTAAAACTTAACATAGAAGAGCAATAAAAAGTGTACACCGAGCAACTTTGATAGTCCGAAGTTGCTCAACTCTCTCTATGGAGGAGCTTTTAACGGTTTTGTCCATTTGTCATAGAAAGTTGGTGTTTTGGCATCAAAATAATCCCGGAAGCTCATTTTCGTAAAACTTAACATAGAAGAGCATTAAAAAGTGTACACCGAGCAACTTTGATAGTCCGAAGTTGCTCAACTCTCTCTATGGAGGAGCTTTTAACGGTTTTGTCCATTTGTCATAGAAAGTTGGTGTTTTGGCATCGAAATAATCCCGGAAGCTCATTTGCGTAAAATTTAACATAGAAGAACAATAAAAAGTGTACACCGAGCAACTTTGATAGTCCGAAGTTGCTCAAATCTCTCTAAGGAGGAGCTTTTAACGGTTTTGTCCATTTGTCATAGAAAGTTGGTGTTTTGGCATCGAAATAATCTTGGAAGCTTATACTCGTAAAATTTGACCTAGTAGAACAATATAAAGTGTACACCGAGCAACTTTGATTGTCCGAAGTTGCTCAACTCTCTCTATGGAGGAGCTTTTAACGGTTTTGTCCATTTGTCATAGAAAGTAGGTATTTTGGCATCGAAATAATCCCGGAAGCTCATTTTCGTAAAACTTAACATAGAAGAACAGTAAAAAGTGTACATCGAGCAACTTTGATAGTCCGAAGTTTCTCAACTCTCTCTATGGAAGATGCTTTTAACGGTTTTGCCTATTTGTCATAGAAAGTTGGTGTTTTGGCATCGAAATAATCGTACAAGCTCGTTTTCGTAAAATTTAACATAAAATAACAATAAAAAGTGTACACCGAGCAACTTTGATTGTCTGAAGTTGCTCAACTCTTTCTATGGAGGAGCTTTTAACGGTTTTGTCCATTTGTCATATAGAAAGCTAATGTTTTGGCATCGAAATAATCTTGAAAGCTTATACTCGTAAAATTTGACTTAGTAGAACAATATAAAGTGTACACCGAGCAACTTTGATTGTCCGAAGTTGCTCAACTCTCTCTGTGGAGGAGCTTTTAACGGTTTTGTCTATTTGTCATAGAAAGTTGGTGTTTTGGCATTGAAATAATCCTGGAATCTCATTTTCGTAAAATTTAACATAGAAGAACAATAAAAAGTATACACCGAGCAACTTCGATAGTCCGAAGTTGCTCAACTCTCTCTATGGAAGAGCTTTTAACGGTTTTGTCCATTTGTCATAGAAAGTAGGTGTTTTGGCATCAAAATAATCCCGGAAGCTCATTTTCGTAAAACTTAACATAGAAGTGCAATAAAAAGTGTACACCGAGCAACTTTGATAGTCCGAAGTTGCTCAACTCTCTCTATGGAGGAGCTTTTAACGGTTTTATCCATTTGTGATAGAAAGTTGGTGTTTTGGCATCAAAATAATCCCGGAAGCTCATTTTCGTAAAACTTAACATAGAAGAGCAATAAAAAGTGTACACCGAGCAACTTTGATAGTCCGAAGTTGCTCAACTCTCTCTATGGAGGAGCTTTTAACGGTTTTGTCCATTTGTCATAGAAAGTTGGTGTTTTGGCATCGAAATAATCCCGGAAGCTCATTTTCGTAAAATTTAACATAGAAGAACAATAAAAAGTGTACACCGAGCAACTTTGATAGTCCGAAGTTGCTCAAATCTCTCTAAGGAGGAGCTTTTAACGGTTTTGTCCATTTGTCATAGAAAGTTGGTGTTTTGGCATCGAAATAATCTTGGAAGCTTATACTCGTAAAATTTGACCTAGTAGAACAATATAAAGTGTACACCGAGCAACTTTGATTGTCCGAAGTTGCTCAACTCTCTCTGTGGAGGAGCTTTTAACGGTTTTGTCTATTTGTCATAGAAAGTTGGTGTTTTGGCATTGAAATAATCCTGGAATCTCATTTTCGTAAAATTTAACATAGAAGAACAATAAAAAGTATACACCGAGCAACTTCGATAGTCCGAAGTTGCTCAACTCTCTCTATGGAAGAGCTTTTAACGGTTTTGTCCATTTGTCATAGAAAGTAGGTGTTTTGGCATCAAAATAATCCCGGAAGCTCATTTTCGTAAAACTTAACATAGAAGAGCAATAAAAAGTGTACACCGAGCAACTTTGATAGTCCGAAGTTGCTCAACTCTCTCTATGGAGGAGCTTTTAACGGTTTTGTCGATTTGTCATAGAAAGTTGGTGTTTTGGCATCAAAATAATCCCGGAAGCTCATTTTCGTAAAACTTAACATAGAAGAGCATTAAAAAGTGTACACCGAGCAACTTTGATAGTCCGAAGTTGCTCAACTCTCTCTATGGAGGAGCTTTTAACGGTTTTGTCCATTTGTCATAGAAAGTTGGTGTTTTGGCATCGAAATAATCCCGGAAGCTCATTTGCGTAAAATTTAACATAGAAGAACAATAAAAAGTGTACACCGAGCAACTTTGATAGTCCGAAGTTGCTCAAATCTCTCTAAGGAGGAGCTTTTAACGGTTTTGTCCATTTGTCATAGAAAGTTGGTGTTTTGGCATCGAAATAATCTTGGAAGCTTATACTCGTAAAATTTGACCTAGTAGAACAATATAAAGTGTACACCGAGCAACTTTGATTGTCCGAAGTTGCTCAACTCTCTCTATGGAGGAGCTTTTAACGGTTTTGTCCATTTGTCATAGAAAGTAGGTATTTTGGCATCGAAATAATCCCGGAAGCTCATTTTCGTAAAACTTAACATAGAAGAACAGTAAAAAGTGTACATCGAGCAACTTTGATAGTCCGAAGTTTCTCAACTCTCTCTATGGAAGATGCTTTTAACGGTTTTGCCTATTTGTCATAGAAAGTTGGTGTTTTGGCATCGAAATAATCGTACAAGCTCGTTTTCGTAAAATTTAACATAAAATAACAATAAAAAGTGTACACCGAGCAACTTTGATTGTCTGAAGTTGCTCAACTCTTTCTATGGAGGAGCTTTTAACGGTTTTGTCCATTTGTCATATAGAAAGCTAATGTTTTGGCATCGAAATAATCTTGAAAGCTTATACTCGTAAAATTTGACTTAGTAGAACAATATAAAGTGTACACCGAGCAACTTTGATTGTCCGAAGTTGCTCAACTCTCTCTGTGGAGGAGCTTTTAACGGTTTTGTCTATTTGTCATAGAAAGTTGGTGTTTTGGCATTGAAATAATCCTGGAATCTCATTTTCGTAAAATTTAACATAGAAGAACAATAAAAAGTATACACCGAGCAACTTCGATAGTCCGAAGTTGCTCAACTCTCTCTATGGAAGAGCTTTTAACGGTTTTGTCCATTTGTCATAGAAAGTAGGTGTTTTGGCATCAAAATAATCCCGGAAGCTCATTTTCGTAAAACTTAACATAGAAGTGCAATAAAAAGTGTACACCGAGCAACTTTGATAGTCCGAAGTTGCTCAACTCTCTCTATGGAGGAGCTTTTAACGGTTTTATCCATTTGTGATAGAAAGTTGGTGTTTTGGCATCAAAATAATCCCGGAAGCTCATTTTCGTAAAACTTAACATAGAAGAGCAATAAAAAGTGTACACCGAGCAACTTTGATAGTCCGAAGTTGCTCAACTCTCTCTATGGAGGAGCTTTTAACGGTTTTGTCCATTTGTCATAGAAAGTTGGTGTTTTGGCATCGAAATAATCCCGGAAGCTCATTTTCGTAAAATTTAACATAGAAGAACAATAAAAAGTGTACACCGAGCAACTTTGATAGTCCGAAGTTGCTCAAATCTCTCTAAGGAGGAGCTTTTAACGGTTTTGTCCATTTGTCATAGAAAGTTGGTGTTTTGGCATCGAAATAATCTTGGAAGCTTATACTCGTAAAATTTGACCTAGTAGAACAATATAAAGTGTACACCGAGCAACTTTGATTGTCCGAAGTTGCTCAACTCTCTCTATGGAGGAGCTTTTAACGGTTTTGTCCATTTGTCATAGAAAGTAGGTATTTTGGCATCGAAATAATCCCGGAAGCTCATTTTCGTAAAACTTAACATAGAAGAACAGTAAAAAGTGTACATCGAGCAACTTCGATAGTCCGAAGTTTCTCAACTCTCTCTATGGAAGATGCTTTTAACGGTTTTGCCTATTTGTCATAGAAAGTTGGTGTTTTGGCATCGAAATAATCGTGCAAGCTCGTTTTCGTAAAATTTAACATAAAATAACAATAAAAAGTGTACACCGAGCAACTTTGATTGTCTGAAGTTGCTCAACTCTTTCTATGGAGGAGCTTTTAACGGTTTTGTCCATTTGTCATAGAAAGCTAATGTTTTGGCATCGAAATAAACTTGAAAGCTTATACTCGTAAAATTTGACTTAGTAGAACAATATAAAGTGTACACCGAGCAACTTTGATTGTCCGAAGTTGCTCAACTCTCTCTGTGGAGGAGCTTTTAACGGTTTTGTCCATTCGTCATAGAAAGTTGGTGTTTTGGCATTGAAATAATCCTGGAATCTCATTTTCGTAAAATTTAACATAGAAGAACAATAAAAAGTATACACCGAGCAACTTTCATAGTCCGAAGTCGCTCAACTCTCTCTATGGAAGAGCTTTTAACGGTTCTGTCCATTTGTCATAGAAAGTAGGTGTTTTGGCATCAAAATAATCCCGGAAGCTCATTTTCGTAAAACTTAACATAGAAGAGCAATAAAAAGTGTACACCGAGCAACTTTGATAGTCCGAAGTTGCTCAACTCTCTCTATGGAGGAGCTTTTAACGGTTTTGTCCATTTGTCATAGAAAGTTGGTGTTTTGGCATCGAAATAATCGTGCAAGCTCATTTTCGTAAAATTTAACATAAAAGAACAATAAAAGGTGTTCACCGAGCAACTTTGATGGTCTGACGTTGCTCAACTCTCTCTATGGAGGACCTTTTAACGGTTTTGTCCATTTGTCATAGAAAGTTGCTGTTTTGGCATCGAAATAATCGTGCAAGCTTATACTCGTAAAATTTGACTTAGTAGAACAATATAAAGTGTACACCGATAAACTTTGATTGTCCGAAGTTGCTCAACTCTCTCTATGGAGGAGCTTTTAACGGTTTTGTCCATTTGTCATAGAAAGTAGGTATTTTGGCATCGAAATAATCCCGGAAGCACATTTTCGTAAAACTTAACATAGAAGAACAATAAAAAGTGTACACCGAGCAACTTTGATAGTCCGAAGTTGCTCAACTCTCTCTAAGGAGGAGATTTTAACGGTTTTGTCCATTTGTCATAGAAAGTTGGTGTTTTGGCATTGAAATAATCCTGGAATCTCATTTTCGTAAAATTTAACATAGAAGAACAATAAAAAGTATACACCGAGCAACTTTGATAGTCCGAAGTTGCTCAACTCTCTCTATGGAGGAGCTTTTAACGGTTTTGTCCATTTGTCATAGAAAGTTGGTGTTTTGGCATCAAAATAATCCCGGAAGCTCATTTTCGTAAAATTTAACATAGAAGAACAATAAAAAGTGTACACCGAGCAACTTTGATAGTCCGAAGTTGCTCAACTCTCTCTAAGGAGGAGCTTTTAACGGTTTTGTCCATTTGTCATAGAAAGTTGGTGTTTTGGCATCGAAATAATCTTGGAAGCTTATACTCGTAAAATTTGACCTAGTAGAACAATATAAAGTGTACACCGAGCAACTTTGATTGTCCGAAGTTGCTCAACTCTCTCTATGGAGGAGCTTTTAACGGTTTTGTCCATTTGTCATAGAAAGTAGGTATTTTGGCATCGAAATAATCCCGGAAGCTCATTTTCGTAAAACTTAACATAGAAGAACAATAAAAAGTGTACATCGAGCAACTTTGATAGTCCGAAGTTTCTCAACTCTCTCTATGGAATATGCTTTTAACGGTTTTGCCCATTTGTCATAGAAAGTTGGTGTTTTGGCATCGAAATAATCGTGCAAGCTCATTTTCGTAAAATTTAACATAAAAGAACAATAAAAGGTGTACACCGAGCAACATTGATGGTCTGACGTTGCCCAACTCTGTCTATGGAGGACCTTTTATCGGTTTTGTCCATTTGTCATAGAAAGTTGCTGTTTTGGCATCGAAATAATCTTGGAAGCTTATACTCGTAAAATTTGACTTAGTAGAACAATATAAAGTGTACACCGAGCAACTTTGATTGTCCGAAGTTGCTCAACTCTCTCTGTGGAGGAGCTTTTAACGGTTTTGTCCATTTGTCAGAGAAAGTTGGTGTTTTGGCATTGAAATAATCCTGGAATCTCATTTTCGTAAAATTTAACATAGAAGAACAATAAAAAGTATACACCGAGCAACTTTGATAGTCTGAAGTTGCTCAACTCTCTCTATGGAAGAGCTTTTAACGGTTTTGTCCATTTGTCATAGAAAGTAGGTGTTTTGGCATCAAAATAATCCCGGAAGCTCATTTTCGTAAAACTTAAGATAGAAGAACAATAAAAAGTGTACACCGAGCAAATTTGATAGTCTGAAGTTGCTCAACTCTCTCTATGGAGGAGCTTTTAACGGTTTTGTCAATTTGTCATAGAAAGTTGGTGTTTTGGCATCGAAATAATCGTGCAAGCTCATTTTCGTAAAATTTAACATAAAAGAACAATAAAAGGTGTTCACCGAGCAACTTTGATGGTCTGACGTTGCTCAACTCTCTCTATGGAGGTGCTTTTAACGGTTTTGTCAATTTGTCATAGAAAGTTGGTGTTTTGGCATCGAAATAATCGTGCAAGCTCATTTTCGTAAAATTTAACATAAAATAACAATAAAAGTGTACACCGAGCAACTTTGATTGTCTGAAGTTGCTCAACTCTTTCTATGGAGGAGCTTTTAACGGTTTTGTCCAGTTGTCATAGAAAGCTAATGTTTTGGCATCGAAATAATCTTGAAAGCTTATACACGTAAAATTTGACTTAGTAGAACAATATAAAGTGTACACCGAGCAACTTTGATTGTCCGAAGTTGCTCAACTCTCTCTGTGGAGGAGCTTTTAACGGTTTTGTCCATTTGTCATAGAAAGTTGGTGTTTTGGCATTGAAATAATCCTGGAATCTCATTTTCGTAAAATTTAACATAGAAGAACAATAAAAAGTATACACCGAGCAACTTTGATAGTCCGAAGTTGCTCAACTCTCTCTATGGAGGAGCTTTTAACGGTTTTGTCCATTTGTCATAGAAAGTTGGTGTTTTGGCATCGAAATAATCGTGCAAGCTCATTTTCGTAAAATTTAACATAAAAGAACAATAAAAGGTTTACACCGAGCAACATTGATGGTCTGACGTTGCCCAACTCTGTCTATGGAGGACCTTTTATCGGTTTTGTCCATTTGTCATAGAAAGTTGCTGTTTTGGCATCGAAATAATCTTGGAAGCTTATACTCGTAAAATTTGACTTAGTAGAACAATATAAAGTGTACACCGAGCAACTTTGATTGTCCGAAGTTGCTCAACTCTCTCTGTGGAGGAGCTTTTAACGGTTTTGTCCATTTGTCAGAGAAAGTTGGTGTTTTGGCATTGAAATAATCCTGGAATCTCATTTTCGTAAAATTTAACATAGAAGAACAATAAAAAGTATACACCGAGCAACTTTGATAGTCCGAAGTTGCTCAACTCTCTCTATGGAAGAGCTTTTAACGGTTTTGTCCATTTGTCATAGAAAGTAGGTGTTTTGGCATCAAAATAATCCCGGAAGCTCATTTTCGTAAAACTTAAGATAGAAGAACAATAAAAAGTGTACACCGAGCAACTTTGATAGTCTGAAGTTGCTCAACTCTCTCTATGGAGGAGCTTTTAACGGTTTTGTCAATTTGTCATAGAAAGTTGGTGTTTTGGCATCGAAATAATCGTGCAAGCTCATTTTCGTAAAATTTAACATAAAAGAACAATAAAAGGTGTTCACCGAGCAACTTTGATGGTCTGACGTTGCTCAACTCTCTCTATGGAGGAGCTTTTAACGGTTTTGTCAATTTGTCATAGAAAGTTGGTGTTTTGGCATCGAAATAATCGTGCAAGCTCATTTTCGTAAAATTTAACATAAAATAACAATAAAAGTGTACACCGAGCAACTTTGATTGTCTGAAGTTGCTCAACTCTTTCTATGGAGGAGCTTTTAACGGTTTTGTCCAGTTGTCATAGAAAGCTAATGTTTTGGCATCGAAATAATCTTGAAAGCTTATACACGTAAAATTTGACTTAGTAGAACAATATAAAGTGTACACCGAGCAACTTTGATTGTCCGAAGTTGCTCAACTCTCTCTGTGGAGGAGCTTTTAACGGTTTTGTCCATTTGTCATAGAAAGTTGGTGTTTTGGCATTGAAATAATCCTGGAATCTCATTTTCGTACAATTTAACATAGAAGAACAATAAAAAGTATACACCGAGCAACTTTGATAGTCCGAAGTTGCTCAACTCTCTCTATGGAGGAGCTTTTAACGGTTTTGTCCATTTGTCATAGAAAGTTGGTGTTTTGGCATCGAAATAATCCCGGAAGCTCATTTTCGTAAAATTTAACATAGAAGAACAATAAAAAGTGTACACCGAGCAACTTTGATAGTCTGAAGTTGCTCAACTCTCTCTATGGAGGAGCTTTTAACGGTTTTGTCCATTTGTCATAGAAAGTTGGTGTTTTGGCATCGAAATAATCGTGCAAGCTCATTTTCGTAAAATTTAACATAAAAGAACAATAAAAGGTGTACACCGAGCAACATTGATGGTCTGACGTTGCCCAACTCTGTCTATGGAGGACCTTTTATCGGTTTTGTCCATTTGTCATAGAAAGTTGCTGTTTTGGCATCGAAATAATCTTGGAAGCTTATACTCGTAAAATTTGACTTAGTAGAACAATATAAAGTGTACACCGAGCAACTTTGATTGTCCGAAGTTGCTCAACTCTCTCTGTGGAGGAGCTTTTAACGGTTTTGTCCATTTGTCAGAGAAAGTTGGTGTTTTGGCATTGAAATAATCCTGGAATCTCATTTTCGTAAAATTTAACATAGAAGAACAATAAAAAGTATACACCGAGCAACTTTGATAGTCCGAAGTTGCTCAACTCTCTCTATGGAAGAGCTTTTAACGGTTTTGTCCATTTGTCATAGAAAGTAGGTGTTTTGGCATCAAAATAATCCCGGAAGCTCATTTTCGTAAAACTTAAGATAGAAGAACAATAAAAACTGTACACCGAGCAACTTTGATAGTCTGAAGTTGCTCAACTCTCTCTATGGAGGAGCTTTTAACGGTTTTGTCAATTTGTCATAGAAAGTTGGTGTTTTGGCATCGAAATAATCGTGCAAGCTCATTTTCGTAAAATTTAACATAAAAGAACAATAAAAGGTGTTCACCGAGCAACTTTGATGGTCTGACGTTGCTCAACTCTCTCTATGGAGGAGCTTTTAACGGTTTTGTCAATTTGTCATAGAAAGTTGGTGTTTTGGCATCGAAATAATCGTGCAAGCTCATTTTCGTAAAATTTAACATAAAATAACAATAAAAGTGTACACCGAGCAACTTTGATTGTCTGAAGTTGCTCAACTCTTTCTATGGAGGAGCTTTTAACGGTTTTGTCCAGTTGTCATAGAAAGCTAATGTTTTGGCATCGAAATAATCTTGAAAGCTTATACTCGTAAAATTTGACTTAGTAGAACAATATAAAGTGTACACCGAGCAACTTTGATTGTCCGAAGTTGCTCAACTCTCTCTGTGGAGGAGCTTTTAACGGTTTTGTCCATTTGTCATAGAAAGTTGGTGTTTTGGCATTGAAATAAACCTGGAATCTCATTTTCGTAAAATTTAACATAGAAGAACAATAAAAAGTATACACCGAGCAACTTTGATAGTCCGAAGTTGCTCAACTCTCTCTATGGAGGAGCTTTTAACGGTTTTGTCCATTTGTCATAGAAAGTTGGTGTTTTGGCATCGAAATAATCCCGGAAGCTCATTTTCGTAAAATTTAACATAGAAGAACAATAAAAAGTGTACACCGAGCAACTTTGATAGTCCGAAGTTGCTCAACTCTCTCTAAGGAGGAGCTTTTAACGGTTTTGTCCATTTGTCATAGAAAGTTGGTGTTTTGGCATCGAAATAATCTTGGAAGCTTATACTCGTAAAATTTGACCTAGTAGAACAATATAAAGTGTACACCGAGCAACTTTGATTGTCCGAAGTTGCTCAACTCTCTCTATGGAGGAGCTTTTAACGGTTTTGTCCATTTGTCATAGAAAGTAGGTATTTTGGCATCGAAATAATCCCGGAAGCTCATTTTCGTAAAACTTAACATAGAAGAACAATAAAAAGTGTACATCGAGCAACTTTGATAGTCCGAAGTTTCTCAACTCTCTCTATGGAATATGCTTTTAACGGTTTTGCCCATTTGTCATAGAAAGTTGGTGTTTTGGCATCGAAATAATCGTGCAAGCTCATTTTCGTAAAATTTAATATAAAATAACAATAAAAAGTGTACACCGAGCAACTTTGATAGTCCGAAGTTGCTCAACTCTCTCTATGGAGGAGCTTTTAACGGTTTTGTCCATTTGTCATAGAAAGTAGGTATTTTGGCATCGAAATAATCCCGGAAGCTCATTTTCGTAAAACTTAACATAGAAGAACAATAAAAAGTGTACATCGAGCAACTTTGATAGTCCGAAGTTTCTCAACTCTCTCTATGGAATATGCTTTTAACGGTTTTGCCCATTTGTCATAGAAAGTTGGTGTTTTGGCATCGAAATAATCGTGCAAGCTCATTTTCGTAAAATTTAATATAAAATAACAATAAAAAGTGTACATCGAGCAACTTTGATAGTCCGAAGTTTCTCAACTCTCTCTATGGAATATGCTTTTAACGGTTTTGTCCATTTGTCATAGAAAGCTAATGTTTTGGCATCGAAATAATCTTGAAAGCTTATACTCGTAAAATTTGACTTAGTAGAACAATATAAAGTGTACACCGAGCAACTTTGTTTGTCCGAAGTTGCTCAACTCTCTCTGTGGAGGAGCTTTTAACGGTTTTGTCCATTTGTCATAGAAAGTTGGTGTTTTGGCATTGAAATAATCCTGGAATCTCATTTTCGTAAAATTTAACATAGAAGAACAATAAAAAGTATACACCGAGCAACTTTGATAGTCCGAAGTCGCTCAACTCTCTCTATGGAAGAGCTTTTAACGGTTTTGTCCATTTGTCATAGAAAATAGGTGTTTTGGCATCAAAATAATCCCGGAAGCTCATTTTCGTAAAACTTAACATAGAAGAGCAATAAAAAGTGTACACCGAGCAACTTTGATAGTCTGAAGTTGCTCAACTCTCTCTATGGAGGAGCTTTTAACGGTTTTGTCCATTTGTCATAGAAAGTTGGTGTTTTGGCATCGAAATAATCGTGCAAGCTCATTTTCGTAAAATTTAACATAAAAGAACAATAAAAGGTGTACACCGAGCAACATTGATGGTCTGACGTTGCCCAACTCTGTCTATGGAGGACCTTTTATCGGTTTTGTCCATTTGTCATAGAAAGTTGCTGTTTTGGCATCGAAATAATCTTGGAAGCTTATACTCGTAAAATTTGACTTAGTAGAACAATATAAAGTGTACACCGAGCAACTTTGATTGTCCGAAGTTGCTCAACTCTCTCTGTGGAGGAGCTTTTAACGGTTTTGTCCATTTGTCAGAGAAAGTTGGTGTTTTGGCATTGAAATAATCCTGGAATCTCATTTTCGTAAAATTTAACATAGAAGAACAATAAAAAGTATACACCGAGCAACTTTGATAGTCCGAAGTTGCTCAACTCTCTCTATGGAAGAGCTTTTAACGGTTTTGTCCATTTGTCATAGAAAGTAGGTGTTTTGGCATCAAAATAATCCCGGAAGCTCATTTTCGTAAAACTTAAGATAGAAGAACAATAAAAAGTGTACACCGAGCAACTTTGATAGTCTGAAGTTGCTCAACTCTCTCTATGGAGGAGCTTTTAACGGTTTTGTCAATTTGTCATAGAAAGTTGGTGTTTTGGCATCGAAATAATCGTGCAAGCTCATTTTCATAAAATTTAACATAAAAGAACAATAAAAGGTGTTCACCGAGCAACTTTGATGGTCTGACGTTGCTCAACTCTCTCTATGGAGGAGCTTTTAACGGTTTTGTCAATTTGTCATAGAAAGTTGGTGTTTTGGCATCGAAATAATCGTGCAAGCTCATTTTCGTAAAATTTAACATAAAATAACAATAAAAGTGTACACCGAGCAACTTTGATTGTCTGAAGTTGCTCAACTCTTTCTATGGAGGAGCTTTAAACGGTTTTGTCCAGTTGTCATAGAAAGCTAATGTTTTGACATCGAAATAATCTTGAAAGCTTATACTCGTAAAATTTGACTTAGTAGAACAATATAAAGTGTACACCGAGCAACTTTGATTGTCCGAAGTTGCTCAACTCTCTCTGTGGAGGAGCTTTTAACGGTTTTGTCCATTTGTCATAGAAAGTTGGTGTTTTGGCATTGAAATAATCCTGGAATCTCATTTTCGTAAAATTTAACATAGAAGAACAATAAAAAGTATACACCGAGCAACTTTGATAGTCCGAAGTTGCTCAACTCTCTCTATGGAGGAGCTTTTAACGGTTTTGTCCATTTGTCATAGAAAGTTGGTGTTTTGGCATCGAAATAATCCCGGAAGCTCATTTTCGTAAAATTTAACATAGAAGAACAATAAAAAGTGTACACCGAGCAACTTTGATAGTCCGAAGTTGCTCAACTCTCTCTAAGGAGGAGCTTTTAACGGTTTTGTCCATTTGTCATAGAAAGTTGGTGTTTTGGCATCGAAATAATCTTGGAAGCTTATACTCGTAAAATTTGACCTAGTAGAACAATATAAAGTGTACACCGAGCAACTTTGATTGTCCGAAGTTGCTCAACTCTCTCTATGGAGGAGCTTTTAACGGTTTTGTCCATTTGTCATAGAAAGTAGGTATTTTGGCATCGAAATAATCCCGGAAGCTCATTTTCGTAAAACTTAACATAGAAGAACAATAAAAAGTGTACATCGAGCAACTTTGATAGTCCGAAGTTTCTCAACTCTCTCTATGGAATATGCTTTTAACGGTTTTGCCCATTTGTCATAGAAAGTTGGTGTTTTGGCATCGAAATAATCGTGCAAGCTCATTTTCGTAAAATTTAACATAAAATAACAATAAAAAGTGTACACCGAGCAACTTTGATTGTCTGAAGTTGCTCAACTCTTTCTATGGAGGAGCTTTTAACGGTTTTGTCCATTTGTCATAGAAAGCTAATGTTTTGGCATCGAAATAATCTTGAAAGCTTATACTCGTAAAATTTGACTTAGTAGAACAATATAAAGTGTACACCGAGCAACTTTGTTTGTCCGAAGTTGCTCAACTCTCTCTGTGGAGGAGCTTTTAACGGTTTTGTCCATTTGTCATAGAAAGTTGGTGTTTTGGCATTGAAATAATCCTGGAATCTCATTTTCGTAAAATTTAACATAGAAGAAGAATAAAAAGTATACACCGAGCAACTTTGATAGTCCGAAGTCGCTCAACTCTCTCTATGGAAGAGCTTTTAACGGTTTTGTCCATTTGTCATAGAAAATAGGTGTTTTGGCATCAAAATAATCCCGGAAGCTCATTTTCGTAAAACTTAACATAGAAGAGCAATAAAAAGGGTACACCGAGCAACTTTGATAGTCCGAAGTTGCTCAACTCTCTCTATGGAGGAGCTTTTAACGGTTTTGTCCATTTTTCATAGAAAGTTGGTGTTTTGGCATCGAAATAATCCCGGAAGCTCATTTTCGTAAAATTTAACATAGAAGAACAATAAAAAGTGTACACCGAGCAACTTTGATAGTCTGAAGTTGCTCAACTCTCTCTGTGGAGGAGCTTTTAACGGTTTTGTCCATTTGTCATAGAAAGTTGGTGTTTTGGCATCGAAATAATCGTGCAAGCTCATTTTCGTAAAATTTAACATAAAAGAACAATAAAAGGTGTTCACCGAGCAACTTTGATGGTCTGACGTTGCTCAACTCTCTCTATGGACGAGCTTTTAACGGTTTTGTCCATTTGTCATAGAAAGTTGGTGTTTTGGCATCGAAATAATCCCGGAAGCTCATTTTCGTAAAATTTAACATAGAAGAACAATAAAAAGTGTACACCGAGCAACTTTGATAGTCTGAAGTTGCTCAACTCTCTCTATGGAGGAGCTTTTAACGGTTTTGTCCATTTATCATAGAAAGTTGGTGTTTTGGCATCGAAATAATCGTGCAAGCTCATTTTCGTAAAATTTAACATAAAAGAACAATAAAAGGTGTTCACCGAGCAAATTTGTTGGTCTGACGTTGCTCAACTCTCTCTATGGAGGACCTTTTAACGGTTTTGTCCATTTGTCATAGAAAGTTGCTGTTTTGGGATCGAAATAATCGTGCAAGCTTATACTCGTAAAATTTGACTTAGTAGAACAATATAAAGTGTAGACCGAGAAACTTTGATTGTCCGAAGTTGCTCAACTCTCTCTAAGGAGGAGCTTTTAACGGTTTTGTCCATTTGTCATAGAAAGTTGGTGTTTTGGCATCGAAATAATCTTGGAAGCTTATACTCGTAAAATTTGACCTAGTAGAACAATATAAAGTGTACACCGAGCAACTTTGATTGTCCGAAGTTGCTCAACTCTCTCTATGGAGGAGCTTTTAACGGTTTTGTCCATTTGTCATAGAAAGTAGGTATTTTGGCATCGAAATAATCCCGGAAGCTCATTTTCGTAAAACTTAACATAGAAGAACAATAAAAAGTGTACATCGAGCAACTTTGATAGTCCGAAGTTTCTCAACTCTCTCTATGGAAGATGCTTTTAACGGTTTTGCCCATTTGTCATAGAAAGTTGGTGTTTTGGTATCGAAATAATCGTGCAAGCTCATTTTCGTAAAATTTAACATAAAATAACAATAAAAAGTGTACACCGAGCAACTTTGATTGTCTGAAGTTGCTCAACTCTTTCTATGGAGGAGCTTTTAACGGTTTTGTCCATTTGTCATAGAAAGCTAATGTTTTGGCATCGAAATAATCTTGAAAGCTTATACTCGTAAAATTTGACTTAGTAGAACAATATAAAGTGTACACCGAGCAACTTTGTTTGTCCGAAGTTGCTCAACTCTCTCTATGGAGGAGCTTTTAACGGTTTTGTCCATTTGTCATAGAAAGTAGGTATTTTGGCATCGAAATAATCCCGGAAGCTCATTTTCGTAAAACTTAACATAGAAGAACAATAAAAAGTGTACATCGAGCAACTTTGATAGTCCGAAGTTTCTCAACTCTCTCTATGGAATATGCTTTTAACGGTTTTGCCCATTTGTCATAGAAAGTTGGTGTTTTGGCATCGAAATAATCGTGCAAGCTCATTTTCGTAAAATTTAACATAAAATAACAATAAAAAGTGTACACCGAGCAACTTTGATTGTCTGAAGTTGCTCAACTCTTTCTATGGAGGAGCTTTTAACGGTTTTGTCCATTTGTCATAGAAAGCTAATGTTTTGGCATCGAAATAATCTTGAAAGCTTATACTCGTAAAATTTGACTTAGTAGAACAATATAAAGTGTACACCGAGCAACTTTGTTTGTCCGAAGTTGCTCAACTCTCTCTGTGGAGGAGCTTTTAACGGTTTTGTCCATTTGTCATAGAAAGTTGGTGTTTTGGCATTGAAATAATCCTGGAATCTCATTTTCGTAAAATTTAACATAGAAGAAGAATAAAAAGTATACACCGAGCAACTTTGATAGTCCGAAGTCGCTCAACTCTCTCTATGGAAGAGCTTTTAACGGTTTTGTCCATTTGTCATAGAAAATAGGTGTTTTGGCATCAAAATAATCCCGGAAGCTCATTTTCGTAAAACTTAACATAGAAGAGCAATAAAAAGGGTACACCGAGCAACTTTGATAGTCCGAAGTTGCTCAACTCTCTCTATGGAGGAGCTTTTAACGGTTTTGTCCATTTTTCATAGAAAGTTGGTGTTTTGGCATCGAAATAATCCCGGAAGCTCATTTTCGTAAAATTTAACATAGAAGAACAATAAAAAGTGTACACCGAGCAACTTTGATAGTCTGAAGTTGCTCAACTCTCTCTATGGAGGAGCTTTTAACGGTTTTGTCCATTTGTCATAGAAAGTTGGTGTTTTGGCATCGAAATAATCGTGCAAGCTCATTTTCGTAAAATTTAACATAAAAGAACAATAAAAGGTGTTCACCGAGCAACTTTGATGGTCTGACGTTGCTCAACTCTCTCTATGGACGAGCTTTTAACGGTTTTGTCCATTTGTCATAGAAAGTTGGTGTTTTGGCATCGAAATAATCCCGGAAGCTCATTTTCGTAAAATTTAACATAGAAGAACAATAAAAAGTGTACACCGAGCAACTTTGATAGTCTGAAGTTGCTCAACTCTCTCTATGGAGGAGCTTTTAACGGTTTTGTCCATTTATCATAGAAAGTTGGTGTTTTGGCATCGAAATAATCGTGCAAGCTCATTTTCGTAAAATTTAACATAAAAGAACAATAAAAGGTGTTCACCGAGGAAATTTGTTGGTCTGACGTTGCTCAACTCTCTCTATGGAGGACCTTTTAACGGTTTTGTCCATTTGTCATAGAAAGTTGCTGTTTTGGGATCGAAATAATCGTGCAAGCTTATACTCGTAAAATTTGACTTAGTAGAACAATATAAAGTGTAGACCGAGAAACTTTGATTGTCCGAAGTTGCTCAACTCTCTCTAAGGAGGAGCTTTTAACGGTTTTGTCCATTTGTCATAGAAAGTTGGTGTTTTGGCATCGAAATAATCTTGGAAGCTTATACTCGTAAAATTTGACCTAGTAGAACAATATAAAGTGTACACCGAGCAACTTTGATTGTCCGAAGTTGCTCAACTCTCTCTATGGAGGAGCTTTTAACGGTTTTGTCCATTTGTCATAGAAAGTAGGTATTTTGGCATCGAAATAATCCCGGAAACTCATTTTCGTAAAACTTAACATAGAAGAACAATAAAAAGTGTACATCGAGCAACTTTGATAGTCCGAAGTTTCTCAACTCTCTCTATGGAAGATGCTTTTAACGGTTTTGCCCATTTGTCATAGAAAGTTGGTGTTTTGGTATCGAAATAATCGTGCAAGCTCATTTTCGTAAAATTTAACATAAAATAACAATAAAAAGTGTACACCGAGCAACTTTGATTGTCTGAAGTTGCTCAACTCTTTCTATGGAGGAGCTTTTAACGGTTTTGTCCATTTGTCATAGAAAGCTAATGTTTTGGCATCGAAATAATCTTGAAAGCTTATACTCGTAAAATTTGACTTAGTAGAACAATATAAAGTTTACACCGAGCAACTTTGTTTGTCCGAAGTTGCTCAACTCTCTCTGTGGAGGAGCTTTTAACGGTTTTGTCCATTTGTCATAGAAAGTTGGTGTTTTGGCATTGAAATAATCCTGGAATCTCATTTTCGTAAAATTTAACATAGAAGAACAATAAAAAGTATACACCGAGCAACTTTGATAGTCCGAAGTCGCTCAACTCTCTCTATGGAAGAGCTTTTAACGGTTTTGTCCATTTGTCATAGAAAATAGGTGTTTTGGCATCAAAATAATCCCGGAAGCTCATTTTCGTAAAACTTAACATAGAAGAGCAATAAAAAGTGTACACCGAGCAACTTTGATAGTCCGAAGTTGCTCAACTCTCTCTATGGAAGAGCTTTTAACGGTTTTGTCCATTTTTCATAGAAAGTTGGTGTTTTGGCATCGAAATAATCCCGGAAGCTCATTTTCGTAAAATTTAACATAGAAGAACAATAAAAAGTGTACACCGAGCAACTTTGATAGTCTGAAGTTGCTCAACTCTCTCTATGGAGGAGCTTTTAACGGTTTTGTCCATTTGTCATAGAAAGTTGGTGTTTTGGCATCGAAATAATCGTGCAAGCTCATTTTCGTAAAATTTAACATAAAAGAACAATAAAAGGTGTTCACCGAGCAACTTTGATGGTCTGACGTTGCTCAACTCTCTCTATGGAGGAGCTTTTAACGGTTTTGTCCATTTGTCATAGAAAGTTGGTGTTTTGGCATCGAAATAATCCCGGAAGCTCATTTTCGTAAAATTTAACATAGAAGAACAATAAAAAGTGTACACCGAGCAACTTTGATAGTCTGAAGTTGCTCAACTCTCTCTATGGAGGAGCTTTTAACGGTTTTGTCCATTTATCATAGAAAGTTGGTGTTTTGGCATCGAAATAATCGTGCAAGCTTATACTCGTAAAATTTGACTTAGTAGAACAATATAAAGTGTACACCGAGAAACTTTGATTGTCCGAAGTTGCTCAACTCTCTCTATGGAGGAGCTTTTAACGGTTTTGTCCATTTGTCATAGAAAGTAGGTATTTTGGCATCGAAATAATCCCGGAAGCACATTTTCGTAAAATTTAACATAGAAGAACAATAAAAAGTGTACATCGAGCAACTTTGATAGTCCGAAGTTTCTCAACTCTCTCAATGGAAGATGCTTTTAACGGTTTTGCCCATTTGTCATAGAAAGTTGGTGTTTTGGCATCGAAATAATCGTGCAAGCTCATTTTCGTAAAATTTAACATAAAATAACAATAAAAAGTGTACACCGAGCAACTTTGATTGTCTGAAGTTGCTCAACTCTTTCTATGGAGGAGCTTTTAACGGTTTTGTCCATTTGTCATAGAAAGCTAATGTTTTGGCATCGAAATAATCTTGAAAGCTTATACTCGTAAAATTTGACTTAGTAGAACAATATAAAGTGTACACCGAGCAACTTTGATTGTCCGAAGTTGCTCAACTCTCTCTGTGGAGGAGCTTTTAACGGTTTTGTCTATTTGTCATAGAAAGTTGGTGTTTTGGCATTGAAATAATCCTGGAATCTCATTTTCGTAAAATTTAACATAGAAGAACAATAAAAAGTATACACCGAGCAACTTTGATAGTCCGAAGTTGCTCAACTCTCTCTATGGAAGAGCTTTTAACGGTTTTGTCCATTTTTCATAGAAAGTAGGTGTTTTGGCATCAAAATAATCCCGGAAGCTCATTTTCGTAAAACTTAACATAGAAGAGCAATAAAAAGTGTACACCGAGCAACTTTGATAGTCCGAAGTTGCTCAACTCTCTCTATGGAGGAGCTTTTAACGGTTTTGTCCATTTGTCATAGAAAGTTGGTGTTTTGGCATCAAAATAATCTCGGAAGCTCATTTTCGTAAAACTTAACATAGAAGAGCAATAAAAAGTGTACACCGAGCAACTTTGATAGTCCGAAGTTGCTCAACTCTCTCTAAGGAGGAGCTTTTAACGGTTTTGTCCATTTGTCATAGAAAGTTGGTGTTTTGGCATCGAAATAATCTTGGAAGCTTATACTCGTAAAATTTGACCTAGTAGAACAATATAAAGTGTACACCGAGCAACTTTGATTGTCCGAAGTTGCTCAACTCTCTCTATGGAGGAGCTTTTAACGGTTTTGTCCATTTGTCATAGAAAGTAGGTATTTTGGCATCGAAATAATCCCGGAAGCTCATTTTCGTAAAACTTAACATAGAAGAACAATAAAAAGTGTACATCGAGCAACTTTGATAGTCCGAAGTTTCTCAACTCTCTCTATGGAAGATGCTTTTAACGGTTTTGCCCATTTGTCATAGAAAGTTGGTGTTTTGGTATCGAAATAATCGTGCAAGCTCATTTTCGTAAAATTTAACATAAAATAACAATAAAAAGTGTACACCGAGCAACTTTGATTGTCTGAAGTTGCTCAACTCTTTCTATGGGGGAGCTTTTAACGGTTTTGTCCATTTGTCATAGAAAGCTAATGTTTTGGCATCGAAATAATCTTGAAAGCTTATACTCGTAAAATTTGACTTAGTAGAACAATATAAAGTTTACACCGAGCAACTTTGTTTGTCCGAAGTTGCTCAACTCTCTCTGTGGAGGAGCTTTTAACGGTTTTGTCCATTTGTCATAGAAAGTTGGTGTTTTGGCATTGAAATAATCCTGGAATCTCATTTTCGTAAAATTTAACATAGAAGAACAATAAAAAGTATACACCGAGCAACTTCGATAGTCCGAAGTCGCTCAACTCTCTCTATGGAAGAGCTTTTAACGGTTTTGTCCATTTGTCATAGAAAATAGGTGTTTTGGCATCAAAATAATCCTGGAAGCTCATTTTCGTAAAACTTAACATAGAAGAGCAATAAAAAGTGTACACCGAGCAACTTTGATAGTCCGAAGTTGCTCAACTCTCTCTATGGAGGAGCTTTTAACGGTTTTGTCCATTTTTCATAGAAAGTTGGTGTTTTGTCATCGAAATAATCCCGGAAGCTCATTTTCGTAAAATTTAACATAGAAGAACAATAAAAAGTGTACACCGAGCAACTTTGATAGTCTGAAGTTGCTCAACTCTCTCTATGGAGGAGCTTTTAACGGTTTTGTCCATTTGTCATAGAAAGTTGGTGTTTTGGCATCGAAATAATCGTGCAAGCTCATTTTCGTAAAATTTAACATAAAAGAACAATAAAAGGTGTTCACCGAGCAACTTTGATGGTCTGACGTTGCTCAACTCTCTCTATGGAGGAGCTTTTAACGGTTTTGTCCATTTGTCATAGAAAGTTGCTGTTTTGGCATCGAAATAATCGTGCAAGCTTATACTCGTAAAATTTGACTTAGTAGAACAATATAAAGTGTACACCGAGAAACTTTGATTGTCCGAAGTTGCTCAACTCTCTCTATGGAGGAGCTTTTAACGGTTTTGTCCATTTGTCATAGAAAGTAGGTATTTTGGCATCGAAATAATCCCGGAAGCACATTTTCGTAAAATTTAACATAGAAGAACAATAAAAAGTGTACATCGAGCAACTTTGATAGTCCGAAGTTTCTCAACTCTCTCTATGGAAGATGCTTTTAACGGTTTTGCCCATTTGTCATAGAAAGTTGGTGTTTTGGCATCGAAATAATCGTGCAAGCTCATTTTCGTAAAATTTAACATAAAATAACAATAAAAGGTGTACACCGAGCAACTTTGATTGTCTGAAGTTGCTCAACTCTTTCTATGGAGGAGCTTTTAACGGTTTTGTCCATTTGTCATAGAAAGCTAATGTTTTGGCATCGAAATAATCTTGAAAGCTTATACTCGTAAAATTTGACTTAGTAGAACAATATAAAGTGTACACCGAGCAACTTTGATTGTCCGAAGTTGCTCAACTCTCTCTGTGGAGGAGCTTTTAACGGTTTTGTCTATTTGTCATAGAAAGTTGGTGTTTTGGCATTGAAATAATCCTGGAATCTCATTTTCGTAAAATTTAACATAGAAGAACAATAAAAAGTATACACCGAGCAACTTTGATAGTCCGAAGTTGCTCAACTCTCTCTATGGAAGAGCTTTTAACGGTTTTGTCCATTTTTCATAGAAAGTAGGTGTTTTGGCATCAAAATAATCCCGGAAGCTCATTTTCGTAAAACTTAACATAGAAGAGCAATAAAAAGTGTACACCGAGCAACTTTGATAGTCCGAAGTTGCTCAACTCTCTCTATGGAGGAGCTTTTAACGGTTTTGTCCATTTGTCATAGAAAGTTGGTGTTTTGGCATCAAAATAATCCCGGAAGCTCATTTTCGTAAAACTTAACATAGAAGAGCAATAAAAAGTGTACACCGAGCAACTTTGATAGTCCGAAGTTGCTCAACTCTCTCTATGGAGGAGCTTTTAACGGTTTTGTCCATTTGTCATAGAAAGTTGGTGTTTTGGCATCGAAATAATCCCGGAAGCTCATTTTCGTAAAATTTAACATAGAAGAACAATAAAAAGTGTACACCGAGCAACTTTGATAGTCCGAAGTTGCTCAACTCTCTCTAAGGAGGAGCTTTTAACGGTTTTGTCCATTTGTCATAGAAAGTTGGTGTTTTGGCATCGAAATAATCTTGGAAGCTTATACTCGTAAAATTTGACCTAGTAGAACAATATAAAGTGTACACCGAGCAACTTTGATTGTCCGAAGTTGCTCAACTCTCTCTATGGAGGAGCTTTTAACGGTTTTGTCCATTTGTCATAGAAAGTAGGTATTTTGGCATCGAAATAATCCCGGAAGCTCATTTTCGTAAAACTTAACATAGAAGAACAATAAAAAGTGTACATCGAGCAACTTTGATAGTCCGAAGTTTCTCAACTCTCTCTATGGAAGATGCTTTTAACGGTTTTGCCCATTTGTCATAGAAAGTTGGTGTTTTGGCATCGAAATAATCGTGCAAGCTCATTTTCGTAAAATTTAACATAAAATAACAATAAAAAGTGTACACCGAGCAACTTTGATTGTCTGAAGTTGCTCAACTCTTTCTATGGAGGAGCTTTTAACGGTTTTGTCCATTTGTCATAGAAAGCTAATGTTTTGGCATCGAAATAATCGTGCAAGCTTATACTCGTAAAATTTGACTTAGTAGAACAATATAAAGTTTACACCGAGCAACTTTGTTTGTCCGAAGTTGCTCAACTCTCTCTGTGGAGGAGCTTTTAACGGTTTTGTCCATTTGTCATAGAAAGTTGGTGTTTTGGCATTGAAATAATCCTGGAATCTCATTTTCGTAAAATTTAACATAGAAGAACAATAAAAAGTATACACCGAGCAACTTTGATAGTCCGAAGTCGCT
Organism: Euonymus europaeus; assembly: GCA_963580455.1. Taxonomy (NCBI): domain Eukaryota; kingdom Viridiplantae; phylum Streptophyta; class Magnoliopsida; order Celastrales; family Celastraceae; genus Euonymus; species Euonymus europaeus. Next base: position 10,986,608 of record OY756967.1, on the reverse strand, counting down.
CAACTCTCTCTATGGAAGAGCTTTTAACGGTTTTGTCCATTTGTCATAGAAAATAGGTGTTTTGGCATCAAAATAATCCCGGAAGCTCATTTTCGTAAAACTTAACATAGAAGAGCAATAAAAAGTGTACACCGAGCAACTTTGATAGTCCGAAGTTGCTCAACTCTCTCTATGGAGGAGCTTTTAACGGTTTTGTCCATTTTTCATAGAAAGTTGGTGTTTTGTCATCGAAATAATCCCGGAAGCTCATTTTCGTAAAATTTAACATAGAAGAACAATAAAAAGTGTACACCGAGCAACTTTGATAGTCTGAAGTTGCTCAACTCTCTCGATGGAAGAGCTTTTAACGGTTTTGTCCATTTGTCATAGAAAGTTGGTGTTTTGGCATCGAAATAATCGTGCAAGCTCATTTTCGTAAAATTTAACATAAAAGAACAATAAAAGGTGTTCACCGAGCAACTTTGATGGTCTGACGTTGCTCAACTCTCTCTATGGAGGAGCTTTTAACGGTTTTGTCCATTTGTCATAGAAAGTTGGTGTTTTGGCATCGAAATAATCCCGGAAGCTCATTTTCGTAAAATTTAACATAGAAGAACAATAAAAAGTGTACACCGAGCAACTTTGATAGTCTGAAGTTGCTCAACTCTCTCTATGGAGGAGCTTTTAACGGTTTTGTCCATTTATCATAGAAAGTTTGTGTTTTGGCATCGAAATAATCGTGCAAGCTCATTTTCGTAAAATTTAACATAATGAACAATAAAAGGTGTTCACCGAGCAAATTTGTTGGTCTGACGTTGCTCAACTCTCTCTATGGAGGACGTTTTAACGGTTTTGTCCATTTGTCATAGAAAGTTGCTGTTTTGGCATCGAAATAATCGTGCAAGCTTATACTCGTAAAATTTGACTTAGTAGAACAATATAAAGTGTACACCGAGAAACTTTGATTGTCCGAAGTTGCTCAACTCTCTCTATGGAGGAGCTTTTAACGGTTTTGTCCATTTGTCATAGAAAGTAGGTATTTTGGCATCGAAATAATCCCGGAAGCACATTTTCGTAAAATTTAACATAGAAGAACAATAAAAAGTGTACATCGAGCAACTTTGATAGTCCGAAGTTTCTCAACTCTCTCTATGGAAGATGCTTTTAACGGTTTTGCCCATTTGTCATAGAAAGTTGGTGTTTTGGCATCGAAATAATCGTGCAAGCTCATTTTCGTAAAATTTAACATAAAATAACAATAAAAGGTGTACACCGAGCAACTTTGATTGTCTGAAGTTGCTCAACTCTTTCTATGGAGGAGCTTTTAACGGTTTTGTCCATTTGTCATAGAAAGCTAATGTTTTGGCATCGAAATAATCTTGAAAGCTTATACTCGTAAAATTTGACTTAGTAGAACAATATAAAGTGTACACCGAGCAACTTTGATTGTCCGAAGTTGCTCAACTCTCTCTGTGGAGGAGCTTTTAACGGTTTTGTCTATTTGTCATAGAAAGTTGGTGTTTTGGCATTGAAATAATCCTGGAATCTCATTTTCGTAAAATTTAACATAGAAGAACAATAAAAAGTATACACCGAGCAACTTTGATAGTCCGAAGTTGCTCAACTCTCTCTATGGAAGAGCTTTTAACGGTTTTGTCCATTTTTCATAGAAAGTAGGTGTTTTGGCATCAAAATAATCCCGGAAGCTCATTTTCGTAAAACTTAACATAGAAGAGCAATAAAAAGTGTACACCGAGCAACTTTGATAGTCCGAAGTTGCTCAACTCTCTCTATGGAGGAGCTTTTAACGGTTTTGTCCATTTGTCATAGAAAGTTGGTGTTTTGGCATCAAAATAATCCCGGAAGCTCATTTTCGTAAAACTTAACATAGAAGAGCAATAAAAAGTGTACACCGAGCAACTTTGATAGTCCGAAGTTGCTCAACTCTCTCTATGGAGGAGCTTTTAACGGTTTTGTCCATTTGTCATAGAAAGTTGGTGTTTTGGCATCGAAATAATCCCGGAAGCTCATTTTCGTAAAATTTAACATAGAAGAACAATAAAAAGTGTACACCGAGCAACTTTGATAGTCCGAAGTTGCTCAACTCTCTCTAAGGAGGAGCTTTTAACGGTTTTGTCCATTTGTCATAGAAAGTTGGTGTTTTGGCATCGAAATAATCTTGGAAGCTTATACTCGTAAAATTTGACCTAGTAGAACAATATAAAGTGTACACCGAGCAACTTTGATTGTCCGAAGTTGCTCAACTCTCTCTATGGAGGAGCTTTTAACGGTTTTGTCCATTTGTCATAGAAAGTAGGTATTTTGGCATCGAAATAATCCCGGAAGCTCATTTTCGTAAAACTTAACATAGAAGAACAATAAAAAGTGTACATCGAGCAACTTTGATAGTCCGAAGTTTCTCAACTCTCTCTATGGAAGATGCTTTTAACGGTTTTGCCCATTTGTCATAGAAAGTTGGTGTTTTGGGATCGAAATAATCGTGCAAGCTCATTTTCGTAAAATTTAACATAAAATAACAATAAAAAGTGTACACCGAGCAACTTTGATTGTCTGAAGTTGCTCAACTCTTTCTATGGAGGAGCTTTTAACGGTTTTGTCCATTTGTCATAGAAAGCTAATGTTTTGGCATCGAAATAATCTTGAAAGCTTATACTCGTAAAATTTGACTTAGTAGAACAATATAAAGTTTACACCGAGCAACTTTGTTTGTCCGAAGTTGCTCAACTCTCTCTGTGGAGGAGCTTTTAACGGTTTTGTCCATTTGTCATAGAAAGTTGGTGTTTTGGCATTGAAATAATCCTGGAATCTCATTTTCGTAAAATTTAACATAGAAGAACAATAAAAAGTATACACCGAGCAACTTTGATAGTCCGAAGTCGCTCAACTCTCTCTATGGAAGAGCTTTTAACGGTTTTGTCCATTTGTCATAGAAAATAGGTGTTTTGGCATCAAAATAATCCCGGAAGCTCATTTTCGTAAAACTTAACATAGAAGAGCAATAAAAAGTGTACACCGAGCAACTTTGATAGTCCGAAGTTGCTCAACTCTCTCTATGGAAGAGCTTTTAACGGTTTTGTCCATTTTTCATAGAAAGTTGGTGTTTTGGCATCGAAATAATCCCGGAAGCTCATTTTCGTAAAATTTAACATAGAAGAACAATAAAAAGTGTACACCGAGCAACTTTGATAGTCTGAAGTTGCTCAACTCTCTCTATGGAGGAGCTTTTAACGGTTTTGTCCATTTGTCATAGAAAGTTGGTGTTTTGGCATCGAAATAATCGTGCAAGCTCATTTTCGTAAAATTTAACATAAAAGAACAATAAAAGGTGTTCACCGAGCAACTTTGATGGTCTGACGTTGCTCAACTCTCTCTATGGAGGAGCTTTTAACGGTTTTGTCCATTTGTCATAGAAAGTTGGTGTTTTGGCATCGAAATAATCCCGGAAGCTCATTTTCGTAAAATTTAACATAGAAGAACAATAAAAGGTGTTCACCGAGCAACTTTGATGGTCTGACGTTGCTCAACTCTCTCTATGGAGGAGCTTTTAACGGTTTTGTCCATTTGTCATAGAAAGTTGGTGTTTTGGCATCGAAATAATCCCGGAAGCTCATTTTCGTAAAATTTAACATAGAAGAACAATAAAAAGTGTACACCGAGCAACTTTGATAGTCTGAAGTTGCTCAACTCTCTCTATGGAGGAGCTTTTAACGGTTTTGTCCATTTATCATAGAAAGTTGGTGTTTTGGCATCGAAATAATCGTGCAAGCTCATTTTCGTAAAATTTAACATAATGAACAATAAAAGGTGTTCACCGAGCAAATTTGTTGGTCTGACGTTGCTCAACTCTCTCTATGGAGGACGTTTTAACGGTTTTGTCCATTTGTCATAGAAAGTTGCTGTTTTGGCATCGAAATAATCGTGCAAGCTTATACTCGTAAAATTTGACTTAGTAGAACAATATAAAGTGTACACCGAGAAACTTTGATTGTCCGAAGTTGCTCAACTCTCTCTATGGAGGAGCTTTTAACGGTTTTGTCCATTTGTCATAGAAAGTAGGTATTTTGGCATCGAAATAATCCCGGAAGCACATTTTCGTAAAATTTAACATAGAACAACAAAAAAGTGTACATCGAGCAACTTTGATTGTCCGAAGTTTCTCAACTCTCTCTATGAAAGATGCTTTTAACGGTTTTGCCCATTTGTCATAGAAAGTTGGTGTTTTGGCATCGAAATAATCGTGCAAGCTCATTTTCGTAAAATTTAACATAAAATAACAATAAAAAGTGTACACCGAGCAACTTTGATTGTCTGAAGTTGCTCAACTCTTTCTATGGAGGAGCTTTTAACGGTTTTGTCCATTTGTCATAGAAAGTTGGTGTTTTGGCATCGAAATAATCCCGGAAGCTCATTTTCGTAAAATTTAACATAGAAGAACAATAAAAAGTGTACACCGAGCAACTTTGATAGTCCGAAGTTGCTCAACTCTCTCTAAGGAGGAGCTTTTAACGGTTTTGTCCATTTGTCATAGAAAGTTGGTGTTTTGGCATCGAAATAATCTTGGAAGCTTATACTCGTAAAATTTGACCTAGTAGAACAATATAAAGTGTACACCGAGCAACTTTGATTGTCCGAAGTTGCTCAACTCTCTCTATGGAGGAGCTTTTAACGGTTTTGTCCATTTGTCATAGAAAGTAGGTATTTTGGCATCGAAATAATCCCGGAAGCTCATTTTCGTAAAACTTAACATAGAAGAACAATAAAAAGTGTACACCGAGCAACTTTGATAGTCCGAAGTTGCTCAACTCTCTCTAAGGAGGAGCTTTTAACGGTTTTGTCCATTTGTCATAGAAAGTTGGTGTTTTGGCATCGAAATAATCTTGGAAGCTTATACTCGTAAAATTTGACCTAGTAGAACAATATAAAGTGTACACCGAGCAACTTTGATTGTCCGAAGTTGCTCAACTCTCTCTATGGAGGAGCTTTTAACGGTTTTGTCCATTTGTCATAGAAAGTAGGTATTTTGGCATCGAAATAATCCCGGAAGCTCATTTTCGTAAAACTTAACATAGAAGAACAATAAAAAGTGTACATCGAGCAACTTTGATAGTCCGAAGTTTCTCAACTCTCTCTATGGAAGATGCTTTTAACGGTTTTGCCCATTTGTCATAGAAAGTTGGTGTTTTGGCATCGAAATAATCGTGCAAGCTCATTTTCGTAAAATTTAACATAAAATAACAATAAAAAGTGTACACCGAGCAACTTTGATTGTCTGAAGTTGCTCAACTCTTTCTATGGAGGAGCTTTTAACGGTTTTGTCCATTTGTCATAGAAAGCTAATGTTTTGGCATCGAAATAATCTTGAAAGCTTATACTCGTAAAATTTGACTTAGTAGAACAATATAAAGTGTACACCGAGCAACTTTGATTGTCCGAAGTTGCTCAACTCTCTCTGTGGAGGAGCTTTTAACGGTTTTGTCCATTTGTCATAGAAAGTTGGTGTTTTGGCATTGAAATAATCCTGGAATCTCATTTTCGTAAAATTTAACATAGAAGAACAATAAAAAGTATACACCGAGCAACTTTGATAGTCCGAAGTCGCTCAACTCTCTCTATGGAAGAGCTTTTAACGGTTTTGTCCATTTGTCATAGAAAGTAGGTGTTTTGGCATCAAAATAATCCCGGAAGCTCATTTTCGTAAAACTTAACATAGAAGAACAATAAAAAGTGTACACCGAGCAACTTTGATAGTCCGAAGTTGCTCAACTCTCTCTATGGAGGAGCTTTTAACGGTTTTGTCCATTTTTCATAGAAAGTTGGTGTTTTGGAATCGAAATAATCCCGGAAGCTCATTTTCGTAAAATTTAACATAGAAGAACAATAAAAAGTGTACACCGAGCAACTTTGATAGTCTGAAGTTGCTCAACTCTCTCTATGGAGGAGCTTTTAACGGTTTTGTCCATTTGTCATAGAAAGTTGGTGTTTTGGCATCGAAATAATCGTGCAAGCTCATTTTCGTAAAATTTAACATAAAAGAACAATAAAAGGTGTTCACCGAGCAACTTTGATGGTCTGACGTTGCTCAACTCTCTCTATGGAGGACCTTTTAACGGTTTTGTCCATTTGTCATAGAAAGTTGCTGTTTTGGCATCGAAATAATCGTGCAAGCTTATACTCGTAAAATTTGACTTAGTAGAACAATATAAAGTGTACACCGATAAACTTTGATTGTCCGAAGTTGCTCAACTCTCTCTATGGAGGAGCTTTTAACGGTTTTGTCCATTTGTCATAGAAAGTAGGTATTTTGGCATCGAAATAATCCCGGAAGCACATTTTCGTAAAACTTAACATAGAAGAACAATAAAAAGTGTACATCGAGCAACTTTGATAGTCCGAAGTTTCTCAACTCTCTCTATGGAAGATGCTTTTAACGGTTTTGCCCATTTGTCATAGAAAGTTGGTGTTTTGGCATCGAAATAATCGTGCAAGCTCATTTTCGTAAAATTTAACATAAAATAACAATAAAAGTGTACACCGAGCAACTTTGATTCTCCGAAGTTGCTCAACTCTTTCTATAGAGGAGCTTTTAACGGTTTTGTCCAGTTGTCATAGAAAGCTAATGCTTTGGCATCGAAATAATCTTGAAAGCTTATACTCGTAAAATTTGACTTAGTAGAACAATATAAAGTGTACACCGAGCAACTTTGATTGTCCGAAGTTGCTCAACTCTCTCTGTGGAGGAGCTTTTAACGGTTTTGTCCATTTGTCATAGAAAGTTGGTGTTTTGGCATTGAAATAATCCTGGAATCTCATTTTCGTAAAATTTAACATAGAAGAACAATAAAAAGTATACACCGAGCAACTTTGATAGTCCGAAGTTGCTCAACTCTCTCTATGGAAGAGCTTTTAACGGTTTTGTCCATTTGTCATAGAAAGTAGGTGTTTTGGCATCAAAATAATCCCGGAAGCTCATTTTCGTAAAACTTAACATAGAAGAGCAATAAAAAGTGTACACCGAGCAATTTTGATAGTCCGAAATTGCTCAACTCTCTCTATGGAGGAGCTTTTAACGGTTTTGTCCATTTGTCATAGAAAGTTGGTGTTTTGGCATCGAAATAATCCCGGAAGCTCATTTTCGTAAAATTTAACATAGAAGAACAATAAAAAGTGTACACCGAGCAACTTTGATAGTCTGAAGTTGCTCAACTCTCTCTATGGAGGAGCTTTTAACGGTTTTGTCCATTTGTCATAGAAAGTAGGTATTTTGGCATCGAAATAATCCCAGAAGCTCATTTTCGTAAAACTTAACATAGAAGAACAATAAAAAGTGTACATCGAGCAACTTTGATAGTCCGAAGTTTCTCAACTCTCTCTATGGAAGATGCTTTTAACGGTTTTGCCCATTTGTCATAGAAAGTTGGTGTTTTGGCATCGAAATAATCGTGCAAGCTCATTTTCGTAAAATTTAACATAAAATAACAATAAAAGTGTACACCGAGCAACTTTGATTGTCTGAAGTTGCTCAACTCTTTCTATGGAGGAGCTTTTAACGGTTTTGTCCAGTTGTCATAGAAAGCTAATGTTTTGGCATCGAAATAATCTTGAAAGCTTATACTCGTAAAATTTGGCTTAGTAGAACAATATAAAGTGTACACCGAGCAACTTTGATTGTCCGAAGTTGCTCAACTCTCTCTATGGAGGAGCTTTTAACGGTTTTGTCCATTTGTCATAGAAAGTTGGTGTTTTGGCATCGAAATAATCGTGCAAGCTCATTTTCGTAAAATTTAACATAATGAACAATAAAAGGTGTTCACCGAGCAATTTTGATGGTCTGACGTTGATCAACTCTCTCTATGGAGGAGCTTTTAACGGTTTTGTCCATTTGTCATAGAAAGTAGGTGTTTTGGCATCAAAATAATCCCGGAAGCTTATTTTCGTAAAACTTAACATAGAAGAGCAATAAAAAGTGTACACCGAGCAATTTTGATAGTCCGAAATTGCTCAACTCTCTCTATGGAGGAGCTTTTAACGGTTTTGTCCATTTGTCATAGAAAGTTGGTGTTTTGGCATCGAAATAATCCCGGAAGCTCATTTTCGTAAAATTTAACATAGAAGAACAATAAAAAGTGTACACCGAGCAACTTTGATAGTCTGAAGTTGCTCAACTCTCTCTATGGAGGAGCTTTTAACGGTTTTGTCCATTTGTCATAGAAAGTTGGTGTTTTGGCATCGAAATAATCGTGCAAGCTCATTTTCGTAAAATTTAACATAATGAACAATAAAAGGTGTTCACCGAGCAAATTTGTTGGTCTGACGTTGCTCAACTCTCTCTATGGAGGACGTTTTAACGGTTTTGTCCATTTGTCATAGAAAGTTGCTGTTTTGGCATCGAAATAATCGTGCAAGCTTATACTCGTAAAATTTGACTTAGTAGAACAATATAAAGTGTACACCGAGAAACTTTGATTGTCCGAAGTTGCTCAACTCTCTCTATGGAGGAGCTTTTAACGGTTTTGTCCATTTGTCATAGAAAGTAGGTATTTTGGCATCGAAATAATCCCGGAAGCACATTTTCGTAAAACTTAACATAGAAGAACAATAAAAAGTGTACATCGAGCAACTTTGATAGTCCGAAGTTGCTCAACTCTCTCTATGGAAGATGCTTTTAACGGTTTTGCCCATTTGTCATAGAAAGTTGGTGTTTTGGCATCGAAATAATCGTGCAAGCTCATTTTCGTAAAATTTAACATAAAATAACAATAAAAGTGTACACCGAGCAACTTTGATTCTCTGAAGTTGCTAAACTCTTTCTATGGAGGAGCTTTTAACGGTTTTGTCCAGTTGTCATAGAAAGCTAATGTTTTGGCATCGAAATAATCTTGAAAGCTTATACTCGTAAAATTTGACTTAGTAGAACAATATAAAGTACACCGAGCAACTTTGATTGTCCGAAGTTGCTCAACTCTCTCTGTGGAGGAGCTTTTAACGGTTTTGTCCATTTGTCATAGAAAGTTGGTGTTTTGACATTGAAATAATCCTGGAATCTCATTTTCGTAAAATTTAACATAGAAGAACAATAAAAAGTATACACCGAGCAACTTTGATAGTCCGAAGTTGCTCAACTCTCTCTATGGAAGAGCTTTTAACGGTTTTGTCCATTTGTCATAGAAAGTAGGTGTTTTGGCATCAAAATAATCCCGGAAGCTCATTTTCGTAAAACTTAACATAGAAGAGCAATAAAAAGTGTACACCGAGCAACTTTGATAGTCCGAAATTGCTCAACTCTCTCTATGGAGGAGCTTTTAACGGTTTTGTCCATTTGTCATAGAAAGTTGGTGTTTTGGCATCGAAATAATCCCGGAAGCTCATTTTCGTAAAATTTAACATAGAAGAACAATAAAAAGTGTACACCGAGCAACTTTGATAGTCTGAAGTTGCTCAACTCTCTCTATGGAGGAGCTTTTAACGGTTTTGTCCATTTGTCATAGAAAGTTGGTGTTTTGGCATCGAAATAATCGTGCAAGCTCATTTTCGTAAAATTTAACATAAAAGAACAATAAAAGGTGTTCACCGAGCAACTTTGATGGTCTGACGTTGCTCAACTCTCTCTATGGAGGATCTTTTAACGGTTTTGTCCATTTGTCATAGAAAGTTGCTGTTTTGGCATCGAAATAATCGTGGAAGCTTATACTCGTAAAATTTGACTTAGTAGAACAATATAAAGTGTACACCGAGCAACTTTGATTGTCCGAAGTTGCTCAACTCTCTCTGTGGAAGAGCTTTTAACGGTTTTGTCCATTTGTCATAGAAAGTTGGTGTTTTGGCATTGAAATAATCCTGGAATCTCATTTTCGTAAAATTTAACATAGAAGAACAATAAAAAGTATACATCGAGCAACTTTGATAGTCCGAAGTTGCTCAACTCTCTCTATGGAAGAGCTTTTAACGGTTTTGTCCATTTGTCATAGAAAGTAGGTGTTTTGGCATCAAAATAATCCCGGAAGCTCATTTTCGTAAAACTTAACATAGAAGAGCAATAAAAAGTGTACACCGAGCAACTTTGATAGTCCGAAGTTGCTCAACTCTCTCTATGGAGGAGCTTTTAACGGTTTTGTCCATTTGTCATAGAAAGTTGGTGTTTTGGCATCGAAATAATCCAGGAAGCTAATTTTCGTAAAATTTAACATAGAAGAACAATAAAAAGTGTACACCGAGCACCTTTGATAGTCTGAAGCTGCTCAACTCTCTCCATGTAGGAGCTTTTAACGGTTTTGTCCATTTGTCATAGAAAGTTGGTGTTTTGGCATCGAAATAATCGTGCAAGCTCATTTTCGTAAAATTTAACATAAAAAAACAATAAAAGGTGTTCACCGAGCAACTTTGATGGTCTGACGTTGCTCAACTCTCTCTATGGAGGACCTTTTAACGGTTTTGTCCATTTGTCATAGAAAGTTGCTGTTTTGGCATCGAAATAATCGTGCAAGCTTATACTCGTAAAATTTGACTTAGTAGAACAATATAAAGTGTACACCGAGAAACTTTGATTGTCCGAAGTTGCTCAACTCTCTCTATGGAGGAGCTTTTAACGGTTTTGTCCATTTGTCATAGAAAGTAGGTATTTTGGCATCGAAATAATCCCAGAAGCTCATTTTCGTAAAACTTAACATAGAAGAACAATAAAAAGTGTACATCGAGCAACTTTGATAGTCCGAAGTTTCTCAACTCTCTCTATGGAAGATGCTTTTAACGGTTTTGCCCATTTGTCATAGAAAGTTGGTGTTTTGGCATCGAAATAATCGTGCAAGCTCATTTTCGTAAAATTTAACATAAAATAACAATAAAAGTGTACACCGAGCAACTTTGATTGTCTGAAGTTGCTCAACTCTTTCTATGGAGGAGCTTTTAACGGTTTTGTCCAGTTGTCATAGAAAGCTAATGTTTTGGCATCGAAATAATCTTGAAAGCTTATACTCGTAAAATTTGACTTAGTAGAACAATATAAAGTGTACACCGAGCAACTTTGATTGTCCGAAATTGCTCAACTCTCTCTGTGGAGGAGCTTTTAACGGTTTTGTCCATTTGTCATAGAAAGTTGGTGTTTTGGCATCGAAATAATCCCGGAAGCTCATTTTCGTAAAATTTAACATAGAAGAACAATAAAAAGTGTACACCGAGCAACTTTGATAGTCTGAAGTTGCTCAACTCTCTCTATGGAGGAGCTTTTAACGGTTTTGTCCATTTGTCATAGAAAGTTGGTGTTTTGGCATCGAAATAATCGTGCAAGCTCATTTTCGTAAAATTTAACATAATGAACAATAAAAGGTGTTCACCGAGCAAATTTGTTGGTCTGACGTTGCTCAACTCTCTCTATGGAGGACGTTTTAACGGTTTTGTCCATTTGTCATAGAAAGTTGCTGTTTTGGCATCGAAATAATCGTGCAAGCTTATACTCGTAAAATTTGACTTAGTAGAACAATATAAAGTGTACACCGAGAAACTTTGATTGTCCGAAGTTGCTCAACTCTCTCTATGGAGGAGCTTTTAACGGTTTTGTCCATTTGTCATAGAAAGTAGGTATTTTGGCATCGAAATAATCGTGCAAGCTTATATTCGTAAAACTTAACATAGAAGAACAATAAAAAGTGTACATCGAGCAACTTTGATAGTCCGAAGTTGCTCAACTCTCTCTATGGAAGATGCTTTTAACGGTTTTGCCCATTTGTCATAGAAAGTTGGTGTTTTGGCATCGAAATAATCGTGCAAGCTCATTTTCGTAAAATTTAACATAAAATAACAATAAAAGTGTACACCGAGCAACTTTGATTCTCTGAAGTTGCTAAACTCTTTCTATGGAGGAGCTTTTAACGGTTTTGTCCAGTTGTCATAGAAAGCTAATGTTTTGGCATCGAAATAATCTTGAAAGCTTATACTCGTAAAATTTGACTTAGTAGAACAATATAAAGTACACCGAGCAACTTTGATTGTCCGAAGTTGCTCAACTCTCTCTGTGGAGGAGCTTTTAACGGTTTTGTCCATTTGTCATAGAAAGTTGGTGTTTTGACATTGAAATAATCCTGGAATCTCATTTTCGTAAAATTTAACATAGAAGAACAATAAAAAGTATACACCGAGCAACTTTGATAGTCCGAAGTTGCTCAACTCTCTCTATGGAAGAGCTTTTAACGGTTTTGTCCATTTGTCATAGAAAGTAGGTGTTTTGGCATCAAAATAATCCCGGAAGCTCATTTTCGTAAAACTTAACATAGAAGAGCAATAAAAAGTGTACACCGAGCAACTTTGATAGTCCGAAGTTGCTCAACTCTCTCTATGGAAGAGCTTTTAACGGTTTTGTCCATTTGTCATAGAAAGTAGGTGTTTTGGCATCAAAATAATCCCGGAAGCTCATTTTCGTAAAACTTAACACAGAAGAGCAATAAAAAGTGTACACCGAGCAACTTTGATAGTCCGAAGTTGCTCAACTCTCTCTATGGGGGAGCTTTTAACGGTTTTGTCCATTTGTCATAGAAAGTTGGTGTTTTGGCATCGAAATAATCCCGGAAGCTCATTTTCGTAAAATTTAACATAGAAGAACAATAAAAAGTGTACACCGAGCAACTTTGATAGTCTGAAGTTGCTCAACTCTCTCCATGGAGGAGCTTTTAACGGTTTTGTCCATTTGTCATAGAAAGTTGGTGTTTTGGCATCGAAATAATCGTGCAAGCTCATTTTCGTAAAATTTAACATAAAAGAACAATAAAAGGTGTTCACCGAGCAACTTTGATGGTCTGACGTTGCTCAACTCTCTCTATGGAAGAGCTTTTAACGGTTTTGTCCATTTGTCATAGAAAGTTGGTGTTTTGGCATTGAAATAATCCGGGAATCTCATTTTCGTAAAATTTAACATAGAAGAACAATAAAAAGTATACACCGAGCAACTTTGATAGTCCGAAGTTGCTCAACTCTCTCTATGGAAGAGCTTTTAACGGTTTTGTCCATTTGTCATAGAAAGTAGGTGTTTTGGCATCAAAATAATCCCGGAAGCTCATTTTCGTAAAACTTAACACAGAAGAGCAATAAAAAGTGTACACCGAGCAACTTTGATAGTCCGAAGTTGCTCAACTCTCTCTATGGGGGAGCTTTTAACGGTTTTGTCCATTTGTCATAGAAAGTTGGTGTTTTGGCATCGAAATAATCCCGGAAGCTCATTTTCGTAAAATTTAACATAGAAGAACAATAAAAAGTGTACACCGAGCAACTTTGATAGTCTGAAGTTGCTCAACTCTCTCTATGGAGGAGCTTTTAGCGGTTTTGTCCATTTGTCATAGAAAGTTGGTGTTTTGGCATCGAAATAATCGTGCAAGCTCATTTTCGTAAAATTTAACATAAAAGAACAATAAAAGGTGTTCACCGAGCAACTTTGATGGTCTGACGTTGCTCAACTCTCTCTATGGAGGACCTTTTAACGGTTTTGTCCATTTGCCATAGAAAGTTGCTGTTTTGGCATCGAAATAATCGTGCAAGCTTATACTCGTAAAATTTGACTTAGTAGAACAATATAAAGTGTACACCGAGAAACTTTGATTGTCCGAAGTTGCTCAACTCTCTCTATGGAGGAGCTTTTAACGGTTTTGTCCATTTGTCATAGAAAGTAGGTATTTTGGCATCGAAATAATCCCAGAAGCTCATTTTCGTAAAACTTAACATAGAAGAACAATAAAAAGTGTACATCGAGCAACTTTGATAGTCCGAAGTTTCTCAACTCTCTCTATGGAAGATGCTTTTAACGGTTTTGCCCATTTGTCATAGAAAGTTGGTGTTTTGGCATCGAAATAATCGTGCAAGCTCATTTTCGTAAAATTTAACATAAAATAACAATAAAAGTGTACACCGAGCAACTTTGATTGTCTGAAGTTGCTCAACTCTTTCTATGGAGGAGCTTTTAACGGTTTTGTCCAGTTGTCATAGAAAGCTAATGTTTTGGCATCGAAATAATCTTGAAAGCTTATACTCGTAAAATTTGACTTAGTAGAACAATATAAAGTGTACACCGAGCAACTTTGATTGTCCGAAATTGCTCAACTCTCTCTGTGGAGGAGCTTTTAACGGTTTTGTCCATTTGTCATAGAAAGTTGGTGTTTTGGCATCGAAATAATCCCGGAAGCTCATTTTCGTAAAATTTAACATAGAAGAACAATAAAAAGTGTACACCGAGCAACTTTGATAGTCTGAAGTTGCTCAACTCTCTCTATGGAGGAGCTTTTAACGGTTTTGTCCATTTGTCATAGAAAGTTGGTGTTTTGGCATCGAAATAATCGTGCAAGCTCATTTTCGTAAAATTTAACATAATGAACAATAAAAGGTGTTCACCGAGCAAATTTGTTGGTCTGACGTTGCTCAACTCTCTCTATGGAGGACGTTTTAACGGTTTTGTCCATTTGTCATAGAAAGTTGCTGTTTTGGCATCGAAATAATCGTGCAAGCTTATACTCGTAAAATTTGACTTAGTAGAACAATATAAAGTGTACACCGAGAAACTTTGATTGTCCGAAGTTGCTCAACTCTCTCTATGGAGGAGCTTTTAACGGTTTTGTCCATTTGTCATAGAAAGTAGGTATTTTGGCATCGAAATAATCGTGCAAGCTTATATTCGTAAAACTTAACATAGAAGAACAATAAAAAGTGTACATCGAGCAACTTTGATAGTCCGAAGTTGCTCAACTCTCTCTATGGAAGATGCTTTTAACGGTTTTGCCCATTTGTCATAGAAAGTTGGTGTTTTGGCATCGAAATAATCGTGCAAGCTCATTTTCGTAAAATTTAACATAAAATAACAATAAAAGTGTACACCGAGCAACTTTGATTCTCTGAAGTTGCTAAACTCTTTCTATGGAGGAGCTTTTAACGGTTTTGTCCAGTTGTCATAGAAAGCTAATGTTTTGGCATCGAAATAATCTTGAAAGCTTATACTCGTAAAATTTGACTTAGTAGAACAATATAAAGTACACCGAGCAACTTTGATTGTCCGAAGTTGCTCAACTCTCTCTGTGGAGGAGCTTTTAACGGTTTTGTCCATTTGTCATAGAAAGTTGGTGTTTTGACATTGAAATAATCCTGGAATCTCATTTTCGTAAAATTTAACATAGAAGAACAATAAAAAGTATACACCGAGCAACTTTGATAGTCCGAAGTTGCTCAACTCTCTCTATGGAAGAGCTTTTAACGGTTTTGTCCATTTGTCATAGAAAGTAGGTGTTTTGGCATCAAAATAATCCCGGAAGCTCATTTTCGTAAAACTTAACATAGAAGAGCAATAAAAAGTGTACACCGAGCAACTTTGATAGTCCGAAGTTGCTCAACTCTCTCTATGGAAGAGCTTTTAACGGTTTTGTCCATTTGTCATAGAAAGTAGGTGTTTTGGCATCAAAATAATCCCGGAAGCTCATTTTCGTAAAACTTAACACAGAAGAGCAATAAAAAGTGTACACCGAGCAACTTTGATAGTCCGAAGTTGCTCAACTCTCTCTATGGGGGAGCTTTTAACGGTTTTGTCCATTTGTCATAGAAAGTTGGTGTTTTGGCATCGAAATAATCCCGGAAGCTCATTTTCGTAAAATTTAACATAGAAGAACAATAAAAAGTGTACACCGAGCAACTTTGATAGTCTGAAGTTGCTCAACTCTCTCCATGGAGGAGCTTTTAACGGTTTTGTCCATTTGTCATAGAAAGTTGGTGTTTTGGCATCGAAATAATCGTGCAAGCTCATTTTCGTAAAATTTAACATAAAAGAACAATAAAAGGTGTTCACCGAGCAACTTTGATGGTCTGACGTTGCTCAACTCTCTCTATGGAAGAGCTTTTAACGGTTTTGTCCATTTGTCATAGAAAGTTGGTGTTTTGGCATTGAAATAATCCGGGAATCTCATTTTCGTAAAATTTAACATAGAAGAACAATAAAAAGTATACACCGAGCAACTTTGATAGTCCGAAGTTGCTCAACTCTCTCTATGGAAGAGCTTTTAACGGTTTTGTCCATTTGTCATAGAAAGTAGGTGTTTTGGCATCAAAATAATCCCGGAAGCTCATTTTCGTAAAACTTAACACAGAAGAGCAATAAAAAGTGTACACCGAGCAACTTTGATAGTCCGAAGTTGCTCAACTCTCTCTATGGGGGAGCTTTTAACGGTTTTGTCCATTTGTCATAGAAAGTTGGTGTTTTGGCATCGAAATAATCCCGGAAGCTCATTTTCGTAAAATTTAACATAGAAGAACAATAAAAAGTGTACACCGAGCAACTTTGATAGTCTGAAGTTGCTCAACTCTCTCTATGGAGGAGCTTTTAGCGGTTTTGTCCATTTGTCATAGAAAGTTGGTGTTTTGGCATCGAAATAATCGTGCAAGCTCATTTTCGTAAAATTTAACATAAAAGAACAATAAAAGGTGTTCACCGAGCAACTTTGATGGTCTGACGTTGCTCAACTCTCTCTATGGAGGACCTTTTAACGGTTTTGTCCATTTGCCATAGAAAGTTGCTGTTTTGGCATCGAAATAATCGTGCAAGCTTATACTCGTAAAATTTGACTTAGTAGAACAATATAAAGTGTACACCGAGCAACTTTGATTGTCCGAAGTTGCTCAACTCTCTCTATGGAGGAGCTTTTAACGGTTTTGTCCATTTGTCATAGAAAGTTGATGTTTTGGAATTGAAATAATCCTGGAATCTCATTTTCGTAAAATTTAACATAGAAGAACAATAAAAAGTATACACCGAGCAACTTTGATAGTCCGAAGTTGCTCAACTCTCTCTATGGAAGAGCTTTTAACGGTTTTGTCCATTTGTCATAGAAAGTAGGTGTTTTGGCATCAAAATAATCCCGAAAGCTCATTTTCGTAAAACTTAACATAGAAGAGCAATAAAAAGTGTACACCGAGCAACTTTGATAGTCCGAAGTTGCTCAACTCTCTCTATGGAGGAGCTTTTAACGGTTTTGTGCATTTGTCATAGAAAGTTGGTGTTTTGACATCGAAATAATCCAGGAAGCTAATTTTCGTAAAATTTAACATAGAAGAACAATAAAAAGTGTACACCGAGCAACTTTGATAGTCTGAAGTTGCTCAACTCTCTCCATGGAGGAGCTTTTAACGGTTTTGTCCATTTGTCATAGAAAGTTGCTGTTTTGGCATCGAAATAATCGTGCAAGCTTATACTCATAAAATTTGACTTAGTAGAACAATATAAAGTGTACACCGAGAAACATTGATTGTCCAAAGTTGCTCAACTCTCTCTATGGATGAGCTTTTAACGGTTTTGTCCATTTGTCATAGAAAGTAGGTATTTTGGCATCGAAATAATCCCGGAAGCTCATTTTCGTAAAACTTAACATAGAAGAACAATAAAAAGTGTACATCGAGCAACTTTGATAGTCCGAAGTTTCTCAACTCTCTCTATGGATGATGCTTTTAACGGTTTTGCCCATTTGTCATAGAAAGTTGGTGTTTTGGCATCGAAATAATCGTGCAAGCTCATTTTCGTAAAATTTAACATAAAATAACAATAAAAAGTGTACACCGAGCAACTTTGATTGTCTGAAGTTGCTCAACTCTTTCTATGGAGGAACTTTTAACGGTTTTGTCCATTTGTCATAGAAAGCTAATGTTTTGGCATCGAAATAATCTTGAAAGCTTATACTCGTAAAATTTGACTTAGTAGAACAATATAAAGTGTACACCGAGCAACTTTGATTGTCCGAAGTTGCTCAACTCTCTCTGTGGAGGAGCTTTTAACGGTTTTGTCCATTTGTCATAGAAAGTTGGTGTTTTGGCATTGAAATAATCCGGGAATCTCATTTTCGTAAAATTTAACATAGAAGAACAATAAAAAGTATACACCGAGCAACTTTGATAGTCCGAAGTTGCTCAACTCTCTCTCTGGAAGAGCTTTTAACGGTTTTGTCCATTTGTCATAGAAAGTAGTTGTTTTGGCATCAAAATAATCCCGGAAGCACATTTTCGTAAAACTTAACATACAAGAGCAATAAAAAGTGTACACCGAGCAACTTTGATAGTCCGAAGTTGCTCAACTCTCTCTATGGAGGAGCTTTTAACGGTTTTGTCCATTTGTCATAGAAAGTTGGTGTTTTGGCATCGAAATAATCCCGGAAGCTCATTTTCGTAAAATTTAACATAGAAGAACAATAAAAAGTGTACACCGAGCAACTTTGATAGTCTGAAGTTGCTCAACTCTCTCGATGGAGGAGCTTTTAACGGTTTTGCCATTTGTCATAGAAAGTTGGTGTTTTGGCATCGAAATAATCGTGCAAGCTCATTTTCGTAAAATTTAACATAATAGAACAATAAAAGGTGTTCACCGAGCAACTTTGATGGTCTGACGTTGCTCAACTCTCTCTATGGAGGACCTTTTAACGGTTTTGTCCATTTGTCATAGAAAGTTGCTGTTTTGGCATCGAAATAATCGTGCAAGCTTATACTCGTAAAATTTGACTTAGTAGAACAATATAAAGTGTACACCGAGCAACTTTGATTGTCCGAAGTTGCTCAACTCTCTCTGTGGAGGAGCTTTTAACGGTTTTTTCCATTTGTCATAGAAAGTTGGTGTTTTGGCATTGAAATAATCCTGGAATCTCATTTTCGTAAAATTTAACATAGAAGAACAATAAAAAGTATACACCGAGCAACTTTGATAGTCCGAAGTTGCTCAACTCTCTCTATGGAAGAGCTTTTAACGGTTTTGTCCATTTGTCATAGAAAGTAGGTGTTTTGGCATCAAAATCATCCCGGAAGCTCATTTTCGTAAAACTTAACATAGAAGAGCAATAAAAAGTGTACACCGAGCAACTTTGATAGTCCGAAGTTGCTCAACTCTCTCTATGGAGGAGCTTTTAACGGTTTTGTCCATTTGTCATAGAAAGTTGGTGTTTTGGCATCGAAATAATCCAGGAAGCTAATTTTCGTAAAATTTAACATAGAAGAACAATAAAAAGTGTACACCGAGCAACTTTGATAGTCTGAAGTTGCTCAACTCTCTCCATGGAGGAGCTTTTAACGGTTTTGTCCATTTGTCATAGAAAGTTGGTGTTTTGGCATCGAAATAATCGTGCAAGCTCATTTTCGTAAAATTTAACATAAAAAAACAATAAAAGGTGTTCACCGAGCAACTTTGATGGTCTGACGTTGCTCAACTCTCTCTATGGAGGACCTTTTAACGGTTTTGTCCATTTGTCATAGAAAGTTGCTGTTTTGGCATCGAAATAATCGTGGAAGCTTATACTCGTAAAATTTGACTTAGTAGAACAATATAAAGTGTACACCGAGAAACTTTGATTGTCCGAAGTTGCTCAACTCTCTCTATGGAGGAGCTTTTAACGGTTTTGTCCATTTGTCATAGAAAGTAGGTATTTTGGCATCGAAATAATCCCGAAAGCACATTTTCGTAAAACTTAACATAGAAGAACAATAAAAAGTGTACATCGAGCAACTTTGATAGTCCGAAGTTTCTCAACTCTCTCAATGGAAGATGCTTTTAACGGTTTTGCCCATTTGTCATAGAAAGTTGGTGTTTTGGCATCGAAATAATCGTGCAAGCTTATACTCGTAAAATTTGACTTAGTAGAACAATATAAAGTGTACACCGAGCAACTTTGATTGTCCGAAGTTGCTCAACTCTCTCTGTGGAGGAGCTTTTAACGGTTTTTTCCATTTGTCATAGAAAGTTGGTGTTTTGGCATTGAAATAATCCTGGAATCTCATTTTCGTAAAATTTAACATAGAAGAACAATAAAAAGTATACACCGAGCAACTTTGATAGTCCGAAGTTGCTCAACTCTCTCTATGGAAGAGCTTTTAACGGTTTTGTGCATTTGTCATAGAAAGTAGGTGTTTTGGCATCAAAATCATCCCGGAAGCTCATTTTCGTAAAACTTAACATAGAAGAGCAATAAAAAGTGTACACCGAGCAACTTTGATAGTCCGAAGTTGCTCAACTCTCTCTATGGAGGAGCTTTAAACGGTTTTGTCCATTTGTCATAGAAAGTTGGTGTTTTGGCATCGAAATAATCCAGGAAGCTAATTTTCGTAAAATTTAACATAGAAGAACAATAAAAAGTGTACACCGAGCAACTTTGATAGTCTGAAGTTGCTCAACTCTCTCCATGGAGGAGCTTTTAACGGTTTTGTCCATTTGTCATAGAAAGTTGGTGTTTTGGCATCGAAATAATCGTGCAAGCTCATTTTCGTAAAATTTAACATAAAAAAACAATAAAAGGTGTTCACCGAGCAACTTTGATGGTCTGACGTTGCTCAACTCTCTCTATGGAGGACCTTTTAACGGTTTTGTCCATTTGTCATAGAAAGTTGCTGTTTTGGCATCGAAATAATCGTGCAAGCTTATACTCGTAAAATTTGACTTAGTAGAACAATATAAAGTGTACACCGAGAAACTTTGATTGTCCGAAGTTGCTCAACTCTCTGTATGGAGGAGCTTTTAACGGTTTTGTCCATTTGTCATAGAAAGTAGGTATTTTGGCATCGAAATAATCCCGGAAGCTCATTTTCGTAAAACTTAACATAGAAGAACAATAAAAAGTGTACATCGAGCAACTTTGATAGTCCGAAGTTTCTCAACTCTCTCTATGGAAGATGCTTTTAACGGTTTTGCCCATTTGTCATAGAAAGTTGGTGTTTTGGCATCGAAATAATCGTGCAAGCTCATTTTCGTAAAATTTAACATAAAATAACAATAAAAGTGTACACCGAGCAACTTTGATTGTCTGAAGTTGCTCAACTCTTTCTATGGAGGAGCTTTTAACGGTTTTGTCCATTTGTCATAGAAAGCTAATGTTTTGGCATCGAAATAATCTTGAAAGCTTATACTCGTAAAATTTGACTTAGTAGAACAATATAAAGTGTACACCGAGCAACTTTGATTGTCCGAAGTTGCTCAACTCTCTCTGTTGAGGAGCTTTTAACGGTTTTGTCCATTTGTCATAGAAAGTTGGTGTTTTGGCATTGAAATAATCCTGGAATCTCATTTTCGTAAAATTTAACATAGAAGAACAATAAAAAGTATACACCGAGCAACTTTGATAGTCCGAAGTCGCTCAACTCTCTCTATGGAAGAGCTTTTAACGGTTTTGTCCATTTGTCATAGAAAGTAGGTGTTTTGGCATCAAAATAATCCCGGAAGCTCATTTTCGTAAAACTTAACATAGAAGAGCAATAAAAAGTGTACACCGAGCAACTTTGATAGTCCGAAGTTGCTCAACTCTCTCTATGGAGGAGCTTTTAACGGTTTTGTCCATTTGTCATAGAAAGTTGGTGTTTTGGCATCAAAATAATCCCGGAAGCTCATTTTCGTAAAATTTAACATAGAAGAACAATAAAAAGTGTACACCGAGCAACTTTGATAGTCTGAAGTTGCTCAACTCTCTCTATGGAGGAGCTTTTAACGGTTTTGTCCATTTGTCATAGAAAGTTGGTGTTTTGGCATCGAAATAATCGTGCAAGCTCATTTTCGTAAAATTTAACATAAAAGAACAATAAAAGGTGTTCACCGAGCAACTTTGATGGTCTGACGTTGCTCAACTCTCTCTATGGAGGACCTTTTAACGGTTTTGTCCATTTGTCATAGAAAGTTGCTGTTTTGGCATCGAAATAATCGTGCAAACTTATACTCGTAAAATTTGACTTAGTAGAACAATATAAAGTGTATACCGATAAACTTTGATTGTCCGAAGTTGCTCAACTCTCTCTATGGAGGAGCTTTTAACGGTTTTGTCCATTTGTCATAGAAAGTAGGTATTTTGGCATCGAAATAATCCCGGAAGCACATTTTCGTAAAACTTAACATAGAAGAACAATAAAAAGTGTACATCGAGCAACTTTGATAGTCCGAAGTTTCTCAACTCTCTCTATGGAAGATGCTTTTAACGGTTTTGCCCATTTGTCAAAGAAAGTTGGTGTTTTGGCATCGAAATAATCGTGCAAGCTCATTTTCGTAAAATTTAACATAAAATAACAATAAAAGTGTACACCGAGCAACTTTGATTGTCTGAAGTTGCTCAACTCTTTCTGTGGAGGAGCTTTTAACGGTTTTGTCCAGTTGTCATAGAAAGCTAATGTTTTGGCATCGAAATAATCTTGAAAGCTTATACTCGTAAAATTTGACTTAGTAGAATAATATAAAGTGTACACCGAGCAACTTTGATTGTCCGAAGTTGCTCAACTCTCTCTGTGGAGGAGCTTTTAACGGTTTTGTCCATTTGTCATAGAAAGTAGGTATTTTGGCATCGAAATAATCCCAGAAGCACATTTTCGTAAAACTTAACATAGAAGAACAATAAAAAGTGTACATCGAGCAACTTTGATAGTCCGAAGTTTCTCAACTCTCTCTATGGAAGATGCTTTTAACGGTTTTGCCCATTTGTCATAGAAAGTTGGTGTTTTGGCATCGAAATAATCGTGCAAGCTCATTTTCGTAAAATTTAACATAAAATAACAATAAAAGTGTACACCGAGCAACTTTGATTGTCTGAAGTTGCTCAACTCTTTCTGTGGAGGAGCTTTTAACGGTTTTGTCCAGTTGTCATAGAAAGCTAATGTTTTGGCATCGAAATAATCTTGAAAGCTTATACTCGTAAAATTTGACTTAGTAGAACAATATAAAGTGTACACCGAGCAACTTTGATTGTCCGAAGTTGCTCAACTCTCTCTGTGGAGGAGCTTTTAACGGTTTTGTCCATTTGTCATAGAAAGTTGGTGTTTTGGCATTGAAATAATCCTGGAATCTCATTTTCGTAAAATTTAACATAGAAGAACAATAAAAAGTATACACCGAGCAACTTTGATAGTCTGAAGTTGCTCAACTCTCTCCATGGAGGAGCTTTTAACGGTTTTGTCCATTTGTCATAGAAAGTTGGTGTTTTGGCATCGAAATAATCGTGCAAGCTCATTTTCGTAAAATTTAACATAAAAGAACAATAAAAGGTGTTCACCGAGCAACTTTGATGGTCTGACGTTGCTCAACTCTCTCTATGGAGGACCTTTTAACGGTTTTGTCCATTTGTCATAGAAAGTTGCTGTTTTGGCATCGAAATAATCGTGCAAGCTTATACTCGTAAAATTTGACTTAGTAGAACAATATAAAGTCTACACCAAGAAACTTTGATTGTCCGAAGTTGCTCAACTCTCTCTATGGAGGAGCTTTTAACGGTTTTGTCCATTTGTCATAGAAAGTAGGTATTTTGGCATCGAAATAATCCCGGAAGCTCATTTTCGTAAAACTTAACATAGAAGAACAATAAAAAGTGTACATCGAGCAACTTTGATAGTCCGAAGTTTCTCAACTCTCTCTATGGAAGATGCTTTTAACGGTTTTGCCCATTTGTCATAGAAAGTTGGTGTTTTGGCATCGAAATAATCGTGCAAGCTCATTTTCGTAAAATTTAACATAGAAGAACAATAAAAAGTGTACACCGAGCAACTTTGATAGTCTGAAGTTGCTCAACTCTCTCTATGGAGGAGCTTTTAACGGTTTTGTCCATTTGTCATAGAAAGTTGGTGTTTTGGCATCGAAATAATCGTGCAAGCTCATTTTCGTAAAATTTAACATAAAAGAACAATAAAAGGTGTTCACCGAGCAACTTTGATGGTCTGACGTTGCTCAACTCTCTCTATGGAGGACCTTTTAACGGTTTTGTCCATTTGTCATAGAAAGTTGCTGTTTTGGCATCGAAATAATCGTGCAAGCTTATACTCGTAAAATTTGACTTAGTAGAACAATATAAAGTGTATACCGATAAACTTTGATTGTCCGAAGTTGCTCAACTCTCTCTATGGAGGAGCTTTTAACGGTTTTGTCCATTTGTCATAGAAAGTAGGTATTTTGGCATCGAAATAATCCCGGAAGCACATTTTCGTAAAACTTAACATAGAAGAACAATAAAAAGTGTACATCGAGCAACTTTGATAGTCCGAAGTTTCTCAACTCTCTCTATGGAAGATGCTTTTAACGGTTTTGCCCATTTGTCAAAGAAAGTTGGTGTTTTGGCATCGAAATAATCGTGCAAGCTCATTTTCGTAAAATTTAACATAAAATAACAATAAAAGTGTACACCGAGCAACTTTGATTGTCTGAAGTTGCTCAACTCTTTCTGTGGAGGAGCTTTTAACGGTTTTGTCCAGTTGTCATAGAAAGCTAATGTTTTGGCATCGAAATAATCTTGAAAGCTTATACTCGTAAAATTTGACTTAGTAGAACAATATAAAGTGTACACCGAGCAACTTTGATTGTCCGAAGTTGCTCAACTCTCTCTGTGGAGGAGCTTTTAACGGTTTTGTCCATTTGTCATAGAAAGTAGGTATTTTGGCATCGAAATAATCCCGGAAGCACATTTTCGTAAAACTTAACATAGAAGAACAATAAAAAGTGTACATCGAGCAACTTTGATAGTCCGAAGTTTCTCAACTCTCTCTATGGAAGATGCTTTTAACGGTTTTGCCCATTTGTCATAGAAAGTTGGTGTTTTGGCATCGAAATAATCGTGCAAGCTCATTTTCGTAAAATTTAACATAAAATAACAATAAAAGTGTACACCGAGCAACTTTGATTGTCTGAAGTTGCTCAACTCTTTCTGTGGAGGAGCTTTTAACGGTTTTGTCCAGTTGTCATAGAAAGCTAATGTTTTGGCATCGAAATAATCTTGAAAGCTTATACTCGTAAAATTTGACTTAGTAGAACAATATAAAGTGTACACCGAGCAACTTTGATTGTCCGAAGTTGCTCAACTCTCTCTGTGGAGGAGCTTTTAACGGTTTTGTCCATTTGTCATAGAAAGTTGGTGTTTTGGCATTGAAATAATCCTGGAATCTCATTTTCGTAAAATTTAACATAGAAGAACAATAAAAAGTATACACCGAGCAACTTTGATAGTCTGAAGTTGCTCAACTCTCTCCATGGAGGAGCTTTTAACGGTTTTGTCCATTTGTCATAGAAAGTTGGTGTTTTGGCATCGAAATAATCGTGCAAGCTCATTTTCGTAAAATTTAACATAAAAGAACAATAAAAGGTGTTCACCGAGCAACTTTGATGGTCTGACGTTGCTCAACTCTCTCTATGGAGGACCTTTTAACGGTTTTGTCCATTTGTCATAGAAAGTTGCTGTTTTGGCATCGAAATAATCGTGCAAGCTTATACTCGTAAAATTTGACTTAGTAGAACAATATAAAGTCTACACCGAGAAACTTTGATTGTCCGAAGTTGCTCAACTCTCTCTATGGAGGAGCTTTTAACGGTTTTGTCCATTTGTCATAGAAAGTAGGTATTTTGGCATCGAAATAATCCCGGAAGCTCATTTTCGTAAAACTTAACATAGAAGAACAATAAAAAGTGTACATCGAGCAACTTTGATAGTCCGAAGTTTCTCAACTCTCTCTATGGAAGATGCTTTTAACGGTTTTGCCCGTTTGTCATAGAAAGTTGGTGTTTTGGCATCGAAATAATCGTGCAAGCTCATTTTCGTAAAATTTAACATAGAAAAACAATAAAAAGTGTACACCGAGCAACTTTGATAGTCTGAAGTTGCTCAACTCTCTCTATGGAGGAGCTTTTAACGGTTTTGTCCATTTGTCATAGAAAGTTGGTGTTTTGGCATTGAAATAATCCTGGAATCTCATTTTCGTAAAATTTAACATAGAAGAACAATAAAAAGTATACACCGAGCAACTTTGATAGTCTGAAGTTGCTCAACTCTCTCCATGGAGGAGCTTTTAACGGTTTTGTCCATTTGTCATAGAAAGTTGGTGTTTTGGCATCGAAATAATCGTGCAAGCTCATTTTCGTAAAATTTAAAATAAAAGAACAATAAAAGGTGTTCACCGAGCAACTTTGATGGTCTGACGTTGCTCAACTCTCTCTATGGAGGACCTTTTAACGGTTTTGTCCATTTGTCATAGAAAGTTGCTGTTTTGGCATCGAAATAATCGTGCAAGCTTATACTCGTAAAATTTGACTTAGTAGAACAATATAAAGTCTACACCGAGAAACTTTGATTGTCCGAAGTTGCTCAACTCTCTCTATGGAGGAGCTTTTAACGGTTTTGTCCATTTGTCATAGAAAGTAGGTATTTTGGCATCGAAATAATCCCGGAAGCTCATTTTCGTAAAACTTAACATAGAAGAACAATAAAAAGTGTACATCGAGCAACTTTGATAGTCCGAAGTTTCTCAACTCTCTCTATGGAAGATGCTTTTAACGGTTTTGCCCATTTGTCATAGAAAGTTGGTGTTTTGGCATCGAAATAATCGTGCAAGCTCATTTTCGTAAAATTTAACATAGAAGAACAATAAAAAGTGTACACCGAGCAACTTTGATAGTCTGAAGTTGCTCAACTCTCTCTATGGAGGAGCTTTTAACGGTTTTGTCCATTTGTCATAGAAAGTTGGTGTTTTGGCATCGAAATAATCGTGCAATCTCATTTTCGTAAAATTTAACATAAAAGAACAATAAAAGGTGTTCACCGAGCAACTTTGATGGTCTGACGTTGCTCAACTCTCTCTATGGAGGACCTTTTAACGGTTTTGTCCATTTGTCATAGAAAGTTGCTGTTTTGGCATCGAAATAATCGTGCAAGCTTATACTCGTAAAATTTGACTTAGTAGAACAATATAAAGTGTATACCGATAAACTTTGATTTTCCGAAGTTGCTCAACTCTCTCTATGGAGGAGCTTTTAACGGTTTTGTCCATTTGTCATAGAAAGTAGGTATTTTGGCATCGAAATAATCCCGGAAGCACATTTTCGTAAAACTTAACATAGAAGAACAATAAAAAGTGTACATCGAGCAACTTTGATAGTCCGAAGTTTCTCAACTCTCTCTATGGAAGATGCTTTTAACGGTTTTGCCCATTTGTCAAAGAAAGTTGGTGTTTTGGCATCGAAATAATCGTGCAAGCTCATTTTCGTAAAATTTAACATAAAATAACAATAAAAGTGTACACCGAGCAACTTTGATTGTCTGAAGTTGCTCAACTCTTTCTGTGGAGGAGCTTTTAACGGTTTTGTCCAGTTGTCATAGAAAGCTAATGTTTTGGCATCGAAATAATCTTGAAAGCTTATACTCGTAAAATTTGACTTAGTAGAACAATATAAAGTGTACACCGAGCAACTTTGATTGTCCGAAGTTGCTCAACTCTCTCTGTGGAGGAGCTTTTAACGGTTTTGTCCATTTGTCATAGAAAGTAGGTATTTTGGCATCGAAATAATCCCGGAAGCACATTTTCGTAAAACTTAACATAGAAGAACAATAAAAAGTGTACATCGAGCAACTTTGATAGTCCGAAGTTTCTCAACTCTCTCTATGGAAGATGCTTTTAACGGTTTTGCCCATTTGTCATAGAAAGTTGGTGTTTTGGCATCGAAATAATCGTGCAAGCTCATTTTCGTAAAATTTAACATAAAATAACAATAAAAGTGTACACCGAGCAACTTTGATTGTCTGAAGTTGCTCAACTCTTTCTGTGGAGGAGCTTTTAACGGTTTTGTCCAGTTGTCATAGAAAGCTAATGTTTTGGCATCGAAATAATCTTGAAAGCTTATACTCGTAAAATTTGACTTAGTAGAACAATATAAAGTGTACACCGAGCAACTTTGATTGTCCGAAGTTGCTCAACTCTCTCTGTGGAGGAGCTTTTAACGGTTTTGTCCATTTGTCATAGAAAGTTGGTGTTTTGGCATTGAAATAATCCTGGAATCTCATTTTCGTAAAATTTAACATAGAAGAACAATAAAAAGTATACACCGAGCAACTTTGATAGTCTGAAGTTGCTCAACTCTCTCCATGGAGGAGCTTTTAACGGTTTTGTCCATTTGTCATAGAAAGTTGGTGTTTTGGCATCGAAATAATCGTGCAAGCTCATTTTCGTAAAATTTAACATAAAAGAACAATAAAAGGTGTTCACCGAGCAACTTTGATGGTCTGACGTTGCTCAACTCTCTCTATGGAGGACCTTTTAACGGTTTTGTCCATTTGTCATAGAAAGTTGCTGTTTTGGCATCGAAATAATCGTGCAAGCTTATACTCGTAAAATTTGACTTAGTAGAACAATATAAAGTCTACACCGAGAAACTTTGATTGTCCGAAGTTGCTCAACTCTCTCTATGGAGGAGCTTTTAACGGTTTTGTCCATTTGTCATAGAAAGTAGGTATTTTGGCATCGAAATAATCCCGGAAGCTCATTTTCGTAAAACTTAACATAGAAGAACAATAAAAAGTGTACATCGAGCAACTTTGATAGTCCGAAGTTTCTCAACTCTCTCTATGGAAGATGCTTTTAACGGTTTTGCCCATTTGTCATAGAAAGTTGGTGTTTTGGCATCGAAATAATCGTGCAAGCTCATTTTCGTAAAATTTAACATAGAAGAACAATAAAAAGTATACACCGAGCAACTTTGATAGTCTGAAGTTGCTCAACTCTCTCCATGGAGGAGCTTTTAACGGTTTTGTCCATTTGTCATAGAAAGTTGGTGTTTTGGCATCGAAATAATCGTGCAAGCTCATTTTCGTAAAATTTAACATAAAAGAACAATAAAAGGTGTTCACCGAGCAACTTTGATGGTCTGACGTTGCTCAACTCTCTCTATGGAGGACCTTTTAACGGTTTTGTCCATTTGTCATAGAAAGTTGCTGTTTTGGCATCGAAATAATCGTGCAAGCTTATACTCGTAAAATTTGACTTAGTAGAACAATATAAAGTCTACACCGAGAAACTTTGATTGTCCGAAGTTGCTCAACTCTCTCTATGGAGGAGCTTTTAACGGTTTTGTCCATTTGTCATAGAAAGTAGGTATTTTGGCATCGAAATAATCCCGGAAGCTCATTTTCGTAAAACTTAACATAGAAGAACAATAAAAAGTGTACATCGAGCAACTTTGATAGTCCGAAGTTTCTCAACTCTCTCTATGGAAGATGCTTTTAACGGTTTTGCCCATTTGTCATAGAAAGTTGGTGTTTTGGCATCGAAATAATCGTGCAAGCTCATTTTCGTAAAATTTAACATAAAATAACAATAAAAAGTGTACACCGAGCAACTTTGATAGTCTGAAGTTGCTCAACTCTCTCTATGGAGGAGCTTTTGACGGTTTTGTCCATTTGTCATAGAAAGTTGGTGTTTTGGCATTGAAATAATCCTGGAATCTCATTTTCGTAAAATTTAACATAGAAGAACAATAAAAAGTATACACCGAGCAACTTTGATAGTCTGAAGTTGCTCAACTCTCTCCATGGAGGAGCTTTTAACGGTTTTGTCCATTTGTCATAGAAAGTTGGTGTTTTGGCATCGAAATAATCGTGCAATATAAAGTGTACACCGAGCAACTTTGATTGTCCGAAGTTGCTCAACTCTCTCTGTGGAGGAGCTTTTAACGGTTTTGTCGATTTGTCATAGAAAGTTGGTTATTTGGCATTGAAATAATCCAGGAATCTCATTTTCGTAAAATTTAACATAGAAGAACAATAAAAAGTATACACCGAGCAACTTTGATAGTCCGAAGTTGCTCAACTCTCTCTATGGAAGAGCTTTTAACGGTTTTGTCCATTTGTCATAGAAAGTAGGTGTTTTGGCATCAAAATAATCCCGGAAGCTCATTTTCGTAAAATTTAACATAGAAGAACAATAAAAAGTGTACACCGAGCAACTTTGATAGTCTGAAGTTGCTCAACTCTCTCTATGGAGGAGCTTTTAACGGTTTTGTCCATTTGTCATAGAAAGTAGGTGTTTTGGCATCAAAATAATCCAGGAATCTCATTTTCGTAAAACTTAACATAGAAGAGCAATAAAAAGTGTACACCGAGCAACTTTGATAGTCCGAAGTTGCTCAACTCTCTCTATGGAGGAGCTTTTAACGGTTTTGTCCATTTGTCATAGAAAGTTGGTGTTTTGGCATCGAAATAATCCCGGAAGCTCATTTTCGTAAAATTTAACATAGAAGAACAATAAAAAGTGTACACCGAGCAACTTTGATAGTCTGAAGTTGCTCAACTCTCTCTATGGAGGAGCTTTTAACGGTTTTGTCCATTTGTCATAGAAAGTAGGTATTTTGGCATCGAAATAATCCCGGAAGCTCATTTTCGTAAAACTTAACATAGAAGAACAATAAAAAGTGTACATCGAGCAACTTTGATAGTCCGAAGTTTCTCAACTCTCTCTATGGAAGATGCTTTTAACGGTTTTGTCCATTTGTGATAGAAAGTTGGTGTTTTTGCATCGAAATAATCCCGGAAGCTCATTTTCGTAAAATTTAACATAGAAGAACAATAAAAAGTGTACACCGAGCAACTTTGATAGTCTGAAGTTGCTCAACTCTCTCTATGGAGGAGCTTTTAACGGTTTTGTCCATTTGTCATAGAAAGTTGGTGTTTTGGCATCGAAATAATCGTGCAAGCTCATTTTCGTAAAATTTAACATAAAAGAACAATAAAAGGTGTTCACCGAGCAACTTTGATGGTCTGACGTTGCTCAACTCTCTCTATGGAGGACCTTTTAACGGTTTTGTCCATTTGTCATAGAAAGTTGCTGTTTTGGCATCGAAATAATCGTGCAAGCTTATACTCGTAAAATTTGACTTAGTAGAACAATATAAAGTGTACACCGAGAAACTTTGATTGTCCGAAGTTGCTCAACTCTCTCTATGGAGGAGCTTTTAACGGTTTTGTCCATTTGTCATAGAAAGTAGGTATTTTGGCATCGAAATAATCCCGGAAGCTCATTTTCGTAAAACTTAACATAGAAGAACAATAAAAAGTGTACATCGAGCAACTTTGATAGTCTGAAGTTTCTCAACTCTCTCTATGGAAGATGCTTTTAACGGTTTTGCCCATTTGTCATAGAAAGTTGGTGTTTTGGCATCGAAATAATCGTGCAAGCTCATTTTCGTAAAATTTAACATAAAATAACAATAAAAAGTGTACACCGAGCAACTTTGATTGTCTGAAGTTGCTCAACTCTTTCTATGGAGGAGCTTTTAACGGTTTTGTCCATTTGTCATAGAAAGCTAATGTTTTGGCATCGAAATAATCTTGAAAGCTTATACTCGTAAAATTTGACTTAGTAGAACAATATAAAGTGTACACCGAGCAACTTTGATTGTCCGAAGTTGCTCAACTCTCTCTGTGGAAGAGCTTTTAACGGTTTTGTCCATTTGTCATAGAAAGTTGGTGTTTTGGCATTGAAATAATCCTGGAATCTCATTTTCGTAAAATTTAACATAGAAGAACAATAAAAAGTATACACCGAGCAACTTTGATAGTCCGAAGTTGCTCAACTCTCTTTATGGAAGAGCTTTTAACGGTTTTGTCCATTTGTCATAAAGAGTAGGTGTTTTGGCATCAAAATAATCCCGGAAGCTCATTTTCGTAAAACTTAACATAGAAGAGCAATAAAAAGTGTACACCGAGCAACTTTGATAGTCCGAAGTTGCTCAACTCTCTCTATGGAGGAGCTTTTAATGGTTTTGTCCATTTGTCATAGAAAGTTGGTGTTTTGGCATCGAAATAATCCCGGAAGCTCATTTTCGTAAAACTTAACATAGAAGAGCAATAAAAAGTGTACACCGAGCAACTTTGATAGTCCGAAGTTGCTCAACTCTCTCTATGGAGGAGCTTTTAACGGTTTTGTCCATTTGTCATAGAAAGTTGGTGTTTTGGCATCGAAATAATCCCGGAAGCTCATTTTCGTAAAATTTAACATAGAAGAACAATAAAAAGTGTACACCGAGCAACTTTGATAGTCTGAAGTTGCTCAACTCTCTCTATGGAGGAGCTTTTAACGGTTTTGTCCATTTGTCATAGAAAGTTGGTGTTTTGGCATCGAAATAATCGTGCAAGCTCATTTTCGTAAAATTTAACATAAAAGAACAATAAAAGGTGTTCACCGAGCAACTTTGATGGTCTGACGTTGCTCAACTCTCTCTATCGAGGACCTTTTAACGGTTTTGTCCATTTGTCATAGAAAGTTGCTGTTTTGGCATCGAAATAATCGTGCAAGCTTATACTCGTAAAATTTGACTTAGTAGAACAATATAAAGTGTACACCGAGAAACTTTGATTGTCCGAAGTTGTTCAACTCTCTCTATGGAGGAGATTTTAACGGTTTTGTCCATTTGTCATAGAAAGTAGGTATTTTGGCATCGAAATAATCCCGGAAGCTCATTTTCGTAAAACCTAACATAGAAGAACAATAAAAAGTGTACACCGAGCAACTTTGATAGTCTGAAGTTGCTCAACTCTCTCTATGGAGGAGCTTTTAACGGTTTTGTCCATTTGTCATAGAAAGTTGGTGTTTTGGCATCGAAATAATCGTGCAAGCTCATTTTCGTAAAATTTAACATAAAAGAACAATAAAAGGTGTTCACCGAGCAACTTTGATGGTCTGACGTTGCTCAACTCTCTCTATGGAGGACCTTTTAACGGTTTTGTCCATTTGTCATAGAAAGTTGCTGTTTTGGCATCGAAATAATCGTGCAAGCTTATACTCGTAAAATTTGACTTAGTAGAACAATATAAAGTGTACACCGAGAAACTTTGATTGTCCGAAGTTGTTCAACTCTCTCTATGGAGGAGCTTTTAACGGTTTTGTCCATTTGTCATAGAAAGTAGGTATTTTGGCATCGAAATAATCCCGGAAGCTCATTTTCGTAAAACTTAACATAGAAGAACAATAAAAAGTGTACATCGAGCAACTTTGATAGTCCGAAGTTTCTCAACTCTCTTTATGGAAGATGTTTTTAACGGTTTTGCCCATTTGTCATAGAAAGTTGGTGTTTTGGCATCGAAATAATCGTGCAAGCTCATTTTCGTAAAATTTAACATAAAATAACAATAAAAAGTGTACACCGAGCAACTTTGATTGTCTGAAGTTGCTCAACTCTTTCTATGGAGGGGCTTTTAACGGTTTTGTCCATTTGTCATAGAAAGCTAATGTTTTGGCATCGAAATAATCTTGAAAGCTTATACTCGTAAAATTTGACTTAGTAGAACAATATAAAGTGTACACCGAGCAACTTTGATTGTCCGAAGTTGCTCAACTCTCTCTGTGGAGGAGCTTTTAGCGGTTTTGTCCATTTGTCATAGAAAGTTGGTGTTTTGGCATTGAAATAATCCTGGAATCTCATTTTCGTAAAATTTAACATAGAAGAACAATAAAAAGTATACACCGAGCAACTTTGATAGTCCGAAGTTGCTCAACTCTCTCTATGGAAGAGCTTTTAACGGTTTTGTCCATTTGTCATAAAGAGTAGGTGTTTTGGCATCAAAATAATCCCGAAAACTCATTTTCGTAAAACTTAACATAGAAGAGCAATAAAAAGTGTACACCGAGCAACTTTGATAGTCCGAAGTTGCTCAACTCTCTCTATGGAGGAGCTTTTAACGGTTTTGTCCATTTGTGATAGAAAGTTGGTGTTTTTGCATCGAAATAATCCCGGAAGCTCATTTTCGTAAAATTTAACATAGAAGAACAATAAAAAGTGTACACCGAGCAACTTTGATAGTCTGAAGTTGCTCAACTCTCTCTATGGAGGAGCTTTTAACGGTTTTGTCCATTTGTCATAGAAAGTTGGTGTTTTGGCATCGAAATAATCGTGCAAGCTCATTTTCGTAAAATTTAACATAAAAGAACAATAAAAGGTGTTCACCGAGCAACTTTGATGGTCTGACGTTGCTCAACTCTCTCTATGGAGGACCTTTTAACGGTTTTGTCCATTTGTCATAGAAAGTTGCTGTTTTGGCATCGAAATAATCGTGCAAGCTTATACTCGTAAAATTTGACTTAGTAGAACAATATAAAGTGTACACCGAGAAACTTTGATTGTCCGAAGTTGCTCAACTCTCTCTATGGAGGAGCTTTTAACGGTTTTGTCCATTTGTCATAGAAAGTAGGTATTTTGGCATCGAAATAATCCCGGAAGCTCATTTTCGTAAAACTTAACATAGAAGAACAATAAAAATTGTACATCGAGCAACTTTGATAGTCCGAAGTTTCTCAACTCTCTCTATGGAAGATGCTTTTAACGGTTTTGCCCATTTGTCATAGAAAGTTGGTGTTTTGGCATCGAAATAATCGTGCAAGCTCATTTTCGTAAAATTTAACATAAAATAACAATAAAAAGTGTACACCGAGCAACTTTGATTGTCTGAAGTTGCTCAACTCTTTCTATGGAGGAGCTTTTAACGGTTTTGTCCATTTGTCATAGAAAGCTAATGTTTTGGCATCGAAATAATCTTGAAAGCTTATACTCGTAAAATTTGACTTAGTAGAACAATATAAAGTGTACACCGAGCAACTTTGATTGTCCGAAGTTGCTCAACTCTCTCTGTGGAGGAGCTTTTAACGGTTTTGTCCATTTGTCATAGAAAGTTGGTGTTTTGGCATTGAAATAATCCTGGAATCTCATTTTCGTAAAATTTAACATAGAAGAACAATAAAAAGTATACACCGAGCAACTTTGATAGTCCGAAGTTGCTCAACTCTCTCTATGGAAGAGCTTTTAACGGTTTTGTCCATTTGTCATAAAGAGTAGGTGTTTTGGCATCAAAATAATCCCGGAAGCTCATTTTCGTAAAACTTAACATAGAAGAGCAATAAAAAGTGTACACCGAGCAACTTTGATAGTCCGAAGTTGCTCAACTCTCTCTATGGAGGAGCTTTTAATGGTTTTGTCCATTTGTCATAGAAAGTTGGTGTTTTGGCATCGAAATAATCCCGGAAGCTCATTTTCGTAAAATTTAACATAGAAGAACAATAAAAAGTGTACACCGAGCAACTTTGATATTCTGAAGTTGCTCAACTCTCTCTATGGAGGAGCTTTTAACGGTTTTGTCCATTTGTCATAGAAAGTTGGTGTTTTGGCATCGAAATAATCGTGCAAGCTCATTTTCGTAAAATTTAACATAAAAGAACAATAAAAGGTGTTCACCGAGCAACTTTGATGGTCTGACGTTGCTCAACTCTCTCTATGGAGGACCTTTTAACGGTTTTGTCCATTTGTCATAGAAAGTTGCTGTTTTGGCATCGAAATAATCGTGCAAGCTTATACTCGTAAAATTTGACTTAGTAGAACAATATAAAGTGTACACCGAGAAACTTTGATTGTCCGAAGTTGTTCAACTCTCTCTATGGAGGAGATTTTAACGGTTTTGTCCATTTGTCATAGAAAGTAGGTATTTTGGCATCGAAATAATCCCGGAAGCTCATTTTCGTAAAACTTAACATAGAAGAACAATAAAAAGTGTACACCGAGCAACTTTGATAGTCTGAAGTTGCTCAACTCTCTCTATGGAGGAGCTTTTAACGGTTTTGTCCATTTGTCATAGAAAGTTGGTGTTTTGGCATCGAAATAATCGTGCAAGCTCATTTTCGTAAAATTTAACATAAAAGAACAATAAAAGGTGTTCACCGAGCAACTTTGATGGTCTGACGTTGCTCAACTCTCTCTATGGAGGACCTTTTAACGGTTTTGTCCATTTGTCATAGAAAGTTGCTGTTTTGGCATCGAAATAATCATGCAAGCTTATACTCGTAAAATTTGACTTAGTAGAACAATATAAAGTGTACACCGAGAAACTTTGATTGTCCGAAGTTGTTCAACTCTCTCTATGGAGGAGCTTTTAACGGTTTTGTCCATTTGTCATAGAAAGTAGGTATTTTGGCATCGAAATAATCCCGGAAGCTCATTTTTGTAAAACTTAACATAGAAGAACAATAAAAAGTGTACATCGAGCAACTTTGATAGTCCGAAGTTTCTCAACTCTCTTTATGGAAGATGTTTTTAACGGTTTTGCCCATTTGTCATAGAAAGTTGGTGTTTTGGCATCGAAATAATCGTGCAAGCTCATTTTCGTAAAATTTAACATAAAATAACAATAAAAAGTGTACACCGAGCAACTTTGATTGTCTGAAGTTGCTCAACTCTTTCTATGGAGGGGCTTTTAACGGTTTTGTCCATTTGTCATAGAAAGCTAATGTTTTGGCATCGAAATAATCTTGAAAGCTTATACTCGTAAAATTTGACTTAGTAGAACAATATAAAGTGTACACCGAGCAACTTTGATTGTCCGAAGTTGCTCAACTCTCTCTGTGGAGGAGCTTTTAACGGTTTTGTCCATTTGTCATAGAAAGTTGCTGTTTTGGCATCGAAATAATCGTGCAAGCTCATTTTCGTAAAATTTAACATAAAAGAACAATAAAAGGTGTTCACCGAGCAACTTTGATGGTCTGACGTTGCTCAACTCTCTCTATGGAGGACCTTTTAACGGTTTTGTCCATTTGTCATAGAAAGTTGCTGTTTTGGCATCGAAATAATCGTGCAAGCTTATACTCGTAAAATTTGACTTAGTAGAACAATATAAAGTGTACACCGAGAAACTTTGATTGTCCGAAGTTGTTCAACTCTCTCTATGGAGGAGCTTTTAACGGTTTTGTCCATTTGTCATAGAAAGTAGGTATTTTGGCATCGAAATAATCCCGGAAGCTCATTTTCGTAAAACTTAACATAGAAGAACAATAAAAAGTGTACATCGAGCAACTTTGATAGTCCGAAGTTTCTCAACTCTCTTTATGGAAGATGTTTTTAACGGTTTTGCCCATTTGTCATAGAAAGTTGGTGTTTTGGCATCGAAATAATCGTGCAAGCTCATTTTCGTAAAATTTAACATAAAATAACAATAAAAAGTATACACCGAGCAACTTTGATTGTCTGAAGTTGCTCAACTCTTTCTATGGAGGGGCTTTTAACGGTTTTGTCCATTTGTCATAGAAAGCTAATGTTTTGGCATCGAAATAATCTTGAAAGCTTATACTCGTAAAATTTGACTTAGTAGAACAATATAAAGTGTACACCGAGCAACTTTGATTGTCCGAAGTTGCTCAACTCTCTCTGTGGAGGAGCTTTTAACGGTTTTGTCCATTTGTCATAGAAAGTTGGTGTTTTGGCATTGAAATAATCCTGGAATCTCATTTTCGTAAAATTTAACATAGAAGAACAATAAAAAGTATACACCGAGCAACTTTGATAGTCCGAAGTTGCTCAACTCTCTCTATGCAAGAGCTTTTAACGGTTTTGTCCATTTGTCATAAAGAGTAGGTGTTTTGGCATCAAAATAATCCCGGAAGCTCATTTTCGTAAAACTTAACATAGAAGAGCAATAAAAAGTGTACACCGAGCAACTTTGATAGTCCGAAGTTGCTCAACTCTCTCTATGGAGGAGCTTTTAACGGTTTTGTCCATTTGTGATAGAAAGTTGGTGTTTTTGCATCGAAATAATCCCGGAAGCTCATTTTCGTAAAATTTAACATAGAAGAACAATAAAAAGTGTACACCGAGCAACTTTGATAGTCCGAAGTTTCTCAACTCTCTCTATGGAAGATGCTTTTAACGGTTTTGCCCATTTGTCATAGAAAGTTGGTGTTTTGGCATCGAAATAATCGTGCAAGCTCATTTTCGTAAAATTTAACATAAAATAACAATAAAAAGTGTACACCGAGCAACTTTGATTGTCTGAAGTTGCTCAACTCTTTCTATGGAGGAGCTTTTAACGGTTTTGTCCATTTGTCATAGAAAGCTAATGTTTTGGCATCGAAATAATCTTGAAAGCATATACTCGTAAAATTTGACTTAGTAGAACAATATAAAGTGTACACCGAGCAACTTTGATTGTCCGAAGTTGCTCAACTCTCTCTATGGAGGAGCTTTTAACGGTTTTGTCCATTTGTCATAGAAAGTTGGTGTTTTGGCATTGAAATAATCCTATAATCTCATTTTCGTAAAATTTAACATAGAAGAACAATAAAAAGTATACACCGAGCAACTTTGATAGTCCGAAGTTGCTCAACTCTCTCTATGGAAGAGCTTTTAACGGTTTTGTCCATTTGTCATAAAGAGTAGGTGTTTTGGCATCAAAATAATCCCGGAAGCTCATTTTCGTAAAACTTAACATAGAAGAGCAATAAAAAGTGTACACCGAGCAACTTTGATAGTCCGAAGTTGCTCAACTCTCTCTATGGAGGAGCTTTTAACGGTTTTGTCCATTTGTCATAGAAAGTTGGTGTTTTGGCATCGAAATAATCCCGAAAGCTCATTTTCGTAAAATTTAACATAGAAGAACAATAAAAAGTGTACACCGAGCAACTTTGATAGTCTGAAGTTGCTCAACTCTCTCTATGGAGGAGCTTTTAACGGTTTTGTCCATTTGTCATAGAAAGTTGGTGTTTTGGCATCGAAATAATCCCGAAAGCTCATTTTCGTAAAATTTAACATAGAAGAACAATAAAAAGTGTACACCGAGCAACTTTGATAGTCCGAAGTTGCTCAACTCTCTCTATGGAAGAGCTTTTAACGGTTTTGTCCATTTGTCATAAAGAGTAGGTGTTTTGGCATCAAAATAATCCCGGAAGCTCATTTTCGTAAAACTTAACATAGAAGAGCAATAAAAAGTGTACACCGAGCAACTTTGATAGTCCGAAGTTGCTCAACTCTCTCTATGGAGGAGCTTTTAACGGTTTTGTCCATTTGTCATAGAAAGTTGGTGTTTTGGCATCGAAATAATCCCGAAAGCTCATTTTCGTAAAATTTAACATAGAAGAACAATAAAAAGTGTACACCGAGCAACTTTGATAGTCTGAAGTTGCTCAACTCTCTCTATGGAGGAGCTTTTAACGGTTTTGTCCATTTGTCATAGAAAGTTGGTGTTTTGGCATCGAAATAATCCCGAAAGCTCATTTTCGTAAAATTTAGCATAGAAGAACAATAAAAAGTGTACACCGAGCAACTTTGATAGTCCGAAGTTGCTCAACTCTCTCTATGGAGGAGCTTTTAACGGTTTTGTCCATTTGTCATAGAAAGTTGGTGTTTTGCAATCGAAATAATCGTGCAAACTCATTTTCGTAAAATTTAACATAAAAGAACAATAAAAGGTGTTCACCGAGCAACTTTGATTGTCCGAAGTTGTTCAACTCTCTCTATGGAGGACCTTTTAACGGTTTTGTCCATTTGTCATAGAAAGTTGTTGTTTTGCCATCGAAATAATCGTGCAAGCTTATACTCGTAAAATTTGACTTAGTAGAACAATATAAAGTGTACACCGAGAAACTTTGATTGTCCGAAGTTGTTCAACTCTCTCTATGGAGGAGCTTTTAACGGTTTTGTCCATTTGTCATAGAAAGTAGGTATTTTGGCATCGAAATAATCCCGGAAGCTCATTTTCGTAAAACTTAACATAGAAGAACAATAAAAAGTGTACACCGAGCAACTTTGATAGTCTGAAGTTGCTCAACTCTCTCTATGGAGGAGCTTTTAACGGTTTTGTCCATTTGTCATAGAAAGTTGGTGTTTTGGCATCGAAATAATCGTGCAAGCTCATTTTCGTAAAATTTAACATAGAAGAACAATAAAAAG
Source organism: Euonymus europaeus (assembly GCA_963580455.1). Lineage (NCBI taxonomy): Eukaryota > Viridiplantae > Streptophyta > Magnoliopsida > Celastrales > Celastraceae > Euonymus > Euonymus europaeus. The sequence goes on along the minus strand of OY756967.1, from coordinate 10,947,154 downwards.
TGTACACCGAGCAACTTTGATAGTCTGACGTTGCTCAACTCTCTCTATGGAGGAGCTTTTAACGGTTTTGTCCATTTGTCATAGAAAGTTGGTGTTTTGGCATCGAAATAATCGTGCAAGCTCATTTTCGTAAAATTTAACATAAAAGAACAATAAAAGGTGTTCACCGAGCAACTTTGATGGTCTGACGTTGCTCAACTCTCTCTATGGAGGACCTTTTAACGGTTTTGTCCATTTGTCATAGAAAGTTGCTGTTTTGGCATCGAAATAATCGTGCAAGCTTATACTCGTAAAATTTGACTTAGTAGAACAATATAAAGTGTACACCGAGAAACTTTGATTGTCCGAAGTTGCTCAACTCTCTCTATGGAGGAGCTTTTAACGGTTTTGTCCATTTGTCATAGAAAGTAGGTATTTTGGCATCGAAATAATCCCGGAAGCTCATTTTCGTAAAACTTAACATAGAAGAACAATAAAAAGTGTACATCGAGCAACTTTGATAGTCCGAAGTTTCTCAACTCTCTCTATGGAAGATGCTTTTAACGGTTTTGCCCATTTGTCATAGAAAGTTGGTGTTTTGGCATCGAAATAATCGTGCAAGCTCATTTTCGTAAAATTTAACATAAAATAACAATAAAAAGTGTACACCGAGCAACTTTGATTGTCTGAAGTTGCTCAACTCTTTCTATGGAGGAGCTTTTAACGGTTTTGTCCATTTGTCATAGAAAGCTAATGTTTTGGCATCGAAATAATCTTGAAAGCATATACTCGTAAAATTTGACTTAGTAGAACAATATAAAGTGTACACCGAGCAACTTTGATTGTCCGAAGTTGCTCAACTCTCTCTATGGAGGAGCTTTTAACGGTTTTGTCCATTTGTCATAGAAAGTTGGTGTTTTGGCATTGAAATAATCCTATAATCTCATTTTCGTAAAATTTAACATAGAAGAACAATAAAAAGTATACACCGAGCAACTTTGATAGTCCGAAGTTGCTCAACTCTCTCTATGGAAGAGCTTTTAACGGTTTTGTCCATTTGTCATAAAGAGTAGGTGTTTTGGCATCAAAATAATCCCGGAAGCTCATTTTCGTAAAACTTAACATAGAAGAGCAATAAAAAGTGTACACCGAGCAACTTTGATAGTCCGAAGTTGCTCAACTCTCTCTATGGAGGAGCTTTTAACGGTTTTGTCCATTTGTCATAGAAAGTTGGTGTTTTAGCATCGAAATAATCCCGAAAGCTCATTTTCGTAAAATTTAACATAGAAGAACAATAAAAAGTGTACACCGAGCAACTTTGATAGTCTGAAGTTGCTCAACTCTCTCTATGGAGGAGCTTTTAACGGTTTTGTCCATTTGTCATAGAAAGTTGGTGTTTTGGCATCGAAATAATCGTGCAAGCTCATTTTCGTAAAATTTAACATAAAAGAACAATAAAAGGTGTTCACCGAGCAACTTTGATGGTCTGACGTTGCTCAACTCTCTCTATGGAGGACCTTTTAACGGTTTTGTCCATTTGTCATAGAAAGTTGCTGTTTTGGCATCGAAATAATCGTGCAAGCTTATACTCGTAAAATTTGACTTAGTAGAACAATATAAAGTGTACACCGAGAAACTTTGATTGTCCGAAGTTGTTCAACTCTCTCTATGGAGGAGCTTTTAACGGTTTTGTCCATTTGTCATAGAAAGTAGGTATTTTGGCATCGAAATAATCCCGGAAGCTCATTTTCGTAAAACTTAACATAGAAGAACAATAAAAAGTGTACATCGAGCAACTTTGATAGTCTGAAGTTGCTCAACTCTCTCTATGGAGGAGCTTTTAACGGTTTTGTCCATTTGTCATAGAAAGTTGGTGTTTTGGCATCGAAATAATCGTGCAAGCTCATTTTCGTAAAATTTAACATAGAAGAACAATAAAAAGTGTACACCGAGCAACTTTGATAGTCTGACGTTGCTCAACTCTCTCTATGGAGGAGCTTTTAACGGTTTTGTCCATTTGTCATAGAAAGTTGGTGTTTTGGCATCGAAATAATCGTGCAAGCTCATTTTCGTAAAATTTAACATAAAAGAACAATAAAAGGTGTTCACCGAGCAACTTTGATGGTCTGACGTTGCTCAACTCTCTCTATGGAGGACCTTTTAACGGTTTTGTCCATTTGTCATAGAAAGTTGCTGTTTTGGCATCGAAATAATCGTGCAAGCTTATACTCGTAAAATTTGACTTAGTAGAACAATATAAAGTGTACACCGAGAAACTTTGATTGTCCGAAGTTGCTCAACTCTCTCTATGGAGGAGCTTTTAACGGTTTTGTCCATTTGTCATAGAAAGTAGGTATTTTGGCATCGAAATAATCCCGGAAGCTCATTTTCGTAAAACTTAACATAGAAGAACAATAAAAAGTGTACATCGAGCAACTTTGATAGTCCGAAGTTTCTCAACTCTCTCTATGGAAGATGCTTTTAACGGTTTTGCCCATTTGTCATAGAAAGTTGGTGTTTTGGCATCGAAATAATCGTGCAAGCTCATTTTCGTAAAATTTAACATAAAATAACAATAAAAAGTGTACACCGAGCAACTTTGATTGTCTGAAGTTGCTCAACTCTTTCTATGGAGGAGCTTTTAACGGTTTTGTCCATTTGTCATAGAAAGCTAATGTTTTGGCATCGAAATAATCTTGAAAGCATATACTCGTAAAATTTGACTTAGTAGAACAATATAAAGTGTACACCGAGCAACTTTGATTGTCCGAAGTTGCTCAACTCTCTCTATGGAGGAGCTTTTAACGGTTTTGTCCATTTGTCATAGAAAGTTGGTGTTTTGGCATTGAAATAATCCTATAATCTCATTTTCGTAAAATTTAACATAGAAGAACAATAAAAAGTATACACCGAGCAACTTTGATAGTCCGAAGTTGCTCAACTCTCTCTATGGAAGAGCTTTTAACGGTTTTGTCCATTTGTCATAAAGAGTAGGTGTTTTGGCATCAAAATAATCCCGGAAGCTCATTTTCGTAAAACTTAACATAGAAGAGCAATAAAAAGTGTACACCGAGCAACTTTGATAGTCCGAAGTTGCTCAACTCTCTCTATGGAGGAGCTTTTAACGGTTTTGTCCATTTGTCATAGAAAGTTGGTGTTTTAGCATCGAAATAATCCCGAAAGCTCATTTTCGTAAAATTTAACATAGAAGAACAATAAAAAGTGTACACCGAGCAACTTTGATAGTCTGAAGTTGCTCAACTCTCTCTATGGAGGAGCTTTTAACGGTTTTGTCCATTTGTCATAGAAAGTTGGTGTTTTGGCATCGAAATAATCGTGCAAGCTCATTTTCGTAAAATTTAACATAAAAGAACAATAAAAGGTGTTCACCGAGCAACTTTGATGGTCTGACGTTGCTCAACTCTCTCTATGGAGGACCTTTTAACGGTTTTGTCCATTTGTCATAGAAAGTTGCTGTTTTGGCATCGAAATAATCGTGCAAGCTTATACTCGTAAAATTTGACTTAGTAGAACAATATAAAGTGTACACCGAGAAACTTTGATTGTCCGAAGTTGTTCAACTCTCTCTATGGAGGAGCTTTTAACGGTTTTGTCCATTTGTCATAGAAAGTAGGTATTTTGGCATCGAAATAATCCCGGAAGCTCATTTTCGTAAAACTTAACATAGAAGAACAATAAAAAGTGTACACCGAGCAACTTTGATAGTCTGAAGTTGCTCAACTCTCTCTATGGAGGAGCTTTTAACGGTTTTGTCCATTTGTCATAGAAAGTTGGTGTTTTGGCATCGAAATAATCGTGCAAGCTCATTTTCGTAAAATTTAACATAAAAGAACAATAAAAGGTGTTCACCGAGCAACTTTGATGGTCTGACGTTGCTCAACTCTCTCTATGGAGGACCTTTTAACGGTTTTATCCATTTGTCATAGAAAGTTGCTGTTTTGGCATCGAAATAATCGTGCAAGCTTACACTCGTAAAATTTGACTTAGTAGAACAATATAAAGTGTACACCGAGAAACTTTGATTGTCCGAAGTTGTTCAACTCTCTCTATGGAGGAGCTTTTAACGGTTTTGTCCATTTGTCATAGAAAGTAGGTATTTTGGCATCGAAATAATCCCGGAAGCTCATTTTCGTAAAACTTAACATAGAAGAACAATAAAAAGTGTACATCGAGCAACTTTGATAGTCCGAAGTTTCTCAACTCTCTTTATGGAAGATGTTTTTAACGGTTTTGCCCATTTGTCATAGAAAGTTGGTGTTTTGGCATCGAAATAATCGTGCAAGCTCATTTTCGTAAAATTTAACATAAAATAACAATAAAAAGTGTACACCGAGCAACTTTGATTGTCTGAAGTTGCTCAACTCTTTCTATGGAGGGGCTTTTAACGGTTTTGTCCATTTGTCATAGAAAGCTAATGTTTTGGCATCGAAATAATCTTGAAAGCTTATACTCGTAAAATTTGACTTAGTAGAACAATATAAAGTGTACACCGAGCAACTTTGATTGTCCGAAGTTGCTCAACTCTCTCTGTGGAGGAGCTTTTAACGGTTTTGTCCATTTGTCATAGAAAGTTGCTGTTTTGGCATCGAAATAATCGTGCAAGCTCATTTTCGTAAAATTTAACATAAAAGAACAATAAAAGGTGTTCACCGAGCAACTTTGATGGTCTGACGTTGCTCAACTCTCTCTATGGAGGACCTTTTAACGGTTTTGTCCATTTGTCATAGAAAGTTGCTGTTTTGGCATCGAAATAATCGTGCAAGCTTATACTCGTAAAATTTGACTTAGTAGAGCAATATAAAGTGTACACCGAGAAACTTTGATTGTCCGAAGTTGTTCAACTCTCTCTATGGAGGAGCTTTTAACGGTTTTGTCCATTTGTCATAGAAAGTAGGTATTTTGGCATCGAAATAATCCCGGAAGCTCATTTTCGTAAAACTTAACATAGAAGAACAATAAAAAGTGTACATCGAGCAACTTTGATAGTCCGAAGTTTCTCAACTCTCTTTATGGAAGATGTTTTTAACGGTTTTGCCCATTTGTCATAGAAAGTTGGTGTTTTGGCATCGAAATAATCGTGCAAGCTCATTTTCGTAAAATTTAACATAAAATAACAATAAAAAGTGTACACCGAGCAACTTTGATTGTCCGAAGTTGCTCAACTCTCTCTGTGGATGAGCTTTTAACGGTTTTGTTCATTTGTCATAGAAAGTTGGTGTTTTGGCATTGAAATAATCCTGGAATCTCATTTTCGTAAAATTTAACATAGAAGAACAATAAAAAGTATACACCGAGCAACTTTGATAGTCCGAAGTTGCTCAACTCTCTCTATGGAAGAGCTTTTAACGGTTTTGTCCATTTGTCATAAAGAGTAGGTGTTTTGGCATCAAAATAATCCCGGAAGCTCATTTTCGTAAAACTTAACATAGAAGAGCAATAAAAAGTGTACACCGAGCAACTTTGATAGTCCGAAGTTGCTCAACTCTCTCTATGGAGGAGCTTTTAACGGTTTTGTCCATTTGTGATAGAAAGTTGGTGTTTTTGCATCGAAATAATCCCGGAAGCTCATTTTCGTAAAATTTAACATAGAAGAACAATAAAAAGTGTACACCGAGCAACTTTGATAGTCTGAAGTTGCTCAACTCTCTCTATGGAGGAGCTTCTAACGGTTTTGTCCATTTTTCATAGAAAGTTGGTGTTTTGGCATCGAAATAATCGTGCAAGCTCATTTTCGTAAAATTTAACATAAAAGAACAATAAAAGGTGTTCACCGAGCAACTTTGATGGTCTGACGTTGCTCAACTCTCTCTATGGAAGAGCTTTTAACGGTTTTGTCCATTTGTCATAAAGAGTAGGTGTTTTGGCATCAAAATAATCCCGGAAGCTCATTTTCGTAAAACTTAACATAGAAGAGCAATAAAAAGTGTAAACCGAGCAACTTTGATAGTCCGAAGTTGCTCAACTCTCTCTATGGAGGAGCTTTTAACGGTTTTGTCCATTTGTCATAGTAAGTTGGTTTTTTGGCATCGAAATAATCCCAAAAGCTCATTTTCGTAAAATTTAACATAGAAGAACAATAAAAAGTGTACACCGAGCAACTTTGATAGTCTGAAGTTGCTCAACTCTCTCTATGGAGGAGCTTTTAACGGTTTTGTCCATTTGTCATAGAAAGCTAATGTTTTGGCATCGAAATAATCTTGAAAGCTTATACTCGTAAAATTTGACTTAGTAGAACAATAAAAAGTGTACACCGAGCAACTTTGATAGTCCGAAGTTGCTCAACTCTCTCTATGGAAGAGCTTTTAACGGTTTTGTCCATTTGTCATAAAGAGTAGGTGTTTTGGCATCAAAATAATCCCGGAAGCTCATTTTCGTAAAACTTAACATAGAAGAGCAATAAAAAGTGTACACCGAGCAACTTTGATAGTCCGAAGTTGCTCAACTCTCTCTATGGAGGAGCTTTTAACGGTTTTGTCCATTTGTCATAGAAAGTTGGTGTTTTGGCATCGAAATAATCCCGAAAGCTCATTTTCGTAAAATTTAACATAGAAGAACAATAAAAAGTGTACACCGAGCAACTTTGATAGTCTGAAGTTGCTCAACTCTCTCTATGGAGGAGCTTTTAACGGTTTTGTCCATTTGTCATAGAAAGTTGGTGTTTTGGCATCGAAATAATCCCGATAGCTCATTTTCGTAAAATTTAACATAGAAGAACAATAAAAAGTGTACACCGAGCAACTTTGATAGTCCGAAGTTGCTCAACTCTCTCTATGGAGGAGCTTTTAACGGTTTTGTCCATTTGTCATAGAAAGTTGGTGTTTTGGCATCGAAATAATCGTGCAAGCTCCTTTTCGTAAAATTTAACATAAAAGAACAATAAAAGGTGTTCACCGAGCAACTTTGATTGTCCGAAGTTGTTCAACTCTCTCTATGGAGGACCTTTTAACGGTTTTGTCCATTTGTCATAGAAAGTTGTTGTTTTGCCATCGAAATAATCGTGCAAGCTTATACTCGTAAAATTTGACTTAGTAGAACAATATAAAGTGTACACCGAGAAACTTTGATTGTCCGAAGTTGTTCAACTCTCTCTATGGAGGAGCTTTTAACGGTTTTGTCCATTTGTCATAGAAAGTAGGTATTTTGGCATCGAAATAATCCCGGAAGCTCATTTTCGTAAAACTTAACATAGAAGAACAATAAAAAGTGTACACCGAGCAACTTTGATAGTCTGAAGTTGCTCAACTCTCTCTATGGAGGAACTTTTAACGGTTTTGTCCATTTGTCATAGAAAGTTGGTGTTTTGGCATCGAAATAATCGTGCAAGCTCATTTTCGTAAAATTTAACATAGAAGAACAATAAAAAGTGTACACCGAGCAACTTTGATAGTCTGACGTTGCTCAACTCTCTCTATGGAGGAGCTTTTAACGGTTTTGTCCATTTGTCATAGAAAGTTGGTGTTTTGGCATCGAAATAATCGTGCAAGCTCATTTTCGTAAAATTTAACATAAAAGAACAATAAAAGGTGTTCACCGAGCAACTTTGATGGTCTGACGTTGCTCAACTCTCTCTATGGAGGACCTTTTAACGGTTTTGTCCATTTGTCATAGAAAGTTGCTGTTTTGGCATCGAAATAATCGTGCAAGCTTATACTCGTAAAATTTGACTTAGTAGAACAATATAAAGTGTACACCGAGAAACTTTGATTGTCCGAAGTTGCTCAACTCTCTCTATGGAGGAGCTTTTAACGGTTTTGTCCATTTGTCATAGAAAGTAGGTATTTTGGTATCGAAATAATCCCGGAAGCTCATTTTCGTAAAACTTAACATAGAAGAACAATAAAAAGTGTACATCGAGCAACTTTGATAGTCCGAAGTTTCTCAACTCTCTCTATGGAAGATGCTTTTAACGGTTTTGCCCATTTGTCATAGAAAGTTGGTGTTTTGGCATCGAAATAATCGTGCAAGCTCATTTTCGTAAAATTTAACATAAAATAACAATAAAAAGTGTACACCGAGCAACTTTGATTGTCTGAAGTTGCTCAACTCTTTCTATGGAGGAGCTTTTAACGGTTTTGTCCATTTGTCATAGAAAGCTAATGTTTTGGCATCGAAATAATCTTGAAAGCATATACTCGTAAAATTTGACTTAGTAGAACAATATAAAGTGTACACCGAGCAACTTTGATTGTCCGAAGTTGCTCAACTCTCTCTATGGAGGAGCTTTTAACGGTTTTGTCCATTTGTCATAGAAAGTTGGTGTTTTGCCATTGAAATAATCCTGGAATCTCATTTTCGTAAAATTTAACATAGAAGAACAATAAAAAGTATACACCGAGCAACTTTGATAGTCCGAAGTTGCTCAACTCTCTCTAAGGAGGAGCTTTTAACGGTTTTGTCCATTTGTCATAGAAAGTTGGTGTTTTGGCATCGAAATAATCTTGGAAGCTTATACTCGTAAAATTTGACCTAGTAGAACAATATAAAGTGTACACCGAGCAACTTTGATTGTCCGAAGTTGTTCAACTCTCTCTATGGAGGAGCTTTTAACGGTTTTGTCCATTTGTCATAGAAAGTAGGTATTTTGGCATCGAAATAATCCCGGAAGCTCATTTTCGTAAAACTTAACATAGAAGAACAATAAAAAGTGTACATCGAGCAACTTTGATAGTCCGAAGTTTCTCAACTCTCTTTATGGAAGATGTTTTTAACGGTTTTGCCCATTTGTCATAGAAAGTTGGTGTTTTGGCATCGAAATAATCGTGCAAGCTCATTTTCGTAAAATTTAACATAAAATAACAATAAAAAGTGTACACCGAGCAACTTTGATTGTCTGAAGTTGCTCAACTCTTTCTATGGAGGGGCTTTTAACGGTTTTGTCCATTTGTCATAGAAAGCTAATGTTTTGGCATCGAAATAATCTTGAAAGCTTATACTCGTAAAATTTGACTTAGTAGAACAATATAAAGTGTACACCGAGCAACTTTGATTGTCCGAAGTTGCTCAACTCTCTCTGTGGAGGAGCTTTTAACGGTTTTGTCCATTTGTCATAGAAAGTTGGTGTTTTGGCATTGAAATAATCCTGGAATCTCATTTTCGTAAAATTTAACATAGAAAAACAATAAAAAGTATACACCGAGCAACTTTGATAGTCCGAAGTTGCTCAACTATCTCTATGGAAGAGCTTTTAACGGTTTTGTCCATTTGTCATAGAAAGTTGGTGTTTTGGCATCGAAATAATCGTGCAAGCTCATTTTCGTAAAATTTAACATAAAAGAACAATAAAAGGTGTTCACCGAGCAACTTTGATGGTCTGACGTTGCTCAACTCTCTCTATGGAGAACCTTTTAACGGTTTTGTCCATTTGTCATAGAAAGTTGCTGTTTTGGCATCGAAATAATCGTGCAAGCTTATACTCGTAAAATTTGACTTAGTAGAACAATATAAAGTGTACACCGAGAAACTTTGATTGTCCGAAGTTGTTCAACTCTCTCTATGGAGGAGCTTTTAACGGTTTTGTCCATTTGTCATAGAAAGTAGGTATTTTGGCATCGAAATAATCCCGGAAGCTCATTTTCGTAAAACTTAACATAGAAGAACAATAAAAACTGTACACCGAGCAACTTTGATAGTCTGAAGTTGCTCAACTCTCTCTATGGAGGAGCTTTTAACGGTTTTGTCCATTTGTCATAGAAAGTTGGTGTTTTGGCATCGAAATAATCGTGCAAGCTCATTTTCGTAAAATTTAACATAAAAGAACAATAAAAGGTGTTCACCGAGCAACTTTGATGGTCTGACGCTGCTCAACTCTCTCTATGGAGGACCTTTTAACGGTTTTGTCCATTTGTCATAGAAAGTTGCTGTTTTGGCATCGAAATAATCGTGCAAGCTTATACTCGTAAAATTTGACTTAGTAGAACAATATAAAGTGTACACCGAGAAACTTTGATTGTCCGAAGTTGTTCAACTCTCTCTATGGAGGAGCTTTTAACGGTTTTGTCCATTTGTCATAGAAAGTTGGTGTTTTGGCATTGAAATAATCCTGGAATCTCATTTTCGTAAAATTTAACATAGAAGAACAATAAAAAGTATACACCGAGCAACTTTGATAGTCCGAAGTTGCTCAACTCTCTCTATGGAAGAGCTTTTAACGGTTTTGTCCATTTGTCATAAAGAGTAGGTGTTTTGGCATCAAAATAATCCCGGAAGCTCATTTTCGTAAAACTTAACATAGAAGAGCAATAAAAAGTGTACACCGAGCAACTTTGATAGTCCGAAGTTGCTCAACTCTCTCTATGGAGGAGCTTTTAACGGTTTTGTCCATTTGTCATAGAAAGTTGGTGTTTTGGCATTGAAATAATCCTGGAATCTCATTTTCGTAAAATTTAACATAGAAGAACAATAAAAAGTATACACCGAGCAACTTTGATAGTCCGAAGTTGCTCAACTCTCTCTATGGAAGAGCTTTTAACGGTTTTGTCCATTTGTCATAAAGAGTAGGTGTTTTGGCATCAAAATAATCCCGGAAGCTCATTTTCGTAAAACTTAACATAGAAGAGCAATAAAAAGTGTACACCGAGCAACTTTGATAGTCCGAAGTTGCTCAACTCTCTCTATGGAGGAGCTTTTAACGGTTTTGTCCATTTGTCATAGAAAGTTGGTGTTTTGGCATCGAAATAATCCCGGAAGCTCATTTTCGTAAAATTTAACATAGAAGAACAATAAAAAGTGTACACCGAGCAACTTTGATAGTCTGAAGTTGCTCAACTCTCTCTATGGAGGAGCTTTTAACGGTTTTGTCTATTTGTCATAGAAAGTTGGTGTTTTGGCATCGAAATAATCGTGCAAGCTCATTTTCGTAAAATTTAACATAAAAGAACAATAAAAGGTGTTCACCGAGCAACTTTGATGGTCTGACGTTGCTCAACTCTCTCTATGGAGGACCTTTTAACGGTTTTGTCCATTTGTCATAGAAAGTTGCTGTTTTGGCATCGAAATAATCGTGCAAGCTTATACTCGTAAAATTTGACTTAGTAGAACAATATAAAGTGTACACCGAGAAACTTTGATTGTCCGAAGTTGTTCAACTCTCTCTATGGAGGAGCTTTTAACGGTTTTGTCCATTTGTCATAGAAAGTAGGTATTTTGGCATCGAAATAATCCCGGAAGCTCATTTTCGTAAAACTTAACATAGAAGAACAATAAAAAGTGTACACCGAGCAACTTTGATAGTCTGAAGTTGCTCAACTCTCTCTATGGAGGAGCTTTTAACGGTTTTGTCCATTTGTCATAGAAAGTTGGTGTTTTGGCATCGAAATAATCGTGCAAGCTCATTTTCGTAAAATTTAACATAAAAGAACAATAAAAGGTGTTCACCGACCAACTTTGATGGTCTGACGTTGCTCAACTCTCTCTATGGAGGACCTTTTAACGGTTTTGTCCATTTGTCATAGAAAGTTGCTGTTTTGGCATCGAAATAATCGTGCAAGCTTATACTCGTAAAATTTGACTTAGTAGAACAATATAAAGTGTACACCGAGAAACTTTGATTGTCCGAAGTTGGTCAACTCTCTCTATGGAGGAGCTTTTAACGGTTTTGTCCATTTGTCATAGAAAGTAGGTATTTTGGCATCGAAATAATCCCGGAAGCTCATTTTCGTAAAACTTAACATAGAAGAACAATAAAAAGTGTACATCGAGCAACTTTGATAGTCCGAAGTTTCTCAACTCTCTCTATGGAAGATGCTTTTAACGGTTTTGCCCATTTGTCATAGAAAGTTGGTGTTTTGGCATCGAAATAATCGTGCAAGCTCATTTTCGTAAAATTTAACATAAAATAACAATAAAAAGTGTACACCGGGCAACTTTGATTGTCTGAAGTTGCTCAACTCTTTCTATGGAGGAGCTTTTAACGGTTTTGTCCAGTTGTCATAGAAAGCTAATGTTTTGGCATCGAAATAATCTTGAAAGCTTATACTCGTAAAATTTGACTTAGTAGAACAATATAAAGTGTACACCGAGCAACTTTGATTGTCCGAAGTTGCTCAACTCTCTCTGTGGAGGAGCTTTTAACGGTTTTGTGCATTTGTCATAGAAAGTTGGTGTTTTGGCATTGAAATAATCGTGGAATCTCATTTTCGTAAAATTTAACATAGAAGAACAATAAAAAGTATACACCGAGGAACTTTGATAGTCCGAAGTTGCTCAACTCTCTCTATGGAAGAGCTTTTAACGGTTTTGTCCATTTGTCATAGAAAGTAGGTGTTTTGGCATCAAAATAATCCCGGAAGCTCATTTTCGTAAAACTTAACATAGAAGAGCAATAAAAAGTGTACACCGAGCAACTTTGATAGTCCGAAGTTGCTCAACTCTCTCTATGGAGGAGCTTTTAACGGTTTTGTCCATTTGTCATAGAAATTTGGTGTTTTGGCATCGAAATAATCCCGGAAGATCATTTTCGTAAAATTTAACATAGAAGAACAATAAAAAGTGTACACCGAGCAACTTTGATAGTCTGAAGTTGCTCAACTCTCTCCATGGAGGACCTTTTAACGGTTTTGTCCATTTGTCATAGAAAGTTGGTGTTTTGGCATCGAAATAATCGTGCAAGCTCATTTTCGTAAAATTTAACATAAAAGAACAATAAAAGGTGTTCACCGAGCAACTTTGATGGTCTGACGTTGCTCAACTCTCTCTATGGAGGACCTTTTAACGGTTTTGTCCATTTGTCATAGAAAGTTGCTGTTTTGGCATCGAAATAATCGTGCAAGCTTATACTCGTAAAATTTGACTTAGTAGAACAATATAAAGTGTACACCGAGAAACTTTGATTGTCCGAAGTTGCTCAACTCTCTCTATGTAGGAGCTTTTAACGGTTTTGTCCATTTGTCATAGAAAGTAGGTACTTTGGCATCGAAATAATCCCGGAAGCTCATTTTCGTAAAACTTAACATAGAAGAACAATAAAAAGTGTACATCGAGCAACTTTGATAGTCCGAAGTTTCTCAACTCTCTCTATAGAAGATGCTTTTAACGGTTTTGCCCATTTGTCATAGAAAGTTGGTGTTTGGCATCGAAATAATCCCGGAAGCTCATTTTCGTAAAATTTAACATAGAAGAACAATAAAAAGTGTACACCGAGCAACTTTGATAGTCTGAAGTTGCTCAACTCTCTCTATGGAGGAGCTTTTAACGGTTTTGTCCATTTGTCATAGAAAGTTGGTGTTTTGGCATCGAAATAATCCCGGAAGCTCATTTTCGTAAAATTTAACATAGAAGAACAATAAAAAGTGTACACCGAGCAACTTTGATAGTCTGAAGTTGCTCAACTCTCTCTATGGAGGAGCTTTTAACGGTTTTGTCCATTTGTCATAGAAAGTTGGTGTTTTGGAATTGAAATAATCCTGGAATCTCATTTTCGTAAAATTTAACATAGAAGAACAATAAAAAGTATACACCGAGCAACTTTGATAGTCCGAAGTTGCTCAACTCTCTCTATGGAAGAGTTTTTAACGGTTTTGTCCATTTGTCATAGAAAGTAGGTGTTTTGGCATCAAAATAATCCCGGAAGCTCATTTTCGTAAAACTTAACATAGAAGAGCAATAAAAAATGTACACCGGGCAACTTTGATAGTCCGAAGTTGCTCAACTCTCTCTATGGAGGAGCTTTTAACGGTTTTGTCCATTTGTCATAGAAAGTTGGTGTTTTGGCATCGAAATAATCGTGCAAGCTCATTTTCGTAAAATTTAACATAAAAGAACAATAAAAGGTGTTCACCGAGCAACTTTGATGGTCTGACGTTGCTCAACTCTCTCTATGGAGGACCTTTTAACGGTTTTGTCCATTTGTCATAGAAAGTTGCTGTTTTGGCATCGAAATAATCGTGCAAGCTTATACTCATAAAATTTGACTTAGTAGAACAATATAAAGTGTACACCGAGAAACTTTGATTGTCCGAAGTTGCTCAATTCTCTCTATGGAGGAGCTTTTAACGGTTTTGTCCATTTGTCATAGAAAGTTGGTGTTTTGGCATCGAAATAATCCCGGAAGCTCATTTTCGTAAAATTTAACATAGAAGAACAATAAAAAGTGTACACCGAGCAACTTTGATAGTCTGAAGTTGCTCAACTCTCTCTATGGAGGAGCTTTTAACGGTTTTGTCCATTTGTCATAGAAAGTTGGTGTTTTGGAATTGAAATAATCCTGGAATCTCATTTTCGTAAAATTTAACATAGAAGAACAATAAAAAGTATACACCGAGCAACTTTGATAGTCCGAAGTTGCTCAACTCTCTCTATGGAAGAGCTTTTAACGGTTTTGTCCATTTGTCATAGAAAGTAGGTGTTTTGGCATCAAAATAATCCCGGAAGCTCATTTTCGTAAAACTTAACATAGAAGAGCAATAAAAAATGTACACCGGGCAACTTTGATAGTCCGAAGTTGCTCAACTCTCTCTATGGAGGAGCTTTTAACGGTTTTGTCCATTTGTCATAGAAAGTTGGTGTTTTGGCATCGAAATAATCGTGCAAGCTCATTTTCGTAAAACTTAACATAGAAGAGCAATAAAAAGTGTACACCTAGCAACTTTGATAGTCCGAAGTTGCTCAACTCTCTCTATGGAGGAGCTTTTAACGGTTTTGTCCATTTGTCATAGAAAGTTGGTGTTTTGGCATCGAAATAATCCTGGAAGCTCATTTTCGTAAAATTTAACATAGAAGAACAATAAAAAGTGTACACCGAGCAACTTTGATAGTCTGAAGTTGCTCAACTCTCTCTATGGAGGAGCTTTTAACGGTTTTGTCCATTTGTCATAGAATGTTGATGTTTTGGCAACGAAATAATCGTGCAAGCTCATTTTCGTAAAATTTAACATAAAAGAACAATAAAAGGTGTTCACCGAGCAACTTTGATGGTCTGACGCTGCTCAACTCTCTCTATAGAGGACCTTTTAACGTTTTTGTCCATTTGTCAAAGAAAGTTGCTGTTTTGGCATCGAAATAATCGTGCAAGCTTATACTCGTAAAATTTGACTTAGTAGAACAATATAAAGTGTACACCGAGAAACTTTGATTGTCCGAAATTGCTCAACTCTCTCTATGGAGGAGCTTTTAACGGTTTTGTCCATTTGTCATAGAAAGTAGATATTTTGGCATCGAAATAATCCCGGAAGCTCATTTTCGTAAAACTTAACATAGAAGAACAATAAAAAGTGTACATCGAGCAACTTTGATTGTCCGAAGATGCTCAACTCTCTCTATGGAGGGGCTTTTAACGGTTTTGTCCATTTGTCATAGAAAGTTGGTGTTTTTCATCGAAATAATCTAGGAAGTTATACTCCTAAAATTTGACAAAGAAGAACAATAAAAGGTGTACACCGAGCAACTTTGATGGTCTGACGTTGCTCAACTCTCTCTATGGAGGACCTTTTAACGGTTTTGTCTATTTGTCATAGAAAGTTGCTGTTTTGGCATCGAAATAATCTTGGAAGTTTATACTCGTAAAATTTGACTTAGTAGAACAATATAAAGTGTACACCGAGCAACTTCGATTGTCCAAAGTTGCTCAACTCTCTCTGTGGCGGAGTTTTTCACGGTTTTGTCCATTTGTCATAGAAAGTTGGTGTTTTGGCATTGAAATAATCCTGGAAGCTCATTTTCGTAAAATTTAACATAGAAGAACAATAAAAATTGTACACCGAGCAACTTTGATAGTCCGATGTTGCTCAACTCTCTCTATGGAAGAGCTTTTAACAGTTTTGTCCATTTGTCATAGAAAGTAGGTGTTTTGGCATCAAAATAATCCCGGAAGCTCATTTTCGTAAAACTGAACATAGAAGAACAATAAAAAGTGTACACCAAGCAACTTTGATAGTCCGAAGTTGCTCAACTCTCTTTATGGAGGAGCTTTTAACGGTTTTGTCCATTTGTCATAGAAAGTTGGTGTTTTGTCATCGAAATAATCCCGGAAGCTCATTTTCGTAAAATTTAACATAGAAGAACAATAAAAATGTACACCGAGCAACTTTGATTGTCTGAAGTTGCTCAACTCTTTCTATGGAGGAGCTTTTAACGGTTTTGTCCATTTGTCATAGAAAGCTAATGTTTTGGCATCGAAATAATCTTGAAAACTTATACTCGTAAAATTTGACTTAGTAGAACAATATAAAGTGGACACCGAGCAACTTTGATTGTCCGAAGTTGCTCAACTCTCTCTATGGAGGAGCTTTTAACGGTTTTGTCCATTTGTCATAGAAAGTTGGTGTTTTGGCATTGAAATAATCCTGGAATCTCATTTTCGTAAAATGTAACATAGAAGAACAATAAAAAGTGTACACCGAGCAACTTTGATAGTCCGAAGTTGCTCAACTCTCTCTATGGAAGAGCTTTTAATGGTTTTGTCCATTTATAATAAAAAGTTGGTGTTTTGGCATCGAAATAATTCTGGAAGCTCATTTTCGTAAAATTTAACATAGAAGAACAATAAAAAGTGTACACCGAGCAACTTTGATAGTCCGAAGTTGCTCAACTCTCTCTATGGAGGAGCTTTTAACGGTTTTGTCCATTTGTCATAGAAAGCTAATGATTTGACATCGAAAAAATCTTGGAAGCTTATACTCGTAAAATTTGACTTAGTAGAACAATATAAATTGTACACCGAGCAACTTTGATTGTCCGAAGTTGCTCAACTCTCTCTATGGAGGTGCTTTTAACGGTTTTGTCCATTTGTCATAGAAAGTTGGTGTTTTGGCATCGAAATAATCCTGGAAGCTCATTTTCGTAAAATTTAACATAGAAGAACAATAAAAAGTGTACACCGAGCAACTTTGATAGTCCGAAGTTGCTCAACTCTCTCTATGGAGGACCTTTTAACGGTTTTGTCCATTTGTCATAGAAAGTTGTTGTTTTGGCATCGAAATAATCCCGGAAGCTCATTTTCGTAAAATTTAACATAGAAGAACAATAAAAAAGTGTACACCGAGCAACTTTGATAGTCCGATGTTGCTCAACTCTCTCTATGGAAGATGCTTTTAACGGTTTTGTCCATTTGTCATAGAAAGTTGGTGTTTTGGCATCGAAATAATCTTGGAAGCTTATACTCGTAAAATTTGACCTAGTAGAACAATATAAAGTGTACACCGAGCAACTTTGATTGTCCGAAGTTGCTCAACTCTCTCTACGGAGGTGCTTTTAACGGTTTTGTCCATTTGTCATAGAAAGTTGGTGTTTTGGCATCGAAATAATCCTGGAAGCTCATTTTCGTAAAATTTAACATAGAAGAACAATAAAAAGTGTACACCGAGCAACTTTGATAGTCCGAAGTTGCTCAACTCTCTCTATGGAGGACCTTTTAACGGTTTTGTCCATTTGTCGTAGAAAGTTGTTGTTTTGGCATCGAAATAATTCAAGAAGATCATTTTCGTAAAATTTAACATAAAAGAAGAATAAAAAGTGTACACCGAGCAACTTTGATAGTCCGAAGTTGCTCAACTCTCTCTAAGGAGGAGCTTTTAACGGATTTGTCCATTTGTCATAGAAAGTTGGTGTTTTGGCATCGAAATAATCTTGGAAGCTTATACTCGTAAAATTTGACCTAGTAGAACAATATAAAGTGTACACCGAGCAACTTTGATTGTCCGAAGTTGCTCAACTCTCTCTATGGAGGAGCTTTTAACGGTTTTGTCCATTTGTCATAGAAAGTTGGTGTTTTGGCATCGAAATAATCGTGGATGCTCAATTTCGTAAAATTTTAAATAAAAGAACAATAAAAGGTGTACACTGAGCAACTTTGATTGTCCGAAGATGCTCAACTCTTTCTATGGAGGGGCTTTTAACGGTTTTGTCCATTTGTCATAGAAAGTTGGTGTTTTTTCATCGAAATAATCTAGGAAGCTTATACTCCTAAAATTTGACAAAGAAGAACAATAAAAGGTGTACACCGAGCAACTTTGATGGTCTGACGTTGCTCAACTCTCTCTATGGAGGACCTTTTAACGGTTTTGTCTATTTGTCATAGAAAGTTGCTGTTTTGGCATCGAAATAATCTTAGAAGTTTATACTCGTAAAATTTGACTTAGTAGAACAATATAAAGTGTACACCGAGCAACTTCGATTGTCCGAAGTTGCTCAACTCTCTCTGTGGAGGAGTTTTTCACGGTTTTGTCCATTTGTCAAAGAAAGTTGGTGTTTTGGCATTGAAATAATCCTGGAAGCTCATTTTCGTAAAATTTAACATAGAAGAACAATAAAAAAGTGTACACCGAGCAACTTTGATAGTCCGATGTTGCTCAACTCTCTCTATGGAAGAGCTTTTAACGGTTTTGTCCATTTGTCATAGAAAGTAGGTGTTTTGGCATCAAAATAATCCCGGAAGCTCATTTTCGTAAAACTGAACATAGAAGAACAATAAAAAGTGTACACCGAGCAACTTTGATAGTCCGAAGTTGCTCAACTCTCTTTATGGAGGAGCTTTTAACAGTTTTGTCCATTTGTCATAGAAAGTTGGTGTTTTGTCATCGAAATAATCCCGGAAGCTCATTTTCGTAAAATTTAACATAGAAGAACAATAAAAAGTGTACACCGAGCAACTTTGATAGTCTGAAGTTGTTCAACTCTCTCTATGGAGGAGCTTTTAACGGTTTTGTCCATTTGTCATAGAAAGTTGGTGTTTTGGCATCGAAATAATCGTGCAAGCTCATTTTCGTAAAATTTAACATAGAAGAACAATAAAAAGTGTACACCGAGCACCTTTGATAGTCTGAAGTTGCTCAACTCTCTCTATGGAGGAGCTTTTAACGGTTTTGTCCATTTGTCATAGAAAGTTGGTGTTTTGGCATCGAAATAATCGTGCAAGCTCATTTTCGTAAACTTTAACATAAAAGAACAATAAAAGGTGTTCACCGAGCAACTTTGATGGTCTGACGTTGCTCGACTCTCTCTATGGAGGAGCTTTTGACGGTTTTGTCCATTTGTCATAGAAAGTTGGTGTTTTGGAATCGAAATAATCGTGCAAGCTCATTTTCGTAAAATTTCACATAGAAGAACAATAAAAAGTGTACACCGAGCACCTTTGATAGTCTGAAGTTGCTCAACTCTCTCTATGGAGGAGCTTTTAACGGTTTTGTCCATTTGTCATAGAAAGTTGGTGTTTTGGCATCGAAATAATCCCGGAAGCTCATTTTCGTAAAATTTAACATAGAAGAACAATAAAAAAGTGTACACCGAGCAACTTTGATAGTCCGATGTTGCTCAACTCTCTCTATGGAAGATGCTTTTAACGGTTTTGCCCAATTGTCATAGAAAGTTGGTGTTTTGGCATCGAAATAATCGTGCAAGCTCATTTTCGTAAAATTTAACATAAAAGAACAATAAAAAGTGTACACCGTGCAACTTTGATTGTCTGAAGTTGCTCAACTCTCTCTATGGAAGAGCTTTTAACGGTTTTGTCCATTTGTCATAGAAAGTTGGTGTTTTGGCATCAAAATAATCCCGGAAGCTCATTTTCGTAAAACTGAACATAGAAGAACAATAAAAAGTGTACACCGAGCAACTTTGATAGTCCGAAGTTGCTCAGCTCTCTTTATGGAGGAGCTTTTAACGGTTTTGTCCATTTGTCATAGAAAGTTGGTGTTTTGTCATCGAAATAATCCCGGAAGCTCATTTTCGTAAAACTTAACATAGAAGAGCAATAAAAAGTGTACACCGAGCAACTTTGATAGTCCGAAGTTGTTCAACTCTCTCTATGGAAGATGCTTTTAACGGTTTTGCCCATTTGTCATAGAAAGTTAGAGTTTTGGCATCGAAATAATCGTGCAAGCTCATTTTCGTAAAATTTAACATAAAATAACAATAAAAAGTGTACACCGAGCAACTTTGATTGTCTGAAGTTGCTCAACTCTTTCTATGGAGGAGCTTTTAACGGTTTTGTCCATTTGTCATAGAAAGCTAATGTTTTGGCATCGAAATAATCGTGCAAGCTTATACTCGTAAAATTTGACTTAGTAGAACAATACAAAGTGTACACCGAGCAACTTTGATTGTCCGAAGTTGCTCAACTCTCTCTGTGGAGGAGCTTTTAACGGTTTTGTCCATTTGTCATAGAAAGTTGGTGTTTTGGCATTGAAATAATCCTGGAATCTCATTTTCGTAAAATTTAACATAGAAGAACAATAAAAAGTATACACCGAGTAACTTTGATAGTCCGAAGTTGCTCAACTCTCTCTATGGTAGAGCTTTTAACGGTTTTGTCCATTTGTCATAAAGAGTAGGTGTTTTGGCATCAAAATAATCCCGGAAGCTCATTTTCGTAAAACTTAACATAGAAGAGCAATAAAAAGTGTACACCGAGCAACTTTGATAGTCCGAAGTTGCTCAACTCTCTCTATGGAGGAGCTTTTAACGGTTTTGTCCATTTGTCATAGAAAGTTGGTGTTTTGGCATCGAAATAATCCCGGAAGCTCATTTTCGTAAAATTTAACATAGAAGAACAATAAAAAGTGTACACCGAGCAACTTTGATAGTCTGAAGTTGCTCAACTCTCTCTATGGAGGAGCTTTTAACGGTTTTGTCCATTTGTCATAGAAAGTTGGTGTTTTGGCATCGAAATAATCGTGCAAGCTCATTTTCGTAAAATTTAACATAAAAGAACAATAAAAGGTGTTCACCGAGCAACTTTGATGGTCTGACGTTGCTCAACTCTCTCTATGGAGGACCTTTTAACGGTTTTGTCCATTTGTCATAGAAAGTTGCTGTTTTGGCATCGAAATAATCGTGCAAGCTTATACTCGTAAAATTTGACTTAGTAGAACAATATAAAGTGTACACCGAGAAACTTTGATTGTCCGAAGTTGCTCAACTCTCTCTATGGAGGAGCTTTTAACGATTTTGTCCATTTGTCATAGAAAGTTGGTATTTTGGTATCGAAATAATCCCGGAAGCTCATGTTCGTAAAACTTAACATAGAAGAACAAAAAAAAGTGTACACCGAGCAACTTTGATAGTCCGAAGTTGCTCAACTCTCTCTATGGAAGATGCTTTTAACGGTTTTGCCCAATTGTCATAGAAAGTTGGTGTTTTGGCATCGAAATAATCGTGCAAGCTCATTTTCGTAAAATTTAACATAAAAGAACAATAAAAAGTGTACACCGAGCAACTTTGATTGTCTGAAGTTGTTCAACTCTCTCTATGGAAGAGCTTTTAACGGTTTTGTCCATTTGTCATAGAAAGTTGGTGTTTTGGCATCAAAATAATCCCGGAAGCTCATTTTCGTAAAACTTAACATAGAAGAGCAATAAAAAGTGTACACCGAGCAACTTTGATAGTCCGAAGTTGCTCAACTCTCTCTATGGAGGAGCTTTTAACGGTTTTGTCCATTTGTCATAGAAAGTTGGTGTTTTGGCATCGAAATAATCCCGGAAGCTCATTTTCGTAAAATTTAACATAGAAGAACAATAAAAAGTGTACACCGAGCAACTTTGATAGTCCGAAGTTGCTCAACTCTCTCTAAGGAGGAGCTTTTAACGGTTTTGTCCATTTGTCATAGAAAGTTGGTGTTTTGGCATCGAAATAATCTTGGAAGCTTATACTCGTAAAATTTGACCTAGTAGAACAATATAAAGTGTACACCGAGCAACTTTGATTGTCCGAAGTTGCTCAACTCTCTCTATGAAGGAGCTTTTAACGGTTTTGTCCATTTGTCATAGAAAGTTGGTGTTTTGGCATCGAAATAATCGTGGATGCTCATTTTCGTAAAATTTTAAATAAAAGAACAATAAAAGGTGTACACTGAGCAACTTTGATTGTCCGAAGATGCTCAACTCTCTCTATGGAGGGGCTTTTAACGGTTTTGTCCATTTGTCATAGAAAGTTGGTGTTTTTTCATCGAAATAATCTAGGAAGCTTATACTCCTAAAATTTGACAAAGAAGAACAATAAAAGGTGTACACCGAGCAACTTTGATGGTCTGACGTTGCTCAACTCTCTCTATGGAGGACCTTTTAACGGTTTTGTCTATTTGTCATAGAAAGTTGCTGTTTTGGCATCGAAATAATCTTGGAAGTTTATACTCGTAAAATTTGACTTAGTAGAACAATATAAAGTGTACACCGAGCAACTTCGATTGTCCGAAGTTGCTCAACTCTCTCTGTGGAGGAGTTTTTCACGGTTTTGTCCATTTGTCATAGAAAGTTGGTGTTTTGGCATTGAAATAATCCTGGAAGCTCATTTTCGTAAAATTTAACATAGAAGAACAATAAAAAGTGTACACCGAGCAACTTTGATAGTCCGATGTTGCTCAACTCTCTCTATGGAAGAGCTTTTAACGGTTTTGTCCATTTGTCATAGAAAGTAGGTGTTTTGGCATCAAAATAATCCCGGAAGCTCATTTTCGTAAAACTGAACATAGAAGAACAATAAAAAGTGTACACCGAGCAACTTTGATAGTCCGAAGTTGCTCAACTCTCTTTATGGAGGAGCTTTTAACGGTTTTGTCCATTTGTCATAGAAAGTTGGTGTTTTGTCATCGAAATAATCCCGGAAGCTCATTTTCGTAAAATTTAATATAGAAGAACAATAAAAAGTGTACACCGAGCAACTTTGATAGTCTGAAGTTGTTCAACTCTCTCTATGGAGGAGCTTTTAACGGTTTTGTCCATTTGTCATAGAAAGTTGGTGTTTTGGCATCGAAATAAACGTGCAAGCTCATTTTCGTAAAATTTACCATAGAAGAACAATAAAAAGTGTACACCGAGCACCTTTGATAGTCTGAAGTTGCTCAACTCTCTCTATGGAGGAGCTTTTAACGGTTTTGTCCATTTGTCATAGAAAGTTGGTGTTTTGGCATCGAAATAAACGTGCAAGCTCATTTTCGTAAAATTTACCATAGAAGAACAATAAAAAGTGTACACCGAGCACCTTTGATAGTCTGAAGTTGCTCAACTCTCTCTATGGAGGAGCTTTTAACGGTTTTGTCCATTTGTCATAGAAAGTTGGTGTTTTGGCATCGAAATAAACGTGCAAGCTCATTTTCGTAAAATTTACCATAGAAGAACAATAAAAAGTGTACACCGAGCAACTTTGATAGTCTGAAGTTGTTCAACTCTCTCTATGGAGGAGCTTTTAACGGTTTTGTCCATTTGTCATAGAAAGTTGGTGTTTTGGCATCGAAATAAACGTGCAAGCTCATTTTCGTAAAATTTACCATAGAAGAACAGTAAAAAGTGTACACCGAGCACCTTTGATAGTCTGAAGTTGCTCAACTCTCTCTATGGAGGAGCTTTTAACGGTTTTGTCCATTTGTCATAGAAAGTTGGTGTTTTGTCATCGAAATAATCCCGGAAGCTCATTTTCGTAAAATTTAATATAGAAGAACAATAAAAAGTGTACACCGAGCAACTTTGATAGTCTGAAGTTGTTCAACTCTCTCTATGGAGGAGCTTTTAACGGTTTTGTCCATTTGTCATAGAAAGTTGGTGTTTTGGCATCGAAATAAACGTGCAAGCTCATTTTCGTAAAATTTACCATAGAAGAACAATAAAAAGTGTACACCGAGCACCTTTGATAGTCCGAAGTTGCTCAACTCTCTCTAAGGAGGAGCTTTTAACGGTTTTGTCCATTTGTCATAGAAAGTTGGTGTTTTGGCATCGAAATAATCTTGGAAGCTTATACTCGTAAAATTTGACCTAGTAGAACAATATAAAGTGTACACCGAGCAACTTTGATTGTCCGAAGTTGCTCAACTCTCTCTATGGAGGAGCTTTTAACGGTTTTGTCCATTTGTCATAGAAAGTTGGTGTTTTGGCATCGAAATAATCGTGGATGCTCATTTTCGTAAAATTTTAAATAAAAGAACAATAAAAGGTGTACACTGAGCAACTTTGATTGTCCGAAGATGCTCAACTCTCTCTATGGAGGGCTTTTAACGGTTTTGTCCATTTGTCATAGAAAGTTGGTGTTTTTCATCGAAATAATCTAGGAAGCTTATACTCCTAAAATTTGACAAAGAAGAACAATAAAAGGTGTACACCGAGCAACTTTGATGGTCTGACGTTGCTCAACTCTCTCTATGGAGGACCTTTTAACGGTCTTGTCTATTTGTCATAGAAAGTTGCTGTTTTGGCATCGAAATAATCTTGGAAGTTTATACTCGTAAAATTTGACTTAGTAGAACAATATAAAGTGTACACCGAGCAACTTCGATTGTCCAAAGTTGCTCAACTCTCTCAGTGGAGGAGTTTTTCACGGTTTTGTCCATTTGTCATAGAAAGTTGGTGTTTTGGCATTGAAATAATCCTGGAAGCTCATTTTCGTAAAACTGAACATAGAAGAACAATAAAAAGTGTACACCGAGCAACTTTGATAGTCCGAAGTTGCTCAACTCTCTTTATGGAGGAGCTTTTAACGGTTTTGTCCATTTGTCATAGAAAGTTGGTGTTTTGTCATCGAAATAATCCCGGAAGCTCATTTTCGTAAAATTTAACATAGAAGAACAATAAAAAGTGTACACCGAGCAACTTTGATAGTCTGAAGTTGTTCAACTCTCTCTATGGAGGAGCTTTTAACGGTTTTGTCCATTTGTCATAGAAAGTTGGTGTTTTGGCATCGAAATAATCGTGCAAGCTCATTTTCGTAAAATTTAACATAGAAGAACAATAAAAAGTGTACACCGAGCACCTTTGATAGTCTGAAGTTGCTCAACTCTCTCTATGGAGGAGCTTTTAACGGTTTTGTCCATTTGTCATAGAAAGTTGGTGTTTTGGCATCGAAATAATCGTGCAAGCTCATTTTCGTAAACTTTAACATAAAAGAACAATAAAAGGTGTTCACCGAGCAACTTTGATGGTCTGACGTTGCTCAACTCTCTCTATGGAGGAACTTTTAACGGTTTTTTCCATTTGTCATAGAAAGTTGCTGTTTTGGCATCGAAATAATCGTGCAAGCTTATACTCGTAAAATTTGACTTAGTAGAACAATATAAAGTGTACATCGAGAAACTTTGATTGTCCGAAGTTGCTCAACTCTCTCTATGGATGAGCTTTTAACGGTTTTGTCCATTTGTCATAGAAAGTAGGTATTTTGACATCGAAATAATCCCGGAAGCTCATTTTCGTAAAACTTAACATAGAAGAACAATAAAAAGTGTACATCGAGCAACTTTGATAGTCCGAAGTTTCTCAACTCTCTCTATGGAAGATGCTTTTAACGGTTTTGCCCATTTGTCATAGAAAGTTAGTGTTTTGGCATCGAAATAATCGTGCAAGCTCATTTTCGTAAAATTTAACATAAAATAACAATAAAAAGTGTACACCGAGCAACTTTGATTGTCTGAAGTTGCTCAACTCTTTCTATGAAGGAGCTTTTAACGGTTTTGTCCATTTGTCATAGAAAGCTAATGTTTTGGCATCGAAATAATCGTGCAAGCTTATACTCGTAAAATTTGACTTAGTAGAACAATATAAAGTGTACACCGAGCAACTTTGATTGTCCGAAGTTGCTCAACTCTCTCTGTGGAGGAGCTTTTAACGGTTTTGTCCATTTGTCATAGAAAGTTGGTGTTTTGGCATTGAAATAATCCTGGAATCTCATTTCGTAAAATTTAATATAGAAGAACAATAAAAAGTATACACCGAGTAACTTTGATAGTCCGAAGTTGCTCAACTCTCTCTATGGTAGGGCTTTTAACGGTTTTGTCCATTTGTCATAAAGAGTAGGTGTTTTGGCATCAAAATAATCCCGGAAGCTCATTTTCGTAAAACTTAACATAGAAGAGCAATAAAAAGTGTACACCGAGCAACTTTGATAGTCCGAAGTTGCTCAACTCTCTCTATGGAGGAGCTTTTAACGGTTTTGTCCATTTGTCATAGAAAGTTGGTGTTTTGGCATCGAAATAATCCCGGAAGCTCATTTTCGTAAAATTTAACATAGAAGAACAATAAAAAGTGTACACCGAGCAACTTTGATAGTCTGAAGTTGCTCAACTCTCTCTATGGAGGAGCTTTTAACGGTTTTGTCCATTTGTCATAGAAAGTTGGTGTTTTGGCATCGAAATAATCGTGCAAGCTCATTTTCGTAAAATTTAACATAAAAGAACAATAAAAGGTGTTCACCGAGCAACTTTGATGGTCTGACGTTGCTCAACTCTCTCTATGGAGGACCTTTTAACGGTTTTGTCCATTTGTCATAGAAAGTTGCTGTTTTGGCATCGAAATAATCGTGCAAGCTTATACTCGTAAAATTTAACTTAGTAGAACAATATAAAGTGTACACCGAGAAACTTTGATTTTCCGAAGTTGCTCAACTCTCTCTATGGAGGAGCTTTTAACGGTTTTGTCCATTTGTCATAGAAAGTTGCTGTTTTGGCATCGAAATAATCGTGCAAGCTTATACTCGTAAAATTTGACTTAGTAGAACAATATAAAGTGTACACCGAGAAACTTTGATTGTCCGAAGTTGCTCAACTCTCTCTATGGAGGAGCTTTTAACGGTTTTGTCCATTTGTCATAGAAAGTTGGTATTTTGGTATCGAAATAATCCCGGAAGCTCATTTTCGTAAAACTTAACATAGAAGAACAAAAAAAAAGTGTACACCGAGCAACTTTGATAGTCCGAAGTTGCTCAACTCTCTCTATGGAAGATGCTTTTAACGGTTTTGCCCAATTGTCATAGAAAGTTGGTGTTTTGGCATCGAAATAATCGTGCAAGCTCATTTTCGTAAAATTTAACATAAAAGAACAATAAAAAGTGTACACCGAGCAACTTTCATTGTCTGAAGTTGCTCAACTCTCTCTATGGAAGAGCTTTTAACGGTTTTGTCCATTTGTCATAGAAAGTTGGTGTTTTGGCATCAAAATAATCCCGGAAGCTCATTTTCGTAAAACTTAACATAGAAGAGCAATAAAAAGTGTACACCGAGCAACTTTGATAGTCCGAAGTTGCTCAACTCTCTCTATGGAGGAGCTTTTAACGGTTTTGTCCATTTGTCATAGAAAGTTGGTGTTTTGGCATCGAAATAATCCCGGAAGCTCATTTTCGTAAAATTTAACATAGAAGAACAATAAAAAGTGTACACCGAGCAACTTTGATAGTCCGAAGTTGCTCA
Organism: Euonymus europaeus; assembly: GCA_963580455.1. Lineage (NCBI taxonomy): Eukaryota > Viridiplantae > Streptophyta > Magnoliopsida > Celastrales > Celastraceae > Euonymus > Euonymus europaeus. The sequence continues at coordinate 10,920,066 of OY756967.1, read as the reverse complement.
ACTCTCTCTAAGGAGGAGCTTTTAACGGTTTTGTCCATTTGTCATAGAAAGTTGGTGTTTTGGCATCGAAATAATCTTGGAAGCTTATACTCGTAAAATTTGACCTAGTAGAACAATATAAAGTGTACACCGAGCAACTTTGATTGTCCGAAGTTGCTCAACTCTCTCTATGGAGGAGCTTTTAACGGTTTTGTCCATTTGTCATAGAAAGTTGGTGTTTTGGCATCGAAATAATCGTGGATGCTCATTTTCGTAAAATTTTAAAAAAAAGAACAATAAAAGGTGTACACTGAGCAACTTTGATTGTCCGAAGATGCTCAACTCTCTCTATGGAGGGCTTTTAACGGTTTTGTCCATTTGTCATAGAAAGTTGGTGTTTTTCATCGAAATAATCTAGGAAGCTTATACTCCTAAAATTTGACAAAGAAGAACAATAAAAGGTGTACACCGAGCAACTTTGATGGTCTGACGTTGCTCAACTCTCTCTATGGAGGACCTTTTAACGGTCTTGTCTATTTGTCATAGAAAGTTGCTGTTTTGGCATCGAAATAATCTTGGAAGTTTATACTCGTAAAATTTGACTTAGTAGAACAATATAAAGTGTACACCGAGCAACTTCGATTGTCCAAAGTTGCTCAACTCTCTCAGTGGAGGAGTTTTTCACGGTTTTGTCCATTTGTCATAGAAAGTTGGTGTTTTGGCATTGAAATAATCCTGGAAGCTCATTTTCGTAAAACTGAACATAGAAGAACAATAAAAAGTGTACACCGAGCAACTTTGATAGTCCGAAGTTGCTCAACTCTCTTTATGGAGGAGCTTTTAACGGTTTTGTCCATTTGTCATAGAAAGTTGGTGTTTTGTCATCGAAATAATCCCGGAAGCTCATTTTCGTAAAATTTAACATAGAAGAACAATAAAAAGTGTACACCGAGCAACTTTGATAGTCTGAAGTTGTTCAACTCTCTCTATGGAGGAGCTTTTAACGGTTTTGTCCATTTGTCATAGAAAGTTGGTGTTTTGGCATCGAAATAATCGTGCAAGCTCATTTTCGTAAAATTTAACATAGAAGAACAATAAAAAGTGTACACCGAGCACCTTTGATAGTCTGAAGTTGCTCAACTCTCTCTATGGAGGAGCTTTTAACGGTTTTGTCCATTTGTCATAGAAAGTTGGTGTTTTGGCATCGAAATAATCGTGCAAGCTCATTTTCGTAAAATTTAACATAGAAGAACAATAAAAAGTGTACACCGAGCACTTTTGATAGTCCGAAGTTTCTCAACTCTCTCTATGGAGGAGCTTTTAACGGTTTTGTCCATTTGTCATAGAAAGTTAGTGTTTTGGCATCGAAATAATCGTGCAAGCTCATTTTCGTAAAATTTAACATAAAATAACAATAAAAAGTGTTCACCGAGCAACTTTGATTGTCTGAAGTTGCTCAACTCTTTCTATGGAGGAGCTTTTAACGGTTTTGTCCATTTGTCATAGAAAGCTAATGTTTTGGCATCGAAATAATCGTGCAAGCTTATACTCGTAAAATTTGACTTAGTAGAACAATATAAAGTGTACACCGAGCAACTTTGATTGTCCGAAGTTGCTCAACTCTCTCTGTGGAGGAGCTTTTAACGGTTTTGTCCATTTGTCATAGAAAGTTTGTGTTTTGGCATCGAAATAATCGTGGATGCTCATTTTCGTAAAATTTTAAAAAAAAGAACAATAAAAGGTGTACACTGAGCAACTTTGATTGTCCGAAGATGCTCAACTCTCTCTATGGAGGGCTTTTAACGGTTTTGTCCATTTGTCATAGAAAGTTGGTGTTTTTCATCGAAATAATCTAGGAAGCTTATACTCCTAAAATTTGACAAATAAGAACAATAAAAGGTGTACACCGAGCAACTTTGATGGTCTGACGTTGCTCAACTCTCTCTATGGAGGACCTTTTAACGGTCTTGTCTATTTGTCATAGAAAGTTGCTGTTTTGGCATCGAAATAATCTTGGAAGTTTATACTCGTAAAATTTGACTTAGTAGAACAATATAAAGTGTACACCGAGCAACTTCGATTGTCCAAAGTTGCTCAACTCTCTCAGTGGAGGAGTTTTTCACGGTTTTGTCAATTTGTCATAGAAAGTTGGTGTTTTGGCATTGAAATAATCCTGGAAGCTCATTTTCGTAAAACTGAACATAGAAGAACAATAAAAAGTATACACCGAGTAACTTTGATAGTCCGAAGTTGCTCAACTCTCTCTATGGTAGAGCTTTTAACGGTTTTGTCCATTTGTCATAAAGAGTAGGTGTTTTGGCATCAAAATAATCCCGGAAGCTCATTTTCGTAAAACTTAACATAGAAGAGCAATAAAAAGTGTACACCGAGCAACTTTGATAGTCCGAAGTTGCTCAACTCTCTCTATGGAGGAGCTTTTAACGGTTTTGTCCATTTGTCATAGAAAGTTGGTGTTTTGGCATCGAAATAATCCCGGAAGCTCATTTTCGTAAAATTTAACATAGAAGAACAATAAAAAGTGTACACCGAGCAACTTTGATAGTCTGAAGTTGCTCAACTCTCTCTATGGAGGAGCTTTTAACGGTTTTGTCCATTTGTCATAGAAAGTTGGTGTTTTGGCATCGAAATAATCGTGCAAGCTCATTTTCGTAAAATTTAACATAGAAGAACAATAAAAAGTGTACACCGAGCAACTTTGATAGTCTGACGTTGCTCAACTCTCTCTATGGAGGAGCTTTTAACGGTTTTGTCCATTTGTCATAGAAAGTTGGTGTTTTGGCATCGAAATAATCGTGCAAGCTCATTTTCGTAAAATTTAACATAAAAGAACAATAAAAGGTGTTCACCGAGCAACTTTGATGGTCTGACGTTGCTCAACTCTCTCTATGGAGGACCTTTTAACGGTTTTGTCCATTTGTCATAGAAAGTTGCTGTTTTGGCATCGAAATAATCGTGCAAGCTTATACTCGTAAAATTTGACTTAGTAGAACAATATAAAGTGTACACCGAGAAACTTTGATTGTCCGAAGTTGCTCAACTCTCTCTATGGAGGAGCTTTTAACGGTTTTGTCCATTTGTCATAGAAAGTTGCTGTTTTGGCATCGAAATAATCGTGCAAGCTTATACTCGTAAAATTTGACTTAGTAGAACAATATAAAGTGTACACCGAGAAACTTTGATTGTCCGAAGTTGCTCAACTCTCTCTATGGAGGAGCTTTTAACGGTTTTTTCCATTTGTCATAGAAAGTTGGTATTTTGGTATCGAAATAATCCCGGAAGCTCATTTTCGTAAAACTTAACATAGAAGAACAAAAAAAAAGTGTACACCGAGCAACTTTGATAGTCCGAAGTTGCTCAACTCTCTCTATGGAAGATGCTTTTAACGGTTTTGCCCAATTGTCATAGAAAGTTGGTGTTTTGGCATCGAAATAATCGTGCAAGCTCATTTTCGTAAAATTTAACATAAAAGAACAATAAAAAGTGTACACCGAGCAACTTTGATTGTCTGAAGTTGCTCAACTCTCTCTATGGAAGAGCTTTTAACGGTTTTGTCCATTTGTCATAGAAAGTTGGTGTTTTGGCATCAAAATAATCCCGGAAGCTCATTTTCGTAAAACTTAACATAGAAGAGCAATAAAAAGTGTACACCGAGCAACTTTGATTGTCCGAAGTTGCTCAACTCTCTCTGTGGAGGAGCTTTTAACGGTTTTGTCCATTTGTCATAGAAAGTTGGTGTTTTGGCATTGAAATAATCCTGGAATCTCATTTTCGTAAAATTTAACATAGAAGAACAATAAAAAGTATACACCGAGTAACTTTGATAGTCCGAAGTTGCTCAACTCTCTCTCTGGTAGAGCTTTTAACGGTTTTGTCCATTTGTCATAAAGAGTAGGTGTTTTGGCATCAAAATAATCCCGGAAGCTCATTTTCGTAAAACTTAACATAGAAGAGCAATAAAAAGTGTACACCGAGCAACTTTGATAGTCCGAAGTTGCTCAACTCTCTCTATGGAGGAGCTTTTAACGGTTTTGTCCATTTGTCATAGAAAGTTGGTGTTTTGGCATCGAAATAATCCCGGAAGCTCATTTTCGTAAAATTTAACATAGAAGAACAATAAAAAGTGTACACCGAGCAACTTTGATAGTCTGAAGTTGCTCAACTCTCTCTATGGAGGAGCTTTTAACGGTTTTGTCCATTTGTCATAGAAAGTTGGTGTTTTGGCATCGAAATAATCGTGCAAGCTCATTTTCGTAAAATTTAACATAAAAGAACAATAAAAGGTGTTCACCGAGCAACTTTGATGGTCTGACGTTGCTCAACTCTCTCTATGGAGGACCTTTTAACGGTTTTGTCCATTTGTCATAGAAAGTTGCTGTTTTGGCATCGAAATAATCGCGCAAGCTTATACTCGTAAAATTTGACTTAGTAGAACAATATAAAGTGTACACCGAGAAACTTTGATTGTCAGAAGTTGCTCAACTCTCTCTATGGAGGAGCTTTTAACGGTTTTGTCCATTTGTCATAGAAAGTTGCTGTTTTGGCATCGAAATAATCGTGCAAGCTTATACTCGTAAAATTTGACTTAGTAGAACAATATAAAGTGTACACCGAGAAACTTTGATTGTCCGAAGTTGCTCAACTCTCTCTATGGAGGAGCTTTTAACGGTTTTGTCCATTTGTCATAGAAAGTTGGTATTTTGGTATCGAAATAATCCCGGAAGCTCATTTTCGTAAAACTTAACATAGAAGAACAAAAAAAAAGTGTACACCGAGCAACTTTGATAGTCCGAAGTTGCTCAACTCTCTCTATGGAAGATCCTTTTAACGGTTTTGCCCAATTGTCATAGAAAGTTGGTGTTTTGGCATCGAAATAATCGTGCAAGCTCATTTTCGTAAAATTTAACATAAAAGAACAATAAAAAGTGTACACCGAGCAACTTTGATTGTCTGAAGTTGCTCAACTCTCTCTATGGAAGAGCTTTTAACGGTTTTGTCCATTTGTCATAGAAAGTTGGTGTTTTGGCATCAAAGTAATCCCGGAAGCTCATTTTCGTAAAACTTAACATAGAAGAGCAATAAAAAGTGTACACCGAGCAACTTTGATAGTCCGAAGTTGCTCAACTCTCTCTATGGAGGAGCTTTTAACGGTTTTGTCCATTTGTCATAGAAAGTTGGTGTTTTGGCATCGAAATAATCCCGGAAGCTCATTTTCGTAAAATTTAACATAGAAGAACAATAAAAAGTGTACACCGAGCAACTTTGATAGTCCGAAGTTGCTCAACTCTCTCTAAGGAGGAGCTTTTAACGGTTTTGTCCATTTGTCATAGAAAGTTGGTGTTTTGGCATCGAAATAATCTTGGAAGCTTATACTCGTAAAATTTGACCTAGTAGAACAATATAAAGTGTACACCGAGCAACTTTGATTGTCCGAAGTTGCTCAACTCTCTCTATGGAGGAGCTTTTAACGGTTTTGTCCATTTGTCATAGAAAGTTGGTGTTTTGGCATCGAAATAATCGTGGATGCTCATTTTCGTAAAATTTTAAATAAAAGAACAATAAAAGGTGTACACTGAGCAACTTTGATTGTCCGAAGATGCTCAACTCTCTCTATGGAGGGGCTTTTAACGGTTTTGTCCATTTGTCATAGAAAGTTGGTGTTTTTCATCGAAATAATCTAGGAAGCTTATACTCCTAAAATTTGACAAAGAAGAACAATAAAAGGTGTACACCGAGCAACTTTGATGGTCTGACGTTGCTCAACTCTCTCTATGGAGGACCTTTTAACGGTTTTGTCTATTTGTCATAGAAAGTTGCTGTTTTGGCATCGAAATAATCTTGGAAGTTTATACTCGTAAAATTTGACTTAGTAGAACAATATAAAGTGTACACCGAGCAACTTCGATTGTCCAAAGTTGCTCAACTCTCTCTGTGGAGGAGTTTTTCACGGTTTTGTCCATTTGTCATAGAAAGTTGGTGTTTTGGCATTGAAATAATCCTGGAAGCTCATTTTCGTAAAATTTAACATAGAAGAACAATAAAAAAGTGTACACCGAGCAACTTTGATAGTCCGATGTTGCTCAACTCTCTCTGTGGAAGAGCTTTTAACGGTTTTGTCCATTTGTCATAGAAAGTAGGTGTTTTGGCATCAAAATAATCCCGGAAGCTCATTTTCGTAAAACTTAACATAGAAGAGCAATAAAAAGTGTACACCGAGCAACTTTGATAGTCCGAAGTTGCTCAACTCTCTCTATGGAGGAGCTTTTAACGGTTTTGTCCATTTGTCATAGAAAGTTGGTGTTTTGGCATCGAAATAATCCCGGAAGCTCATTTTCGTAAAATTTAACATAGAAGAACAATAAAAAGTATACACCGAGTAACTTTGATAGTCCGAAGTTGCTCAACTCTCTCTATGGTAGAGCTTTTAACGGTTTTGTCCATTTGTCATAAAGAGTAGGTGTTTTGGCATCAAAATAATCCCGGAAGCTCATTTTCGTAAAACTTAACATAGAAGAGCAATAAAAAGTGTACACCGAGCAACTTTGATAGTCCGAAGTTGCTCAACTCTCTCTATGGAGGAGCTTTTAACGGTTTTGTCCATTTGTCATAGAAAGTTGGTGTTTTGGCATCGAAATAATCCCGGAAGCTCATTTTCGTAAAATTTAACATAGAAGAACAATAAAAAGTGTACACCGAGCAACTTTGATAGTCTGAAGTTGCTCAACTCTCTCTATGGAGGAGCTTTTAACGGTTTTGTCCATTTGTCATAGAAAGTTGGTGTTTTGGCATCGAAATAATCGTGCAAGCTCATTTTCGTAAAATTTAACATAGAAGAACAATAAAAAGTGTACACCGAGCAACTTTGATAGTCTGACGTTGCTCAACTCTCTCTATGGAGGAGCTTTTAACGGTTTTGTCCATTTGTCATAGAAAGTTGGTGTTTTGGCATCGAAATAATCGTGCAAGCTCATTTTCGTAAAATTTAACATAGAAGAACAATAAAAAGTGTACACCGAGCACCTTTGATAGTCCGAAGTTTCTCAACTCTCTCTATGGAGGAGCTTTTAACGGTTTTGTCCATTTGTCATAGAAAGTTAGTGTTTTGGCATCGAAATAATCGTGCAAGCTCATTTTCGTAAAATTTAACATAAAATAACAATAAAAAGTGTTCACCGAGCAACTTTGATTGTCTGAAGTTGCTCAACTCTTTCTATGGAGGAGCTTATAACGGTTTTGTCCATTTGTCATAGAAAGCTAATGTTTTGGCATCGAAATAATCGTGCAAGCTTATACTCGTAAAATTTGACTTAGTAGAACAATATAAAGTGTACACCGAGCAACTTTGATTGTCCGAAGTTGCTCAACTCTCTCTGTGGAGGAGCTTTTAACGGTTTTGTCCATTTGTAATAGAAAGTTGGTGTTTTGGCATCGAAATAATCGTGCAAGCTCATTTTCGTAAAATTTAACATAAAAGAACAATAAAAAGTGTACACCGAGCAACTTTGATTGTCTGAAGTTGCTCAACTCTCTCTATGGAAGAGCTTTTAACGGTTTTGTCCATTTGTCATAGAAAGTTGGTGTTTTGGCATCAAAATAATCCCGGAAGCTCATTTTCGTAAAACTTAACATAGAAGAGCAATAAAAAGTGTACACCGAGCAACTTTGATTGTCCGAAGTTGCTCAACTCTCTCTGTGGAGGAGCTTTTAACGGTTTTGTCCATTTGTCATAGAAAGTTGGTGTTTTGGCATTGAAATAATCCTGGAATCTCATTTTCGTAAAATTTAACATAGAAGAACAATAAAAAGTATACACCGAGTAACTTTGATAGTCCGAAGTTGCTCAACTCTCTCTATGGTAGAGCTTTTAACGGTTTTGTCCATTTGTCATAAAGAGTAGGTGTTTTGGCATCAAAATAATCCCGGAAGCTCATTTTCGTAAAACTTAACATAGAAGAGCAATAAAAAGTGTACACCGAGCAACTTTGATAGTCCGAAGTTGCTCAACTCTCTCTATGGAGGAGCTTTTAACGGTTTTGTCCATTTGTCATAGAAAGTTGGTGTTTTGGCATCGAAATAATCCCGGAAGCTCATTTTCGTAAAATTTAACATAGAAGAACAATAAAAAGTGTACACCGAGCAACTTTGATAGTCTGAAGTTGCTCAACTCTCTCTATGGAGGAGCTTTTAACGGTTTTGTCCATTTGTCATAGAAAGTTGGTGTTTTGGCATCGAAATAATCATGCAAGCTCATTTTCGTAAAATTTAACATAAAAGAACAATAAAAGGTGTTCACCGAGCAACTTTGATGGTCTGACGTTGCTCAACTCTCTCTATGGAGGACCTTTTAACGGTTTTGTCCATTTGTCATAGAAAGTTGCTGTTTTGGCATCGAAATAATCGTGCAAGCTTATACTCGTAAAATTTGACTTAGTAGAACAATATAAAGTGTACACCGAGAAACTTTGATTGTCCGAAGTTGCTCAACTCTCTCTATGGAGGAGCTTTTAACGGTTTTGTCCATTTGTCATAGAAAGTTGCTGTTTTGGCATCGAAATAATCGTGCAAGCTTATACTCGTAAAATTTGACTTAGTAGAACAATATAAAGTGTACACCGAGAAACTTTGATTGTCCGAAGTTGCTCAACTCTCTCTATGGAGGAGCTTTTAACGGTTTTGTCCATTTGTCATAGAAAGTTGGTATTTTGGTATCGAAATAATCCCGGAAGCTCATTTTCGTAAAACTTAACATAGAAGAACAAAAAAAAAGTGTACACCGAGCAACTTTGATAGTCCGAAGTTGCTCAACTCTCTCTATGGAAGATGCTTTTAACGGTTTTGCCCAATTGTCATAGAAAGTTGGTGTTTTGGCATCGAAATAATCGTGCAAGCTCATTTTCGTAAAATTTAACATAAAAGAACAATAAAAAGTGTACACCGAGCAACTTTGATTGTCTGAAGTTGCTCAACTCTCTCTATGGAAGAGCTTTTAACGGTTTTGTCCATTTGTCATAGAAAGTTGGTGTTTTGGCATCAAAATAATCCCGGAAGCTCATTTTCGTAAAACTTAACATAGAAGAGCAATAAAAAGTGTACACCGAGCAACTTTGATAGTCCGAAGTTGCTCAACTCTCTCTATGGAGGAGCTTTTAACGGTTTTGTCCATTTGTCATAGAAAGTTGGTGTTTTGGCATCGAAATAATCCCGGAAGCTCATTTTCGTAAAATTTAACATAGAAGAACAATAAAAAGTGTACACCGAGCAACTTTGATAGTCCGAAGTTGCTCAACTCTCTCTAAGGAGGAGCTTTTAACGGTTTTGTCCATTTGTCATAGAAAGTTGGTGTTTTGGCATCGAAATAATCTTGGAAGCTTATACTCGTAAAATTTGACCTAGTAGAACAATATAAAGTGTACACCGAGCAACTTTGATTGTCCGAAGTTGCTCAACTCTCTCTATGGAGGAGCTTTTAACGGTTTTGTCCATTTGTCATAGAAAGTTTGTGTTTTGGCATCGAAATAATCGTGGATGCTCATTTTCGTAAAATTTTAAATAAAAGAACAATAAAAGGTGTACACTGAGCAACTTTGGTTGTCCGAAGATGCTCAACTCTCTCTATGGAGGGGCTTTTAACGGTTTTGTCCATTTGTCATAGAAAGTTGGTGTTTTTCATCGAAATAATCTAGGAAGCTTATACTCCTAAAATTTGACAAAGAAGAACAATAAAAGGTGTACACCGAGCAACTTTGATGGTCTGACGTTGCTCAACTCTCTCTATGGAGGACCTTTTAACGGTTTTGTCTATTTGTCATAGAAAGTTGCTGTTTTGGCATCGAAATAATCTTGGAAGTTTATACTCGTAAAATTTGACTTAATAGAACAATATAAAGTGTACACCGAGCAACTTCGATTGTCCAAAGTTGCTCAACTCTCTCTGTGGAGGAGTTTTTCACGGTTTTGTCCATTTGTCATAGAAAGTTGGTGTTTTGGAATTGAAATAATCCTGGAAGCTCATTTTCGTAAAATTTAACATAGAAGAACAATAAAAAAGTGTACACCGAGCAACTTTGATAGTCCGATGTTGCTCAACTCTCTCTGTGGAAGAGCTTTTAACGGTTTTGTCCATTTGTCATAGAAAGTAGGTGTTTTGGCATCAAAATAATCCCGGAAGCTCATTTTCGTAAAACTGAACATAGAAGAACAATAAAAAGTGTACACCGAGCAACTTTGATAGTCCGAAGTTGCTCAACTCTCTTTATGGAGGAGCTTTTAACGGTTATGTCCATTTGTCATAGAAAGTTGGTGTTTTGTCATCGAAATAATCCCGGAAGCTCATTTTCGTAAAATTTAACATAGAAGAACAATAAAAAGTGTACACCGAGCAACTTTGATAGTCTGAAGTTGTTCAACTCTCTCTATGGAGGAGCTTTTAACGGTTTTGTCCATTTGTCATAGAAAGTTGGTGTTTTGGCATCGAAATAATCGTGCAAGCTCATTTTCGTAAAATTTAACATAGAAGAACAATAAAAAGTGTACACCGAGCACCTTTGATAGTCTGAAGTTGCTCAACTCTCTCTATGGACGAGCTTTTAACGGTTTTGTCCATTTGTCATAGAAAGTAGGTATTTTGACATCGAAATAATCCCGGAAGCTCATTTTCGTAAAACTTAACATAGAAGAACAATAAAAAGTGTACATCGAGCAACTTTGATAGTCCGAAGTTTCTCAACTCTCTCTATGGAAGATGCTTTTAACGGTTTTTCCCATTTGTCATAGAAAGTTAGTGTTTTGGCATCGAAATAATCGTGCAAGCTCATTTTCGTAAAATTTAACATAAAATAACAATAAAAAGTGTACACCGAGCAACTTTGATTGTCTGAAGTTGCTCAACTCTTTCTATGGAGGAGCTTTTAACGGTTTTGTCCATTTGTCATAGAAAGCTAATGTTTTGGCATCGAAATAATCGTGCAAGCTTATACTCGTAAAATTTGACTTAGTAGAACAATATAAAGTGTACACCGAGCAACTTTGATTGTCCGAAGTTGCTCAACTCTCTCTGTGGAGGAGCTTTTAACGGTTTTGTCCATTTGTCATAGAAAGTTGGTGTTTTGGCATTGATATAATCCTGGAATCTCATTTTCGTAAAATTTAACATAGAAGAACAATAAAAAGTATACACCGAGTAACTTTGATAGTCCGAAGTTGCTCAACTCTCTCTATGGTAGAGCTTTTAACGGTTTTGTCCATTTGTCATAAAGAGTAGGCGTTTTGGCATCAAAATAATCACGGAAGCTCATTTTCGTAAGACTTAACATAGAAGAGCAATAAAAAGTGTACACCGAGCAACTTTGATAGTCCGAAGTTGCTCAACTCTCTCTATGGAGGAGCTTTTAACGGTTTTGTCCATTTGTCATAGAAAGTTGGTGTTTTGGCATCGAAATAATCCCGGAAGCTCATTTTCGTAAAATTTAACATAGAAGAACAATAAAAAGTGTACACCGAGCAACTTTGATAGTCTGAAGTTGCTCAACTCTCTCTATGGAGGAGCTTTTAACGGTTTTGTCCATTTGTCATAGAAAGTTGGTGTTTTGGCATCGAAATAATCGTGCAAGCTCATTTTCGTAAAATTTAACATAAAAGAACAATAAAAGGTGTTCACCGAGCAACTTTGATGGTCTGACGTTGCTCAACTCTCTCTATGGAGGACCTTTTAACGGTTTTGTCCATTTGTCATAGAAAGTTGCTGTTTTGGCATCGAAATAATCGTGCAAGCTTATACTCGTAAAATTTGACTTAGTAGAACAATATAAAGTGTACACCGAGAAACTTTGATTTTCCGAAGTTGCTCAACTCTCTCTATGGAGGAGCTTTTAACGGTTTTGTCCATTTGTCATAGAAAGTTGCTGTTTTGGCATCGAAATAATCGTGCAAGCTTATACTCGTAAAATTTGACTTAGTAGAACAATATAAAGTGTACACCGAGAAACTTTGATTGTCCGAAGTTGCTCAACTCTCTCTATGGAGGAGCTTTTAACGGTTTTGTCCATTTGTCATAGAAAGTTGGTATTTTGGTATCGAAATAATCCCGGAAGCTCATTTTCGTAAAACTTAACATAGAAGAACAAAAAAAAAGTGTACACCGAGCAACTTTGATAGTCCGAAGTTGCTCAACTCTCTCTATGGAAGATGCTTTTAACGGTTTTGCCCAATTGTCATAGAAAGTTGGTGTTTTGGCATCGAAATAATCGTGCAAGCTCATTTTCGTAAAATTTAACATAAAAGAACAATAAAAAGTGTACACCGAGCAACTTTGATTGTCTGAAGTTGCTCACTCTCTCTATGGTAGAGCTTTTAATGGTTTTGTCCATTTGTCATAGAAAGTTGGTGTTTTAACATCAAAATAATCCCGGAAGCTCATTTTCGTAAAACTTAACATAGAAGAGCAATAAAAAGTGTACACCGAGCAACTTTGATAGTCCGAAGTTGCTCAACTCTCTCTATGGAGGAGCTTTTAACGGTTTTGTCCATTTGTCATAGAAAGTTGGTGTTTTGGCATCGAAATAATCCCGGAAGCTCATTTTCGTAAAATTTAACATAGAAGAACAATAAAAAGTGTACACCGAGCAACTTTGATAGTCCGAAGTTGCTCAACTCTCTCTAAGGAGGAGCTTTTAACGGTTTTGTCCATTTGTCATAGAAAGTTGGTGTTTTGGCATCGAAATATTCTTGGAAGCTTATACTCGTAAAATTTGACCTAGTAGAACAATATAAAGTGTACACCGAGCAACTTTGATTGTCCGAACTTGCTCTACTCTCTCTATGGAGGAGCTTTTAACGGTTTTGTCCATTTGTCATAGAAAGTTGGTGTTTTGGCATCGAAATAATCGTGGATGCTCATTTTCGTAAAATTTTAAATAAAAGAACAATAAAAGGTGTACACTGAGCAACTTTGATTGTCCGAAGATGCTCAACTCTCTCTATGGAGGGGCTTTTAACGGTTTTGTCCATTTGTCATAGAAAGTTGGTGTTTTTCATCGAAATAATCTAGGAAGCTTATACTCCTAAAATTTGACAAAGAAGAACAATAAAAGGTGTACACCGAGCAACTTTGATGGTCTGACGTTGCTCAACTCTCTCTATGGAGGACCTTTTAACGGTTTTGTCTATTTGTCATAGAAAGTTGTTGTTTTGGCATCGAAATAATCTTGGAAGTTTATACTCGTAAAATTTGACTTAGTAGAACAATATAAAGTGTACACCGAGAAACTTTGATTGTCCGAAGTTGCTCAACTCTCTCTATGGAGGAGCTTTTAACGGTTTTGTCCATTTGTCATAGAAAGTTGGTGTTTTGGCATCAAAATAATCCCGGAAGCTCATTTTCGTAAGACTTAACATAGAAGAGCAATAAAAAGTGTACACCGAGCAACTTTGATAGTCCGAAGTTGCTCAACTCTCTCTATGGAGGAGCTTTTAACGGTTTTGTCCATTTGTCATAGAAAGTTGGTGTTTTGGCATCGAAATATTCTTGGAAGCTTATACTCGTAAAATTTGACCTAGTAGAACAATATAAAGTGTACACCGAGCAACTTTGATTGTCCGAACTTGCTCTACTCTCTCTATGGAGGAGCTTTTAACGGTTTTGTCCATTTGTCATAGAAAGTTGGTGTTTTGGCATCGAAATAATCGTGCAAGCTCATTTTCGTAAAATTTAACATAAAAGAACAATAAAAGGTGTTCACCGAGCAACTTTGATGGTCTGACGTTGCTCAACTCTCTCTATGGAGGACCTTTTAACGGTTTTGTCCATTTGTCATAGAAAGTTGCTGTTTTGGCATCGAAATAATCGTGCAAGCTTATACTCGTAAAATTTGACTTAGTAGAACAATATAAAGTGTACACCGAGAAACTTTGATTGTCCGAAGTTGCTCAACTCTCTCTATGGAGGAGCTTTTAACGGTTTTGTCCATTTGTCATAGAAAGTTGCTGTTTTGGCATCGAAATAATCGTGCAAGCTTATACTCGTAAAATTTGACTTAGTAGAACAATATAAAGTGTACACCGAGAAACTTTGATTGTCCGAAGTTGCTCAACTCTCTCTATGGAGGAGCTTTTAACGGTTTTGTCCATTTGTCATAGAAAGTTGGTATTTTGGTATCGAAATAATCCCGGAAGCTCATTTTCGTAAAACTTAACATAGAAGAACAAAAAAAAAGTGTACACCGAGCAACTTTGATAGTCCGAAGTTGCTCAACTCTCTCTATGGAAGATGTTTTTAACGGTTTTGCCCAATTGTCATAGAAAGTTGGTGTTTTGGCATCGAAATAATCGTGCAAGCTCATTTTCGTAAAATTTAACATAAAAGAACAATAAAAAGTGTACACCGAGCAACTTTGACTGTCTGAAGTTGCTCAACTCTCTCTATGGAAGAGCTTTTAACGGTTTTGTCCATTTGTCATAGAAAGTTGGTGTTTTGGCATCAAAATAATCCCGGAAGCTCATTTTCGTAAAACTTAACATAGAAGAGCAATAAAAAGTGTACACCGAGCAACTTTGATAGTCCGAAGTTGCTCAACTCTCTCTATGGAGGAGCTTTTAACGGTTTTGTCCATTTGTCATAGAAAGTTGGTGTTTTGGCATCGAAATAATCCCGGAAGCTCATTTTCGTAAAATTTAACATAGAAGAACAATAAAAAGTGTACACCGAGCAACTTTGATAGTCCGAAGTTGCTCAACTCTCTCTAAGGAGGAGCTTTTAACGGTTTTGTCCATTTGTCATAGAAAGTTGGTGTTTTGGCATCGAAATAATCTTGGAAGCTTATACTCGTAAAATTTGACCTAGTAGAACAATATAAAGTGTACACCGAGCAACTTTGATTGTCCGAAGTTGCTCAACTCTCTCTATGGAGGAGCTTTTAACGGTTTTGTCCATTTCTCATAGAAAGTTGGTGTTTTGGCATCGAAATAATCGTGGATGCTCATTTTCGTAAAATTTTAAATAAAAGAACAATAAAAGGTGTACACTGAGCAACTTTGATTGTCCGAAGATGCTCAACTCTCTCTATGGAGGGGCTTTTAACGGTTTTGTCCATTTGTCATAGAAAGTTGGTGTTTTTCATCGAAATAATCTAGGAAGCTTATACTCCTAAAATTTGACAAAGAAGAACAATAAAAGGTGTACACCGAGCAACTTTGATGGTCTGACGTTGCTCAACTCTCTCTATGGAGGACCTTTTAACGGTTTTGTCTATTTGTCATAGAAAGTTGCTGTTTTGGCATCGAAATAATCTTGGAAGTTTATACTCGTAAAATTTGACTTAGTAGAACAATATAAAGTGTACACCGAGCAACTTCGATTGTCCAAAGTTGCTCAACTCTCTCTGTGGAGGAGTTTTTCACGGTTTTGTCCATTTGTCATAGAAAGTTGGTGTTTTGGCATTGAAATAATCCTGGAAGCTCATTTTCGTAAAATTTAACATAGAAGAACAATAAAAAAGTGTACACCGAGCAACTTTGATAGTCCGATGTTGCTCAACTCTCTCTGTGGAAGAGCTTTTAACGGTTTTGTCCATTTGTCATAGAAAGTAGGTGTTTTGGCATCAAAATAATCCCGGAAGCTCATTTTCGTAAAACTGAACATAGAAGAACAATAAAAAGTGTACACCGAGCAACTTTGATAGTCCGAAGTTGCTCAACTCTCTTTATGGAGGAGCTTTTAACGGTTTTGTCCATTTGTCATAGAAAGTTGGTGTTTTGTCATCGAAATAATCCCGGAAGCTCATTTTCGTAAAATTTAACATAGAAGAACAATAAAAAGTGTACACCGAGCAACTTTGATAGTCTGAAGTTGTTCAACTCTCTCTATGGAGGAGCTTTTAACGGTTTTGTCCATTTGTCATAGAAAGTTGGTGTTTTGGCATCGAAATAATCGTGCAAGCTCATTTTCGTAAAATTTAACATAGAAGAACAATAAAAAGTGTACACCGAGCACCTTTGATAGTCTGAAGTTGCTCAACTCTCTCTATGGAGGAGCTTTTAACGGTTTTGTCCATTTGTCATAGAAAGTAGGTATTTTGACATCGAAATAATCCCGGAAGCTCATTTTCGTAAAACTTAACATAGAAGAACAATAAAAAGTGTACATCGAGCAACTTTGATAGTCCGAAGTTTCTCAACTCTCTCTATGGAAGATGCTTTTAACGGTTTTGCCCATTTGTCATAGAAAGTTAGTGTTTTGGCATCGAAATAATCGTGCAAGCTCATTTTCGTAAAATTTAACATAAAATAACAATAAAAAGTGTACACCGAGCAACTTTGATTGTCTGAAGTTGCTCAACTCTTTCTATGGAGGAGCTTTTAACAGTTTTGTCCATTTGTCATAGAAAGCTAATGTTTTGGCATCGAAATAATCGTGCAAGCTTATACTCGTAAAATTTGACTTAGTAGAACAATATAAAGTGTACACCGAGCAACTTTGATTGTCCGAAGTTGCTCAACTCTCTCTGTGGGGGAGCTTTTAACGGTTTTGTCCATTTGTCATAGAAAGTTGGTGTTTTGGCATTGAAATAATCCTGGAATCTCATTTTCGTAAAATTTAACATAGAAGAACAATAAAAAGTGTACACCGAGTAACTTTGATAGTCCGAAGTTGCTCAACTCTCTCTATGGTAGAGCTTTTAACGGTTTTGTCCATTTGTCATAAAGAGTAGGTGTTTTGGCATCAAAATAATCCCGGAAGCTCATTTTCGTAAAACTTAACATAGAAGAGCAATAAAAAGTGTACACCGAGCAACTTTGATAGTCCGAAGTTGCTCAACTCTCTCTATGGAGGAGCTTTTAACGGTTTTGTCCATTTGTCATAGAAAGTTGGTGTTTTGGCATCGAAATAATCCCGGAAGCTCATTTTCGTAAAATTTAACATAGAAGAACAATAAAAAGTGTACACCGAGCAACTTTGATAGTCTGAAGTTGCTCAACTCTCTCTATGGAGGAGCTTTTAACGGTTTTGTCCATTTGTCATAGAAAGTTGGTGTTTTGGCATCGAAATAATCGTGCAAGCTCATTTTCGTAAAATTTAACATAAAAGAACAATAAAAGGTGTTCACCGAGCAACTTTGATGGTCTGACGTTGCTCAACTCTCTCTATGGAGGACCTTTTAACGGTTTTGTCCATTTGTCATAGAAAGTTGCTGTTTTGGCATCGAAATAATCGTGCAAGCTTATACTCGTAAAATTTGACTTAGTAGAACAATATAAAGTGTACACCGAGAAACTTTGATTGTCGAAGTTGCTCAACTCTCTCTATGGAGGAGCTTTTAACGGTTTTGTCCATTTGTCATAGAAAGTTGCTGTTTTGGCATCGAAATAATCGTGCAAGCTTATACTCGTAAAATTTGACTTAGTAGAACAATATAAAGTGTACACCGAGAAACTTTGATTGTCCGAAGTTGCTCAACTCTCTCTATGGAGGAGCTTTTAACGGTTTTGTCCATTTGTCATAGAAAGTTGGTATTTTGGTATCGAAATAATCCCGGAAGCTCATTTTCGTAAAACTTAACATAGAAGAACAAAAAAAAAGTGTACACCGAGCAACTTTGATAGTCCGAAGTTGCTCAACTCTCTTTATGGAGGAGCTTTTAACGGTTTTGTCCATTTGTCATAGAAAGTTGGTGTTTTGTCATCGAAATAATCCCGGAAGCTCATTTTCGTAAAATTTAACATAGAAGAACAGTAAAAAGTGTACACCGAGCAACTTTGATAGTCTGAAGTTGTTCAACTCTCTCTATGGAGGAGCTTTTAACGGTTTTGTCCATTTGTCATAGAAAGTTGGTGTTTTGGCATCGAAATAATCGTGCAAGCTCATTTTCGTAAAATTTAACATAAAAGAACAATAAAAGGTGTACACCGAGCAACTTTGATTGTCTGAAGTTGCTCAACTCTTTCTATGGAGGAGCTTTTAACGGTTTTGTCCATTTGTCATAGAAAGTTGGTGTTTTGGCATCAAAATAATCCCGGAAGCTCATTTTCGTAAAACTTAACATAGAAGAGCAATAAAAAGTGTACACCGAGCAACTTTGATAGTCCGAAGTTGCTCAACTCTCTCTATGGAGGAGCTTTTAACGGTTTTGTCCATTTGTCATAGAAAGTTGGTGTTTTGGCATCGAAATAATCCCGGAAGCTCATTTTCGTAAAATTTAACATAGAAGAACAATAAAAAGTGTACACCGAGCAACTTTGATAGTCCGAAGTTGCTCAACTCTCTCTAAGGAGGAGCTTTTAACGGTTTTGTCCATTTGTCATAGAAAGTTGGTGTTTTGGCATCGAAATAATCTTGGAAGCTTATACTCGTAAAATTTGACCTAGTAGATTAATATAAAGTGTACACCGAGCAACTTTGATTGTCCGAAGTTGCTCAACTCTCTCTATGGAGGAGCTTTTAACGGTTTTGTCCATTTGTCATAGAAAGTTGGTGTTTTGGCATCGAAATAATCGTGGATGCTCATTTTCGTAAAATTTTAAATAAAAGAACAATAAAAGGTGTACACTGAGCAACTTTGATTGTCCGAAGATGCTCAACTCTCTCTATGGAGGGGCTTTTAACGGTTTTGTCCATTTGTCATATAAAGTTGGTGTTTTTTCATCGAAATAATCTAGGAAGCTTATACTCCTAAAATTTGACAAAGAAGAACAATAAAAGGTGTACACCGAGCAACTTTGATGGTATGACGTTGCTCAACTCTCTCTATGGAGGACCTTTTAACGGTTTTGTCTATTTGTCATAGAAAGTTGCTGTTTTGGCATCGAAATAATCTTGGAAGTTTATACTCGTAAAATTTGACTTAGTAGAACAATATAAAGTGTACACCGAGCAACTTCGATTGTCCGAAGTTGCTCAACTCTATCTGTGGAGGAGTTTTTCACGGTTTTGTCCATTTGTCATAGAAAGTTGGTGTTTTGGCATTGAAATAATCCTGGAAGCTCATTTTCGTAAAATTTAACATAGAAGAACAATAAAAAGTGTACACCGAGCAACTTTGATAGTCCGATGTTGCTCAACTCTCTCTATGGAAGAGCTTTTAACGGTTTTGTCCATTTGTCATAGAAAGTAGGTGTTTTGGCATCAAAATAATCCCGGAAGCTCATTTTCGTAAAACTGAATATAGAAGAACAATAAAAAGTGTACACCGAGAAACTTTGATAGTCCGAAGTTGCTCAACTCTCTTTATGGAGGAGCTTTTAACGGTTTTGTCCATTTGTCATAGAAAGTTGGTGTTTTGTCATCGAAATAATCCCGGAAGCTCATTTTCGTAAAATTTAACATAGAAGAACAATAAAAAGTGCACACCGAGCAACTTTGATAGTCTGAAGTTGTTCAACTCTCTCTATGGAGGAGCTTTTAACGGTTTTGTCCATTTGTCATAGAAAGTTGGTGTTTTGGCATCGAAATAATCGTGCAAGCTCATTTTCGTAAAATTTAACATAAAAGAACAATAAAAGGTGTACACCGAGCAACTTTGATTGTCTGAAGTTGCTCAACTCTTTCTATGGAGGAGCTTTTAACGGTTTTGTCCATTTGTCATAGAAAGCTAATGTTTTGGCATCGAAATAATCTTGAAAGCTTATACTCGTAAAATTTGACTTAGTAGAACAATATAAAGTGTACACCGAGCAACTTTGATTGTCCGAAGTTGCTCAACTCTCTCTATGGAGGAGCTTTTAACGGTTTTGTCCATTTGCACGTTTTATTGTTCTTCTATGTCAAATTTTATGAGTATAAGCTTCCAAGATTATTTCGATGCCAAAACAACAACTTTCTATGACAAATGGACAGAACCTTCAAAAGCTCCCTCCATAGAGAGAGTTGAGCAACTTCGGACAATCAAAGTTGCTCGGTGTACACTTTTTATTGTTCTTCGATGTCAAATATTCTGAGTATAGGTTTCCAAGATTATTTCGATGCCAAAATCCCAAGTTTCTATGAAAAATGGAGAAAACTGTTGAAAGCTCCTCCATAGAGAGAGTTGACCAACTTCGGACTATCAAAGATGCTCGGTGTGCACGTTTTATTGTTCTTCTATGTCGAATTTTATGAGTATGAGCTTCCAGGATTATTTCGATGAGAAAACACAAACTTTCTATGACAAATGGACAAAACCGTTAAAAGCTCCTCCATAGAGAGAGTTGAGCAACTTCGGACTATCAACGTTGCTCGGTGTACACTTTTTAATGTTCATCTATGTCAAATTTTATGAGTTTATCTTCCAAGATTATTTCGATGGCAAAAGACCAACTTTCTATGACAAATGGACAAAACATTCAAAAGCTCCTCCATAGAGACAGTTGAGCAACTTCGGAAAATCAAAGTTGCTCGGTGTACACTTTTTATTGTTCTCCTATGTCAAATTTTATGAGTATAAGCTTCCAAGATTATTTCGATGGCAAATGACCAACTTTCTATGGCAAATGGACAAAACATGCAAAAGCTCCTCCATAGAGAGAGTTGAGCAACTTCGGAAAATCAAAGTTGCTCGGTGTACACTTTTTATTGTTCTCCTATGTCAAATTTTATGAGTATATGCTTCCAAGATTATTTCGATGGCAAAAGACCAACTTTCTATGACAAATGGACAAAACATTCTAAAGCTCCTCCATAGAGAGAGTTGAGCAACTTCGGAACATCAAAGTTTCTCGGTGTACACTTTTTATTGTTCTCCTATGTCAAATTTTATGAGTATAAGCTTCCAAGATTATTTCGATGGCAAAAGACCAACTTTCTATGACAAATGGACAAAACATTCAAAAGCTACTCCATAGAGAGAGTTGAGCAACTTCGGAACATCAAAGTTGCTCGGTGTATACATTTTATTGTTCTTCTATGTCAAATTTTATGAGTATAAGTTTCCAAGATTATTTCGATGACAAAACAACAACTTTCTATGACAAATGGACAAAACCGTTAAAAGCTCCTCCATAGAGAGAGTTGAGCAATTTCAGACAACCAAAGTTGCTCGGTGTACACTTTATATTGTTCTACTAAGTCAAATTTTACGAGTATAAGCTTCCAAGATTATTTCGATGCCAAAACATTAACTTTCAATGACAAATGGACAAAACCGTTAAAAGCTTCTCCATAGAGAGAGTTGAGCAACTTCGGACTATTAAAGTTGCTCGGTGTACACTTTTTAATGTTCATCTATGTCTAATTTTATGAGTATAAGCTTCCAAGATTATTTTGATGGCAAAAGACCAACTTTCTATGACAAATGGACAAATCATTCAAAAGATCCTCAATAGAGAGAGTTGAGCAACTTCGGACCATCAAAGTTGCTCGGTGTACACCTATTAATGTTCTTCTATGTCGAATTTTATGAGTATAAGCTTCCAAGATTATTTCGATGGCAAAAGATCAACTTTCTATGACAAATGGACAAAACATGCAAAAGCTCCTCCATAGAGAGAGTTGAGCAACTTCGGAACATCAAAGTTGCTCGGTGTACACTTTTTGTTGTTTTTCTATGTCAAATTTCAAGAGTATAAGCTTCCTAGATTATTTCGATGCCAAAATCCCAAGTTTCTATGACAAATGGAGAAAACTGTTAAAAGCTCCTTCATAGAGAGAGTTGACCAATTTCGGACCATCAAAGACGCTCGGTGTACACGTTTTATTGTTTTTCTATGTCAAATTTTATGAGTATAAGCTTCCTAGATTATTTCGATGCCAAAACAACAACTTTCTATGACAAATGGACAAAACCTTCAAAAGCTCCTCCATAGAGAGAGTTGAGCAACTTCGGAGCATAAAAGTTGCTCGGTTGACACTTTTTATTGTTCTTCTATGTCAAATTTTATTAGTATAAGCTTCCTAGATTATTTCAATGCCAAAATCTCAAGTTTCTACGACAAATGGAGAAAACAGTTAAAAGCTCCTTCATAGAGAGAGTTGACCCATTTCAGACCATCAAAGATGCTCGGTGTACACGTTTTATTGTTCTTCTATGTCAAATTTTATGAGTATAAGCTTCGAAGATTATTTCGATGCCAAAACAGCAACTTTCTATGACAAATGGAAAAAACCGTTAAAAGCTCCTCCATAGAGAGAGTTGAGCAACTTCAGACAATCAAAGTTGCTCGGTGTACAATTTTTATTTTTCTTCTATATTAAATTTTATGAAAAAGAGCTTCCAAGTTTATTTCGATGCAAAAACACCAACTTTCTATGACAAATGGAACAAACCGTTAAAAGCTCCTCCATGAAGAGAGTTGAGCAACGTCGGACCATCAAAGTTGCTCGGTGTACACCTTTTAATGTTCTTCTATGTCAAATTTTACGAGTATAAGCTTTGTGGATTATTTCGAAGAAAAAAACCAACTTTCTATAACAAATGGACAAAACCGTTAAAAGCTCCTCCATAGAGAGAGTTGAGCAACTTTGGATTATCAAAGTTGCTCGGTGTACACTTTTTAATGTTCTTCTATGTCAAATTTTATGAGTATACGCTTCCAAGATTATTTCGATGCCAAAAGAGAAACTTTCTATGACAAATGGACAAAACCGTTAAAAGCTCCTCCATAGAGAGAGTTGAGCAACTTCGGACAATCAAAGTTGCTCGGTCTAAACTTTCTATTGTTCTACTAAGTCAAATTTTACGAGTATAAGCTTCCAAGATTATTTTGATGCCAAAACATTAACTTTCTACGACAAATGGACAAAACATTCAAAAGCTCCTCCATAGAGAGAGTTGAGCAACTTCGGACAATCAAAGTCTCTCGGTGTACACTTTTTATTGTTCTTCTATGTCGAATTTTATGAGTATAAGCTTCCTAGATTATTTCGATGCCAAAATCCCAAGTTTCTATGACAAATGGAGAAAACTGTTAAAAGCTCCTTCATAGTGAGAGTTGAGAAATTTCGGAGCATCAAAGATGCTCGGTGTACATGTTTTATTGTTCTTCTATGTCAAATTTTATGAGTATAAGCTTCCAAGATTATTTCGATGCCAAAACAACAACTTTCTATGACAAATGGACAAAACCTTCAAAAGCTCCTCCATAGAGAGAGTTGAGGAACTTCGGAACATCAAAGTTGCTCGGTTGACACTTTTAATTGTTCTTCTGTGTCAAATTTTATGAGTATAAGCTTCCAAGATTATTTCGATGCCAAAAGAGCAACTTTCTATGACAAATGGACAAAACCGTTAAAAGCTCCTCCATAGAGAGAGTTGAGCAACTTCGGACAATCAAAGTTGCTCGGTGTACACTTTTTATTGTTCTTCTATGTCAAATTTTATGAGTATAAGCTTCCTAGATTAATTCGATGCAAAAACACCAACTTTCTATGACAAATGGAAAAGATCGTTAAAAGCTCCTCCTTAGAGAGAGTTGAGCAACGTCGGACCATCAAAGTTGCTCGGTATACACCTTTTAATGTTCTTCTATGTCAAATTTTACGAGTATAACCTTCTTAGATTATTTTGATGAAAAAACACCAACTTTCTATAACAAATGAACAAAATCGTTAAAAACTCCTCCATAGAGAGAGTGGAGCAACTTCGGACTATCAAAGTTGGCCAGTGTACACTTTTTAATGTTCTTCTATGTCAAATTTTACGAGTATAAACTTCCAAGATTATTTCGATTGCTAAAGACCAACTTTCTGTGAAAAATGCACAAAACATTCAAAAGCTCCTCCATAGAGAGAGTTGAGCAACTTCGGAACATCAAAGTTGCTCGGTGTACACTTTTTATTGTTCATCTATGTCAAATTTTATGAGTATAAGCTTCCAAGATTATTTCGATGGCAAAAGACCAACTTTCTATGACAAGAGGACAAAACATTCAAAAGCTCCTCAATAGAGAGAGTTGAGCAACTTCGGACTATCAAAGTTGCTCGGTGTACACTTTTTAATGTTCAACTATGTCAAATTTTATAAGTATATGCTTCCAAGATTATTTCGATGGCAAAACTCCAACTTTCTATGACAAATGGACAAAACATTCAAAAGCACCTCCATAGAGAGAGTTGAGCAACTTCGGAACATCAAAGTTTCTCGGTGTACAATTTTTATTGTTCTTCTATGTCAAATTTTATGAGTATAAGTTTCCAAGATTATTTCGATGGCAGAAGACCAACTTTCTATGATAAATGGACAAAACATTCAAAAGCTCCTCCATAGAGAGAGTTGAGCAACTTCGGAACATCAAAGTTGCTCGGTGTACACTTTTTATTGTTCTTCTATGTCAAATATTCTGAGTATAAGTTTCCAAGATTATTTCAATGCCAAAATCCCAAGTTTCTATGACAAATCGAGAAAACTGTTGAAAGCCCCTCCATAGAGAGAGTTGACCAACTTCGGACTATCAAAGATGCTCGGTGTGCACGTTTTATTGTTCTTCTATGTCGAATTTTATGAGTATGAGCTTCCAGGATTATTTCGATGCGAAAACACAAACTTTCTATGACAAATGGACAAAATCGTTAAAAGCTCCTCCATAGAGAGAGTTGAGCAACTTCGGACTATCAAAGTTGCTCGGTGTACACTTTTTATCGTTGTTTTATGTTAAATATTACGGAAATGAGCTTGCACGTTTATTTCGATGCCAAAACACAAACTTTCTATGACAAATGGACAAAACAGTTAAAAGCTCCTCCATAGAGAGAGTTGAGCAATTTCGGACCATCAAAGATGCTCGGTGTACACGCTTTATTGTTCTTCTATTTCAAATTTTATGAGTATAAGCTTCCAAGATTATTTCGATGCCAAAACAACAACTTTCTATGACAAATGGACAAAACCTTCAAAAGCTCCTCCATAGAGAGAGTTGAGGAACTTCGGAACATCAAAGTTGCTCGTTTGACACTTTTTATTGTTCTTCTATGTTAAATTTTATGAGTATAAGCTTCCTAGATTATTTCGATGCCAAAATCCCAGGTTTCTATGCAAATGGATAAAGCAGTTAAAAGCTCCTTCATAGAGAGAGTTGACCCATTTCGGACCATCAAAGATGCTCGGTGTACACATTTTATTGTTCTTCTATGTGAAATTTTATGAGTATAAGCTTCCAAGATTATTTCGATGCCAAAACAGCAACTTTCTATGACAAATGGATAAAACCGTTAAAAGCTCCTCCATAGAGAGAGTTGAGCAACTTCGGACAATCAAAGTTGCTCGGTGTACAATTTTTATTGTTCTTCTATGTTAAATTTTACGAAAATAAGCTTCCAAGATTATTTCTATGCAAAAACACTCACTTTCTATGACAAATGGACAAAACCGTTAAAAGCTCCTCCATAGAGAGAGTTGAGCAACGTCGGACTATCAAAGTTGGTCGATGTAAACTTTTTAATGTTCTTCTATGTCAAATTTTATGAGTATAAGCTTCCAAGATTATTTCGATGCAAAAAGAGCAATTTTCTATGACAAATGGACAAAACCGTTAAAAGCTCCTCCATAGAGAGAGTTGAGCAACTTCGGACAATGAAAGTTGCTCGGTGTACACTTTTTATTGTTCTTCTATGTCAAATTTTATGAGTATAAGCTTCCTAGATTATTTCGATGCAAAAATCCCAAGTTTCTATAACAAATTGAGAAAACTGATAAAAGCTCCTTCACAGAGAGAGTTGACTGATTTCGGACCAACAAAGATGCTCGGTGTACACGTTTTATTGTTCTTCTATGTCTAATTTTATGAGTATAAGCTTCCAAGATTATTTCGATGCCAAAACAACAACTTTCTATGACAAATGGACAAAACCGTTAAAAGCTCCTCCATAGAGAGAGTGGAGCAACTTCGGAAAATCAAAGTTGCTCGGTGTACACTTTTTATTGTTCTTCTATGTTAAATTTTATGAAAATGAACTTCCATGATTATTTCGATGCAAAAACACCAACTTTCTATGACAAATGGACAAAATCGTTAAAAGCTCCTGCTTAGAGAGAGTTGAGCAACGTCGGACCATCAAAGTTGCTCGGTATACACCTTCTAATGTTCTTCTATGTCAAATTTTACGAGTATAACCTTCTTAGATTATTTTGATGAAAAAACACCAACTTTCTATAACAAATGGACAAAACCGTTAAAAACTCCTCCATAGAGAGAGTGGAGCAACTTCGGACTATCAAAGTTGGCCGGTGTACACTTTTTAATGTTCTTCTATGTCAAATTTTACGAGTATAAACTTCCAAGATTATTTCGATTGCTAAAGACCAACTTTCTGTGACAAATGCACAAAACATTCAAAAGCTCCTCCATAGAGAGAGTTGAGCAACTTCGGAACATCAAAGTTGCTCGGTGTACACCTTTTAATGTTCATCTATGTCAAATTTTATGAGTATAAGCTTCCAAGATTATTTCGATGGCAAAAGACCAACTTTCTATGACAAATGGACAAAACATTCAAAAGTTCCTCAATAGAGAGAGTTGAGCAACTTCGGACTATCAAAGTTGCTCGGTGTACACTTTTTAATGTTCATCTATGTCAAATTTTATGAGTATATGCTTCCAAGATTATTTCGATGGCAAAAGACCAACTTTCTATAACAAATGGACAAAACATTCAAAAGCTCCTCCATAGAGAGAGTTGAGCAACTTCGGAACATCAAAGTTGCTCGGTGTACAATTTTTATTGTTCTTCTATGTCAAATTTTATGAGTATAAGTTTCCAAGATTATTTCGATGGCAGAAGGCCAACTTTCTATGACAAATGGACAAAACATTCAAAAGCTCGTCCATAGAGAGAGTTCAGCAACTTCCGACAATCAAAGTTGCTCGGTGTACACTTTTTATGGTTCTTCTATGTCAAATATTCTGAGTATAAGTTTCCAAGATTATTTCGATGCCAAAATCCCAAGTTTCTATGACAAATGGAGAAAACTGTTGAAAGACCCTCCATAGAGAGAGTTGACCAACTTCGGACTATCAAAGATGCTCGGTGTGCACGTTTTATTGTTCTTCTATGTCGAATTTTATGAGTATGAGCTTCCAGGATTATTTCGATGCGAAAACACAAACTTTCTATGACAAATGGACAAAATCGTTAAAAGCTCCTCCATAGAGAGAGTTGAGCAACTTCGGACTATCAAAGTTGCTCGGTGTACACTTTTTATCGTTGTTTTATGTTAAATTTTACGGAAATGAGCTTGCACGTTTATTTCGATGCGAAAACACAAACTTTCTATGACAAATGGACAAAACCGTTAAAAGCTCCTCCATAGAGAGAGTTGAGCAACTTTGGACTATCAAAGTTGCTCGGTGTACACTTTTTGTTGTTGTTTTATGTTAAATTTTACGAAAATGAGCTTGCACGTTTATTTCGATGCCAAAACACAAACTTTCTATGACAAATGGACAAAACCGTTAAAAGCTCCTCCATAGAGAGAGTTTAGCAACTTCGGACTATCAAAGTTGCTCGATGTACAATTTTTAATGTTCATCTATGTCAAATTTTATGAGTATAAGCTTCCAAGATTATTTCGATGGCAAAAGACCAACTTTCTATGACAAATGGACAAAACATTCAAAAGCTCCTCCACAGAGGGAGTTGAGCAACTTCGGACAATCAAAGTTGCTCGGTGTACACTTTTTATTGTTCTTCTATGTCAAATTTCATGAGTATAAGCTTCCTAGATTATTTCGATGCCAAAATCCCAAGTTTCTATGACAAATGGAGAAAACTGTTAAAAGCTCCTTCATAGAGAGAGTTGACAAATTTCGGACCATCAAAGATGTTTGGTGTACACGTTTTATTGTTCTTCTATTTAAAATTTTATGAGTATAAGCTTCCAAGATTATTTCGATGCCAAAACAACAACTTTCTATGACAAATGGACAAAACCTTCAAAAGCTCCTCCATAGAGAGAGTTGAGGAACTTCGGAACATCAAAGTTGCTCGGTTGACACTTTTTATTGTTCTTCTATGTCAAATTTTATGAGTATAAGCTTCCTGGATTATTTCGATGCCAAAATCCCAAGTTTCTATGCAAATGGATAAAACAGTTAAAAGCTCCTTCATAGAGAGAGTTGACCCATTTCGGACCATCAAAGATGCTCGGGGTACACGTTTTATTGTTCTTCTATGTCAAATTTTATGAGTATAAGCTTCCAAGATTATTTCGATGCCAAAACAGCAACTTTCTATGACAAATGGATAAAACCGTTAAAAGCTCCTCCATAGAGAGAGTTGAGCAACTTCGGACAATCAAAGTTGCTCGGTGTACAATTTTTATTGTTCTTCTATGTTAAATTTTACGAAAATAAGCTTCCAAGATTATTTCTATGCAAAAACACTCACTTTCTATGACAAATGGACAAAACCGTTAAAAGCTCCTCCATAGAGAGAGTTGAGCAACGTCGGACTATCAAAGTTGGTCGATGTAAACTTTTTAATGTTCTTCTATGTCAAATTTTAAGAGTATAAGCTTCCAATATTATTTCGATGCCAAAAGAGCAACTTTCTATGACAAATGGACAAAACCGTTAAAAGCTCCTCCATAGAGAGAGTTGAGCAACTTCGGACAATCAAAGTTGCTCGGTGTACACTTTTTATTGTTCTTCTATGTCAAATTTTATGAGTATAAGCTTCCTAGATTATTTCGATGCAAAAATCCCAAGTTTCTATAACAAATTGAGAAAACTGATTAAAGCTCCTTCACAGAGAGAGTTGACTGATTTCGGACCAACAAAGATGCTCGGTGTACACGTTTTATTGTTCTTCTATGTCTAATTTTATGAGTATAAGCTTCCAAGATTATTTCGATGCCAAAACAACAACTTTCTATGACAAATGGACAAAACCGTTAAATGCTCCTCCATAGAGAGAGTGGAGCAACTTCGGAAAATCGAAGTTGCTCGGTGTACACTTTTTAATGTTCTTCTATGTCAAATTTTATGAAAATGAACTTCCATGATTATTTCGATGCAAAAACACCAACTTTCTATGACAAATGCACAAAACATTCAAAAGCTCCTCCTTAGAGAGAGTTGACCAACGTCGGAACATCAAAGTTGGTCGGTATACACCTTTTAATGTTCATCTATGTCAAATTTTATGAGTATAAGCTTCCAAGATTATTTCGATGGCAAAAGACCAACTTTCTATGACAAATGGACAAAACATTCAAAAGCTCCTCAATAGAGAGAGTTGAGCAACTTCGGACTATCAAAGTTGCTCGGTGTACACTTTTTAATGTTCATCTATGTCAAATTTTATGAGTATATGCTTCCAAGATTATTTCGATGGCAAAAGACCAACTTTCTATGACAAATGGACAAAACATTCAAAAGCTCCTCCACAGAGAGAGTTGAGCAACTTCGGACTATCAAAGTTGCTCGGTGTACACTTTTTAATGTTCATCTATGTCAAATTTTATGAGTATAAGCTTCCAAGATTATTTCGATGGCAAAAGACCAACTTTCTATGACAAATGGACAAAACATTCAAAAGCTCCTCAATAGAGAGAGTTGAGCAACTTCGGACTATCAAAGTTGCTCGGTGTACACTTTTTAATGTTCATCTATGTCAAATTTTATGAGTATATGCTTCCAAGATTATTTCGATGGCAAAAGACCAACTTTGTATAACAAATGGACAAAACATTCAAAAGCTCCTCCATAGAGAGAGTTGAGCAACTTCGGAACATCAAAGTTCCTCGGTGTACAATTTTTATTGTTCTTCTATGTCAAATTTTATGAGTATAAGTTTCCAAGATTATTTCGATGACAGAAGGCCAACTTTCTATGACAAATGGACAAAACATTCAAAAGCTCCTCCATAGAGAGAGTTCAGCAACTTCGGACAATCAAAGCTGCTCGGTGTACACTTTTTATGGTTCTTCTATGTCAAATATTCTGAGTATAAGTTTCCAAGATTATTTCGATGCCAAAATCCCAAGTTTCTATGACAAATTTTGAAAACTGTTGAAAGCCCCTCCATAGAGAGAGTTGACCAACTTCGGACTATCAAAGATGTTCGCTGTGCACGTTTTATTGTTCTTCTATGTCGAATTTTATGAGTATGAGCTTCCAGGATTATTTCGATGCGAAAACACAAACTTTCTATGACAAATGGATAAAATCGTTAAAAGCTCCTCCATAGAGAGAGTTGAGCAACTTCGGACTATCAAAGTTGCTCGGTGTACACTTTTTATCGTTGTTTTATGTTAAATTTTACGGAAATGAGCTTGCACGTTTATTTCGATGCGAAAACACAAACTTTCTATGACAAATGGACAAAACCGTTAAAAGCTCCTCCATAGAGAGAGTTGAGCAACTTTGGACTATCAAAGTTGCTCGGTGTACACTTTTTGTTGTTGTTTTATGTTAAATTTTACGAAAATGAGCTTGCACGTTTATTTCGATGCCAAAACACAAACTTTCTATGACAAATGGACAAAACCGTTAAAAGCTCCTCCATAGAGAGAGTTTAGCAACTTCGGACTATCAAAGTTGCTCGATGTACAATTTTTAATGTTCATCTATGTCAAATTTTATGAGTATAAGCTTCCAAGATTATTTCGATGGCAAAAGACCAACTTTCTATGACAAATGGACAAAACATTCAAAAGCTCCTCCACAGAGAGAGTTGAGCAACTTCGGACAATCAAAGTTGGTCGGTGTACACTTTTTATTGTTCTTCTATGTCAAATTTCATGAGTATAAGCTTCCTAGATTATTTCGATGCCAAAATCCCAAGTTTCTATGACAAATGGAGAAAACAGTTAAAAGCTCCTTCATAGAGAGAGTTGACAAATTTCGGACCATCAAAGATGTTCGGTGTACACGTTTTATTGTTCTTCTATGTAAAATTTTATGAGTATAAGCTTCCAAGATTATTTCGATGCCAAAACAACAACTTTCTATGACAAATGGACAAAAGCTTCGAAAGCTCCTCCATAGAGAGAGTTGAGGAACTTCGGAACATCAAAGTTGCTCGGTTGACACTTTTTATTGTTCTTCTATGTCAAATTTTATGAGTATAAGCTTCCTAGATTATTTCGATGCCAAAATCCCAAGTTTCTATGCAAATGGATAAAACAGTTAAAAGCTCCTTCATAGAGAGAGTTGACCCATTTCGGACCATCAAAGATGCTCGGGGTACACGTTTTATTGTTCTTCTATGTCAAATTTTATGAGTATAAGGTTCCAAGATTATTTCGATGCCAAAACAGCAACTTTCTATGACAAATGGATAAAACCGTTAAAAGCTCCTCCATAGAGAGAGTTGAGCAACTTCGGACAATCAAAGTTGCTCGGTGTACAATTTTTATTGTTCTTCTATGTTAAATTTTACGAAAATAAGCTTCCAAGATTATTTCTATGCAAAAACATTCACTTTCTATGACAAATGGACAAAACCGTTAAAAGCTCCTCCATAGAGAGAGTTGAGCAACGTCAGACTATCAAAGTTGGTCGATGTAAACTTTTTAATGTTCTTCTATGTCAAATTTTAAGAGTACAAGCTTCCAATATTATTTCGATGCCAAAAGAGCAACTTTCTATGACAAATGGACAAAACCGTTAAAAGCTCCTCCATAGAGAGAGTTGAGCAACTTCGGACAATCAAAGTTGCTCGGTGTACACTTTTTATTGTTCTTCTATGTCAAATTTTATGAGTATAAGCTTCCTAGATTATTTCGATGCAAAAATCCCAAGTTTCTATAACAAATTGAGAAAACTGATTAAAGCTCCTTCACAGAGAGAGTTGACTGATTTCGGACCAACAAAGATGCTCGGTGTAC
Organism: Euonymus europaeus; assembly: GCA_963580455.1. Taxonomy (NCBI): domain Eukaryota; kingdom Viridiplantae; phylum Streptophyta; class Magnoliopsida; order Celastrales; family Celastraceae; genus Euonymus; species Euonymus europaeus. The sequence goes on along the minus strand of OY756967.1, from coordinate 10,888,342 downwards.
ACGTTTTATTGTTCTTCTATGTCTAATTTTATGAGTATAAGCTTCCAAGATTATTTCGATGCCAAAACAACAACTTTCTATGACAAATGGACAAAACCGTTAAATGCTCCTCCATAGAGAGAGTGGAGCAACTTCGGAAAATCAAAGTTGCTCGGTGTACACTTTTTATTGTTCTTCTATGTTAAATTTTATGAAAATGAACTTCCATGATTATTTCGATGCAAAAACACCAACTTTCTATGACAAATGCACAAAACATTCAAAAGCTCCTCCTTAGAGAGAGTTGAGCAACGTCGGAACATCAAAGTTGGTCGGTATACACCTTTTAATGTTCATCTATGTCAAATTTTATGAGTATAAGCTTCCAACATTATTTCGATGTCAAAAGACCAACTTTCTATGACAAATGGACAAAACATTCAAAAGCTCCTCAATAGAGAGAGTTGAGCAACTTCGGACTATCAAAGTTGCTCGGTGTACACTTTTTAATGTTCATCTATGTCAAATTTTATGAGTATATGCTTCCAAGATTATTTCGATGGCAAAAGACCAACTTTCTATAACAAATGGACAAAACATTCAAAAGCTCCTCCATAGAGAGAGTTGAGCAACTTCGGAACATCAAAGTTGCTCGGTGTACAATTTTTATTGTTCTTCTTTGTCAAATTTTATGAGTATGAGTTTCCAAGATTATTTCGATGGCAGAAGGCCAACTTTCTATGACAAATGGACAAAACATTCAAAAGCTCCTCCATAGAGAGAGTTCAGCAACTTCGGACAATCAAAGTTGCTCGGTGTACACTTTTTATGGTTCTTCTATGTCAAATATTCTGAGTATAAGTTTCCAAGATTTTCGATGCCAAAATCCCAAGTTTCTATGACAAATGGAGAAAACTGTTGAAAGCCTCTCCATAGAGAGAGTTGACCAACTTCGGACTATCAAAGATGCTCGGTGTGCACGTTTTATTGTTCTTCTATGTCGAATTTGATGAGTATGAGCTTCCAGGATTATTTCGATGCGAAAACACAAACTTTCTATGACAAATGGACAAAATCGTTAAAAGTTCCTCCATAGAGAGAGTTGAGCAACTTCGGACTATCAAAGTTGCTCGGTGTACACTTTTTATCGTTGTTTTATGTTAAATTTTACGGAAATGAGCTTGCACGTTTATTTCGATGCGAAAACACAAACTTTCTATGACAAATGGACAAAACCGTTAAAAGCTCCTCCATAGAGAGAGTTGAGCAACTTTGGACTATCAAAGTTGCTCGGTGTACACTTTTTGTTGTTGTTTTATGTTAAATTTTACGAAAATGAGCTTGCACATTTATTTCGATGCCAAAACACAAACTTTCTATGAAAAATGGACAAAACCGTTAAAAGCTCCTCCATAGAGAGAGTTTAGCAACTTCGGACTATCAAAGTTGCTCGATGTACAATTTTTAATGTTCATCTATGTCAAATTTTGTGAGTATATGCTTCCAAGATTATTTCGATGGCAAAAGACCAACTTTCTATGACAAATGGACAAAACATTCAAAAGCTCCTCCACAGAGAGAGTTGAGCAACTTCGGACAATCAAAGTTGCTCGGTGTACACTTTTTATTGTTCTTCTATGTCAAATTTCATGAGTATAAGCTTCCTAGATTATTTCGATGCCAAAATCCCAAGTTTCTATGACAAATGGAGAAAACTGTTAAAAGCTCCTTCATAGAGAGAGTTGACAAATTTCGGACCATCAAAGATGTTCGGTGTACACGTTTTATTGTTCTTCTATGTAAAATTTTATGAGTATAAGCTTCCAAGATTATTTCGATGCCAAAACAACAACTTTCTATGACAAATGGACAAAACCTTCAAAAGCTACTCTATAGAGAGAGTTGAGGAACTTCGGAACATCAAAGTTGCTCGGTTGACACTTTTTATTGTTCTTCTATGTCAAATTTTATGAGTATAAGCTTCCTAGATTATTTCGATGCCAAAATCCCAAGTTTCTATGCAAATGGATAAAACAGTTAAAAGCTCCTTCATAGAGAGAGTTGACCCATTTCGGACCATCAAAGATGCTCGGGGTACACGTTTTATTGTTCTTCTATGTCAAATTTTATGAGTATAAGCTTCCAAGATTATTTCGATGCCAAAACAGCAACTTTCTATGACAAATGGATAAAACCGTTAAAAGCTCCTCCATAGAGAGAGTTGAGCAACTTCGGACAATCAAAGTTGCTCGGTGTACAATTTTTATTGTTCTTCTATGTTAAATTTTACGAAAATAAGCTTCCAAGATTATTTCTATGCAAAAACACTCACTTTCTATGACAAATGGACAAAACCGTTAAAAGCTCCTCCATAGAGAAAGTTGAGCAACGTCCGACTATCAAAGTTGGTCGATGTAAACTTTTTAATGTTCTTCTATGTCAAATTTTAAGAGTATAAGCTTCCAATATTATTTCGACGCCAAAAGAGCAACTTTCTATGACAAATGGACAAAACCGTTAAAAGCTCCTCCATAGAGAGAGTTGAGCAACTTCGGACAATCGAAGTTGCTCGGTGTACACTTTTTATTGTTCTTCTATGTCAAATTTTATGAGTATAAGCTTCCTAGATTATTTCGATGCAAAAATCCCAAGTTTCTATAACAAATTGAGAAAATTGATTAAAGCTCCTTCACAGAGAGAGTTGACTGATTTCGGACCAACAAAGATGCTCGGTGTACACGTTTTATTGTTCTTCTATGTCTAATTTTATGAGTATAAGCTTCCAAGATTATTTCGATGCCAAAACAACAACTTTCTATGACAAATGGACAAAACCGTTAAATGCTCCTCCATAGAGAGAGTGGAGCAACTTCGGAAAATCAAAGTTGCTCGGTGTACACTTTTTATTGTTCTTCTATGTTAAATTTTATGAAAATGAACTTCCATGATTATTTCGATGCAAAAACACCAACTTTCTGTGACAAATGCACAAAACATTCAAAAGCTCCTCCATAGAGAGAGTTGAGCAACCTCGGAACATCAAAGTTGCTCGGTGTACACCTTTTAATGTTCATCTATGTCAAATTTTATGAGTATAAGCTTCCAAGATTATTTCGATGGCAAAAGACCAACCTTCTATGACAAATGGACAAAACATTCAAAAGCTCCTCAATAGAGAGAGTTGAGCAACTTCGGACTATCAAAGTTGCTCGGTGTACACTTTTTAATGTTCATCTATGTCAAATTTTATGAGTATATGCTTCCAAGATTATTTCGATGGCTAAAGACCAACTTTCTCTGACAAATGCACAAAACATTCAAAAGCTCCTCCATAGAGAGAGTTGAGCAATTTCGGAACATCAAAGTTGCTCGGTGTACACTTTTTAATGTTCATCTATGTCAAATTTTATGAGTATAAGCTTCCAAGATTATTTCGATGGCAAAAGACCAACTTTCTATGGCAAATGGACAAAACATTCAAAAGCTCCTCCATAGAGAGAGATGAGCAACTTCGGACTATCAAAGTTGCTCGGTGTACACTTTTTAATGTTCATCTATGTCAAATTTTATGAGTATATGCTTCCAAGATTATTTCGATGGCAAAAGACCAACTTTCTATGACAAATGGACAAAAAACATTCCAAAGCTCCTCCATAGAGAGACTTGAGCAACTTCGGACAATCAAAGTTGCTCGTTGTACACTTTATATTGTTCTACTAAGTCCAATTTTACGAGTATAAGCTTCAAAGATTATTTCGATGCCAAAACATTAACTTTCTATGACAAATGGACAAAACCATTAAAAGCTCTTCCATAGACAGAGTTGAGCAACTTCGGACTATCAAAGATGCTCTGTGTGCACGTTTAATTGTTCTTCTATGTCGAATTTTATGAGTATGAGCTTCCAGGATTATTTCGATGCGAAAACACAAACTTTCTATGACAAATGGACAAAACCGTTAAAAGCTCCTCCATAGAGAGAGTTGAGCAACTTCGGACTTTCAAAGTTGCTCGGTGTACACTTTTTATCGTTGTTTTATGTTAAATTTTACGGAAATGAGCTTGCACGTTTATTTCGATGCGAAAACACAAACTTTCTATGACAAATGGACAAAACCGTTAAAAGCTCCTCCATAGAGAGAGTTGAGCAACTTTGGACTATCAAAGTTGCTCGGTGTACACTTTTTGTTGTTGTTTTATGTTAAATTTTACGAAAATGAGCTTGCACATTTATTTCGATGCCAAAACACAAACTTTCTATGAAAAATGGACAAAACCGTTAAAAGCTCCTCCATAGAGAGAGTTTAGCAACTTCGGACTATCAAAGTTGCTCGATGTACAATTTTTAATGTTCATCTATGTCAAATTTTGTGAGTATATGCTTCCAAGATTATTTCGATGGCAAAAGACCAACTTTCTATGACAAATGGACAAAACATTCAAAAGCTCCTCCACAGAGAGAGTTGAGCAACTTCGGACAATCAAAGTTGCTCGGTGTACACTTTTTATTGTTCTTCTATGTCAAATTTCATGAGTATAAGCTTCCTAGATTATTTCGATGCCAAAATCCCAAGTTTCTATGACAAATGGAGAAAACTGTTAAAAGCTCCTTCATAGAGAGAGTTGACAAATTTCGGACCATCAAAGATGTTCGGTGTACACGTTTTATTGTTCTTCTATGTAAAATTTTATGAGTATAAGCTTCCAAGATTATTTCGATGCCAAAACAACAACTTTCTATGACAAATGGACAAAACCTTCAAAAGCTCCTCTATAGAGAGAGTTGAGGAACTTCGGAACATCAAAGTTGCTCGGTTGACACTTTTTATTGTTCTTCTATGTCAAATTTTATGAGTATAAGCTTCCTAGATTATTTCGATGCCAAAATCCCAAGTTTCTATGCAAATGGATAAAACAGTTAAAAGCTCCTTCATAGAGAGAGTTGACCCATTTCGGACCATCAAAGATGCTCGGGGTACACGTTTTATTGTTCTTCTATGTCAAATTTTATGAGTATAAGCTTCCAAGATTATTTCGATGCCAAAACAGCAACTTTCTATGACAAATGGATAAAACCGTAGAGAGAGTTGAGCAACTTCGGACAATCAAAGTTGCTCGGTGTACAATTTTTATTGTTCTTCTATGTTAAATTTTACGAAAATAAGCTTCCAAGATTATTTCTATGCAAAAACACTCACTTTCTATGACAAATGGACAAAACCGTTAAAAGCTCCTCCATAGAGAAAGTTGAGCAACGTCCGACTATCAAAGTTGGTCGATGTAAACTTTTTAATGTTCTTCTATGTCAAATTTTAAGAGTATAAGCTTCCAATATTATTTCGATGCCAAAAGAGCAACTTTCTATGACAAATGGACAAAACCGTTAAAAGCTCCTCCATAGAGAGAGTTGAGCAACTTCGGACAATCGAAGTTGCTCGGTGTACACTTTTTATTGTTCTTCTATGTCAAATTTTATGAGTATAAAGCTTCCTAGATTATTTCGATGCAAAAATCCCAAGTTTCTATAACAAATTGAGAAAATTGATTAAAGCTCCTTCACAGAGAGAGTTGACTGATTTCGGACCAACAAAGATGCTCGGTGTACACGTTTTATTGTTCTTCTATGTCTAATTTTATGAGTATAAGCTTCCAAGATTATTTCGATGCCAAAACAACAACTTTCTATGACAAATGGACAAAACCGTTAAATGCTCCTCCATAGAGAGAGTGGAGCAACTTCGGAAAATCAAAGTTGCTCGGTGTACACTTTTTATTGTTCTTCTATGTTAAATTTTATGAAAATGAACTTCCATGATTATTTCGATGCAAAAACACCAACTTTCTGTGACAAATGCACAAAACATTCAAAAGCTCCTCCATAGAGAGAGTTGAGCAACTTCGGAACATCAAAGTTGCTCGGTGTACACCTTTTAATGTTCATCTATGTCAAATTTTATGAGTATAAGCTTCCAAGATTATTTCGATGGCAAAAGACCAACCTTCTATGACAAATGGACAAAACATTCAAAAGCTCCTCAATAGAGAGAGTTGAGCAACTTCGGACTATCAAAGTTGCTCGGTGTACACTTTTTAATGTTCATCTATGTCAAATTTTATGAGTATAAGCTTCCTAGATTATTTCGATGCCAAAATCCCAAGTTTCTATGCAAATGGATAAAACAGTTAAAAGCTCCTTCATAGAGAGAGTTGACCCATTTCGGACCATCAAAGATGCTCGGGGTACACGTTTTATTGTTCTTCTATGTCAAATTTTATGAGTATAAGGTTCCAAGATTATTTCGATGCCAAAACAGCAACTTTCTATGACAAATGGATAAAACCGTTAAAAGCTCCTCCATAGAGAGAGTTGAGCAACTTCGGACAATCAAAGTTGCTCGGTGTACAATTTTTATTGTTCTTCTATGTTAAATTTTACGAAAATAAGCTTCCAAGATTATTTCTATGCAAAAACATTCACTTTCTATGACAAATGGACAAAACCGTTAAAAGCTCCTCCATAGAGAGAGTTGAGCAACGTCAGACTATCAAAGTTGGTCGATGTAAACTTTTTAATGTTCTTCTATGTCAAATTTTAAGAGTACAAGCTTCCAATATTATTTCGATGCCAAAAGAGCAACTTTCTATGACAAATGGACAAAACCGTTAAAAGCTCCTCCATAGAGAGAGTTGAGCAACTTCGGACAATCAAAGTTGCTCGGTGTACACTTTTTATTGTTCTTCTATGTCAAATTTTATGAGTATAAGCTTCCTAGATTATTTCGATGCAAAAATCCCAAGTTTCTATAACAAATTGAGAAAACTGATTAAAGCTCCTTCACAGAGAGAGTTGACTGATTTCGGACCAACAAAGATGCTCGGTGTACACGTTTTATTGTTCTTCTATGTCTAATTTTATGAGTATAAGCTTCCAAGATTATTTCGATGCCAAAACAACAACTTTCTATGACAAATGGACAAAACCGTTAAATGCTCCTCCATAGAGAGAGTGGAGCAACTTCGGAAAATCAAAGTTGCTCGGTGTACACTTTTTATTGTTCTTCTATGTTAAATTTTATGAAAATGAACTTCCATGATTATTTCGATGCAAAAACACCAACTTTCTGTGACAAATGCACAAAACATTCAAAAGCTCCTCCATAGAGAGAGTTGAGCAACTTCGGAACATCAAAGTTGCTCGGTGTACACCTTTTAATGTTCATCTATGTCAAATTTTATGAGTATAAGCTTCCAAGATTATTTCGATGGCAAAAGACCAACCTTCTATGAAAAATGGACAAAACATTCAAAAGCTCCTCAATAGAGAGAGTTGAGCAACTTCGGACTATCAAAGTTGCTCGGTGTACACTTTTTAATGTTCATCTATGTCAAATTTTATGAGTATATGCTTCCAAGATTATTTCGATGGCTAAAGACCAACTTTCTCTGACAAATGCACAAAACATTCAAAAGCTCCTCCATAGAGAGAGTTGAGCAATTTCGGAACATCAAAGTTGCTCGGTGTACACTTTTTAATGTTCATCTATGTCAAATTTTATGAGTATAAGCTTCCAAGATTATTTCGATGGCAAAAGACCAACTTTCTATGGCAAATGGACAAAACATTCAAAAGCTCCTCCATAGAGAGAGATGAGCAACTTCGGACTATCAAAGTTGCTCGGTGTACACTTTTTAATGTTCATCTATGTCAAATTTTATGAGTATATGCTTCCAAGATTATTTCGATGGCAAAAGACCAACTTTCTATGACAAATGGACAAAAAACATTCCAAAGCTCCTCCATAGAGAGACTTGAGCAACTTCGGACAATCAAAGTTGCTCGTTGTACACTTTATATTGTTCTACTAAGTCCAATTTTACGAGTATAAGCTTCAAAGATTATTTCGATGCCAAAACATTAACTTTCTATGACAAATGGACAAAACCATTAAAAGCTCTTCCATAGACAGAGTTGAGCAACTTCGGACTATCAAAGATGCTCTGTGTGCACGTTTAATTGTTCTTCTATGTCGAATTTTATGAGTATGAGCTTCCAGGATTATTTCGATGCGAAAACACAAACTTTCTATGACAAATGGACAAAACCGTTAAAAGCTCCTCCATAGAGAGAGTTGAGCAACTTCGGACTATCAAAGTTGCTCGGTGTACTCTTTTTATTGTTGTTTTATGTTAAATTTTACGAAAATGAGCTTGCACGTTTATTTCGATGCCAAAAGACAAACTTTCTATGACAAATGGACAAAACCGTTAAAAGCTCCACCATAGAGAGAGTTGAGCAACTTCAGACTTTCAAAGTTGCTCGATGTACACTTTTTAATGTTCATCTATGTCAAATTTTATGAGTATAAGCTTCCAAGATTATTTCGATGGCAAAAGACCAACTTTCTATGACAAATGGACAAAACATTCAAAAGCTCCTCCATAGAGAGAGTTGAGCAACTTCGGATAATCAAAGTTGCTCGGTGTACACTTTTTATTGTTCTTCTACGTCAAATTTCATGAGTATAAGCTTCCTAGATTTATTTCGATGCCAAAATCCCAAGTTTCTATGACAAATGGAGAAAACTGTTAAAAGCTTCCTCATAGAGAGAGTTGACAAATTTCGGACCATCAAAGATGCTCGGTGTACATGTTTTATTATTCTTCTATGTCAAATTTTATGAGTATAAGCTTCCAAGATTATTTCGATGACAAAACAACAACTTTCTATGACAAATGGACAAAACCTTAAAAAGCTCCTCCATAGAGAGAGTTGAGCAACTTCGAAACATCAAAGTTGCTCGGCTGATACTTTTTATTGTTCTTCTATGTCAAATTTTATGAGAATAAGCTTCCTAGATTATTTCGATGCCAAAATCCCAAGTTTCTATGACAAAAGGATAAAACAGTTAAAAGCTCCTTCAAAGAGAGAGTTGAGCCATTTCGGACTGTCAAAGATGCTCGGTGTACACGTTTTATTGTTCTTCTATCTCAAATTTTATGACTATATGCTTCCAAGATTATTTTGATGCCAAAACTGCAACTTTCTATGACAAATGGACAAAACCGTTAAAAGCTCCTCCATAGAGAGAGTTGAGCAACTTTTGACAATCAAAGTTACTCGGTGTACAATTTTTATTGTTCTTCTATGTTAAATTTTACGAAAATGAGCTTCCAAGATTATTTCGATGCCAAAACACGAACTTTCTATGACAAATGGAAAAAACCGTTAAAAGTTCCTCCATAGAGAGAGTTGAGCAACGTCGGACCATCGAAGTTGCTTGGTGTACACCTTTTAATGTTCTTCTATGGAAAATTTTACGAGTATAAGCTTTGTGGATTATTTCGATGAAAAAACACCAACTTTCTATAACAAATGGACAAAACCGTTAAAAGCTCCTCCATAGAGAGAGTTGAGCAACTTCGGACTATCAAAGTTGGTCGATGTAAACTTTTTAATGTTCTTCTATGTCAAATTTTATGAGTATAAGCTTCCAAGATTATTTCGATGCCAAAAGAGCAACTTTCTAGGACAAATGGACAAAACCGTTAAAAGCTCCTCCATAGAGAGAGTTGAGCAACTTCGGACAATCAAAGTTGCTCAGTGTACACTTTTTATTGTTCTTCTATGTCAAATTTTATGAGTTTATGCTTCCAAGATTATTTCGATGACAAAACAACAACTTTCTATGACAAATGGACAAAACCTTCAAAAGCTCCTCCATAGAGAGAGTTGAGCAACTTCGAAACATCAAAGTTGCTCGGTTGACACTTTTTATTGTTCTTCTATGTCAAATTTTATGAGTATAAGCTTCCTAGATTATTTTGATGCCAAAATCCCCAGTTTCTATGCAAATGGATAAAACAGTTAAAAGCTCCTTCATAGAGAGAGTTGACCCATTTCGGACCATCAAAGATGCTCTGTGTACACGTTTTATTGTTCTTCTATGTCAAATTTTATGAGTATAAGCTTCCAAGATTATTTCGATGCCAAAACAACAACTTTCTATGACAAATGGACAAAACCGTTAAATGCTCCTCCATAGAGAGAGTGGAGCAACTTCGGAAAATCAAAGTTGCTCGGTGTACACTTTTTATTGTTCTTCTATGTTAAATTTTATGAAAATGAACTTCCAAGATTATTTCGATGCAAAAACACCAACTTTCTATGACAAATGGACAAAATCGTTAAAAGCTCCTCCTTAGAGAGAGTTGAGCAACGTCGGACCATCAAAGTTGCTCGGTATACACCTTTTAATGTTCTTCTATGTCAAATTTTACGAGTATAACCTTCTTAGATTATTTTGATGAAAAAACACCAACTTTCTATAACAAATGGACAAAACCGTTAAAAACTCCTCCATAGAGAGAGTGGAGCAACTTCGGACTATCAAAGTTGGCCGGTGTACACTTTTTAATGTTCTTCTATGTCAAATTTTACGAGTATAAACTTCCAAGATTATTTCGATGGCTAAAGACCAACTTTCTCTGACAAATGCACAAAACATTCAAAAGCTCCTCCATAGAGAGAGTTGAGCAACTTCGGAACATCAAAGTTGCTCGGTGTACACTTTTTAATGTTCATCTATGTCAAATTTTATGAGTATAAGCTTCCAAGATTATTTCGATGGCAAAAGACCAACTTTCTATGGCAAATGGACAAAACATTCAAAAGCTCCTCCATAGAGAGAGTTGAGCAACTTCGGACTATCAAAGTTGCTCGGTGTACACTTTTTAATGTTCATCTATGTCAAATTTTATGAGTATATGCTTCCAAGATTATTTCGATGGCAAAAGACCAACTTTCTATGACAAATGGACAAAACATTCCAAAGCTCCTCCATAGAGAGAGTTGAGCAACTTCGGACAATCAAAGTTGCTCGTTGTACACTTTATATTGTTCTACTAAGTCAAATTTTACGAGTATAAGCTTCAAAGATTATTTCGATGCCAAAACATTAACTTTCTATGACAAATGGACAAAACCGTTAAAAGCTCTTCCATAGAGAGAGTTGAGCAACTTCGGACTATCAAAGATGCTCGGTGTGCATGTTTTATTGTTCTTCTATGTCGAATTTTATGAGTATTAGCTTCCAGGATTATTTCGATGCGAAAACACAAACTTTCTATGACAAATGGACAAAACCGTTAAAAGCTCATCCATAGAGAGAGTTGAGCAACTTCAGACTATCAAAGTTGCTCGGTGTACTCTTTTTATTGTTGTTTTATGTTAAATTTTACGAAAATGAGCTTGCACGTTTATTTCGATGCCAAAATAGCAACTTTCTATGACAAATGGACAAAACCGTTAAAAGCTCCACCATAGAGAGAGTTGAACAACTTCGGACTTTCAAAGTTGCTCGATGTACACTTTTTAATGTTCATCTATGTCAAATTTTATGAGTATAAGCTTCCAAGATTATTTCGATGGCAAAAGACCAACTTTCTATGACAAATAGACAAAACATTCAAAAGCTCCTCCATAGAGAGAGTTGAGCAACTTCGGATAATCAAAGTTGCTCGGTGTACACTTTTTATTGTTCTTCTACGTCAAATTTCGTGAGTATAAGCTTCCTAGATTTATTTCGATGCCAAAATCCCAAGTTTCTATGACAAATGGAGAAAACTGTTAAAAGCTCCCTCATAGAGAGAGTTGACCAATTTCGGACCATCAAAGATGCTCGGTGTACACGTTTTATTATTCTTCTATGTCAAATTTTATGAGTATAAGCTTCCAAGATTATTTCGATGACAAAACAACAACTTTCAATGACAAATGGACAAAACATTCAAAAGCTCCTCCATAGAGAGAGTTGAGCAACTTCGAAACATCAAAGTTGCTCGGCTGACACTTTTTATTGTTCTTCTATGTCAAATTTTATGAGTATAAGCTTCCAAGATTATTTCGATGGCAAAAGACCAACTTTCTATGACAAATGGACAAAACATTCAAAAGCTCCTCCATAGAGAGAGTTGAGCAACTTCGGATAATCAAAGTTGCTCGGTGTACACTTTTTATTGTTCTTCTACGTCAAATTTCATGAGTATAAGCTTCATAGATTTATTTCGATGCCAAAATCCCAAGTTTCTATGACAAATGGATAAAACAGTTAAAAGCTCCTTCAAAGAAAGAGTTGAGCCATTTCGGACCGTCAAAGATGCTCGGTGTACACGTTTTATTGTTCTTCTATGTCAAATTTTATGACTATAAGCTTCCAAGATTATTTTGATGCCAAAACAGCAACTTTCTATGACAAATGGACAAAACCGTTAAAAGCTCCTCCGTAGAGAGAGTTGAGCAACTTCGGACAATCAAAGTTACTCGGTGTACAATTTTTATTGTTCTTCTATGTTAAATTTTACGAAAATGAGCTTCCAAGATTATTTCGATGCAAAAACACGAACTTTCTATGACAAATGGAAAAAACCGTTAAAAGTTCCTCCATAGAGAGAGTTGAGCAACGTCGGACCATCGAAGTTGCTTGGTGTACACCTTTTAATGTTCTTCTATGGCAAATTTTACGAGTATAAGCTTTGTGGATTATTTCGATGAAAAAACACCAACTTTCTATAGCAAATGGACAAAACCGTTAAAAGCTCCTCCATAGAGAGAGTTGAGCAACTTCGGACTATCAAAGTTGGTCGATGTAAACTTTTTAATGTTCTTCTATGTCAAATTTTATGAGAATAAGCTTCCAAGATTATTTCGATGCCAAAAGAGCAACTTTCTATGACAAATGGACAAAACCGTTAAAAGCTCCTCCATAGAGAGAGTTGAGCAACTTCGAACAATCAAAGTTGCTCAGTGTACACTTTTTATTGTTCTTCTATGTCAAATTTTATGAGTATAAGGTTCCTAGATTATTTCGATGCAAAAATCCCAAGTTTCTATGACAAATTGAGAAAATTGATAAAAGCTCCTTCACAGAGAGAGTTGACGGATTTCGAACCAACAAAGATGCTCGGTGTACACGTTTTATTGTTCTTCTATGTCTAATTTTATGAGTATAAGCTACCAAGATTATTTCGATGCCAAAACAACAACTTTCTAAGACAAATGGACAAAACCGTTAAAAGCTCCTCCATAGAGAGAGTTGAGCAACTTCGGAAAGTCAAAGTTGCTCGGTGTACACTTTTTAATGTTCATCTATGTCAAATTTTATGAGTATAAGCTTCCAAGAATATTTCGATGGCAAAAGACCAACTTTCTATGGCAAATGGACAAAACATTCAAAAGCTCCTCGATAGAGAGAGTTGAGCAACTTCGGACTATCAAAGTTCCTCGGTGTACACTTTTTAATGTTCATCTATGTCAAATTTTATGGGTATATGCTTCCAAGATTATTTCGATGGCAAAAGACCAACTTTCTATGACAAATGGACAAAACATTCAAAAGCTCCTCCATAGAGAGAGTTGAGCAACTTCGGAACATCAAAGTTGCTCGATGTACAATTTTTATTGTTCTTCTATGTCAAATTTTATGAGTATAAGTTTCCAAGATTATTTCGATGGCAAAAGACCAACTTTCTATGACAAATGGACAAAACATTCAAAAGCTCCTCCATAGAGAGAGTTGAGCAACTTTGGAATATCAAAGTTGCTCGGTGTACACTTTTTATTGTTCTTCTATGTCAAATATTCTGAGTATATGTTTCCAAGATTATTTCGATGCCATAATCCCAAGTTTCTATGACAAATGGAGAAAACTGTTGAAAGCTCCTCCATAGAGAGAGTTGACCAACTTCGGACTATCAAAGATGCTCGATGTGCACATTTTATTGTTCTTCTATGTCGAATTTTATGAGTATGAGCTTCCAGGATTATTTCGATGCGAAAATACAAACATTCTATGACAAATGGACAAAACCGTTAAAAGCTCCTCCAAAGAGAGAGTTGACCAAGTTCGGACTATTAAAGATGCTCCGTGTGCATGTTTTATTGTTCTTCTATGTTGAATTTTATGAGTATGAGCTTCCAGGATTATTTCGTTGCGAAAACACAAACTTTCTATGACAAATGGACAAAACCGTTAAAAGCTCCTCCCTAGAGAGAGTTGAGCAACGTCGGACTATCAAAGTTGCTCGATGTACACTTTTTAATGTTCAACTATGTCAAATTTTATGAGTATAAGCCTCAAAAATTATTTCGATGGCAAAAGACCAACTTTCTATGACAAACGGACAAAACATTCAAAAGCTCCTCCATAGAGAGAGTTGAGCAACTTCAGAACATCAAAGTTGCTCGCTGTACACTTTTTATTGTTCTTCTATGTCAAATTTTATGAGTATAAGGTTCCAAGATTATTTCGTTGGCAAAAGACCAACTTTCTATGACAAATGGACAAAACATTAAAAAGCTCCTCCATAGAGAGAGTTGAGCAACTTCGGAACATCAAAGTTGCTCGGTGTACACTTTTTTTTATTCTTCTATGTCAAATTTTCTGAGTATAAGCTTCCAAGATTATTTCGATGCCAAAATCCCAAGTTTCTATGGACAAATGGAGAAAACTGTTAAAAACTCCTACATAGAGAGAGTTGACCAACTGCAGACTATCAAAGTTGTTCGGTATAACACTTTTTTATTGGGTCATCTATGTCAAATTTTATGAGTATAAGCTTCAAAGATTATTTTGATGGCAAAAGACCAACTTTCTATGACAAATGGACAATACATTGAAAAGCTCCTCCATAGAGAGAGTTGAGCAACTTCGGAACAACAAAGTTGCCCGGTGTACACTTTTTAATGTTCTTCTATTTCAAATTTTATGAGTATAAGCTTCCAAGATTATTTCGATGGCAAAAGACCAACTTTCTATGACAAATGGACAATACCTTGAAAGGCTCCTCCATAGAGAGAGTTGGGCAACTTCGGAACAACAAAGTTGCTCGGTGTACACTTTTTAATGTTCTTCTATGTCAAATTTTATGAGTATAAGCTTCCAAGATTATTTCGATGGCAAAAGACCAACTTTCTATGACAAATGGAAAAACATTGAAAAGCTCTTCCATAGAGAGAGTTGAGCAACTTCGGAACATCAATGTTGCTCGGTGTACACTTTTTAATGTTCTTCTATGTCAAATTTTATGAGTATAAGCTTCCAAGATTATTTCGATGGCAAAAGACCAACTTTCTATGACAAATGGAAAAACATTGAAAAGCTCTTCCATAGAGAGAGTTGAGCAACTTCGGAACATCAATGTTGCTCGGTGTACACTTTTTACTGTTCTTCTATGTCAAATTTCATGAGTATAAGCTTCGTAGATTATTTCGATGCCAAAATCCCAAGTTTCTATGACAAATGGAGAAAACTGTTAAAAGCTCCTTCATAGAGAGAGTTTACCAATTTCGGACCATCAAAGATGCTCGGTGTACACGTTTTATTGTTTTTCTATGTCAAATTTTATGAGTATAAGCTTCCAAGGTTATTTCGATGCCAAAACAACAACTTTCTATGATAAATGGACAAAACCTTCAAAAGTTCCTCCATAGAGAGAGTTGAGCAACTTCAGAACATCAAAGTTGCTCGGTTGACACTTTTATTGTTCTTCTATGTCAAATTTTATGAGTATAGGCTTCCTAGATTATTTCGATGCCAAAATCCCAAGTTTCTATGACAAATGGAGAAAACAGTTAAAAGCTCCTTCATAGAGAGAGTTGACCCATTTCGGAACATCAAAGATGCTCGGTGTACACGTTTTATTGTTCTTCTATGTCAAATTTTATGAGTATAAGCTTCCAAGATTATTTCGATGCCAAAACAGCAACTTTCTATGACAAATCGACAAACCCGTTTAAAGCTCCTCCATAGAGAGAGTTGAGCAACTTCGGACAATCAAAGTTGCTCGCTGTACAATTTTTATTGTTCTTCTATGTTAAATTTTACGAAAATGAGCTTCCAAGATTATTTCGAAGCAAAAACACCAACTTTCTATGAAAAATTGACAAAACAGTTAAAAGCTCCTCCATAGAGAGAGTTGAGCAACTTCAGACTATCAAAGATGCTTGGTGTGCACGTTTTATTGTTCTTCTATGTCGAATTTTATGAGTATGAGCTTCCAGGATTATTTCGATGCGAAAACACAAACTTTCTATGACAAATGGACAAAACCGTTAAAAGCTCCTCCATAGAGAGAGTTGAGCAACTTCGGACTATCAAAGTTGCTCGGTGTACACTTTTTAATGTTCATCTATGTCAAATTTTATGAGTATAAGCTTCCAAGATTATTTCGATGGCAAAAGACCAACTTTCTATGAAAAATGGACAAAACATTCAAAAGCTCCTCCATAGAGAGAGTTGAGCAACTTCGGAACATCAAAGTTGCTCGGTGTATACGTTTTATTGTTCTTCTATGTCAAATTTTATGAGTATAAGTTTCCAAGATTATTTCGATGCCAAAACAACAACTTTCTATGACAAATGGACAAAACCTTCAAAAGCTCCCTCCATAGTGAGAGTTGAGCAACTTCGGACAATCAAAGTTGCTCGGTGTACACTTTTTATTGTTCTTCTATATCAAATTTCATGAGTATAAGCTTCCTAGATTATTTCGATGCCAAAATCCCAAGTTTCTATGACAAATGGAGAAAACTGTTAAAAGCTCCTTCATAGAGAGAGTTGACCAATTTCGGACCATCAAAGATGCTCGGTGTACACGTTTTATTGTTTTTCTATGTCAAATTTTATGAGTATAAGCTTCCAAGATTATTTCGATGCCAAAACAACAACTTTCTATGATAAATGGACAAAACCTTCAAAAGCTCCTCCATAGAGAGAGTTGAGCAACTTCAGAACATCAAAGTTGCTCGGTTGACACTTTTTATTGTTCTTCTATGTCAAATTTTATGAGTATACGCTTCCTAGATTATTTCGAAGCAAAAATCCCAAGTTTCTATGACAAATGGAGAAAACAGTTAAAAGCTTCTTCATAGAGAGAGTTGACCCATTTCGGAACATCAAAGATGCTCGGTGTACACGTTTTATTGTTCTTCTATGTCAAATTTTATGAGTATAAGCTTCCAAGATTATTTCGACGGCAAAAGACCAACTTTCTATGACAAATGGAAAAACATTCAAAAGCTCCTCCATAGAGAGAGTTGGGCAACTTCGGAACAACAAAGTTGCTCGGTGTACACTTTTTAATGTTCTTCTATGTCAAATTTTATGAGTATAAGCTTCCAAGATTATTTCGATGGCAAAAGACCAACTTTCTATGACAAATGGAAAAACATTCAAAAGCTCTTCCATAGAGAGAGTTGAGCAACTTCGGAACATCAATGTTGCTCGGTGTACACTTTTTATTGTTCTTCTATGTCAAATTTCATGAGTATAAGCTTCCTAGATTATTTCGATGCCAAAATCCCAAGTTTCTATGACAAATGGAGAAAACTGTTAAAAGCACCTTCATAGAGAGAGTTTACCAATTTCGGACCGTCAAAGATGCTCGGTGTACACGTTTTATTGTTTTTCTATATCAAATTTTATGAGTATAAGCTTCCAAGGTTATTTCGATGCCAAAACAACAACTTTCTATGATAAATGGACAAAACCTTCAAAAGTTCCTCTATAGAGAGAGTTGAGCAACTTCAGAACATCAAAGTTGCTCGGTTGACACTTTTTATTGTTCTTCTATGTCAAATTTTATGAGTATAAGCTTCCTAGATTATTTCGATGCCAAAATCCCAAGTTTCTATGCAAATGGAGAAAACAGTTAAAAGCTCCTTCATAGAGAGAGTTGACCCATTTTGGAACATCAAAGATGCTCGGTGTACACGTTTTATTGTTCTTCTATGTCAAATTTTATGAGTATAAGCTTCCAAGATTATTTCGATGCCAAAACAGCAACTTTCTATGACAAATTGACAAACCCGTTAAAAGCTCCTCCATAGAGAGAGTTGAGCAACTTCGGACAATCAAAGTTGCTCGGTGTACAATTTTTATTGTTCTTCTATGTTAAATTTTACGAAAATGAGCTTCCAAGATTATTTCGATGCACAAACACCAACTTTCTATGACAAATGGACAAAACCGTTAAAAGCTCCTCCATAGAGAGAGTTGAGCAACGTCGGACCATCGAAGTTGCTCGGTGTGCACGTTTTATTGTTCTTCTATGTCGAATTTTATGAGTATGAGCTTCCAGGATTATTTCGATGCGAAAACAAAAACTTTCTATGACAAATGGACAAAACCGTTAAAAGCTCCTCCATAGAGAGAGTTGAGCAACTTCGGACTATCAAAGTTGCACGGTGTACACTTTTTAATGTTCATCTATGTCAAATTTTATGAGTATAAGCTTCCAAGATTATTTCGATGGCAAAAGACCAACTTTCTATGACAAATGGACAAAACATTCAAAAGCTCCTCCATAGAGAGAGTTGAGCAACTTCGGAACATCAAAGTTGCTCGGTGTACACTTTTTATTGTTCTCCTATGTCAAATTTTATGAGTATAAGCTTCCAAGATTATTTCGATGGCAAAAGACCAAATTTCTATGGCAAATGGACAAAACATTCAAAAGCTCCTCCATAGAGAGAGTTGAGCAACTTCGGACTATCAAAGTTGCTCGGTGTACACTTTTTAATGTTCATCTATGTCAATTTTATGAGTATAAGCTTCCAAGATTATTTCGATGGCAAAAGACCAACTTTCTATGACAAATGGACAAAACATTCAAAAGCTCCTCCATAGAGAGAGTTGAGCAACTACGGAACATCAAAGTTGCTCGGTGTACACTTTTTATTGTTCTTCTATGTCAAATTTTATGAGTATAAGCTTCCTAGATTATTTCGATGCCAAAATCCCAAGTTTCTATGACAAATGGAGAAAACTGTTAAAAGCTCCTTCATAGAGAGAGTTGACCAATTTCGGACCATCAAAGATGCTCGGTGTACATGTTTTATTGTTTTTCTATGTCAAATTTTATGAGTATAAGCTTCCAAGATTATTTCGATGCCAAAACAACAACTTTCTATGATAAATGGACAAAACCTTCAAAAGCTCCTCCATTGAGAGAGTTAAGCAACTTCGAAACATCAAAGTTGCTCGGTTGACACTTTTTATTGTTCTTCTATGTCAAATTTTATGAGTATAAGCTTCCTAGATTATTTCGATGCCAAAATCCCAAGTTTCTACGACAAATTGATAAAACAGTTAAAAGCTCCTTCATAGAGAGAGTTGACCCATTTCGGACCATGAAAGATGCTCGGTGTACACGTTTTATTGTTCTTCTATGTCAAATTTTATGAGTATAAGCTTCCAGGATTATTTCGATGCCAAAACAACAACTTTCTATGACAAATGGACAAAACCGTTAAAAGCTCCTCCATAGAGAGAGTTGAGCAACTTCGGACAATCAAAGTTGCTCGGTGTACAATTTTTATTGTTCTTCTATGTTAAATTTTACGAAAATGAGCTTCCAAGATTATTTCGATGCAAAAACACAAACTTTCTATGACAAATGGACAAAACCGTTAAAAGCTCCTCCATAGAGAGAGTTGAGCAACGTCGGACCATCGAAGTTGCTCGGTGTGCACGTTTTATTGTTCTTCTATGTCGAATTTTATGAGTATGAGCTTCCAGGATTATTTCGATGCGAAACACAAACTTTCTATGACAAATGGACAAAACCGTTAAAAGCTCCTCCATAGAGAGAGTTGAGCAACTTCGGACTATCAAAGTTGCTCGGTGTACACTTTTTAATGTTCATCTATGTCAATTTTATGAGTATAAGCTTCCAAGATTATTTCGATGGCAAAAGACCAACTTTCTATGACAAATGGACAAAACATTCAAAAGCTCCTCCATAGAGAGAGTTGAGCAACTTCGGAACTTCAAAGTTGCTCGGTGTACACTTTTTATTGTTCTCCTATGTCAAATTTTATGAGTATAAGCTTCCAAGATTATTTCGATGGCAAAAGACCAAATTTCTATGACAAATGGACAAAACATTCAAAAGCTCCTTCATAGAGAGAGTTGAGCAACTTCGGAACATCAAAGTTGCTCGGTGTACACGTTTTATTGTTCTTCTATGTCAAATTTTATGAGTATAAGCTTCCAAGATTATTTCGATGCTAAAACAACAACTTTCTATGACAAATGGACAAAACCTTCAAAAGCTCCCTCCATAGAGAGAGTTGAGCAACTTCGGACAATCAAAGTTGCTCGGTGTACACTTTTATTGTTCTTCTATATCAAATTTCATGAGTATAAGCTTCCTAGATTATTTCGATGCCAAAATCCCAAGTTTCTATGACAAATGGAGAAAACTGTTAAAAGCTCCTTCATAGAGAGAGTTGACCAATTTCGGACCATCAAAGTGCTGGGATGATGTCCTAAAAAACATACCATGTAAAGACAATTCTGAAATTCAAGAATAAACATTTTATGATTGCATTTGTGTTTTAAATGTTTTATTTTAAATATTTCATTTATATGTGAATGTTCTAACAAGGTCTAAGGATGTTAGATATGTGAATCTTGGATACTCAGATACACTTATAGTGTGAGTATAGATTGACACAAGATTCATTATTACATTCTAAATCATTAGTCACAACCAGATTAACAAAGTTAGGCACTTTGTTGATATAGGTTGTATAGTGCATGGACATCTCCAATTAGGGGAATGGTTTGTCTTGACCGTTTGAGAGGATTCTCGGATTGGTGCACTAGTGTGTATGTGGACATATACATTGACGGACTTACATAGGAATGAACAACTAGAAACGTGCTATCAAAGAGTTGTTCATCCTATAGCTATGGGAGTACGGTATATCTCAAGCTTGAGTAGGTCAATACGTTTATACTTATAGCGTGTGCATTTTGATTCATCAATAAGTGAGACACGCACTATTGTCAAAATCTTGATGATTTGGATGTATGCCACTAGGGTATAAGCGCATACCTACAAAATAGTCATTCATGTACTTTCAGTTATGAAAGTGTAAGCACCCATCTGAGAGGTTCAAATTAATCTATCTAAAAAACTATGCATAGTGATTCTAACGAATCAAGCGTTGTGAATTAAATTGATCGACGGGTCAATTTAATACGCTTAGAGGATAGATATAAAGGAATCTGGAGCTCAGAGAAAATACGGATTTTGGAGTGTTTGATAGTATGAATAAATTCACTCCATCTTACCGGGTGTTGCATGGAGGATATGCAAGTACACTTCCCATAGGTCAGGGATAGGTTTCTAATTATGGAAAAGCCTCGATGTAAGAATCGTACATATTGGGGAGTGCATCCAAAGTTCAGGTAGTGTCAGACGAACATTGGATTGTTATATTATTCCTAGTCATAGAGTTTGACGGTAAAGAATAATATTTCGGGAGCCACAATATGTATGTCCTGCGGAGTCCCCTTGGTAGCTCTATATATTCTCTTGTCCTATTTAAGGAAGATCGGCAAAATTTACCATATCACAACGGTTGTTGGAAAAGTTACAAGAATGTAATTTGTATAACAAATAGATACAATTTTATTGGGTTTTGGTTTTCCAAAGATAACCCTAAGATAAAATTGTTTTTGTTAAGATATACAAAATTCTTGTAAGTGTATTTATGTAAAAATAACAAATCTCGGAGTTTTGATTTAGATTGTAAAATAAATATTTTACATAATCAAAAACAAATTAAAGTCAAGAATGGACCAAGGAACAAAACAAATTTGAGCCTTGAATTCTTGAAATATTGGGCCAAGCTAGGCTTAAACCATGTTATTGCATAGCAATATATGGCCGGCCCATTGTGGATAATTTGGGCTCCGATTATGCTTGTTAAAAGTATTCCATATTTGTTTTGGCTTTGAATCCAATTGGGATTAGAAGTCAACTCAAATAATGATTTGTTATATATATATAAACACAACAATTTTTCTATGAATGGATAACGATGGCCACCGTTTTATTTTTTCCTAGTTCCATTTGGATTAGGAAAACAAAACCTAAAAGGAGACTTTTTTAACACAATGAAAAGGTTTTGTTTTATAAAATAAAAAGGGCTGGCCGTGTGATTCATTCATAAGAAAACAACCAAGTTATTTTTCCAATAAAAAGGAGCCGAGTGTTCCTAGAGAGGTAGCCGTGTGAGATTCTTTTGGTTCACTACCAATTGGGTTTTTTGCTTTGCTTTTTCGCAAGGAGATTAAAGAGAATACCTAGGAAACAACATAGGCTATTCTTGGTGATTCTTGTTTTCTAAATTGGTGGTTCGTGATCAAGAGGTGTGATCAAACAAAGGGAGTGTTCAAGATCCGTTCGTGTGTTCGTGATCAAGACGGATAGCACGTTGGATCTCGATAGTAAAGAGGTTGGTATTCTTCTTCTAACCTTCTTCATGCCATGATTGTATGTTTAGATCTAAGAATTATTTTGTATGAAATTAATACTAGAAGCATGCTAGGATTAATTACAAAATTAATTGGATCTAGGATAACACTTGATAGGCGAGTAACAATCTAGGGTTGATTGGCTTCCGATTAAATTTTTGATTTGTACCTATGCTAAGAACGATCCATAAGACGCTTCCGCATGTTCTAAAATTAATTTCAGCAACCAACACAAAGATGCTCGGTGTACACGTTTTATTGTTCTTCTATGTCAAATTTTATGAGTATAAGCTTCCAAGATTATTTCGATGACAAAACAACAACTTTCTATGACAAATGGACAAAACCTTCAAAAGCTCCTCCATAGAGAGAGTTAAGCAACTTCGAAACATCAAAGTTGCTCGGTTGACACTTTTTATTGTTCTTCTATGTCAAATTTTATGAGTATAAGCTTCCTAGATTATTTCGATGCCAAAATCCCAAGTTTCTATGACAAATTGATAAAACAGTTAAAAGCTCCTTCATAGAGAGAGTTGACCCATTTCGGACCATGAAGGATGCTCGGTGTACACGTTTTATTGTTCTTCTATGTCAAATTTTATGAGTATAAGCTTCCAAGATTATTTCGATGCCAAAACAGCAACTTTCTATGACAAATGGACAAAACCGTTAAAAGCTTCTCCATAGAGAGAGTTGAGCAACTTCGGACAATCAAAGTTGCTCGGTGTACAATTTTTATTGTTCTTCTATGTTAAATTTTACGAAAATGAGCTTCCAAGATTATTTCGATGCAAAAACACTAACTTTCTATGACAAATGGACAAAACCGTTAAAAGCTCCTCCATAGAGAGAGTTGAGCAACGTCGGACCATCGAAGTTGCTCGGTGTACACCGTTTAATGTTCTTCTATGTCAAATTTTACGAGTATAATCTTTGTAGATTATTTCGATGAAAAAACACAAACTTTCTATGACAAATGGACAAAACCGTTAAAAGCTCCTCCATAGAGAGAGTTGAGCAACTTCGGACTATCAAAGTTGGCCGATGTAAACTTTTTAATGTTCTTCTATGTCAAATTTTATGAGTATAAGCTTCCAAGATTATTTCGATGCCAAAAGAGCAACTTTCTATGACAAATGGACAAAACCGTTAAAAGCTCCTCCATAGAGAGAGTTGAGCAACTTCGGACAATCAAAGTTGCTCGGTGTAGACTTTTTATTGTTCTTCTATGTCAAATTTTATGAGTATAAGCTTCCTAGATTATTTCGATGCAAAAATCCCAAGTTTCTATGACAAATTGAGAAAACTGATAAAATTTCCTTCACAGAGAGAGTTGACTGATTTCGGACCAACAAAGATGCTCGGTGTACACATTTTATTGTTCTTCTATGTCTAATTTTATGAGTATAAGCTGCCAAGATTATTTCGATGCCAAAACAA
The DNA here is from genome assembly GCA_963580455.1 of Euonymus europaeus. Lineage (NCBI taxonomy): Eukaryota > Viridiplantae > Streptophyta > Magnoliopsida > Celastrales > Celastraceae > Euonymus > Euonymus europaeus. Next base: position 10,864,598 of record OY756967.1, on the reverse strand, counting down.
CAACTTTCTATGACAAATGGACAAAACCGTTAAAAGCTCCTCCATAGAGAGAGTTGAGCAACTTCGGAAAATCAAAGTTGCTCGGTGTACACTTTTTATTGTTCTTCTATGTTAAATTTTCTGAAAATGAACTTCCAAGATTATTTCGATGCAAAAACACCAACTTTCTATGACAAATGGACTAAACTGTTAAAAGCTCCTCCATAGAGAGAGTTGAGCAACGTCGGACCATCAAAGCTGCTCGGTATACACCTTTTAATGTTCTTCTATGTCAAATTTTACGAGTATAAGCTTCTTAGATTATTTTGATGAAAAAACATGAACTTTCTATAACAAATGGACAAAACCGTTAAAAACTCCTTCATAGAGAGATTGGAGCAACTTCGGACTATCAAAGTTGCCCGGTGTACACTTTTTAATGTTCTTCTATGTCAAATTTTATGAGTATAAACTTCCAAGATTATTTCGATGGCAAAAGACCAACTTTCTATGACAAATGGACAAAACATTCAAAAGCCCCTCCATAGAGAGAGTTGAGCAACTTCAGAACATCAATGTTGCTCGGTGTACACCTTTTATTATTCTTCTATGTCAAATTTTATGACTATTAGCTTCCTAGATTATTTCGATGCCAAAATCCCAAGTTTGTATGACAAATGGAGAAAACTGTTAAAAGCTCCTTCATAGAGAGAATTGACCAATTTCGGACCATCAAAGATGCTCGGTGTGCACGTTTTATTGTTCTTCTATGTCAAATTTTATGAGTATAAGCTTCTAAGATTATTTCGATGCCACAAGAGCAACTTTCTATGACAAATGGACAAAACCGTTAAAAGCTCCTCCATAGAGAGAGTTGAGCAACTTCGGAGAATCAAAGTTGCTCGGTGTACACTTTATATTGTTCTACTAAGTCAAATTTTACGAGTATAAGCTTCAAAGATTATTTCGATTGCAAAACATTAACTTTCTATGACAAATGGACAAAACCGTTAAAAGCTCTTCCATAGAGAGAGTTGAGCAACTTCGGACTATCAATGTTGCTCGGTGTATACTTTTTAATGTTCATCTATGTCAAATTTTATGAGTATAAGATTCCAAGAATATTCCGATGGCAAAAGACCAAATTTCTATGACAAATGGACAAAACATTCAAAAGCTCCCCAATAGAGAGAGTTGAGCAACTTCGGACTATCAAAGTTCCTCGGTGTACACTTTTTAATGTTCATCTATGTCAAATTTTATGAGTATATGCTTCCAAGATGATTTCGATGGCAAAAGACCAACTTTCTATGACAAATGGACAAAACATTCAAAAGCTCCTCCATAGAGAGAGTTGAGCAACTTCAAACAATCAAAGGTGCACGGTGTACACTTTTTATTGTTCTTCTATATCAAATTTCATGAGTATAAGCTTCCTAGATTATTTCGATGCTAAAATCCCAAGTTTCTATGACAAATGGAGAAAACTGTTAAAAGCCCCTTCATACAGAGAGTTGACCAATTTCGGACCATCAAAGATGCTCGGTATACACGTTTTATTGTTCTTCTATGTCAAATTTTATGAGTATAAGCTTCCAAGATTATTTCGATGCAAAAACATCAACTTTCTATGACAAATGGACAAAACCGTTAAAAGCTCCTCCATAGAGAGAGTTGAGCAACTTCGGACTATCAAAGATGCTCGGTGTGCATGTTTTATTGTTCTTCTATGTCGAATTTTATGAGTATGAGCTTCCAGGATTATTTCGATGCGAAAACACAAACTTTCTATGACAAATGGACAAAACCGTTAAAAGCTCCTCTATAGAGAGAGTTGAGCAACTTCGGACTATCAAAGTTGCTCGGTGTACACTTTTTAATGTTCATCTATGTCAAATTTTATGAGTATAAGCTTCCAAGATTATTTCGATGCCAAAACAGCAACTTTCTATGACAAATCGACAAACCCGTTAAAAGCTCCTCCATAGAGTGAGTTGAGCAACTTCGGACAATCAAAGTTGCTCGGTGTACAATTTTTATTGTTCTTCTATATTAAATTTTACGAAAATGAGCTTCTAAGATTATTTCGATGCAAAAACACCAACTTTCTATGACAAATGGACAAAACCGTTAAAAGCTCCTCCATAGAGAGAGTTGAGCAACTTCGGACTATCGAAGATGCTCGGTGTGCACGTTTAATTGTTCTTCTATGTCGAATTTTATGAGAATGAGCTTCCAGGATTATTTCGATGCGAAAACACAAACTTTCTACGACAAATGGACAAAACCGTTGAAAGCTCCTCCATAGAGAGAGTTGAGCAACTTCGGACTATCAAAGTTGTTCGGTGTACACTTTTTAATGTTCATCTATGTCAAATTTTATGAGTATAAGCTTCCAAGATTATTTCGATGGCAAAAGACTAACTTTCTATGACAAATGAAAAAAACATTCAAAAGGTCCTCCATAGAGAGAGTTGAGCAACTTCGGACTATCAAAGTTCCTCGGTGTACACTTTTTAATGTTCATCTATGTCAAATTTTATGAGTATATGCTTCCAAGATGATTTCGATGGCAAAAGACCAACTTTCTATGACAAATGGACAAAACATTCAAAAGCTCCTCCATAGAAAGAGTTGAGCAACTTCGGACAATCAAAGTTGCTCAGTGTACACTTTTTATTGTTCTTCTATATCAAATTTCATGAGTATAAGCTTCCTAGATTATTTCGATGCTAAAATCCCAAGTTTCTATGACAAATGGAGAATACTGTTAAAAGCCCCTTCATACAGAGAGTTGACCAATTTCGGACCATCAAAGATGCTCGGTGTACACGTTTTATTGTTCTTCTATGTCAAATTTTATGAGTATAAGCTTCTAAAATTATTTCGATGACAAAACAACAACTTTCTATGACAAATGGACAAAACCTTCAAAAGCTCCTCCATAGAGAGAGTTGAGCAACTTCAGAACATTAAAGTTGCTCGGTTGACACTTTTTATTGTTCTTCTATGTCAAATTTTATGAGTATAAGCTTCCTAGATTATTTCGATGCCAAAATCCCAAGTTTCTATGATAAATGGACAAAACCTTCAAAAGCTCCCTCCATAGAGAGAGTTGAGCAACTTCGGACAATCAAGGTTGCTCGGTATACACTTTTTATTGTTCTTCTATATCAAATTTCATGAGTATAAGCTTCCTAGATTATTTCGATGCCAAAATCCCAAGTTTCTATGACAAATGGATAAAACAGTTAAAAGCTCCTTCATAGAGAGAGTTGACCCATTTCGGAACATCAAAGATGCTCGGTGTACACGTTTTATTGTTCTTCTATGTCGAATTTTATGAGAATGAGCTTCCAGGATTATTTCGATGCGAAAACACAAACTTTCTATGACAAATGGACAAAACCGTTAAAAGCTCCTCCATAGAGAGAGTTGAGCAACTTCGGACTATCAAAGTTGCTCGGTGTACACTTTTTAATGTTCATCTATGTCAAATTTTATGAGTATAAGCTTCCAAGATTATTTCGATGCCAAAACAGCAACTTTCTATGACAAATCGACAAACCCGTTAAAAGCTCCTCCATAGAGAGGGTTGAGCAACTTCGGACAATCAAAGTTGCTCGGTGTACAATTTTTATTGTTCTTCTATGTTAAATTTTACGAAAATAAGCTTCTAAGATTATTTCGATGCAAAAACACCAACTTTCTATGACAAATGGACAAAACCGTTAAAAGCTCCTCCATAGAGAGAGTTGAGCACTTTCGGACTATCGAAGATGCTCGGTGTGCACGTTTTATTGTTCTTCTATGTCAAGTTTTATGAGTATGAGCTTCCAGGATTATTTCGATGCGAAAACACAAACTTTCTATGACAAATGGACAAAACCGTTAAAAGCTCCTCCATTGAGAGAGTTGAGCAACTTTGGACTATCAAAGTTGCTCGGTGTACACTTTTTAATGTTCATCTATGTCAAATTTTATAAATATAAGCTTCCGAGATTATTTTGATGGCAAAAGACCAACTTTCTATGACAAATGGACAAAACATTCAAAAGCTCCTCCATAGAGAGAGTTGAGCAACTTCGGAACATCAAAGTTGCTCGGTGTACACTTTTTATTGTTCTCCTATGTCAAATTTTATGAGTATAAGCTTCCAAGATTATTTCGATGGCAAAAGACCAACTTTCTATGACAAATGGACAAAACATTCAAAAGCTCCTTCATAGAGAGAGTTGAGCAAATTCGGAACATCAAAGTTGCTCGGTGTACACCGTTTAATGTTCTTCTATGTCAAATTTTACGAGTATAATCTTTGTGGATTATTTCGATGAAAAAACACAAACTTTCTATGACAAATGGACAAAACCGTGAAAAGCTCCTCCATAGAGAGAGTTGAGCAACTTCGGACTATCAAAGTTGGCCGATGTAAACTTTTTAATGTTCTTCTATGTCAAATTTTATGAGTATAAACTTCCAAGATTATTTCGATGCCAAAAGAGCAACTTTCTATGACAAATGGACAAAACCGTTAAAAGCTCCTCCATAGAGAGAGTTGAGCAACTTCGGACAATCAAAGTTGCTCGGTGTAGACTTTTTATTGTTCTTCTATGTCAAATTTTATGAGTATAAGCTTCCTAGATTATTTCGATGCAAAAATCCCAAGTTTCTATGACAAATTGAGAAAACTGATAAAATTTCCTTCACAGAGAGAGTTGACTGATTTCGGACCAACAAAGATGCTCGGTGTACACATTTTATTGTTCTTCTATGTCTAATTTTATGAGTATAAGCTGCCAAGATTATTTCGATGCCAAAACAACAACTTTCTATGACAAATTGACAAAACCGTTAAAAGCTCCTCCATAGAGAGAGTTGAGCAACTTCGGAAAATCAAAGTTGCTCGGTGTACACTTTTTATTGTTCTTCTATGTTAAATTTTCTGAAAATGAACTTCCAAGATTATTTCGATGCAAAAACACCAACTTTCTATGACAAATGGACTAAACTGTTAAAAGCTCCTCCATAGAGAGAGTTGAGCAACGTCGGACCATCAAAGCTGCTCGGTATACACCTTTTAATGTTCTTCTATGTCAAATTTTACGAGTATAAGCTTCTTAGATTATTTTGATGAAAAAACATGAACTTTCTATAACAAATGGACAAAACCGTTAAAAACTCCTTCATAGAGAGATTGGAGCAACTTCGGACTATCAAAGTTGCCCGGTGTACACTTTTTAATGTTCTTCTATGTCAAATTTTATGAGTATAAACTTCCAAGATTATTTCGATGGCAAAAGACCAACTTTCTATGACAAATGGACAAAACATTCAAAAGCCCCTCCATAGAGAGAGTTGAGCAACTTCAGAACATCAATGTTGCTCGGTGTACACCTTTTATTATTCTTCTATGTCAAATTTTATGACTATTAGCTTCCTAGATTATTTCGATGCCAAAATCCCAAGTTTGTATGACAAATGGAGAAAACTGTTAAAAGCTCCTTCATAGAGAGAATTGACCAATTTCGGACCATCAAAGATGCTCGGTGTGCACGTTTTATTGTTCTTCTATGTCAAATTTTATGAGTATAAGCTTCTAAGATTATTTCGATGCCACAAGAGCAACTTTCTATGACAAATGGACAAAACCGTTAAAAGCTCCTCCATAGAGAGAGTTGAGCAACTTCGGAGAATCAAAGTTGCTCGGTGTACACTTTATATTGTTCTACTAAGTCAAATTTTACGAGTATAAGCTTCAAAGATTATTTCGATTGCAAAACATTAACTTTCTATGACAAATGGACAAAACCGTTAAAAGCTCTTCCATAGAGAGAGTTGAGCAACTTCGGACTATCAATGTTGCTCGGTGTATACTTTTTAATGTTCATCTATGTCAAATTTTATGAGTATAAGATTCCAAGAATATTCCGATGGCAAAAGACCAAATTTCTATGACAAATGGACAAAACATTCAAAAGCTCCCCAATAGAGAGAGTTGAGCAACTTCGGACTATCAAAGTTCCTCGGTGTACACTTTTTAATGTTCATCTATGTCAAATTTTATGAGTATATGCTTCCAAGATGATTTCGATGGCAAAAGACCAACTTTCTATGACAAATGGACAAAACATTCAAAAGCTCCTCCATAGAGAGAGTTGAGCAACTTCAAACAATCAAAGGTGCACGGTGTACACTTTTTATTGTTCTTCTATATCAAATTTCATGAGTATAAGCTTCCTAGATTATTTCGATGCTAAAATCCCAAGTTTCTATGACAAATGGAGAAAACTGTTAAAAGCCCCTTCATACAGAGAGTTGACCAATTTCGGACCATCAAAGATGCTCGGTATACACGTTTTATTGTTCTTCTATGTCAAATTTTATGAGTATAAGCTTCCAAGATTATTTCGATGCAAAAACATCAACTTTCTATGACAAATGGACAAAACCGTTAAAAGCTCCTCCATAGAGAGAGTTGAGCAACTTCGGACTATCAAAGATGCTCGGTGTGCATGTTTTATTGTTCTTCTATGTCGAATTTTATGAGTATGAGCTTCCAGGATTATTTCGATGCGAAAACACAAACTTTCTATGACAAATGGACAAAACCGTTAAAAGCTCCTCTATAGAGAGAGTTGAGCAACTTCGGACTATCAAAGTTGCTCGGTGTACACTTTTTAATGTTCATCTATGTCAAATTTTATGAGTATAAGCTTCCAAGATTATTTCGATGCCAAAACAGCAACTTTCTATGACAAATCGACAAACCCGTTAAAAGCTCCTCCATAGAGTGAGTTGAGCAACTTCGGACAATCAAAGTTGCTCGGTGTACAATTTTTATTGTTCTTCTATATTAAATTTTACGAAAATGAGCTTCTAAGATTATTTCGATGCAAAAACACCAACTTTCTATGACAAATGGACAAAACCGTTAAAAGCTCCTCCATAGAGAGAGTTGAGCAACTTCGGACTATCGAAGATGCTCGGTGTGCACGTTTAATTGTTCTTCTATGTCGAATTTTATGAGAATGAGCTTCCAGGATTATTTCGATGCGAAAACACAAACTTTCTACGACAAATGGACAAAACCGTTGAAAGCTCCTCCATAGAGAGAGTTGAGCAACTTCGGACTATCAAAGTTGTTCGGTGTACACTTTTTAATGTTCATCTATGTCAAATTTTATGAGTATAAGCTTCCAAGATTATTTCGATGGCAAAAGACTAACTTTCTATGACAAATGAAAAAAACATTCAAAAGGTCCTCCATAGAGAGAGTTGAGCAACTTCGGACTATCAAAGTTCCTCGGTGTACACTTTTTAATGTTCATCTATGTCAAATTTTATGAGTATATGCTTCCAAGATGATTTCGATGGCAAAAGACCAACTTTCTATGACAAATGGACAAAACATTCAAAAGCTCCTCCATAGAAAGAGTTGAGCAACTTCGGACAATCAAAGTTGCTCAGTGTACACTTTTTATTGTTCTTCTATATCAAATTTCATGAGTATAAGCTTCCTAGATTATTTCGATGCTAAAATCCCAAGTTTCTATGACAAATGGAGAATACTGTTAAAAGCCCCTTCATACAGAGAGTTGACCAATTTCGGACCATCAAAGATGCTCGGTGTACACGTTTTATTGTTCTTCTATGTCAAATTTTATGAGTATAAGCTTCTAAAATTATTTCGATGACAAAACAACAACTTTCTATGACAAATGGACAAAACCTTCAAAAGCTCCTCCATAGAGAGAGTTGAGCAACTTCAGAACATTAAAGTTGCTCGGTTGACACTTTTTATTGTTCTTCTATGTCAAATTTTATGAGTATAAGCTTCATAGATTATTTCGATGCCAAAATCCCAAGTTTCTATGATAAATGGACAAAACCTTCAAAAGCTCCCTCCATAGAGAGAGTTGAGCAACTTCGGACAATCAAGGTTGCTCGGTATACACTTTTTATTGTTCTTCTATATCAAATTTCATGAGTATAAGCTTCCTAGATTATTTCGATGCCAAAATCCCAAGTTTCTATGACAAATGGATAAAACAGTTAAAAGCTCCTTCATAGAGAGAGTTGACCCATTTCGGAACATCAAAGATGCTCGGTGTACACGTTTTATTGTTCTTCTATGTCGAATTTTATGAGAATGAGCTTCCAGGATTATTTCGATGCGAAAACACAAACTTTCTATGACAAATGGACAAAACCGTTAAAAGCTCCTCCATAGAGAGAGTTGAGCAACTTCGGACTATCAAAGTTGCTCGGTGTACACTTTTTAATGTTCATCTATGTCAAATTTTATGAGTATAAGCTTCCAAGATTATTTCGATGCCAAAACAGCAACTTTCTATGACAAATCGACAAACCCGTTAAAAGCTCCTCCATAGAGAGGGTTGAGCAACTTCGGACAATCAAAGTTGCTCGGTGTACAATTTTTATTGTTCTTCTATGTTAAATTTTACGAAAATAAGCTTCTAAGATTATTTCGATGCAAAAACACCAACTTTCTATGACAAATGGACAAAACCGTTAAAAGCTCCTCCATAGAGAGAGTTGAGCACTTTCGGACTATCGAAGATGCTCGGTGTGCACGTTTTATTGTTCTTCTATGTCAAGTTTTATGAGTATGAGCTTCCAGGATTATTTCGATGCGAAAACACAAACTTTCTATGGCAAATGGACAAAACCGTTAAAAGCTCCTCCATTGAGAGAGTTGAGCAACTTCGGACTATCAAAGTTGCTCGGTGTACACTTTTTAATGTTCATCTATGTCAAATTTTATAAATATAAGCTTCCGAGATTATTTTGATGGCAAAAGACCAACTTTCTATGACAAATGGACAAAACATTCAAAAGCTCCTCCATAGAGAGAGTTGAGCAACTTCGGAACATCAAAGTTGCTCGGTGTACACTTTTTATTGTTCTCCTATGTCAAATTTTATGAGTATAAGCTTCCAAGATTATTTCGATGGCAAAAGACCAACTTTCTATGACAAATGGACAAAACATTCAAAAGCTCCTTCATAGAGAGAGTTGAGCAAATTCGGAACATCAAAGTTGCTCGGTGTACACTTTTTATTGTTGTCCTATGTCAACTTTTATGAGTATAAGCTTCCAAGATTATTTCGATGGCAAAAGACCAACTTTCTATGACAAATGGACAAAACATTCAAAAGCTCCTTCATAGAGAGAGTTGAGCAACTTCGGAACATCAAAGTTTCTCGGTGTACACGTTTTATTGTTCTTCTATGTCAAATTTTATAAGTATAAGCTTCCAAGATTATTTCGATGTCAAAACAACATTTTTCTATGACAAATGGACAAAACCTTCAAAACCTCCCTCCATAGAGAGAGTTGAGTAACTTCGGACAATCAAGGTTGCTCGGTGTACACTTTTTTATTGTTCTTCTATATCAAATTTCACGAGTATAAGCTTCCTAGATTATTTCGATGCCAAAATCCCAAGTTTCTATGACAAATGGAGAAAACTGTTAAAAGGTCCTTCATAGAGAGAATTGACCAATTTCGGACCATCAAAGATGCTCGATGTACAGGTTTTATTGTTCTTCTATGTCAAATTTTATGAATATAAGCTTTCAAGATTATTTCGATGACAAAACAACAACTTTCTATGACAAATGGACAAAACCTTCAAAAGCTCCTCCATAGAGAGAGTTGAGCAACTTCGAAACATCAAAGTTGCTCGGTTGACACTTTTTATTGTTCTTCTATGTCAAATTTTATGAGTATAACTTCCTAGATTATTTCGATGCCAAAATCCCAAGTTTCTATGACAAATGGATAAAACAGTTAAAAGCTCCTTCATAGAGAGAGTTGACCCATTTCGGAACATCAAAGATGCTCGGTGTACACGTTTTATTGTTCTTCTATGTCAAATTTTATGAGTATAAGTTTCCAAGATTATTTCGATGCCAAAACAGCAACTTTCTATGACAAATCGACAAAGCCGTTAAAAGCTCCTCCATAGAGAGAGTTGGGCAACTTCGGACAATCAAAGTTGCTCGGTGTACAATTTTTATTGTTCTTCTATGTTAAATTTTATGAAAAAGAGGTTCCAAGATTATTTCGATGCAAAAACATCAACTTTCTATGACAAATGGACAAAACCGTTAAAAGCTCCTCCATAGAGAGAGTTGAGCAACTTCGTACTATCAAAGATGCTCGGTGTGCATGTTTTATTGTTCTTCTATGTCGAATTTTATGAGTATGAGCTTCCAGGATTATTTCGATGCGAAAACACAAACTTTCTATGACAAATGGACAAAACCGTTAAAAGCTCCTCCATAGAGAGAGTTGTGCAACTTCGGACTATCAAAGTTGCTCGGTGTACACTTTTTAATGTTCATCTATGTCAAATTTTATGAGTATAAGCTTCCAAGATTATTTCGATGCCAAAACAGCAACTTTCTATGACAAATCGACAAACCCGTTAAAAGCTCCTCCATAGAGAGAGTTGAGCAACTTCGGACAATAAAAGTTGCTCGGTGTACAATTTTTATTGTTCTTCTATGTTAAATTTTACGAAAATGAGCTTCTAAGATTATTTCGATGCAAAAACACCAACTTTCTATGACAAATGGACAAAACCGTTAAAAGCTCCTCCATAGAGAGAGTTGAGCAACTTCGGACTATCGAAGATGCTCGGTGTGCACGTTTTATTGTTCTTCTATGTCGAATTTTATGAGTATGAGCTTCCAGGACTATTTCGATGCGAAAACACAAACTTTCTATGACAAATGGACAAAACCGTTAAAAGCTCCTCCATAGAGAGAGTTGAGCAACTTCGGACTATCAAAGTTGCTCGGTGTACACTTTTTAATGTTCATCTATGTCAAATTTTATGAGTATATGCTTCCAAGATGATTTCGATGGCAAAAGACCAACTTTCTATGACAAATGGACAAAACATTCAAAAGCTCCTCCATAGAGAGAGTTGAGCAACTTCGGACAATCAAAGTTGCTCGGTGTACACTTTTTGTTGTTCTTCTATATCAAATTTCATGAGTATAAGCTTCCAAGATTATTTCGATGCTAAAATCCCAAGTTTCTATGACAAATGGAGAATACTGTTAAAAGCCCCTTCATACAGAGAGTTGACCAATTTCGGACCATCAAAGATGCTCGGTGTACACGTTTTATTGTTCTTCTATGTCAAATTTTATGAGTATAAGCTTCTAAGATTATTTCGATGACAAAACAACAACTTTCTATGACAAATGGACAAAACCTTCAAAAGCTCCTCTATAGAGAGAGTTGAGCAACTTCAGAACATCAAAGTTGCTCGGTTGACACTTTTTATTGTTCTTCTATGTCAAATTTTATGAGTATAAGCTTCCTAGATTATTTCGATGCCAAAATCCCAAGTTTCTATCACAAATAGACAAAACCTTCAAAACCTCCCTCCATAGAGAGAGTTAAGCAACTTCGGACAATCAAGGTTGCTCGGTATACACTTTTTATTGTTCTTCTATATCAAATTTCATGAGTATAAGCTTCCTAGATTATTTCGATGCCAAAATCCCAAGTTTCTATGACAAATGGAGAAAACTGTTAAAAGGTCCTTCATAGAGAGAATTGACCAATTTCGGACCATCAAAGATGCTCGGTGTACACGTTTTATTGTTCTTCTATGTCAAATTTTATGAGTATAAGCTTCCAATATTATTTCGATGCAAAAACATCAACTTTCTATGACAAATGGACAAAACCGTTAAAAGCTCCTCCATAGAGAGAGTTGAGCAACTTCGGACTATCAAAGATGCTCGGTGTGCATGTTTTATTTTTCTTCTATGTCGAATTTTATGAGTATGAGCTTCCAGGATTATTTCGATGCGAAAACACAAACTTTCTATGACAAATGGACAAAACCGTTAAAAGCTCCTCCATAGAGAGAGTTGAGCAACTTTCGGACTATCAAAGTTGCTCGGTGTACACTTTTTAATGTTCATCTATGTCAAATTTTATGAGTATAAGCTTCCAAGATTATTTCGATGCCAAAACAGCAACTTTCTATGACAAATCGACAAACCCGTTAAAAGCTTCTCCATAGAGAGAGTTGAGCAACTTTGGACAATCAAAGTTGCTCGGTGTACAATTTTTATTGTTCTTCTATGTTAAATTTTACGAAAATGAGCTTCTAAGATTATTTCGATGCAAAAACACCAACTTTCTATGACAAATGGACAAAACCGTTAAAAGCTCCTCCATAGAGAGAGTTGAGCAACTTCGGACTATCGAAGATGCTCGGTGTGCACGTTTTATTGTTCTTCTCTGTCGAATTTTATGAGTATGAGCTTCCAGGATTATTTCGATGCGAACACACAAACTTTCTATGACAAATGGACAAAACCGTTAAAAGCTCCTCCAAAGAGAGAGTTGAGCAACTTCGGACTATCAAAGTTGCTCGGTGTACACTTTTTAATGTTCATCTATGTCAAATTTTATAAGTATAAGCTTCCAAGATTATTTTGATGGCAAAAGACCAACTTTCTATGACAAATGGACAAAACATTCAAAAGCTCTTCCATAGAGAGAGTTGAGCAACTTCGGAACATCAAAGTTGCTCGGTGTACACTTTTTATAGTTCTCCTATGTCAAATTTTATGAGTATAAGCTTTCAAGATTAATTCGATGGCAAAAGACCAACTTTCTATGACAAATGGACAAAACATTCAAAAGCTCCTTCATAGAGAGAGTTGAGCAAATTCGGAACATCAAAGTTGCTCGGTGTACACTTTTTATTGTTGTCCTATGTCAAATTTTATGAGTATAAGCTTCCAAGATTATTTCGATGGCAAAAGACCAACTTTCTATGACAAATGGACAAAACATTCAAAAGCTCCTTCATAGAGAGAGTTGAGCAACTTCGGAACATCAAAGTTTCTCGGTGTACACGTTTTATTGTTCTTCTATGTCAAATTTTATGAGTATAAGCTTCCAAGATTATTTCGATGCCAAAACAACATTTTTCTATGACAAATGGACAAAACCTTCAAAACCTCCCTCCATAGAGAGAGTTGAGCAATTTCGGACAATCAAGGTTGCTCGGTGTACACTTTTTATTGTTCTTCTATATCAAATTTCATGAGTATAAGCTTCCTAGATTATTTCGATGCCAAAATCCCAAGTTTCTATGATAAATGGAGAAAACTGTTAAAAGGTCCTTCATAGAGAGAATTGACCAATTTCGGACCATCAAAGATGCTCGGTGTAGAGGTTTTATTGTTCTTCTATGTCAAATTTTATGAATATAAGCTTCCAAGATTATTTCGATGACAAATCAATGACAAATGGACAAAACCTTCAAAAGCTCCTCCATAGAGAGAGTTGAGCAACTTCGAAACATCAAAGTTGCTCGGTTGACACTTTTTATTGTTCTTCTATGTCAAACTTTATGAGTATAAGCTTCCTAGATTATTTCGATGCCAAAATCCCAAGTTTCTATGACAAATGGATAAAACAGTTAAAAGCTCCTTCATAGAGAGAGTTGACCCATTTTGGAACATCAAAGATGCTCGGTGTACACGTTTTATTGTTCTTCTATGTCGAATTTTATGAGAATGAGCTTCCAGGATTATTTCGATGCGAAAACACAAACTTTCTATGACAAATGGACAAAACCGTTAAAAGCTCCTCCATAGAGAGAGTTGAGCAACTTCGGACTATCAAAGTTGCTCGGTGTACACTTTTTAATGTTCATCTATGTCAAATTTTATGAGTATAAGCTTCCAAGATTATTTCGATGCCAAAACAGCAACTTTCTATGACAAATCGACAAACCCGTTAAAAGCTCCTCCATAGAGAGGGTTGAGCAACTTCGGACAATCAAAGTTGCTCGGTGTACAATTTTTATTGTTCTTCTATGTTAAATTTTACGAAAATAAGCTTCTAAGATTATTTCGATGCAAAAACACCAACTTTCTATGACAAATGGACAAAACCGTTAAAAGCTCCTCCATAGAGAGAGTTGAGCACTTTCGGACTATCGAAGATGCTCGGTGTGCACGTTTTATTGTTCTTCTATGTCAAGTTTTATGAGTATGAGCTTCCAGGATTATTTCGATGCGAAAACACAAACTTTCTATGACAAATGGACAAAACCGTTAAAAGCTCCTCCATTGAGAGAGTTGAGCAACTTCGGACTATCAAAGTTGCTCGGTGTACACTTTTTAATGTTCATCTATGTCAAATTTTATAAATATAAGCTTCCGAGATTATTTTGATGGCAAAAGACCAACTTTCTATGACAAATGGACAAAACATTCAAAAGCTCCTCCATAGAGAGAGTTGAGCAACTTCGGAACATCAAAGTTGCTCGGTGTACACTTTTTATTGTTCTCCTATGTCAAATTTTATGAGTATAAGCTTCCAAGATTATTTCGATGGCAAAAGACCAACTTTCTATGACAAATGGACAAAACATTCAAAAGCTCCTTCATAGAGAGAGTTGAGCAAATTCGGAACATCAAAGTTGCTCGGTGTACACTTTTTATTGTTGTCCTATGTCAACTTTTATGAGTATAAGCTTCCAAGATTATTTCGATGGCAAAAGACCAACTTTCTATGACAAATGGACAAAACATTCAAAAGCTCCTTCATAGAGAGAGTTGAGCAACTTCGGAACATCAAAGTTTCTCGGTGTACACGTTTTATTGTTCTTCTATGTCAAATTTTATAAGTATAAGCTTCCAAGATTATTTCGATGTCAAAACAACATTTTTCTATGACAAATGGACAAAACCTTCAAAACCTCCCTCCATAGAGAGAGTTGAGTAACTTCGGACAATCAAGGTTGCTCGGTGTACACTTTTTTATTGTTCTTCTATATCAAATTTCACGAGTATAAGCTTCCTAGATTATTTCGATGCCAAAATCCCAAGTTTCTATGACAAATGGAGAAAACTGTTAAAAGGTCCTTCATAGAGAGAATTGACCAATTTCGGACCATCAAAGATGCTCGATGTACAGGTTTTATTGTTCTTCTATGTCAAATTTTATGAATATAAGCTTTCAAGATTATTTCGATGACAAAACAACAACTTTCTATGACAAATGGACAAAACCTTCAAAAGCTCCTCCATAGAGAGAGTTGAGCAACTTCGAAACATCAAAGTTGCTCGGTTGACACTTTTTATTGTTCTTCTATGTCAAATTTTATGAGTATAACTTCCTAGATTATTTCGATGCCAAAATCCCAAGTTTCTATGACAAATGGATAAAACAGTTAAAAGCTCCTTCATAGAGAGAGTTGACCCATTTCGGAACATCAAAGATGCTCGGTGTACACGTTTTATTGTTCTTCTATGTCAAATTTTATGAGTATAAGTTTCCAAGATTATTTCGATGCCAAAACA
This sequence comes from Euonymus europaeus, assembly GCA_963580455.1. Taxonomy (NCBI): domain Eukaryota; kingdom Viridiplantae; phylum Streptophyta; class Magnoliopsida; order Celastrales; family Celastraceae; genus Euonymus; species Euonymus europaeus. Next base: position 10,849,242 of record OY756967.1, on the reverse strand, counting down.
GCAACTTTCTATGACAAATCGACAAAGCCGTTAAAAGCTCCTCCATAGAGAGAGTTGGGCAACTTCGGACAATCAAAGTTGCTCGGTGTACAATTTTTATTGTTCTTCTATGTTAAATTTTATGAAAATGAGGTTCCAAGATTATTTCGATGCAAAAACATCAACTTTCTATGACAAATGGACAAAACCGTTAAAAGCTCCTCCATAGAGAGAGTTGAGCAACTTCGTACTATCAAAGATGCTCGGTGTGCATGTTTTATTGTTCTTCTATGTCGAATTTTATGAGTATGAGCTTCCAGGATTATTTCGATGCGAAAACACAAACTTTCTATGACAAATGGACAAAACCGTTAAAAGCTCCTCCATAGAGAGAGTTGTGCAACTTCGGACTATCAAAGTTGCTCGGTGTACACTTTTTAATGTTCATCTATGTCAAATTTTATGAGTATAAGCTTCCAAGATTATTTCGATGCCAAAACAGCAACTTTCTATGACAAATCGACAAACCCGTTAAAAGCTCCTCCATAGAGAGAGTTGAGCAACTTCGGACAATAAAAGTTGCTCGGTGTACAATTTTTATTGTTCTTCTATGTTAAATTTTACGAAAATGAGCTTCTAAGATTATTTCGATGCAAAAACACCAACTTTCTATGACAAATGGACAAAACCGTTAAAAGCTCCTCCATAGATAGAGTTGAGCAACTTCGGACTATCGAAGATGCTCGGTGTGCACGTTTTATTGTTCTTCTATGTCGAATTTTATGAGTATGAGCTTCCAGGACTATTTCGATGCGAAAACACAAACTTTCTATGACAAATGGACAAAACCGTTAAAAGCTCCTCCATAGAGAGAGTTGAGCAACTTCGGACTATCAAAGTTGCTCGGTGTACACTTTTTAATGTTCATCTATGTCAAATTTTATGAGTATATGCTTCCAAGATGATTTCGATGGCAAAAGACCAACTTTCTATGACAAATGGACAAAACATTCAAAAGCTCCTCCATAGAGAGAGTTGAGCAACTTCGGACAATCAAAGTTGCTCGGTGTACACTTTTTGTTGTTCTTCTATATCAAATTTCATGAGTATAAGCTTCCAAGATTATTTCGATGCTAAAATCTCAAGTTTCTATGACAAATGGAGAATACTGTTAAAAGCCCCTTCATACAGAGAGTTGACCAATTTCGGACCATCAAAGATGCTCGGTGTACACGTTTTATTGTTCTTCTATGTCAAATTTTATGAGTATAAGCTTCTAAGATTATTTCGATGACAAAACAACAACTTTCTATGACAAATGGACAAAACCTTCAAAAGCTCCTCTATAGAGAGAGTTGAGCAACTTCAGAACATCAAAGTTGCTCGGTTGACACTTTTTATTGTTCTTCTATGTCAAATTTTATGAGTATAAGCTTCCTAGATTATTTCGATGCCAAAATCCCAAGTTTCTATCACAAATGGACAAAACCTTCAAAACCTCCCTCCATAGAGAGAGTTAAGCAACTTCGGACAATCAAGGTTGCTCGGTATACACTTTTTATTGTTCTTCTATATCAAATTTCATGAGTATAAGCTTCCTAGATTATTTCGATGCCAAAATCCCAAGTTTCTGTGACAAATGGAGAAAACTGTTAAAAGGTCCTTCATAGAGAGAATTGACCAATTTCGGACCATCAAAGATGCTCGGTGTACACGTTTTATTGTTCTTCTATGTCAAATTTTATGAGTATAAGCTTCCAATATTATTTCGATGCAAAAACATCAACTTTCTATGACAAATGGACAAAACCGTTAAAAGCTCCTCCATAGAGAGAGTTGAGCAACTTCGGACTATCAAAGATGCTCGGTGTGCATGTTTTATTTTTCTTCTATGTCGAATTTTATGAGTATGAGCTTCCAGGATTATTTCGATGCGAAAACACAAACTTTCTATGACAAATGGACAAAACCGTTAAAAGCTCCTCCATAGAGAGAGTTGAGCAACTTCGGACTATCAAAGTTGCTCGGTGTACACTTTTTAATGTTCATCTATGTCAAATTTTATGAGTATAAGCTTCCAAGATTATTTCGATGCCAAAACAGCAACTTTCTATGACAAATCGACAAACCCGTTAAAAGCTTCTCCATAGAGAGAGTTGAGCAACTTTGGACAATCAAAGTTGCTCGGTGTACAATTTTTATTGTTCTTCTATGTTAAATTTTACGAAAATGAGCTTCTAAGATTATTTCGATGCAAAAACACCAACTTTCTATGACAAATGGACAAAACCGTTAAAAGCTCCTCCATAGAGAGAGTTGAGCAACTTCGGACTATCGAAGATGCTCGGTGTGCACGTTTTATTGTTCTTCTCTGTCGAATTTTATGAGTATGAGCTTCCAGGATTATTTCGATGCGAACACACAAACTTTCTATGACAAATGGACAAAACCGTTAAAAGCTCCTCCAAAGAGAGAGTTGAGCAACTTCGGACTATCAAAGTTGCTCGGTGTACACTTTTTAATGTTCATCTATGTCAAATTTTATAAGTATAAGCTTCCAAGATTATTTTGATGGCAAAAGACCAACTTTCTATGACAAATGGACAAAACATTCAAAAGCTCTTCCATAGAGAGAGTTGAGCAACTTCGGAACATCAAAGTTGCTCGGTGTACACTTTTTATAGTTCTCCTATGTCAAATTTTATGAGTATAAGCTTTCAAGATTAATTCGATGGCAAAAGACCAACTTTCTATGACAAATGGACAAAACATTCAAAAGCTCCTTCATAGAGAGAGTTGAGCAAATTCGGAACATCAAAGTTGCTCGGTGTACACTTTTTATTGTTGTCCTATGTCAAATTTTATGAGTATAAGCTTCCAAGATTATTTCGATGGCAAAAGACCAACTTTCTATGACAAATGGACAAAACATTCAAAAGCTCCTTCATAGAGAGAGTTGAGCAACTTCGGAACATCAAAGTTTCTCGGTGTACACGTTTTATTGTTCTTCTATGTCAAATTTTATGAGTATAAGCTTCCAAGATTATTTCGATGCCAAAACAACATTTTTCTATGACAAATGGACAAAACCTTCAAAACCTCCCTCCATAGAGAGAGTTGAGCAATTTCGGACAATCCAGGTTGCTCGGTGTACACTTTTTATTGTTCTTCTATGTCAAATTTTATAAGTATAAGCTTCCAAGATTATTTCGATGTCAAAACAACATTTTTCTATGACAAATGGACAAAACCTTCAAAACCTCCCTCCATAGAGAGAGTTGAGTAACTTCGGACAATCAAGGTTGCTCGGTGTACACTTTTTTATTGTTGTCCTATGTCAAATTTTATGAGTATAAGCTTCCAAGATTATTTCGATGGCAAAAGACCAACTTTCTATGACAAATGGACAAAACATTCAAAAGCTCCTTCATAGAGAGAGTTGAGCAACTTCGGAACATCAAAGTTTCTCGGTGTACACGTTTTATTGTTCTTCTATGTCAAATTTTATAAGTATAAGCTTCCAAGATTATTTCGATGTCAAAACAACATTTTTCTATGACAAATGGACAAAACCTTCAAAACCTCCCTCCATAGAGAGAGTTGAGTAACTTCGGACAATCAAGGTTGCTCGGTGTACACTTTTTTATTGTTCTTCTATATCAAATTTCACGAGTATAAGCTTCCTAGATTATTTCGATGCCAAAATCCCAAGTTTCTATGACAAATGGAGAAAACTGTTAAAAGGTCCTTCATAGAGAGAATTGACCAATTTCGGACCATCAAAGATGCTCGATGTACAGGTTTTATTGTTCTTCTATGTCAAATTTTATGAATATAAGCTTTCAAGATTATTTCGATGACAAAACAACAACTTTCTATGACAAATGGACAAAACCTTCAAAAGCTCCTCCATAGAGAGAGTTGAGCAACTTCGAAACATCAAAGTTGCTCGGTTGACACTTTTTATTGTTCTTCTATGTCAAATTTTATGAGTATAACTTCCTAGATTATTTCGATGCCAAAATCCCAAGTTTCTATGACAAATGGATAAAACAGTTAAAAGCTCCTTCATAGAGAGAGTTGACCCATTTCGGAACATCAAAGATGCTCGGTGTACACGTTTTATTGTTCTTCTATGTCAAATTTTATGAGTATAAGTTTCCAAGATTATTTCGATGCCAAAACAGCAACTTTCTATGACAAATCGACAAAGCCGTTAAAAGCTCCTCCATAGAGAGAGTTGGGCAACTTCGGACAATCAAAGTTGCTCGGTGTACAATTTTTATTGTTCTTCTATGTTAAATTTTATGAAAATGAGGTTCCAAGATTATTTCGATGCAAAAACATCAACTTTCTATGACAAATGGACAAAACCGTTAAAAGCTCCTCCATAGAGAGAGTTGAGCAACTTCGTACTATCAAAGATGCTCGGTGTGCATGTTTTATTGTTCTTCTATGTCGAATTTTATGAGTATGAGCTTCCAGGATTATTTCGATGCGAAAACACAAACTTTCTATGACAAATGGACAAAACCGTTAAAAGCTCCTCCATAGAGAGAGTTGTGCAACTTCGGACTATCAAAGTTGCTCGGTGTACACTTTTTAATGTTCATCTATGTCAAATTTTATGAGTATAAGCTTCCAAGATTATTTCGATGCCAAAACAGCAACTTTCTATGACAAATCGACAAACCCGTTAAAAGCTCCTCCATAGAGAGAGTTGAGCAACTTCGGACAATAAAAGTTGCTCGGTGTACAATTTTTATTGTTCTTCTATGTTAAATTTTACGAAAATGAGCTTCTAAGATTATTTCGATGCAAAAACACCAACTTTCTATGACAAATGGACAAAACCGTTAAAAGCTCCTCCATAGAGAGAGTTGAGCAACTTCGGACTATCGAAGATGCTCGGTGTGCACGTTTTATTGTTCTTCTATGTCGAATTTTATGAGTATGAGCTTCCAGGACTATTTCGATGCGAAAACACAAACTTTCTATGACAAATGGACAAAACCGTTAAAAGCTCCTCCATAGAGAGAGTTGAGCAACTTCGGACTATCAAAGTTGCTCGGTGTACACTTTTTAATGTTCATCTATGTCAAATTTTATGAGTATATGCTTCCAAGATGATTTCGATGGCAAAAGACCAACTTTCTATGACAAATGGACAAAACATTCAAAAGCTCCTCCATAGAGAGAGTTGAGCAACTTCGGACAATCAAAGTTGCTCGGTGTACACTTTTTGTTGTTCTTCTATATCAAATTTCATGAGTATAAGCTTCCAAGATTATTTCGATGCTAAAATCTCAAGTTTCTATGACAAATGGAGAATACTGTTAAAAGCCCCTTCATACAGAGAGTTGACCAATTTCGGACCATCAAAGATGCTCGGTGTACACGTTTTATTGTTCTTCTATGTCAAATTTTATGAGTATAAGCTTCTAAGATTATTTCGATGACAAAACAACAACTTTCTATGACAAATGGACAAAACCTTCAAAAGCTCCTCTATAGAGAGAGTTGAGCAACTTCAGAACATCAAAGTTGCTCGGTTGACACTTTTTATTGTTCTTCTATGTCAAATTTTATGAGTATAAGCTTCCTAGATTATTTCGATGCCAAAATCCCAAGTTTCTATCACAAATGGACAAAACCTTCAAAACCTCCCTCCATAGAGAGAGTTAAGCAACTTCGGACAATCAAGGTTGCTCGGTATACACTTTTTATTGTTCTTCTATATCAAATTTCATGAGTATAAGCTTCCTAGATTATTTCGATGCCAAAATCCCAAGTTTCTGTGACAAATGGAGAAAACTGTTAAAAGGTCCTTCATAGAGAGAATTGACCAATTTCGGACCATCAAAGATGCTCGGTGTACACGTTTTATTGTTCTTCTATGTCAAATTTTATGAGTATAAGCTTCCAATATTATTTCGATGCAAAAACATCAACTTTCTATGACAAATGGACAAAACCGTTAAAAGCTCCTCCATAGAGAGAGTTGAGCAACTTCGGACTATCAAAGATGCTCGGTGTGCATGTTTTATTTTTCTTCTATGTCGAATTTTATGAGTATGAGCTTCCAGGATTATTTCGATGCGAAAACACAAACTTTCTATGACAAATGGACAAAACCGTTAAAAGCTCCTCCATAGAGAGAGTTGAGCAACTTCGGACTATCAAAGTTGCTCGGTGTACACTTTTTAATGTTCATCTATGTCAAATTTTATGAGTATAAGCTTCCAAGATTATTTCGATGCCAAAACAGCAACTTTCTATGACAAATCGACAAACCCGTTAAAAGCTTCTCCATAGAGAGAGTTGAGCAACTTTGGACAATCAAAGTTGCTCGGTGTACAATTTTTATTGTTCTTCTATGTTAAATTTTACGAAAATGAGCTTCTAAGATTATTTCGATGCAAAAACACCAACTTTCTATGACAAATGGACAAAACCGTTAAAAGCTCCTCCATAGAGAGAGTTGAGCAACTTCGGACTATCGAAGATGCTCGGTGTGCACGTTTTATTGTTCTTCTCTGTCGAATTTTATGAGTATGAGCTTCCAGGATTATTTCGATGCGAACACACAAACTTTCTATGACAAATGGACAAAACCGTTAAAAGCTCCTCCAAAGAGAGAGTTGAGCAACTTCGGACTATCAAAGTTGCTCGGTGTACACTTTTTAATGTTCATCTATGTCAAATTTTATAAGTATAAGCTTCCAAGATTATTTTGATGGCAAAAGACCAACTTTCTATGACAAATGGACAAAACATTCAAAAGCTCTTCCATAGAGAGAGTTGAGCAACTTCGGAACATCAAAGTTGCTCGGTGTACACTTTTTATAGTTCTCCTATGTCAAATTTTATGAGTATAAGCTTTCAAGATTAATTCGATGGCAAAAGACCAACTTTCTATGACAAATGGACAAAACATTCAAAAGCTCCTTCATAGAGAGAGTTGAGCAAATTCGGAACATCAAAGTTGCTCGGTGTACACTTTTTATTGTTGTCCTATGTCAAATTTTATGAGTATAAGCTTCCAAGATTATTTCGATGGCAAAAGACCAACTTTCTATGACAAATGGACAAAACATTCAAAAGCTCCTTCATAGAGAGAGTTGAGCAACTTCGGAACATCAAAGTTTCTCGGTGTACACGTTTTATTGTTCTTCTATGTCAAATTTTATGAGTATAAGCTTCCAAGATTATTTCGATGCCAAAACAACATTTTTCTATGACAAATGGACAAAACCTTCAAAACCTCCCTCCATAGAGAGAGTTGAGCAATTTCGGACAATCCAGGTTGCTCGGTGTACACTTTTTATTGTTCTTCTATATCAAATTTCATGAGTATAAGCTTCCTAGATTATTTCGATGCCAAAACAACATTTTTCTATGACAAATGGACAAAACCTTCAAAACCTCCCTCCATAGAGAGAGTTGAGCAATTTCGGACAATCAAGGTTGCTCGGTGTACACTTTTTATTGTTCTTCTATATCAAATTTCATGAGTATAAGCTTCCTAGATTATTTCGATGCCAAAATCCCAAGTTTCTATGATAAATGGAGAAAACTGTTAAAAGGTCCTTCATAGAGAGAATTGACCAATTTCGGACCATCAAAGATGCTCGGTGTAGAGGTTTTATTGTTCTTCTATGTCAAATTTTATGAATATAAGCTTCCAAGATTATTTCGATGACAAATCAATGACAAATGGACAAAACCTTCAAAAGCTCCTCCATAGAGAGAGTTGAGCAACTTCGAAACATCAAAGTTGCTCGGTTGACACTTTTTATTGTTCTTCTATGTCAAACTTTATGAGTATAAGCTTCCTAGATTATTTCGATGCCAAAATCCCAAGTTTCTATGACAAATGGATAAAACAGTTAAAAGCTCCTTCATAGAGAGAGTTGACCCATTTTGGAACATCAAAGATGCTCGGTGTACACGTTTTATTGTTCTTCTATGTCAAATTTTATGAGTATAAGCTTCCAAGATTATTTCGATGCCAAAACAGCAATTTTCTATGACAAATCGACAAAGCCGTTAAAGCTCCTCCATAGAGAGAGTTGGGCAACTTCGGACAATCAAAGTTGCTCGGTGTACAGTTTTTATTGTTCTTCTATGTTAAATTTTATGAAAATGAGCTTCCAAGATTATTTCGATGCAAAAACATCAACTTTCTATGACAAATGGACAAAACCGTTAAAAGCTCCTCCATAGAGAGAGTTGAGCAACTTCGGACTATCGAAGATGCTCGGTGTGCACGTTTTATTGTTCTTCTATGTCGAATTTTATGAGTATGAGCTTCCAGGATTATTTCGATGCGAAAACACAAACTTTCTATGACAAATGGACAAAACCGTTAAAAGCTCCTCCATAGAGAGAGTTGAGCAACTTCGGACTATCAAAGTTGCTCGGTGTACACTTTTTAATGTTCATCTATGTCAAATTTTATGAGTATAAGCTTCCAAGATTATTTCGATGCCAAAACAGCAATTTTCTATGACAAATCGACAAAGCCGTTAAAGCTCCTCCATAGAGAGAGTTGGGCAACTTCGGACAATCAAAGTTGCTCGGTGTACAGTTTTTATTGTTCTTCTATGTTAAATTTTATGAAAATGAGCTTCCAGGATTATTTCGATGCAAAAACATCAACTTTCTATGACAAATGGACAAAACCGTTAAAAGCTCCTCCATAGAGAGAGTTGAGCAACTTCGGACTATCAAAGATGTTCGGTGTGCATGTTTTATTGTTCTTCTATGTCGAATTTTATGAGTATGAGCTTCCAGGATTATTTCGATGCGAAAACACAAACTTTCTATGACAAATGGACAAAACCGTTAAAAGCTCCTCCATAGAGAGAGTTGAGCAACTTCGGACTATCAAAGTTGCTCGGTGTACACTTTTTAATGTTCATCTATGTCAAATTTTATGAGTATAAGCTTCCAAGATTATTTCGATGCCAAAACAGCAACTTTCTTCGACAAATCGACAAACCCGTTAAAAGATCCTCCGTAGAGAGAGTTGAGCAACTTCGGACAATCAAAGTTGCTCGGTGTACAATTTTTATTGTTCTTCTATGTTAAAGTTTACGAAAATGAGCTTCTTAGATTATTTCGATGCAAAAACACCAACTTTCTATGACAAATGGACAAAACCGTTAAAAGCTCCTCCATAGAGAGAGTTGAGCAACTTCGGACTATCGAAGATGCTCGGTGTGCACGTTTTATTGTTCTTCTATGTCGAATTTTATGAGTATGAGCTTCCAGGATTATTTCGATTCGAAAACACAAACTTTCTATGACAAATGGACAAAACCGTTAAAAGCTCCTCCATAGAGAGAGTTGAGCAACTTCGGACTATCAAAGTTGCTCGGTGTACACTTTTAATGTTCATCTATGTCAAATTTTATAAGTATAAGCTTCCAAGATTATTTTGATGGCAAAAGACCAACTTTCTATGACAAATGGACAAAACATTCAAAAGCTCCTCCATAGAGAGAGTTGAGCAACTTCGGAACATCAAAGTTGCTCGGTGTACACTTTTTATAGTTCTCCTATGTCAAATTTTATGAGTATAAGCTTTCAAGATTATTTCGATGGCAAAAGACCAACTTTCTATGACAAATGGACAAAACATTCAAAAGCTCCTTCGTAGAGAGAGTTGAGCAAATTCGGAACATCAAAGTTGCTCGGTGTACACTTTTTATTGTTGTCCTATGTCAAATTTTATGAGTATAAGCTTCCAAGATTATTTCGATGGCAAAAGACCAACTTTCTATGACAAATGGACAAAACATTCAAAAGCTCCTTCATAGAGAGAGTTGAGCAACTTCGGAACATCAAAGTTTCTCGGTGTACACGTTTTATTGTTCTTCTATGTCAAATTTTATGAGTATAAGCTTCCAAGATTATTTCGATGCCAAAACAACATTTTTCTATGACAAATGGACAAAACCTTCAAAACCTCCCTCCATAGAGAGAGTTGAGCAATTTCGGACAATCCAGGTTGCTCGGTGTACACTTTTTATTGTTCTTCTATATCAAATTTCATGAGTATAAGCTTCCTAGATTATTTCGATGCCAAAATCCCAAGTTTCTATGATAAATGGAGAAAACTGTTAAAAGGTCCTTCATAGAGAGAATTGACCAATTTCGGACCATCAAAGATGCTCGGTGTATAGGTTTTATTGTTCTTCTATGTCAAATTTTATGAATATAAGCTTCCAAGATTATTTCGATGACAAAAAAACAACTTTCTATGACAAATGGACAAAACCTTCAAAAGCTCCTCCATAGAGAGAGTTGAGCAACTTCGAAACATCAAAGTTGCTCGGTTGACACTTTTTATTGTTCTTCTATATCAAATTTTATGAGTATAAGCTTCCTAGATTATTTCGATGCCAAAATCCCAAGTTTCTATGACAAATGGAAAAAACAGTTAAAAGCTCCTTCATAGAGAGAGTTGACCCATTTCGGAACATCAAAGATGCTCGGTGTACACGTTTTATTGTTCTTCTATGTCAAATTTTATGAGTATAAGCTTCCAAGATTATTTCGATGCCAAAACAGCAACTTTCTATGACAAATCGACAAAGCCGTTAAAGCTCCTCCATAGAGAGAGTTGGGCAACTTTGGACAATCAAAGTTGCTCGGTGTACAATTTTTATTGTTCTTCTATGTTAAATTTTATGAAAATGAGCTTCCAAGATTATTTCGATGCAAAAACATCAACTTTCTATGACAAATGGACAAAACCGTTAAAAGCTCCTCCATAGAGAGAGTTGAGCAACCTCGGACTATCAAAGATGCTCGGTGTGCATGTTTTATTGTTCTTCTATGTCGAATTTTATGAGTATGAGCTTCCAGAATTATTTCGATGCGAAAACACAAACTTTCTATGACAAATGGACAAAACCGTTAAAAGCTCCTCCATAGAGAGAGTTGAGCAACTTCGGACTATCAAAGTTGCTCGTTGTACACCTTTTAATGTTCATCTATGTCAAATTTTATGAGTATAAGCTTCCAAGATTATTTCGATGCCAAAACAGCAACTTTCTTCGACAAATCGACAAACCCGTTAAAAGCTCCTCCATAGAGAGAGTTGGGCAACTTCGGACAATCAAAGTTGCTCGGTGTACAGTTTTTATTGTTCTTCTATGTTAAATTTTATGAAAATGAGCTTCCAGGATTATTTCGATGCAAAAACATCAACTTTCTATGACAAATGGACAAAACCGTTAAAAGCTCCTCCATAGAGAGAGTTGAGCAACTTCGGACTATCAAAGATGCTCGGTGTGCATGTTTTATTGTTCTTCTATGTCGAATTTTATGAGTATGAGCTTCCAGGATTATTTCGATGCGAAAACACAAACTTTCTATGACAAATGGACAAAACCGTTAAAAGCTCCTCCATAGAGAGAGTTGAGCAACTTCGGACTATCAAAGTTGCTCGGTGTACACTTTTTAATGTTCATCTATGTCAAATTTTATGAGTATAAGCTTCCAAGATTATTTCGATGCCAAAACAGCAACTTTCTTCGACAAATCGACAAACCCGTTAAAAGCTCCTCCATAGAGAGAGTTGAGCAACTTCGGACAATCAAAGTTGCTCGGTGTACAATTTTTATTGTTCTTCTATGTTAAATTTTACGAAAATGAACTTCCAAGATTATTTCGATGCAAAAACACCAACTTTCTATGACAAATGGACAAAACCGTTAAAAGCTCCTCCGTAGAGAGAGTTGAGCAACTTCGGACTATCAAAGATGCTCGATGTGCACGTTTTATTGTTCTTCTATGTCGAATTTTATGAGTATACAAACTTTCTATGACAAATGGACAAACCCGTTAAAAGCTCCTCCATAGAGAGAGTTGAGCAACTTCGGACTATCAATGTTGCTCGGTGTACACTTTTTATTGTTCTCCTATGTCAAATTGTATGAGTATAAGCTTCCAAGATTATTCCGATGGCAAAAGACTAACTTTCTATGACAAATGGACAAAACATTCAAAAGCTCCTTCATAGAGAGAGTTGAGCAAATTCCGAACATCAAAGTTGCTCGGTGTACACTTTTTATTGTTCTCCTATGTCAAATTTTATGAGTATAAGCTTCCAAGATTATTTCGATGGCAAAAGACCAACTTTCTATGACAAATGGACAAAACATTCAAAAGCTCCTTCATAGAGAGAGTTGAGCAACTTCGGAACATCAAAGTTGCTCGGTGTACACGTTTTATTGTTCTTCTATGTCAAATTTTATGAGTATAAGCTTCCAAGATTATTTCGATGCCAAAACAACAACTTTCTATGACAAATGGACAAAACCTTCAAAAGCCCCTCAATAGAGAGAGTTGAGCAACTTCAGAACATCAAAGTTGCTCGATTGACACTTTTTATTGTTCTTCTATGTCAAATTTTATGAGTATAAGCTTCCTAGATTATTTCGATTCCAAAATCCCAAGTTTATATGACAAATGGACAAAACCTTCAAAAGCTCCCTCCATAGAGAGAGTTGAGCAATTTCGGACAATCAAGGTTGCTCGGTGTACAATTTTTATTGTTCTTCTATATCAAATTTCATGAGTATAAGCTTCCTAGATTATTTCGATGCCAAAATCCAAAGTTTCTATGACAAATGGAGAAAACTGTTAAAAGGTCCTTCATAGAGAGAATTGACCAATTTCGGACCATTAAAGATGCTCGGTGTACACGTTTTATTGTTCTTCTATGTCAAATTTAATGAGTATAAGCTTCCAAGATAATTTCGATGACAAAACAACAACTTTCTATGACAAATGGACAAAACCTTCAAAAGCTCCTCCATAGAGAGAGTTGAGCAACTTCGAAACATCAAAGTTGCTCGGTTGACACTTTTTATTGTTCTTCTATGTCAAATTTTATGAGTATAAGCTTCCTAGATTATTTCGATGCCAAAATCCCAAGTTTCTATGACAAATGGATAAAACAGTTAAAAGCTCCTTCATAGAGAGAGTTGACCCATTTCGGAACATCAAAGATGCTCGGTGTACACGTTTTATTGTTCTTCTATGTCAAATTTTATGAGTATAAGCTTCCAAGATTATTTCGATGCCAAAACAGCAACGTTCTATGACAAATCGACAAAGCTGTTAAAAGCTCCTCCATAGAGAGAGTTGGGCAACTTCGGACTATCAAAGTTGCTCGGTGTACAATTTTTATTGTTCTTCTATGTTAAATTTTATGAAAATGAGCTTCCAAGATTATTTCGATGCAAAAACATCAACTTTCTATGACAAATGGACAAAACCGTTAAAAGCTCCTCCATAGAGAGAGTTGAGCAACTTCGGACTATCAAAGTTGCTCGGTGTACACTTTTTAATGTTCATCTATGTCAAATTTTATGAGTATAAGCTTCCAAGATTATTTCGATGCCAAAACAGCAACTTTCTATGACAAATCGACAAACCCGTTAAAAGCTCCTCCATAGAGAGAGTTGAGCAACTTCGGACAATCAAATTTGCTCGGTGTACAATTTTTATTGTTCTTCTATGTTAAATTTTATGAAAATGAGCTTCCAAGATTATTTCGATGCAAAAACACCAACTTTCTATGACAAATGGACAAAACCGTTAAAAGCTCCTCCATAGAGAGAGTTGAGCAACTTCGGACTATCAAAGATGCTCGGTGTGCACGTTTTATTGTTCTTCCATGTCGAATTTTATGAGTATGAGCTTCCAGGATTATTTCGATGCGAAAACACAAACTTTCTATGACAAATGGACAAAACCGTTAAAAGCTCCTCCATAGAGAGAGTTGAGCAACTTCGGACTATAAAAGTTGCTCGGTGTACACTTTTTAATGTTCATCTATGTCGAATTTTATGAGTATGAGCTTCCAGGATTATTTCGATGCGAAAACACAAACTTTCTATGACAAATGGACAAAACCGTTAGAAGCTCCTCCATAGAGAGAGTTGAGCAACTTCGGACTATCAATGTTGCTCGGTGTACACTTTTTATTGTTCTCCTATGTCAAATTTTATGAGTATAAGCTTCCAAGATTATTTCGATGGCAAAAGACCAACTTTCTATGACAAATGGACAAAACATTCAAAAGCTCCTTCATAGAGAGAGTTGAGCAAATTCGGAACATCAAAGTTGCTCGGTGTACACTTTTTATTGTTCTCCTATATCAAATTTTATGAGTATAAGCTTCCAAGATTATTTCGATCGCAAAAGACCAACTTTCTATGACAAATGGACAAAACATTCAAAAGCTCCTTCATAGAGAGAGTTGAGCAACTTCGGAACATCAAAGTTGCTCGGTGTACACATTTTATTGTTCTTCTATGTCAAATTTTATGAGTATAAGCTTCCAAGATTATTTCGATGCCAAAACAACAACTTTCTATGACAAATGGACAAAACCTTCAATAGCTCCTCCATAGAGAGAGTTAAGCAACTTCAGAACATCAAAGTTGCTCGATTGACACTTTTTATTGTTCTTCTATGTCAATTTTTATGAGTATAAGCTCCCTAGATTATTTCGATGCTAAAATCCCAAGTTTCTATGACAAATGGACAAAACCTTCAAAAGCTCCCTCCATAGAGAGAGTTGAGCAACTTCGGACAATCAAGGTTGCTCGGTGTATACTTTTTATTGTTCTTCTATATCAAATTTCTTGAGTATAAGCTTCCTAGATTATTTCGATGTCAAAATCCCAAGTTTCTATGACAAATGGAGAAAACTGTTAAAAGGTCCTTCATAGAGAGAATTGACCAATTTCGGACCATCAAAGATGCTCGGTGTACACGTTTTATTGTTCTTCTATCTCAAATTTTATGAGTATAAGCTTCCAATATTATTTCGATGACAAAACAACAACTTTCTATGACAAATGGACAAAACCTTCAAAAGCTCCTCCATAGAGAGAGTTGAGCAACTTCGAAACATCAAAGTTGCTCGGTTGACACTTTTTATTGTTCTTCTATGTCAAATTTTATGAGTATAAGCTTCCTAGATTATTTCGATGCCAAAATCCCAAGTTTCTATGACAAATGGATAAAACAGTTAAAAGCTCCTTCATAGAGAGAGTTGACCCATTTCGGAACATCAAAGATGCTCGGTGTACACGTTTTATTGTTCTTCTATCTCAAATTTTATGAGTATAAGCTTCCAATATTATTTCGATGCAAAAACATCAACTTTCTATGACAAATGGAGAAAACCGTTAAAAGCTCCTCCATAGAGAGAGTTGAGCAACTTCGGACTATCAAAGATGCTCGGTGTGAATGTTTTATTGTTCTTCTATGTCGAATTTTATGAGTATGAGCTTCTAGGATTATTTCGATGCAAAAACACAAACTTTCTATGACAAATGGACAAAACCGTTAAAAGCTCCTCCATAGAGAGAGTTGAGCAACTTCGGACTATCAAAGTTGCTCGGTGTACACTTTTTAATGTTCATCTATGTCAAATTTTATGAGTATAAGCTTCCAAGATTATTTCGATGCCAAAACAGCAACTTTCTATGACAAATCGACAAACCCGTTAAAAGCTCCTCCATAGAGAGAGTTGAGCAACTTCGGACAATCAAATTTGCTCGGTGTACAATTTTTATTGTTCTTCTATGTTAAATTTTACGAAAATGAGCTTCCAAGATTATTTCGATGCAAAAACACCAACTTTCTATGACAAATGGACAAAACCGTTAAAAGCTCCTCCATAGAGAGAGTTGAGCAACTTCGGACTATCAAAGATGCTCGGTGTGCACGTTTTATTGTTCTTCTATGTCGAATTTTATGAGTATGAGCTTCCAGGATTATTTCGATGCGAAAACACAAACTTTCTATGACAAATGGACAAAACCGTTTAAAGCTCCTCCATAGAGAGAGTTGAGCAACTTCGGACTATCAAAGTTGCTCGGTGTACACTTTTTAATGTTCATCTATGTCGAATTTTATGAGTATGAGCTTCCAGGATTATTTCGATGCTAAAACACAAACTTTCTATGACAAATGGACAAAACCGTTAGAAGCTGCTCCATAGAGAGAGTTGAGCAACTTCGGAACATCAAAGTTGCTCGGTGTACACTTTTTATTGTTCTCCTATGTCAAATTTTATGAGTATAAGCTTCCAAGATTATTTCGATGGCAAAAGACCAACTTTCTATGACAAATGGACAAAACCTTCAAAAGCTCCCTCCATAGAGAGAGTTGAGCAACTTCGGACAATCAAGGTTGCTCAGTGTACACTTTTTATTGTTCTTCTATATCAAATTTCATGAGTATAAGCTTCCTAGATTATTTCGATGCCAAAATCCCAAGTTTATATGACAAATGGAGAAAACTGTTAAAAGGTCCTTCATAGAGAGAATTGACCAATTTCGGACCATCAAAGATGCTCGGTGTACACGTTTTATTGTTCTTCTATGTTAAATTTTATGAGTATAAGCTTCCAAGATTATTTCGATGCCAAAACAGCAACTTTCTATGACAAATCGACAAACCCGTTAAAAGCTCCTCCATAGAGAGAGTTGAGCAACTTCGGACAATCAAATTTGCTCGGTGTACAATTTTTATTGTTCTTCTATGTTAAATTTTACGAAAATGAGCTTCCAAGATTATTTCGATGCAAAAACACCAACTTTCTATGACAAATGGACAAAACCGTTAAAAGCTCCTCCATAGAGAGAGTTGAGCAACTTCGGACTATCAAAGATGCTCGGTGTGCACGTTTTATTGTTCTTCTATGTCGAATTTTATGAGTATGAGCTTCCAGGATTATTTCGATGCGAAAACACAAACTTTCTATGACAAATGGACAAAACCGTTAAAAGCTCCTCCATAGAGAGAGTTGAGCAACTTCGGACTATCAAAGTTGCTCGGTGTACACTTTTTAATGTTCATCTATGTCGAATTTTATGAGTATGAGCTTCCAGGATTATTTCGATGCGAAAACACAAACTTTCTATGACAAATGGACAAAACCGTTAAAAGCTCCTCCATAGAGAGAGTTGAGCAACTTCGGACTATCAATGTTGCTCGGTGTACACTTTTTATTGTTCTCCTATGTCAAATTTTATGAGTATAAGCTTCCAAGATTATTTCGATGGCAAAAGACCAACTTTCTATGACAAATGGACAAAACATTCAAAAGCTCCTTCATAGAGAGAGTTGAGCAAATTCGGAACATCAAAGTTGCTCGGTGTACACTTTTTATTGTTCTCCTATATCAAATTTTATGAGTATAAGCTTCCAAGATTATTTCGATCGCAAAAGACCAACTTTCTATGACAAATGGACAAAACATTCAAAAGCTCCTTCATAGAGAGAGTTGAGCAACTTCGGAACATCAAAGTTGCTCGGTGTACACGTTTTATTGTTCTTCTATGTCAAATTTTATGAGTATAAGCTTCCAAGATTATTTCGATGCCAAAACAACAACTTTCTATGACAAATGGACAAAACCTTCAATAGCTCCTCCATAGAGAGAGTTGAGCAACTTCAGAACATCAAAGTTGCTCGATTGACACTTTTTATTGTTCTTCTATGTCAATTTTTATGAGTATAAGCTCCCTAGATTATTTCGATGCTAAAATCCCAAGTTTCTATGACAAATGGACAAAACCTTCAAAAGCTCCCTCCATAGAGAGAGTTGAGCATCTTCGGACAATCAAGGTTGCTCGGTGTATACTTTTTATTGTTCTTCTATATCAAATTTCTTGAGTATAAGCTTCCTAGATTATTTCGATGTCAAAATCCCAAGTTTCTATGACAAATGGAGAAAACTGTTAAAAGGTCCTTCATAGAGAGAATTGACCAATTTCGGACCATCAAAGATGCTCGGTGTACACGTTTTATTGTTCTTCTATCTCAAATTTTATGAGTATAAGCTTCCAATATTATTTCGATGCAAAAACATCAACTTTCTATGACAAATGGAGAAAACCGTTAAAAGCTCCTCCATAGAGAGAGTTGAGCAACTTCGGACTATCAAAGATGCTCGGTGTGAATGTTTTATTGTTCTTCTATGTCGAATTTTATGAGTATGAGCTTCTAGGATTATTTCGATGCAAAAACACAAACTTTCTATGACAAATGGACAAAACCGTTAAAAGCTCCTCCATAGAGAGAGTTGAGCAACTTCGGACTATCAAAGTTGCTCGGTGTACACTTTTTAATGTTCATCTATGTCAAATTTTATGAGTATAAGCTTCCAAGATTATTTCGATGCCAAAACAGCAACTTTCTATGACAAATCGACAAACCCGTTAAAAGCTCCTCCATAGAGAGAGTTGAGCAACTTCGGACAATCAAAGTTGCTCGGTGTACAATTTTTATTGTTCTTCTATGTTAAATTTTACGAAAATGAGCTTCTAAGATTATTTCGATGCCAAAACACCAACTTTCTATGACAAATGGACAAAACCGTTAAAAGCTCCTCCATAGAAAGAGTTGAGCAACTTCGAACTAACGAAGATGCTCGGTGTGCACGTTTTATTGTTCTTCTATGTCGAATTTTATGAGTATGAGCTTCCAGGTTTATTTCGATGCGAAAACACAAACTTTCTATGAAAAATGGATAAAACCGTTAAAAGCTCCTCCATAGAGAGAGTTGAGCAACTTCGGACTATCAAAGTTGCTCGGTGTACACTTTTTAATGTTCATCTATGTCAAATTTTATGAGTATAAGCTTCCAAGATTATTTCGATGGCAAAAGACCAACTTTCTATGACAAATGGACAAAACATTCAAAAGGTCCTCCATAGAGAGAGTTGAGCAACTTCGGAACATCAAAGTTGCTCGGTGTACAATTTTTATTGTTCTCCTATGTCAAATTTTATGAGTATAAGCTTCCAAGATTATTTCGATGGCAAAAGACCAACTTTCTATGACAAATGGACAAAACATTCAAAAGTTCCTTCATAGAGAGAGTTGAGCAAATTCGGAACATCAAAGTTGCTCGGTGTACACTTTTTATTGTTGTCCTATGTCAAATTTTATGAGTATAAGCTTCCAAGATTATTTCGATGGCAAAAGACCAACTTTCTATGACAAATGGACAAAACATTCAAAAGCTCCTTCATAGAGAGAGTTGAGCAACTTCGGAACATCAAAGTTGCTCGGTGTACACGTTTTATTGTTCTTCTATGTCAAATTTTATGAGTATAAGCTTCCAAGATTATTTCGATGCCAAAATAACATTTTTCTATGACAAATGGACAAAACCTTCAAAAGCTCCCTCCATAGAGAGAGTTAAGCAACTTCGGACAATCAAGGTTGCTCAGTGTACACTTTTTATTGTTCTTCTATATCAAATTTCATGAGTATAAGCTTCCTAGATTATTTCGATGCCAAAATCCCAAGTTTATATGACAAATGGAGAAAACTGTTAAAAGGTCCTTCATAGAGAGAATTGACCAATTTCGGACCATCAAAGATGCTCGGTGTACACGTTTTATTGTTCTTCTATGTAAAATTTTATGAGTATAAGCTTCCAAGATTATTTCGATGACAAAACAACAACTTTCTATGACAAATGGACAAAACCTTCAAAAGCTCCCTCCATAGAGAGAGTTGAGCAACTTCGGACAATCAAGGTTGCTCAGTGTACACTTTTTATTGTTCTTCTATATCAAAATTCATGAGTATAAGCTTCCTAGATTATTTCGATGCCAAAATCCCAAGTTTCTATGACAAATGGAGAAAACTGTTAAAAGGTCCTTCATAGAGAGAATTGACCAATTTCGGACCATCAAAGATGCTCGGTGTACACGTTTTATTGTTCTTCTATGTCAAATTTTATGAGTATAAGCTTCCAAGATTATTTCGATGACAAAACAACAACTTTCTATGACAAATGGACAAACCCTTCAAAAGCTCCTCCATAGAGAGAGTTGAGCAACTTCGAAACATCAAAGTTGCTCGGTTGACACTTTTTATTGTTCTTCTATGTCAAATTTTATGAGTATAAGCTTCCTAGATTATTTTGATGCCAAAATCCCAAGTTTCTATGACAAATGGATAAAACAGTTAAAAGCTGCTTCATAGAGAGAGTTGACCCATTTCGGAACATCAAAGATGCTCGGTGTACACGTTTTATTGTTCTTCTATGTCAAATTTTATGAGTATAAGCTTCCAAGATTATTTCGATGCCAAAACAGCAACTTTCTATGACAAATCGACAAAGCCGTTAAAAGCTCCTCCATAGAGAGAGTTGGGCAACTTCGGACAATCAAAGTTGCTCGGTGTACAATTTTTATTGTTCTTCTATGTTAAATTTTATGAAAATGAGCTTCCAAGATTATTTCGATGCAAAAACAGCAACTTTCTATGACAAATGGACAAAACCGTTAAAAGCTCCTCCATAGAGAGAGTTGAGCAACTTCGGACTATCAAAGATGCTCGGTGTGCATGTTTTATTGTTCTTCTATGTCGAATTTTATGAGTATGAGCTTCTAGGATTATTTCGATGCGAAAACACAAATTTCTATGACAAATGGACAAAACCGTTAAAAGCTCCTCCAAAGAGAGAGTTGAGCAACTTCGGACTATCAATGTTGCTCGGTGTAAACTTTTTATTGTTCTCCTATGTCAAATTTTATGATTATAAGCTTTCAAGATTATTTCGATGGCAAAAGACCAACTTTCTGTGACAAATGGACAAAACATTCAAAAGCTCCTTCATAGAGAGAGTTGAGCAAATTCGGAACATCAAAGTTGCTCGGTGTACACTTTTTATTGTTCTCCTATGTCAAATTTTATGAGTATAAGCTTCCAAGATTATTTTGATGGCAAAAGACCAACTTTCTATGACAAATGGACAAAACATTCAAAAGCTCCTTCATAAAGAGAGTTGAGCAACTTCGGAACATCAAAGTTGCTCGGTGTACACGTTTTATTGTTCTTCTATGTCAAATTTTATGAGTATAAGCTTCTATTTCGATGCCAAAACAACAACTTTCTATGACAAATGGACAAAACCTTCAAAAGCTCCCTCCATAGAGAGAGTTGAGCAACTTCGGACAATCAAGGTTGCTCGCTGTACACTTTTTATTGTTCTTCTATATCAAATTTCATGAGTATAAGTTTCCTAGATTATTTCGATGCCAAAATCCCAAGTTTCTATGACAAATGGAGAAAACTGTTAAAAGCACCTTCATAGAGAGAATTGACCAATTTCGGACCATCAAAGATGCTCGGTGTACACGTTTTATTGTTCTTCTATCTCAAATTTTATGAGTATAAGCTTCCAATATTATTTCGATGACAAAACAACAACTTTCTATGACAAATGGACAAAACCTTCAAAAGCTCCTCCATAGAGAGAGTTGAGCAACTTCGAAACATCAAAGTTGCTCGGTTGACACTTTTTATTGTTCTTCTATGTCAAATTTTATGAGTATAAGCTTCCTAGATTATTTCGATGCCAAAATCCCAAGTTTCTATGACAAATGGATAAAACAGTTAAAAGCTCCTTCATAGAGAGAGTTGACCCATTTCGGAACATCAAAGATGCTCGGTGTACACGTTTTATTGTTCTTCTATGTCAAATTTTATGAGTATAAGCTTCCAAGATTATTTCGATGCCAAAACAGCAACTTTCTATGACAAATCGACAAAGCCGTTAAAGCTCCTCCATAGAGAGAGTTGGGCAACTTTGGACAATCAAAGTTGCTCGGTGTACAATTTTTATTGTTCTTCTATGTTAAATTTTATGAAAATGAGCTTCCAAGATTATTTCGATGCAAAAACATCAACTTTCTATGACAAATGGACAAAACCGTTAAAAGCTCCTCCATAGAGAGAGTTGAGCAACCTCGGACTATCAAAGATGCTCGGTGTGCATGTTTTATTGTTCTTCTATGTCAAATTTTAAGAGTATGAGCTTCCAGGATTATTTCGATGCGAAAACACAAACTTTCTATGACAAATGGACAAAACCGTTAAAAGCTCCTCCATAGAGAGAGTTGAGCAACTTCGGACTATCAAAGTTGCTCGTTGTACACCTTTTAATGTTCATCTATGTCAAATTTTATGAGTATAAGCTTCCAAGATTATTTCGATGCCAAACAGCAACTTTCTTCGACAAATCAACAAACCCGTTAAAAGCTCCTCCATAGAGAGAGTTGAGCAACTTCTGACAATCAAAGTTGCTCGGTGTACAATTTTTATTGTTCTTCTATGTTAAATTTTACGAAAATGAACTTCCAAGATTATTTCAATGCAAAAACACCAACTTTCTATGACAAATGGACAAAACCGTTAAAAGCTCCTCCATAGAGAGAGTTGAGCAACTTCGGACTATCAAAGATGCTCGGTGTGCATGTTTTATTGTTCTTCTATGTCGAATTTTATGAGTATGAGCTTCCAGGATTATTTCGATGCGAAAACACAAACTTTCTATGACCAATGTACAAAACCGTTAAAAGCTCCTCCATAGAGAGAGTTGAGCAACTTCGGACTATCAAAGTTGCTCGGTGTACACTTTTTAATGTTCATCTATGTCAAATTTTATGAGTATAAGCTTCCAAGATTATTTCGATGCCAAAACAGCAACTTTCTTCGACAAATCGACAAACCCGTTAAAAGCTCCTCCATAGAGACAGTTGAGCAACTTCGGACAATCAAAGTTGCTCGGTGTACAATTTTTATTGTTCTTCTATGTTAAATTTTACGAAAATGAACTTCCAAGATTATTTCGATGCAAAAACACCAACTTTCTATGACAAATGGACAAAACCGTTAAAAGCTCCTCCATAGAGAGAGTTGAGCAACTTCGGACTATCAAAGATGCTCGGTGTGCACGTTTTATTGTTCTTCTATGTCGAATTTTATGAGTATGAGCTTCCAGGATTATTTCGATGCGAAAACACAAACTTTCTATGACAAATGGACAAACCCGTTAAAAGCTCCTCCATAGAGAGAGTTGAGCAACTTCGGACTATCAAAGTTGCTCGGTGTACACTTTTTATTGTTCTCCTATGTCAAATTGTATGAGTATAAGCTTCCAAGATTATTCCGATGGCAAAAGACTAACTTTCTATGACAAATGGACAAAACATTCAAAAGCTCCTTCATAGAGAGAGTTGAGCAAATTCCGAACATCAAAGTTGCTCGGTGTACACTTTTTATTGTTCTCCTATGTCAAATTTTATGAGTATAAGCTTCCAAGATTATTTCGATGGCAAAAGACCAACTTTCTATGACAAATGGACAAAACATTCAAAAGCTCCTTCATAGAGAGAGTTGAGCAACTTCGGAACATCAAAGTTGCTCGGTGTACACGTTTTATTGTTCTTCTATGTCAAATTTTATGAGTATAAGCTTCCAAGATTATTTCGATGCCAAAACAACAACTTTCTATGACAAATGGACAAAACCTTCAAAAGCCCCTCAATAGAGAGAGTTGAGCAACTTCAGAACATCAAAGTTGCTCGATTGACACTTTTATTGTTCTTCTATGTCAAATTTTATGAGTATAAGCTTCCTAGATTATTTCGATTCCAAAATCCCAAGTTTATATGACAAATGGACAAAACCTTCAAAAGCTCCCTCCATAGAGAGAGTTGAGCAATTTCGGACAATCAAGGTTGCTCGGTGTACAATTTTTATTGTTCTTCTATATCAAATTTCATGAGTATAAGCTTCCTAGATTATTTCGATGCCAAAATCCCAAGTTTCTATGACAAATGGAGAAAACTGTTAAAAGGTCCTTCATAGAGAGAATTGACCAATTTCGGACCATCAAAGATGCTCGGTGTACACGTTTTATTGTTCTTCTATGTCAAATTTTATGAGTATAAGCTTCCAAGATTATTTCGATGCCAAAACAGCAACTTTCTATGACAAATGGACAAAACCTTCAAAAGCTCCTCCATAGAGAGAGTTGAGCAACTTCGGACTATCAAAGATGCTCGGTGTGCATGTTTTATTGTTCTTCTATGTCGAATTTTATGAGTATGAGCTTCTAGGATTATTTCGATGCGAAAACAAAAATTTCTATGACAAATGGACAAAACCGGTAAAAGCTCCTCCAAAGAGAGAGTTGAGCAACTTCGGACTATCAATGTTGCTCGGTGTAAACTTTTTATTGTTCTCCTATGTCAAATTTTATGATTATAAGCTTCCAAGATTATTTCGATGGCAAAAGACCAACTTTCTGTGACAAATGGACAAAACATTCAAAAGCTCCTTCATAGAGAGAGTTGAGCAAATTCGGAACATCAAAGTTGCTCGGTGTACACTTTTTATTGTTCTCCTATGTCAAATTTTATGAGTATAAGCTTCCAAGATTATTTTGATGGCAAAAGACCAACTTTCTATGACAAATGGACAAAACATTCAAAAGCTCCTTCATAAAGAGAGTTGAGCAACTTCGGAACATCAAAGTTGCTCGGTGTACACGTTTTATTGTTCTTCTATGTCAAATTTTATGAGTATAAGCTTCTATTTCGATGCCAAAACAACAACTTTCTATGACAAATGGACAAAACCTTCAAAAGCTCCCTCCATAGAGAGAGTTGAGCAACTTCGGACAATCAAGGTTGCTCGCTGTACAATTTTTATTGTTCTTCTATATCAAATTTCATGAGTATAAGTTTCCTAGATTATTTCGATGCCAAAATCCCATGTTTCTATGACAAATGGGGAAAACTGTTAAAAGCACCTTCATAGAGAGAATTGACCAATTTCGAACCATCAAAGATGCTCGGTGTACACGTTTTATTGTTCTTCTATGTCAAATTTTATGAGTATAAGCTTCCAAGATTATTTCGATGACAAAACAACAACTTTCTATGACAAATGGACAAAACCTTCAAAAGCTCCTCCATAGAGAGAGTTGAGCAACTTCGAAACATTAAAGTTGCTCGGTTGACACTTTTTATTGTTCTTCTATGTCAAATTTTATGAGTATAAGCTTCCTAGATTATTTCGATGCCAAAATCCCAAGTTTCTATGACAAATGGATAAAACAGTTAAAAGCTCCTTCATAGAGAGAGTTGACCCATTTCGGAACATCAAAGATGCTCGGTGTACACGTTTTATTGTTCTTCTATGTCAAATTTTATGAGTATAAGCTTCCAAGATTATTTCGATGCCAAAACAGCAACTTTCTATGACAAATCGACAAAGCCGTTAAAGCTCCTCCATAGAGAGAGTTGGGCAACTTTGGACAATCAAAGTTGCTCGGTGTACAATTTTTATTGTTCTTCTATGTTAAATTTTATGAAAATGAGCTTCCAAGATTATTTCGATGCAAAAACATCAACTTTCTATGACAAATGGACAAAACCGTTAAAAGCTCCTCCATAGAGAGAGTTGAGCAACCTCGGACTATCAAAGATGCTCGGTGTGCATGTTTTATTGTTCTTCTATGTCGAATTTTATGAGTATGAGCTTCCAGGATTATTTCGATGCGAAAACACAAACTTTCTATGACAAATGGACAAAACCGTTAAAAGCTCCTCCATAGAGAGAGTTGAGCAACTTCGGACTATCAAAGTTGCTCGTTGTACACCTTTTAATGTTCATCTATGTCAAATTTTATGAGTATAAGCTTCCAAGATTATTTCGATGCCAAAACAGCAACTTTCTTCGACAAATCGACAAACCCGTTAAAAGCTCCTCCATAGAGAGAGTTGAGCAACTTCGGACAATCAAAGTTGCTCGGTGTACAATTTTTATTGTTCTTCTATGTTAAATTTTACGAAAATGAACTTCCAAGATTATTTCAATGCAAAAACACCAACTTTCTATGACAAATGGACAAAACCGTTAAAAGCTCCTCCATAGAGAGAGTTGAGCAACTTCGGACTATCAAAGATGCTCGGTGTGCATGTTTTATTGTTCTTCTATGTCGAATTTTATGAGTATGAGCTTCCAGGATTATTTCGATGCGAAAACACAAACTTTCTATGACAAATGGACAAAACCGTTAAAAGCTCCTCCATAGAGAGAGTTGAGCAACTTCGGACTATCAAAGTTGCTCGGTGTACACTTTTTAATGTTCATCTATGTCAAATTTTATGAGTATAAGCTTCCAAGATTATTTCGATGCCAAAACAGCAACTTTCTTCGACAAATCGACAAACCCGTTAAAAGCTCCTCCATAGAGAGAGTTGAGCAACTTCGGACAATCAAAGTTGCTCGGTGTACAATTTTTATTGTTCTTCTATGTTAAATTTTACGAAAATGAACTTCCAAGATTATTTCGATGCGAAAACACCAACTTTCTATGACAAATGGACAAAACCGTTAAAAGCTCCTCCATAGAGAGAGTTGAGCAACTTCGGACTATCAAAGATGCTCGGTGTGCACGTTTTATTGTTCTTCTATGTCGAATTTTATGAGTATGAGCTTCCAGGATTATTTCGATGCGAAAACACAAACTTTCTATGACAAATGGACAAACCCGTTAAAAGCTCCTCCATAGAGAGAGTTGAGCAACTTCGGACTATCAATGTTGCTCGGTGTACACTTTTTATTGTTCTCCTATGTCAAATTGTATGAGTATAAGCTTCCAAGATTATTCCGATGGCAAAAGACTAACTTTCTATGACAAATGGACAAAACATTCAAAAGCTCCTTCATAGAGAGAGTTGAGCAAATTCCGAACATCAAAGTTGCTCGGTGTACAATTTTTATTGTTCTCCTATGTCAAATTTTATGAGTATAAGCTTCCAAGATTATTTCGATGGCAAAAGACCAACTTTCTATGAAAAATGGACAAAACATTCAAAAGCTCCTTCATAGAGAGAGTTGAGCAACTTCGGAACATCAAAGTTGCTCGGTGTACACGTTTTATTGTTCTTCTATGTCAAATTTTATGAGTATAAGCTTCCAAGATTATTTCGATGCCAAAACAACAACTTTCTATGACAAATGGACAAAACCTTCAAAAGCCCCTCAATAGAGAGAGTTGAGCAACTTCAGAACATCAAAGTTGCTCGATTGACACTTTTTATTGTTCTTCTATGTCAAATTTTATGAGTATAAGCTTCCTAGATTATTTCGATTCCAAAATCCCAAGTTTATATGACAAATGGACAAAACCTTCAAAAGCTCCCTCCATAGAGAGAGTTGAGCAATTTCGGACAATCAAGGTTGCTCGGTGTACAATTTTTATTGTTCTTCTATATCAAATTTCATGAGTATAAGCTTCCTAGATTATTTCGATGCCAAAATCCCAAGTTTCTATGACAAATGGAGAAAACTGTTAAAAGGTCCTTCATAGAGAGAATTGACCAATTTCGGACCATCAAAGATGCTCGGTGTACACGTTTTATTGTTCTTCTATGTCAAATTTTATGAGTATAAGCTTCCAAGATAATTTCGATGACAAAACAACAACTTTCTATGACAAATGGACAAAACCTTCAAAAGCTCCTCCATAGAGAGAGTTGAGCAACTTCGAAACATCAAAGTTGCTCGGTTGACACTTTTTATTGTTCTTCTATGTCAAATTTTATGAGTATAAGCTTCCTAGATTATTTCGATGCCAAAATCCCAAGTTTCTATGACAAATGGATAAAACAGTTAAAAGCTCCTTCATAGAGAGAGTTGACCCATTTCGGAACATCAAAGATGCTCGGTGTACACGTTTTATTGTTCTTCTATGTCAAATTTTATGAGTATAAGCTTCCAAGATTATTTCGATGCCAAAACAGCAACGTTCTATGACAAATCGACAAAGCCGTTAAAAGCTCCACCATAGAGAGAGTTGGGCAACTTCGGACAATCAAAGTTGCTCGGTGTACAATTTTTATTGTTCTTCTATGTTAAATTTTATGAAAATGAGCTTCCAAGATTATTTCGATGCAAAAACATCAACTTTCTATGACAAATGGACAAAACCGTTAAAAGCTCCTCCATAGAGAGAGTTGAGCAACTTCGGGCTATCAAAGATGCTCGGTGTGCATGTTTTATTGTTCTTCTATGTCGAATTTTATGAGTATGAGCTTCCAGGATTATTTCGATGCGAAAACACAAACTTTCTATGACAAATGGACAAAACCGTTAAAAGCTCCTCCATAGAGAGAGTTGAGCAACTTCGGACTATCAAAGTTGCTCGGTGTACACTTTTTAATGTTCATCTATGTCAAATTTTATGAGTATAAGCTTCCAAGATTATTTCGATGCCAAAACAGCAACTTTCTATGACAAATCGACAAACCCGTTAAAAGCTCCTCCATAGAGAGAGTTGAGCAACTTCGGACAATCAAATTTGCTCGGTGTACAATTTTTATTGTTCTTCTATGTTAAATTTTACGAAAATGAGCTTCCAAGATTATTTCGATGCAAAAACACCAACTTTCTATGACAAATGGACAAAACCGTTAAAAGCTCCTCCATAGAGAGAGTTGAGCAACTTCGGACTATCAAAGATGCTCGGTGTGCACGTTTTATTGTTCTTCTATGTCGAATTTTATGAGTATGAGCTTCCAGGATTATTTCGATGCGAAAACACAAACTTTCTATGACAAATGGACAAAACCGTTAAAAGCTCCTCCATAGAGAGAGTTGAGCAACTTCGGACTATCAAAGTTGCTCGGTGTACACTTTTTAATGTTCATCTATGTCGAATTTTATGAGTATGAGCTTCCAGGATTATTTCGATGCGAAAACACAAACTTTCTATGACAAATGGACAAAACCGTTAAAAGCTCCTCCGTAGAGAGAGTTGAGCAACTTCGGACTATCAATGTTGCTCGGTGTACACTTTTTATTGTTCTCCTATGTCAAATTTTATGAGTATAAGCTTCCAAGATTATTTCGATGGCAAAAGACCAACTTTCTATGACAAATGGACAAAACATTCAAAAACTCCTTCATAGAGAGAGTTGAGCAAATTCGGAACATCAAAGTTGCTCGGTGTACACTTTTTATTGTTCTCCTATATCAAATTTTATGAGTATAAGCTTCCAAGATTATTTCGATCGCAAAAGACCAACTTTCTATGACAAATGGACAAAACATTCAAAAGCTCCTTCATAGAGAGAGTTGAGCAACTTCGGAACATCAAAGTTGCTCGGTGTACACGTTTTATTGTTCTTCTATGTCAAATTTTATGAGTATAAGCTTCCAAGATTATTTCGATGCCAAAACAACAACTTTCTATGACAAATGGACAAAACCTTCAATAGCTCCTCCATAGAGAGAGTTGAGCAACTTCAGAACATCAAAGTTGCTCGATTGACACTTTTTATTGTTCTTCTATGTCAATTTTTATGAGTATAAGCTCCCTAGATTATTTCGATGCTAAAATCCCAAGTTTCTATGACAAATGGACAAAACCTTCAAAAGCTCCCTCCATAGAGAGAGTTGAGCAACTTCGGACAATCAAGGTTGCTCAGTGTACACTTTTTATTGTTCTTCTATATCAAAATTCATGAGTATAAGCTTCCTAGATTATTTCGATGCCAAAATCCCAAGTTTCTATGACAAATGGAGAAAACTGTTAAAAGGTCCTTCATAGAGAGAATTGACCAATTTCGGACCATCAAAGATGCTCGGTGTACACGTTTTATTGTTCTTCTATGTCAAATTTTATGAGTATAAGCTTCCAATATTATTTCGATGACAAAACAACAACTTTCTATGACAAATGGACAAAACCTTCAAAAGCTCCTCCATAGAGAGAGTTGAGCAACTTCGAAACATCAAAGTTGCTCGGTTGACACTTTTTATTGTTCTTCTATGTCAAATTTTATGAGTATAAGCTTCCTAGATTATTTTGATGCCAAAATCCCAAGTTTCTATGACAAATGGATAAAACAGTTAAAAGCTGCTTCATAGAGAGAGTTGACCCATTTCGGAACATCAAAGATGCTCGGTGTACACGTTTTATTGTTCTTCTATGTCAAATTTTATGAGTATAAGCTTCCAAGATTATTTCGATGCCAAAACAGCAACTTTCTATGACAAATCGACAAAGCCGTTAAAAGCTCCTCCATAGAGAGAGTTGGGCAACTTCGGACAATCAAAGTTGCTCGGTGTACAATTTTTATTGTTCTTCTATGTTAAATTTTATGAAAATGAGCTTCCAAGATTATTTCGATGCAAAAACAGCAACTTTCTATGACAAATGGACAAAACCGTTAAAAGCTCCTCCATAGAGAGAGTTGAGCAACTTCGGACTATCAAAGATGCTCGGTGTGCATGTTTTATTGTTCTTCTATGTCGAATTTTATGAGTATGAGCTTCTAGGATTATTTCGATGCGAAAACACAAATTTCTATGACAAATGGACAAAACCGTTAAAAGCTCCTCCAAAGAGAGAGTTGAGCAACTTCGGACTATCAATGTTGCTCGGTGTAAACTTTTTATTGTTCTCCTATGTCAAATTTTATGATTATAAGCTTCCAAGATTATTTCGATGGCAAAAGACCAACTTTCTGTGACAAATGGACAAAACATTCAAAAGCTCCTTCATAGAGAGAGTTGAGCAAATTCGGAACATCAAAGTTGCTCGGTGTACACTTTTTATTGTTCTCCTATGTCAAATTTTATGAGTATAAGCTTCCAAGATTATTTTGATGGCAAAAGACCAACTTTCTATGACAAATGGACAAAACATTCAAAAGCTCCTTCATAAAGAGAGTTGAGCAACTTCGGAACATCAAAGTTGCTCGGTGTACACGTTTTATTGTTCTTCTATGTCAAATTTTATGAGTATAAGCTTCTATTTCGATGCCAAAACAACAACTTTCTATGACAAATGGACAAAACCTTCAAAAGCTCCCTCCATAGAGAGAGTTGAGCAACTTCGGACAATCAAGGTTGCTCGCTGTACACTTTTTATTGTTCTTCTATATCAAATTTCATGAGTATAAGTTTCCTAGATTATTTCGATGCCAAAATCCCAAGTTTCTATGACAAATGGAGAAAACTGTTAAAAGCACCTTCATAGAGAGAATTGACCAATTTCGAACCATCAAAGATGCTCGGTGTACACGTTTTATTGTTCTTCTATGTCAAATTTTATGAGTATAAGCTTCCAAGATTATTTCGATGACAAAACAACAACTTTCTATGACAAATGGACAAAACCTTCAAAAGCTCCTCCATAGAGAGAGTTGAGCAACTTCGAAACATCAAAGTTGCTCGGTTGACACTTTTTATTGTTCTTCTATGTCAAATTTTATGAGTATAAGCTTCCTAGATTATTTCGATGCCAAAATCCCAAGTTTCTATGACAAATGGATAAAACAGTTAAAAGCTCCTTCATAGAGAGAGTTGACCCATTTCGGACCATCAAAGATGCTCGGTGTATACGTTTTATTGTTCTTCTATGTCAAATTTTATGAGTATAAGCTTCCAAGATTATTTCGATGCCAAAACAGCAACTTTCTACGACAAATGGACAAAACCGTTAAAAGCTTCTCCATAGAGAGATTTGAGCAACGTCGGACCATCGAAGTTGCTCGGTGTACACCTTTTAATGTTCTTCTATGTCAAATTTTACGAGTATAATCTTTGTGGATTATTTCGATGAAAAAACACGAATTTTCTATAACAAATGGACAAAACCGTTAAAAGATCCTCCATAGAGAGAGTTGAGCAACTTCGGACTATCAAAGTTGGTCGATGTAAACTTTTTAATGTTCTTCTATGTCAAATTTTATGAGTATAAGCTTCCAAGATTATTTCGATGCCAAAAGAGCAACTTTCTATGACAAATGGACAAAACCGTTAAAAGCTCCTCCATAGAGAGAGTTGAGCAACTTCGGACAATCAAAGTTGCTCGGTGTAGACTTTTTATTGTTCTTCTTTGTCAAATTTTATGAGTATAGGGTTCCTAGATTATTTCGATGCAAAAATTCCAAGTTTCTATGACAAATTGAGAAAACTGATAAAAGTTCCTTCACAGGGAGAGATGACTGATTTTGGACCAACAAAGATGCTCGGTGTACACGTTTTATTGTTCTTGTATGTCTAATTTTATGAGTATAAGCTGCCAAGATTATTTCGATGCCAAAACAACAACTTTCTATGACAAATGGACAAAACCGTTAAAAGCTCCTCCATAGAGAGAGTTGAGCAACTTCGGAAAATCAAAGTTGCTCGGTGTACACTTTTTATTGTTCTTCTATGTTAAATTTTCTGAAAATGAACTTCCAAGATTATTTCGATGCAAAAACACCAACTTTCTATGACAAATGGACTAAACTGTTAAAAGCTCCACCATAGGGAGAGTTGAGCAACGTCGGACCATCAAAGTTGCTCGGTATACACCTTTTAATGCTCTTCTATGTCTAATTTTACGAGTATAAGCTTCTTAGATTATTTTGATGAAAAAACACAAACTTTCTATAACAAATGGACAAAACCGTTAAAAACTCCTCCATAAGGAGATTGGAGCAACTTCGGACTATCAAAGTTGCCCGGTGTACACTTTTTAATGTTCTTCTATGTCAAATTTTACGAGTATAAACTTCCAAGATTATTTTGATGGCAAAAGACCAACTTTCTATGACAAATGGACAAAACATTCAAAAGCCCCTCCATAGAGAGAGTTGAGCAACTTCAGAACATCAATGTTGCTCGGTGTACACTTTTTATTGTTCTTCTATGTCAAATTTTATGACTATAAGCTTCCTAGATTATTTCGATGCCAAAATCCCAAGTTTGTATGAAAAATGGAGAAAACTGTTAAAAGCTCCTTCATAGAGAGAATTGACCAATTTCGGACCATCAAAGATGCTCGGTGTGCACGTTTTATTGTTCTTCTATGTCAAATTTTATGAGTATAAGCTTCTAAGATTATTTCGATGCCACAAGAGCAACTTTCTATGACAAATCGACAAAACCTTTAAAAGCTCCTCCATAGAGAGAGTTGAGCAACTTCGGACAATCAAAGTTGCTCAGTGTACACTTTATATTGTTCTACTAAGTCAAATTTTACGAGTATAAGCTTCGAAGATTATTTCGATGGCAAAACATTAACTTTCTATGACAAATGGACAAAACCGTTAAAACCTCTTCCATAGAGAGAGTTGAGCAACTTCGGACTATCAATGTTGCTCGGTGTACACTTTTTAATGTTCATCTATGTCAAATTTTATGAGTATAAGCTTTCAAGAATATTTCGATGGCAAAAGACCAAATTTCTATGACAAATGGACAAAACATTCAAAAGCTCCTCAATAGAGAGAATTGAGCAACTTCGGACTATCAAAGTTCCTCGGTGTACACTTTTTAATGTTCATCTATGTCAAATTTTATGAGTATAAGCTTCCTAGATTATTTCGATGCCAAAATCCCAAGTTTCTATGACAAATGGAGAAAATAGTTAAAAGCTTCTTCATAGAGAGAGTTGACCCATTTCGGAACATCAAAGATGCTCGTTGTACACGTTTTATTGTTCTTCAATGTCAAATTTTATGAGTATAAGCTTCCAAGATTATTTCGATGCCAAAACAGCAACTTTCTATGACAAATCGACAAACCCGTTAAAAGCTCTTCTATAGAGAGAGTTGGGCAACTTCGGACAATCTAAGTTGCTCGGTGTACAATTTTTATTGTTCTTCTATGTTAAATTTTACGAAAATGAGCTTCCAAGATTATTTCGATGCAAAAACATCAACTTTCTATGACAAATGGACAAAACTGTTAAAAGCTCCTCCATAGAGAGAGTTGAGCAACTTCGGAACAACAAAGTTGCTCGGTGTACACTTTTTATTGTTCTTCTATGTCAAATTTTATGAGTATAAGCTTCCAAGATTATTTCGATGGCAAAAGACCAACTTTCTATGACAAATGGAAAAACATTCAAAAGCTCTTCCATAGAGAGAGTTGGGCAACTTCGGAACAACAAAGTTGCTCGGTGTACACTTTTTAATGTTCTTCTATGTCAAATTTTATGAGTATAAGCTTCCTAGATTATTTCGATGCCAAAATCCCAAGTTTCCATGACAAATGGATAAAACAGTTAAAAGCTCCTTCATAGAGAGAGTTGACCCATTTCGGAACATCAAAGATGCTCGGTGTACATTTTTTATTGTTCTTCTATGTCAAATTTTATGAGTATAAGCTTCCAAGATTATTTCGATGACAAAACAACAACTTTCTATGACAAATGGACAAAACCTTCAAAAGCTCCCTCCATAGAGGGAGTTGAGCAACTTCGGACAATCAAAGTTGCTCGGTGTACACTTTTTATTGTTCTTCTATATCGAATTTCATGAGTATAAGCTTCCTAGATTATTTCGATGCCAAAATCCCAAGTTTCTATGACAAATGGAGAAAACTGTTAAAGGTTCCTTCATAGAGAGAGTTGACCAATTTCGGACCATCAAAGATGCTCGGTGTACACGTTTTATTGTTCTTCTATGTCGAATTTTCTGAGTACGAGCTTCAAGGATTATTTCGATGCGAAAACACAAACTTTCTATGACAAGTGGACAAAAACCGTTAAAAGCTCCTCCAAAGAGAGAGTTGAGCAACTTCATACTATCAAAGTTGCTCGGTGTACACTTTTTAATGTTCATCTATGTCAAATTTTATGAGTATAAGCTTCCAAGATTATTTCAATGGCAAAAGACCAACTTTCTATGACAAATGTACAAAACATTCAAAAGCTCCTTCATAGAGAGAGTTGAGCAACTTCGGAACATCAAAGTTGCTCGGTGTACACTTTTTATTGTTCTCCTATGTCAAATTTTATGAGTATAAGCTTCCAAGATTATTTCGATGGCAAAAGACCAACTTTCTATGACAAATAGAAAAAACATTCAAAAGCTCCTCCATAGAGAGAGTTGAGCAACTTCGGAACATCAAAGTTGCTCGGTGTACACGTTTTATTGTTCTTCTATGTCAAATTTCATGAGTATAAGCTTTCAAGATTATTTCGATGCCAAAACAACAACTTTCTATGACAAATGGACAAAACCTTCAAAAGCTCCCTCCATAGAGAGAGTTGAGCAACTTCGAACAATCAAAGTTGCTCGGTGTACACTTTTTATTGTTCTTCTATATCGAATTTCATGAGTATAAGCTTCCTAGATTATTTTGATGCCAAAATCCAAAGTTTCTATGACAAATGGAGAAAACTGTTAAAAGCTCCTTCATAGAGAGAGTTGACCAATTTCGGACCATCAAAGATGCTCGGTGTACACGTTTTATTGTTCTTCTATGTCAAATTTTATGAGTATAAGCTTCCGAGATTATTTCGATGACCAAACAACAACTTTCTATGACAAATGGACAAAACCTTCAAAAGCTCCTCCATAGAGAGAGTTGAGCAACTTCGAAACATCCAAGTTGCTCGGTTGACACTTTTTATTGTTCTTCTATGTCAAATTTTATGAGTATCAGCTTCCGAGATTATTTCGATGCCAAAATCCCAAGTTTCTATTACAAATGGATAAAACAGTTAAAAGCTCCTTCATAGAGAGAGTTGACCCATTTCGGACCATCAAAGATGCTCGATGTACACGTTTTATTGTTCTTCTATGTCAAATTTTATAAGTATAAGCTTCCAAGATTATTTCGATGCCAAAACAGCAACTTTCTATGACAAATGGACAAAACCGTTAAAAGCTCCTCCATAGAGAGAGTTGAGCAACTTCGGACTATCAAAGATGCTCGGTGTGCACGTTTTATTGTTCATCTACTTCGAATTTTATAAACACAAACTTTCTATGACAAATGGACAAAACCGTTAAAAGCTCCTCCATAGAGAGAGTTGAGCAACTTCGGACTATCGAAGTTGCTCGGTGTACACTTTTTAATGTTCATCTATGTCAAATTTTTTGAGTATAAGCTTCCAAGATTATTTCGATGGCAAAAGACCAACTTTCTACGACAAATGGACAAAACATTCAAAAGCTCCTCCATAGAGAGAGTTGAGCAACTTCGTACTATCAAAGTTGCTCGGTGTACACTTTTTAATGTTCATCTATGTCAAATTTTATGAGTATAAGCTTCCAAGATTATTTCGATGGCAAAAGACCAACTTTCTACGACAAATGGACAAAACATTCGAAAGCTCCTTCATAGAGAGAGTTGAGCAACTTCGGAACATCAAAGTTGCTCGGTGTACACTTTTTATTGTTCTCCTATGTCAAATTTTATGAGTATAAGCTTCCAAGATTATTTCGATGCCAAAACAACAACTTTCTATGACAAATGGACAAAACCTTCAAAAGCTCCCTCCATAGAGAGAGTTGAGCAACTTCGGAACATCAAAGTTGCTCGGTGTACACGTTTTATTGTTCTTCTATGTCGAATTTTCTGAGTACGAGCTTCAAGGATTATTTCGATGCGAAAACAACAACTTTCTATGACAAATGTACAAAACCTTCAAAAGCTCCCTCCATAGAGAGAGTTGAGCAACTTCGGACAATCGAAGTTGCTCGGTGTACAATTTTTATTGTTCTTCTATGTTAAATTTTACGAAAATGAGCTTCCAAGATTATTTCAATGCAAAAACACCAACTTTCTATGACAAATGGACAAAACCGTTAAAAGCTCCTCCATAGAGAGAGTTGAGCAACTTCGGAACATCAAAGTTGCTCGGTGTGCACGTTTTATTGTTCTTCTATGTCGAATTTTCTGAGTTTGAGCTTCCAAGATTATTTCGATGGCAAAAGACCAACTTTCTATGACAAATAGAAAAAACATTCAAAAGCTCCTCCATAGAGAGAGTTGAGCAACTTGGGAACATCAAAGTTGCTCGGTGTACACGTTTTATTGTTCTTCTATGTCAAATTTTATGAGTATAAGCTTTCAAGATTATTTCGATGCCAAAACAACAACTTTCTATGACAAATGGACAAAACCTTCGAAAGCTCCCTCCATAGAGAGAGTTGAGCAACTTCGGACAATCAAAGTTGCTCGGTGTACACTTTTTATTGTTCTTCTATATCGAATTTCATGAGTATAAGCTTCCTAGATTATTTCGATGCCAAAATCCCAAGTTTCTATGGCAAATGGAGAAAACTGTTAAAGGCTCCTTCATAGAGAGAGTTGACCAATTTCGGACCATCAAAGATGCTCGGTGTACACGTTTTATTGTTCTTCTATGTCAAATTTTATGAGTATAAGCTTCCAAGATTATTTCGATGACCAAACAACAACTTTCTATGACAAATGGACAAAACCTTCAAAAGCTCCTCCATAGAGAGAGTTGAGCAACTTCGAAACATCCAAGTTGCTCGGTTGACACTTTTTATTGTTCTTCTATGTCAAATTTTATGAGTATAAGCTTCCGAGATTATTTCGATGCCAAAATCCCAAGTTTCTATTACAAATGGATAAAACAGTTAAAAGCTCCTTCATAGAGAGAGTTGACCCATTTCGGACCATCAAAGATGCTCGATGTACACGTTTTATTGTTCTTCTATGTTAAATTTTATAAGTATAAGCTTCCAAGATTATTTCGATGCCAAAACAGCAACTTTCTATGACAAATGGACAAAACCGTTAAAAGCTCCTCCATAGAGAGAGTTGAGCAACTTCGGACTTTCAAAGATGCTCGGTGTGCACGTTTTATTGTTCATCTACTTCGAATTTTATAAACACAAACTTTCTATGACAAATAGACAAAACCGTTAAAAGCTCCTCCATAGAGAGAGTTGAGCAACTTCGGACTATCGAAGTTGCTCGGTGTACACTTTTTAATGTTCATCTATGTCAAATTTTTTGAGTATAAGCTTCCAAGATTATTTCGATGGCAAAAGACCAACTTTCTACGACAAATTGACAAAACATTCAAAAGCTCCTCCATAGAGAGAGTTGAGCAACTTCGTACTATCAAAGTTGCTCGGTGTACACTTTTTAATGTTCATCTATGTCAAATTTTATGAGTATAAGCTTCCAAGATTATTTCGATGGCAAAAGACCAACTTTCTACGACAAATGGACAAAACATTCGAAAGCTCCTTCATAGAGAGAGTTGAGCAACTTCGGAACATCAAAGTTGCTCGGTGCACACTTTTTATTGTTCTCCTATGTCAAATTTTATGAGTATAAGCTTCCAAGATTATTTCGATGCCAAAACAACAACTTTCTATGACAAATGGACAAAACCTTCAAAAGCTCCCTCCATAGAGAGAGTTGAGCAACTTCGGAACATCAAAGTTGCTCGGTGTACACGTTTTATTGTTCTTCTATGTCAAATTTTATGAGTATAAGCTTTCAAGAATATTTCGATGGCAAAAGACCAAATTTCTATGACAAATGGACAAAACATTCAAAAGCTCCTCAATAGAGAGAATTGAGCAACTTCGGACTATCAAAGTTCCTCGGTGTACACTTTTTAATGTTCATCTATGTCAAATTTTATGAGTATAAGCTTCCTAGATTATTTCGATGCCAAAATCCCAAGTTTCTATGACA
Organism: Euonymus europaeus; assembly: GCA_963580455.1. Classification (NCBI taxonomy): domain Eukaryota; kingdom Viridiplantae; phylum Streptophyta; class Magnoliopsida; order Celastrales; family Celastraceae; genus Euonymus; species Euonymus europaeus. Next base: position 10,810,932 of record OY756967.1, on the reverse strand, counting down.
AATGGAGAAAATAGTTAAAAGCTTCTTCATAGAGAGAGTTGACCCATTTCGGAACATCAAAGATGCTCGTTGTACACGTTTTATTGTTCTTCTATGTCAAATTTTATGAGTATAAGCTTCCAAGATTATTTCGATGCCAAAACAGCAACTTTCTATGACAAATCGACAAACCCGTTAAAAGCTCTTCTATAGAGAGAGTTGGGCAACTTCGGACAATCTAAGTTGCTCGGTGTACAATTTTTATTGTTCTTCTATGTTAAATTTTACGAAAATGAGCTTCCAAGATTATTTCGATGCAAAAACATCAACTTTCTATGACAAATGGACAAAACTGTTAAAAGCTCCTCCATAGAGAGAGTTGAGCAACTTCGGAACAACAAAGTTGCTCGGTGTACACTTTTTATTGTTCTTCTATGTCAAATTTTATGAGTATAAGCTTCCAAGATTATTTCGATGGCAAAAGACCAACTTTCTATGACAAATGGAAAAACATTCAAAAGCTCTTCCATAGAGAGAGTTGGGCAACTTCGGAACAACAAAGTTGCTCGGTGTACACTTTTTAATGTTCTTCTATGTCAAATTTTATGAGTATAAGCTTCCTAGATTATTTCGATGCCAAAATCCCAAGTTTCTATGACAAATGGATAAAACAGTTAAAAGCTCCTTCATAGAGAGAGTTGACCCATTTCGGAACATCAAAGATGCTCGGTGTACATTTTTTATTGTTCTTCTATGTCAAATTTTATGAGTATAAGCTTCCAAGATTATTTCGATGACAAAACAACAACTTTCTATGACAAATGGACAAAATCTTCAAAAGCTCCCTCCATAGAGAGAGTTGAGCAACTTCGGACAATCAAAGTTGCTCGGTGTACACTTTTTATTGTTCTTCTATATCGAATTTAATGAGTATAAGCTTCCTAGATTATTTCGATGCCAAAATCCCAAGTTTCTATGACAAATGGAGAAAACTGTTAAAGGTTCCTTCATAGAGAGAGTTGACCAATTTCGGACCATCAAAGATGCTCGGTGTACACGTTTTATTGTTCTTCTATGTCGAATTTTCTGAGTACGAGCTTCAAGGATTATTTCAATGCGAAAACACAAACTTTCTATGACAAGTGGACAAAAACCGTTAAAAGCTCCTCCAAAGAGAGAGTTGAGCAACTTCATACTATCAAAGTTGCTCGGTGTACACTTTTTAATGTTCATCTATGTCAAATTTTATGAGTATAAGCTTCCAAGATTATTTCAATGGCAAAAGACCAACTTTCTATGACAAATGTACAAAACATTCAAAAGCTCCTTCATAGAGAGAGTTGAGCAACTTCGGAACATCAAAGTTGCTCGGTGTACACTTTTTATTGTTCTCCTATGTCAAATTTTATGAGTATAAGCTTCCAAGATTATTTCGATGGCAAAAGACCAACTTTCTATGACAAATAGAAAAAACATTCAAAAGCTCCTCCATAGAGAGAGTTGAGCAACTTCGGAACATCAAAGTTGCTCGGTGTACACGTTTTATTGTTCTTCTATGTCAAATTTCATGAGTATAAGCTTTCAAGATTATTTCGATGCCAAAACAACAACTTTCTATGACAAATGGACAAAACCTTCAAAAGCTCCCTCCATAGAGAGAGTTGAGCAACTTCGAACAATCAAAGTTGCTCGGTGTACACTTTTTATTGTTCTTCTATATCGAATTTCATGAGTATAAGCTTCCTAGATTATTTTGATGCCAAAATCCAAAGTTTCTATGACAAATGGAGAAAACTGTTAAAAGCTCCTTCATAGAGAGAGTTGACCAATTTCGGACCATCAAAGATGCTCGGTGTACACGTTTTATTGTTCTTCTATGTCAAATTTTATGAGTATAAGCTTCCAAGATTATTTCGATGACCAAACAACAACTTTCTATGACAAATGGACAAAACCTTCAAAAGCTCCTCCATAGAGAGAGTTGAGCAACTTCGAAACATCCAAGTTGCTCGGTTGACACTTTTTATTGTTCTTCTATGTCAAATTTTATGAGTATCAGCTTCCGAGATTATTTCGATGCCAAAATCCCAAGTTTCTATTACAAATGGATAAAACAGTTAAAAGCTCCTTCATAGAGAGAGTTGACCCATTTCGGACCATCAAAGATGCTCGATGTACACGTTTTATTGTTCTTCTATGTCAAATTTTATAAGTATAAGCTTCCAAGATTATTTCGATGCCAAAACAGCAACTTTCTATGACAAATGGACAAAACCGTTAAAAGCTCCTCCATAGAGAGAGTTGAGCAACTTCGGACTATCAAAGATGCTCGGTGTGCACGTTTTATTGTTCATCTACTTCGAATTTTATAAACACAAACTTTCTATGACAAATGGACAAAACCGTTAAAAGCTCCTCCATAGAGAGAGTTGAGCAACTTCGGACTATCGAAGTTGCTCGGTGTACACTTTTTAATGTTCATCTATGTCAAATTTTTTGAGTATAAGCTTCCAAGATTATTTCGATGGCAAAAGACCAACTTTCTACGACAAATGGACAAAACATTCAAAAGCTCCTCCATAGAGAGAGTTGAGCAACTTCGTACTATCAAAGTTGCTCGGTGTACACTTTTTAATGTTCATCTATGTCAAATTTTATGAGTATAAGCTTCCAAGATTATTTCGATGGCAAAAGACCAACTTTCTACGACAAATGGACAAAACATTCGAAAGCTCCTTCATAGAGAGAGTTGAGCAACTTCGGAACATCAAAGTTGCTCGGTGTACACTTTTTATTGTTCTCCTATGTCAAATTTTATGAGTATAAGCTTCCAAGATTATTTCGATGCCAAAACAACAACTTTCTATGACAAATGGACAAAACCTTCAAAAGCTCCCTCCATAGAGAGAGTTGAGCAACTTCGGAACATCAAAGTTGCTCGGTGTACACGTTTTATTGTTCTTCTATGTCAAATTTTATGAGTATAAGCTTCCAAGATTATTTCGATGCGAAAACAACAACTTTCTATGACAAATGTACAAAACCTTCAAAAGCTCCCTCCATAGAGAGAGTTGAGCAACTTCGGACAATCGAAGTTGCTCGGTGTACAATTTTTATTGTTCTTCTATGTTAAATTTTACGAAAATGAGCTTCCAAGATTATTTCAATGCAAAAACCCCAACTTTCTATGACAAATGGACAAAACCGTTAAAAGCTCCTCCATAGAGAGAGTTGAGCAACTTCGGAACATCAAAGTTGCTCGGTGTGCACGTTTTATTGTTCTTCTATGTCGAATTTTCTGAGTTTGAGCTTCCAAGATTATTTCGATGGCAAAAGACCAACTTTCTATGACAAATAGAAAAAACATTCAAAAGCTCCTCCATAGAGAGAGTTGAGCAACTTGGGAACATCAAAGTTGCTCGGTGTACACGTTTTATTGTTCTTCTATGTCAAATTTTATGAGTATAAGCTTTCAAGATTATTTCGATGCCAAAACAACAACTTTCTATGACAAATGGACAAAACCTTCGAAAGCTCCCTCCATAGAGAGAGTTGAGCAACTTCGGACAATCAAAGTTGCTCGGTGTACACTTTTTATTGTTCTTCTATATCGAATTTCATGAGTATAAGCTTCCTAGATTATTTCGATGCCAAAATCCCAAGTTTCTATGACAAATGGAGAAAACTGTTAAAGGCTCCTTCATAGAGAGAGTTGACCAATTTCGGACCATCAAAGATGCTCGGTGTACACGTTTTATTGTTCTTCTATGTCAAATTTTATGAGTATAAGCTTCCAAGATTATTTCGATGACCAAACAACAACTTTCTATGACAAATGGACAAAACCTTCAAAAGCTCCTCCATAGAGAGAGTTGAGCAACTTCGAAACATCCAAGTTGCTCGGTTGACACTTTTTATTGTTCTTCTATGTCAAATTTTATGAGTATCAGCTTCCGAGATTATTTCGATGCCAAAATCCCAAGTTTCTATTACAAATGGATAAAACAGTTAAAAGCTCCTTCATAGAGAGAGTTGACCCATTTCGGACCATCAAAGATGCTCGATGTACACGTTTTATTGTTCTTCTATGTCAAATTTTATAAGTATAAGCTTCCAAGATTATTTCGATGCCAAAACAGCAACTTTCTATGACAAATGGACAAAACCGTTAAAAGCTCCTCCATAGAGAGAGTTGAGCAACTTCGGACTTTCAAAGATGCTCGGTGTGCACGTTTTATTGTTCATCTACTTCGAATTTTATAAACACAAACTTTCTATGACAAATGGACAAAACCGTTAAAAGCTCCTCCATAGAGAGAGTTGAGCAACTTCGGACTATCGAAGTTGCTCGGTGTACACTTTTTAATGTTCATCTATGTCAAATTTTTTGAGTATAAGCTTCCAAGATTATTTCGATGGCAAAAGACCAACTTTCTACGACAAATGGACAAAACATTCAAAAGCTCCTCCATAGAGAGAGTTGAGCAACTTCGTACTATCAAAGTTGCTCGGTGTACACTTTTTAATGTTCATCTATGTCAAATTTTATGAGTATAAGCTTCCAAGATTATTTCGATGGCAAAAGACCAACTTTCTACGACAAATGGACAAAACATTCGAAAGCTCCTTCATAGAGAGAGTTGAGCAACTTCGGAACATCAAAGTTGCTCGGTGTACACTTTTTATTGTTCTCCTATATCAAATTATATGAGTATAAGCTTCCAAGATTATTTCGATGCCAAAACAACAACTTTCTATGACAAATGGACAAAACCTTCAAAAGCTCCCTCCATAGAGAGAGTTGAGCAACTTCGGAACATCAAAGTTGCTCGGTGTACACGTTTTATTGTTCTTCTATGTCAAATTTTATGAGTATAAGCTTCCAAGATTATTTCGATGCGAAAACAACAACTTTCTATGACAAATGTACAAAACCTTCAAAAGCTCCCTCCATAGAGAGAGTTGAGCAACTTCGGACAATCAAAGTTGCTCGGTGTACAATTTTTATTGTTCTTCTATGTTAAATTTTACGAAAATGAGCTTCCAAGATTATTTCAATGCAAAAACACCAACTTTCTATGACAAATGGACAAAACCGTTAAAAGCTCCTCCATAGAGAGAGTTGAGCAACTTCGGACTATCAAATATGCTCGGTGTGCACGTTTTATTGTTCTTCTATGTCGAATTTTCTGAGTATGAGCTTCAAGGATTATTTCGATGCGAAAACACAAACTTTCTATGACAAGTGGACAAAACCGTTAAAAGCTCCTCCAAAGAGAGAGTTGAGCAACTTCGTACTATCAAAGTTGCTCGGTGTACACTTTTTAATGTTCATCTATGTCAAATTTTATGAGTATAAGCTTCCAAGATTATTTCAATGGCAAATGACCAACTTTCTATGACAAATGTACAAAACATTCAAAAGCTCCTTCATAGAGAGAGTTGAGCAACTTCGGAACATCAAAGTTGCTCGGTGTACACTTTTTATTGTTCTCCTATGTCAAATTTTATGAGTATAAGCTTCCAAGATTATTTCGATGGCAAAAGACCAACTTTCTATGACAAATAGAAAAAACATTCAAAAGCTCCTCCATAGAGAGAGTTGAGCAACTTGGGAACATCAAAGTTGCTCGGTGTACACGTTTTATTGTTCTTCTATGTCAAATTTTATGAGTATAAGCTTTCAAGATTATTTCGATGCCAAAACAACAACTTTCTATGACAAATGGACAAAACCTTCGAAAGCTCCCTCCATAGAGAGAGTTGAGCAACTTCGGACAATCAAAGTTGCTCGGTGTACACTTTTTATTGTTCTTCTATATCGAATTTCATGAGTATAAGCTTCCTAGATTATTTCGATGCCAAAATCCCAAGTTTCTATGACAAATGGAGAAAACTGTTAAAGGCTCCTTCATAGAGAGAGTTGACCAATTTCGGACCATCAAAGATGCTCGGTGTACACGTTTTATTGTTCTTCTATGTCAAATTTTATGAGTATAAGCTTCCAAGATTATTTCGATGACCAAACAACAACTTTCTATGACAAATGGACAAAACCTTCAAAAGCTCCTCCATAGAGAGAGTTGAGCAACTTCGAAACATCCAAGTTGCTCGGTTGACACTTTTTATTGTTCTTCTATGTCAAATTTTATGAGTATCAGCTTCCGAGATTATTTCGATGCCAAAATCCCAAGTTTCTATTACAAATGGATAAAACAGTTAAAAGCTCCTTCATAGAGAGAGTTGACCCATTTCGGACCATCAAAGATGCTCGATGTACACGTTTTATTGTTCTTCTATGTCAAATTTTATAAGTATAAGCTTCCAAGATTATTTCGATGCCAAAACAGCAACTTTCTATGACAAATGGACAAAACCGTTAAAAGCTCCTCCATAGAGAGAGTTGAGCAACTTCGGACTTTCAAAGATGCTCGGTGTGCACGTTTTATTGTTCATCTACTTCGAATTTTATAAACACAAACTTTCTATGACAAATGGACAAAACCGTTAAAAGCTCCTCCATAGAGAGAGTTGAGCAACTTCGGACTATCGAAGTTGCTCGGTGTACACTTTTTAATGTTCATCTATGTCAAATTTTTTGAGTATAAGCTTCCAAGATTATTTCGATGGCAAAAGACCAACTTTCTACGACAAATGGACAAAACATTCAAAAGCTCCTCCATAGAGAGAGTTGAGCAACTTCGTACTATCAAAGTTGCTCGGTGTACACTTTTTAATGTTCATCTATGTCAAATTTTATGAGTATAAGCTTCCAAGATTATTTCGATGGCAAAAGACCAACTTTCTACGACAAATGGACAAAACATTCGAAAGCTCCTTCATAGAGAGAGTTGAGCAACTTCGGAACATCAAAGTTGCTCGGTGTACACTTTTTATTGTTCTCCTATATCAAATTATATGAGTATAAGCTTCCAAGATTATTTCGATGCCAAAACAACAACTTTCTATGACAAATGGACAAAACCTTCAAAAGCTCCCTCCATAGAGAGAGTTGAGCAACTTCGGAACATCAAAGTTGCTCGGTGTACACGTTTTATTGTTCTTCTATGTCAAATTTTATGAGTATAAGCTTCCAAGATTATTTCGATGCGAAAACAACAACTTTCTATGACAAATGTACAAAACCTTCAAAAGCTCCCTCCATAGAGAGAGTTGAGCAACTTCGGACAATCAAAGTTGCTCGGTGTACAATTTTTATTGTTCTTCTATGTTAAATTTTACGAAAATGAGCTTCCAAGATTATTTCAATGCAAAAACACCAACTTTCTATGACAAATGGACAAAACCGTTAAAAGCTCCTCCATAGAGAGAGTTGAGCAACTTCGGACTATCAAATATGCTCGGTGTGCACGTTTTATTGTTCTTCTATGTCGAATTTTCTGAGTATGAGCTTCAAGGATTATTTCGATGCGAAAACACAAACTTTCTATGACAAGTGGACAAAACCGTTAAAAGCTCCTCCAAAGAGAGAGTTGAGCAACTTCGTACTATCAAAGTTGCTCGGTGTACACTTTTTAATGTTCATCTATGTCAAATTTTATGAGTATAAGCTTCCAAGATTATTTCAATGGCAAATGACCAACTTTCTATGACAAATGTACAAAACATTCAAAAGCTCCTTCATAGAGAGAGTTGAGCAACTTCGGAACATCAAAGTTGCTCGGTGTACACTTTTTATTGTTCTCCTATGTCAAATTTTATGAGTATAAGCTTCCAAGATTATTTCGATGGCAAAAGACCAACTTTCTATGACAAATAGAAAAAACATTCAAAAGCTCCTCCATAGAGAGAGTTGAGCAACTTCGGAACATCAAAGTTGCTCGGTGTACACGTTTTATTGTTCTTCTATGTCAAATTTTATGAGTATAAGCTTTCAAGATTATTTCGATGCCAAAACAACAACTTTCTATGACAAATGGACAAAACCTTCGAAAGCTCCCTCCATAGAGAGAGTTGAGCAACTTCGGACAATCAAAGTTGCTCGGTGTACACTTTTTATTGTTCTTCTATATCGAATTTCATGAGTATAAGCTTCCTAGATTATTTCGATGCCAAAATCCCAAGTTTCTATGACAAATGGAGAAAACTGTTAAAGGCTCCTTCATAGAGAGAGTTGACCAATTTCGGACCATCAAAGATGCTCGGTGTACACGTTTTATTGTTCTTCTATGTCAAATTTTATGAGTATAAGCTTCCAAGATTATTTCGATGACCAAACAACAACTTTCTATGACAAATGGACAAAACCTTCAAAAGCTCCTCCATAGAGAGAGTTGAGCAACTTCGAAACATCCAAGTTGCTCGGTTGACACTTTTTATTGTTCTTCTATGTCAAATTTTATGAGTATAAGCTTCCGAGATTATTTCGATGCCAAAATCCCAAGTTTCTATTACAAATGGATAAAACAGTTAAAAGCTCCTTCATAGAGAGAGTTGACCCATTTCGGACCATCAAAGATGCTCGATGTACACGTTTTATTGTTCTTCTATGTTAAATTTTATAAGTATAAGCTTCCAAGATTATTTCGATGCCAAAACAGCAACTTTCTTTGACAAATGGACAAAACCGTTAAAAGCTCCTCCATAGAGAGAGTTGAGCAACTTCGGACTTTCAAAGATGCTCGGTGTGCACGTTTTATTGTTCATCTACTTCGAATTTTATAAACACAAACTTTCTATGACAAATGGACAAAACCGTTAAAAGCTCCTCCATAGAGAGAGTTGAGCAACTTCGGACTATCGAAGTTGCTCGGTGTACACTTTTTAATGTTCATCTATGTCAAATTTTTTGAGTATAAGCTTCCAAGATTATTTCGATGGCAAAAGACCAACTTTCTACGACAAATGGACAAAACATTCAAAAGCTCCTCCATAGAGAGAGTTGAGCAACTTCGTACTATCAAAGTTGCTCGGTGTACACTTTTTAATGTTCATCTATGTCAAATTTTATGAGTATAAGCTTCCAAGATTATTTCGATGGCAAAAGACCAACTTTCTACGACAAATGGACAAAACATTCGAAAGCTCCTTCATAGAGAGAGTTGAGCAACTTCGGAACATCAAAGTTGCTCGGTGTACACTTTTTATTGTTCTCCTATATCAAATTTTATGAGTATAAGCTTCCAAGATTATTTCGATGCCAAAACAACAACTTTCTATGACAAATGGACAAAACCTTCAAAAGCTCCCTCCATAGAGAGAGTTGAGCAACTTCGGAACATCAAAGTTGCTCGGTGTACACGTTTTATTGTTCTTCTATGTCAAATTTTATGAGTATAAACTTCCGAGATTATTTCGATGTCAAAATCCCAAGTTTCTATTACAAATGGATAAAACAGTTAAAAGCTCCTTCATAGAGAGAGTTGACCCATTTCGGACCATCAAAGATGCTCGATGTACACGTTTTATTGTTCTTCTATGTTAAATTTTATAAGTATAAGCTTCCAAGATTATTTCGATGCCAAAACAGCAACTTTCTATGACAAATGTACAAAACCGTTAAAAGCTCCTCCATAGAGAGAGTTGAGCAACTTCGGACTTTCAAAGATGCTCGGTGTGCACGTTTTATTGTTCATCTACTTCGAATTTTATAAACACAAACTTTCTATGACAAATGGACAAAACCGTTAAAAGCTCCTCCATAGAGAGAGTTGAGCAACTTCGGACTATCGAAGTTGCTCGGTGTACACTTTTTAATGTTCATCTATGTCAAATTTTTTGAGTATAAGCTTCCAAGATTATTTCGATGGCAAAAGACCAACTTTCTACGACAAATGGACAAAACATTCAAAAGCTCCTCCATAGAGAGAGTTGAGCAACTTCGTACTATCAAAGTTGCTCGGTGTACACTTTTTAATGTTCATCTATGTCAAATTTTATGAGTATAAGCTTCCAAGATTATTTCGATGGCAAAAGACCAACTTTCTACGACAAATGGACAAAACATTCGAAAGCTCCTTCATAGAGAGAGTTGAGCAACTTCGGAACATCAAAGTTGCTCGGTGTACACTTTTTATTGTTCTCCTATATCAAATTTTATGAGTATAAGCTTCCAAGATTATTTCGATGCCAAAACAACAACTTTCTATGACAAATGGACAAAACCTTCAAAAGCTCCCTCCATAGAGAGAGTTGAGCAACTTCGGAACATCAAAGTTGCTCGGTGTACACGTTTTATTGTTCTTCTATGTCAAATTTTATGAGTATAAGCTTCCAAGATTATTTCGATGCGAAAACAACAACTTTCTATGACAAATGTACAAAACCTTCAAAAGCTCCCTCCATAGAGAGAGTTGAGCAACTTCGGACAATCAAAGTTGCTCGGTGTACAATTTTTATTGTTCTTCTATGTTAAATTTTACGAAAATGAGCTTCCAAGATTATTTCAATGCAAAAACACCAACTTTCTATGACAAATGGACAAAACCGTTAAAAGCTCCTCCATAGAGAGAGTTGAGCAACTTCGGACTATCAAATATGCTCGGTGTGCACGTTTTATTGTTCTTCTATGTCGAATTTTCTGAGTATGAGCTTCAAGGATTATTTCGATGCGAAAACACAAACTTTCTATGACAAGTGGACAAAACCGTTAAAAGCTCCTCCAAAGAGAGAGTTGAGCAACTTCGTACTATCAAAGTTGCTCGGTGTACACTTTTTAATGTTCATCTATGTCAAATTTTATGAGTATAAGCTTCCAAGATTATTTCAATGGCAAATGACCAACTTTCTATGACAAATGTACAAAACATTCAAAAGCTCCTTCATAGAGAGAGTTGAGCAACTTCGGAACATCAAAGTTGCTCGGTGTACACTTTTTATTGTTCTCCTATGTCAAATTTTATGAGTATAAGCTTCCAAGATTATTTCGATGGCAAAAGACCAACTTTCTATGACAAATAGAAAAAACATTCAAAAGCTCCTCCATAGAGAGAGTTGAGCAACTTCGGAACATCAAAGTTGCTCGGTGTACACGTTTTATTGTTCTTCTATGTCAAATTTTATGAGTATAAGCTTTCAAGATTATTTCGATGCCAAAACAACAACTTTCTATGACAAATGGACAAAACCTTCGAAAGCTCCCTCCATAGAGAGAGTTGAGCAACTTCGGACAATCAAAGTTGCTCGGTGTACACTTTTTATTGTTCTTCTATGTCGAATTTCATGAGTATAAGCTTCCTAGATTATTTCGATGCCAAAATCCCAAGTTTCTATGACAAATGGAGAAAACTGTTAAAGGCTCCTTCATAGAGAGAGTTGACCCATTTTGGAACATCAAAGATGCTCGGTGTACACGTTTTATTGTTCTTCTATGTCAAATTTTATGAGTATAAGCTTCCAAGATTATTTCGATGACCAAACAACAACTTTCTATGACAAATGGACAAAACCTTCAAAAGCTCCTCCATAGAGAGAGTTGAGCAACTTCGAAACATCCAAGTTGCTCGGTTGACACTTTTTATTGTTCTTCTATGTCAAATTTTATGAGTATAAGCTTCCGAGATTATTTCGATGCCAAAATCCCAAGTTTTTATTACAAATGGATAAAACAGTTAAAAGCTCCTTCATAGAGAGAGTTGACCCATTTCGGACCATCAAAGATGCTCGATGTACACGTTTTATTGTTCTTCTATGTTAAATTTTATAAGTATAAGCTTCCAAGATTATTTCGATGCCAAAACAGCAACTTTCTATGACAAATGGACAAAACCGTTAAAAGCTCCTCCATAGAGAGAGTTGAGCAACTTCGGACTATCAAAGATGCTCGGTGTGCACGTTTTATTGTTCATCTACTTCGAATTTTATAAACACAAACTTTCTATGACAAATGGACAAAACCGTTAAAAGCTCCTCCATAGAGAGAGTTGAGCAACTTCGGACTATCGAAGTTGCTCGGTGTACACTTTTTAATGTTCATCTATGTCAAATTTTTTGAGTATAAGCTTCCAAGATTATTTCGATGGCAAAAGACCAATTTTCTACGACAAATGGACAAAACATTCAAAAGCTCCTCCATAGAGAGAGTTGAGCAACTTCGTACTATCAAAGTTGCTCGGTGTACACTTTTTAATGTTCATCTATGTCAAATTTTATGAGTATAAGCTTCCAAGATTATTTCGATGGCAAAAGACCAACTTTCTACGACAAATGGACAAAACATTCGAAAGCTCCTTCATAGAGAGAGTTGAGCAACTTCGGAACATCAAAGTTGCTCGGTGTACACTTTTTATTGTTCTCCTATATCAAATTTTATGAGTATAAGCTTCCAAGATTATTTCGATGCCAAAACAACAACTTTCTATGACAAATGGACAAAACCTTCAAAAGCTCCCTCCATAGAGAGAGTTGAGCAACTTCGGAACATCAAAGTTGCTCGGTGTACACGTTTTATTGTTCTTCTATGTCAAATTTTATGAGTATAAGCTTCCAAGATTATTTCGATGCGAAAACAACAACTTTCTATGACAAATGTACAAAACCTTCAAAAGCTCCCTCCATAGAGAGAGTTGAGCAACTTCGGACAATCAAAGTTGCTCGGTGTACAATTTTTATTGTTCTTCTATGTTAAATTTTACGAAAATGAGCTTCCAAGATTATTTCAATGCAAAAACACCAACTTTCTATGACAAATGGACAAAACCGTTAAAAGCTCCTCCATAGAGAGAGTTGAGCAACTTCGGACTATCAAATATGCTCGGTGTGCACGTTTTATTGTTCTTCTATGTCGAATTTTTTGAGTATGAGCTTCAAGGATTATTTCGATGCGAAAACACAAACTTTCTATGACAAGTGGACAAAACCGTTAAAAGCTCCTCCAAAGAGAGAGTTGAGCAACTTCGTACTATCAAAGTTGCTCGGTGTACACTTTTTAATGTTCATCTATGTCAAATTTTATGAGTATAAGCTTCCAAGATTATTTCAATGGCAAAAGACCAACTTTCTATGACAAATGGACAAAACATTCAAAAGCTCCTTCATAGAGAGAGTTGAGCAACTTCGGAACATCAAAGTTGCTCGGTGTACACTTTTTATTGTTCTCCTATGTCAAATTTTATGAGTATAAGCTTCCAAGATTATTTCGATGGCAAAAGACCAACTTTCTATGACAAATAGAAAAAACATTCAAAAGCTCCTCCATAGAGAGAGTTGAGCAACTTCGGAACATCAAAGTTGCTCGGTGTACACGTTTTATTGTTCTTCTATGTCAAATTTTATGAGTATAAGCTTTCAAGATTATTTCGATGCCAAAACAACAACTTTCTATGACAAATGGACAAAACCTTCAAAAGCTCCCTCCAAAGAGAGAGTTGAGCAACTTCGGACAATCAAAGTTGCTCGGTGTACACTTTTTATTGTTCTTCTATATCGAATTTCATGAGTATAAGCTTCCTAGATTATTTCGATGCCAAAATCCCAAGTTTCTATGACAAATGGAGAAAACTGTTAAAGGCTCCTTCATAGAGAGAGTTGACCAATTTCGGACCATCAAAGATGCTCGGTGTACACGTTTTATTGTTCTTCTATGTCAAATTTTATGAGTATAAGCTTCCAAGATTATTTCGATGACCAAACAACAACTTTCTATGACAAATGGACAAAACCTTCAAAAGCTCCTCCATAGAGAGAGTTGAGCAACTTCGAAACATCCAAGTTGCTCGGTTGACACTTTTTATTGTTCTTCTATGTCAAATTTTATGAGTATAAGCATCCGAGATTATTTCGATGCCAAAATCCCAAGTTTCTATTACAAATGGATAAAACAGTTAAAAGCTCCTTCATAGAGAGAGTTGACCCATTTCGGATCATCAAAAATGCTCGATGTACACGTTTTATTGTTCTTCTATGTCAAATTTTATGAGTATAAGCTTCCAAGATTATTTCGATGCCAAAACAGCAACTTTCTATGACAAATGGACAAAACCGTTAAAAGCTCCTCCATAGAGAGAGTTGAGCAACTTCGGACTATCAAAGATGCTCGGTGTGCACGTTTTATTGTTCATCTACTTCGAATTTTATGAGTATGAGCTTCCAAGATTATTTCGATGCGAAAACACAAACTTTCTATGACAAATGGTCAAAACCGTTAAAAGCTCCTCAATAGAGAGAGTTGAGCAACTTCGGACTATCGAAGTTGCTCGGTGTACACTTTTTAATGTTCATCTATGTCAAATTTTTTGAGCATAAGCTTCCAAGATTATTTCGATGGCAAAAGACCAATTTTCTACGGCAAATGGACAAAACATTCAAAAGCTCCTCCACAGAGAGAGTTGAGCAACTTCGTACTATCAAAGTTGCTCGGTGTACACTTTTTAATGTTCATCTATGTCAAATTTTATGAGTATAAGCTTCGAAGATTATTTCGATGGCAAAAGACCAACTTTCTATGACAAATGGACAAAACATTCAAAAGCTCCTTCATAGAGAGAGTTGAGCAACTTCGGAACATCAAAGTTGCTCGGTGTACACTTTTTATTGTTCTCCTTTGTCAAATTTTATGAGTATAAGCTTCCAAGATTATTTCGATACCAAAACAACAACTTTCTATGACAAATGGACAAAACCTTCAAAATCTCCCTCCATAGAGAGAGTTCAGCAACTTCGGAACATCAAAGTTGCTCGGTGTACACGTTTTATTGTTCTTCTATGTCAAATTTTATGAGTATAAGCTTCCAAGATTATTTCAATACCAAAACAACAACTTTCTATGACAAATGTACAAAACCTTCAAAAGCTCCCTCCATAGAGAGAGTTGAGCAACTTCGGACAATCAAAGTTGCTCGATGTACACTTTTTATTGTTTTTCTATATCAAATTTCATGAGTATAAGCTTCCTAGATTATTTCGATGGCAAAACAACAACTTTCTATGATAAATGGACAATACCTTGAAAAGCTCCTCCATATAGAGAATTGAGCAACTTTGGAACAACAAAGTTGCTCGGTGTACACTTTTTAATGTTCTTCTATGTCAAATTTTATGAGTATAAGCTTCCAAGATTATTTCGATGGCAAAAGACCAACTTTCTATGACAAATGGAAAAACATTCAAAAGCTCCTCCATAGAGAGAGTTGGGCAACTTCGGAACAACAAAGTTGCTCGGTGTACACTTTTTAATGTTCTTCTATGTCAAATTTTATGAGTATAAGCTTTCAAGATTATTTCGATGCCAAAACAACAACTTTCTATGACAAATGGACAAAACCTTCAAAAGCTCCCTCCAAAGAGAGAGTTGAGCAACTTCGGACAATCAAAGTTGCTCGGTGTACACTTTTTATTGTTCTTCTATATCGAATTTCATGAGTATAAGCTTCCTAGATTATTTCGATGCCAAAATCCCAAGTTTCTATGACAAATGGAGAAAACTGTTAAAGGCTCCTTCATAGAGAGAGTTGACCAATTTCGGACCATCAAAGATGCTCGGTGTACACGTTTTATTGTTCTTCTATGTCAAATTTTATGAGTATAAGCTTCCAAGATTATTTCGATGACCAAACAACAACTTTCTATGACAAATGGACAAAACCTTCAAAAGCTCCTCCATAGAGAGAGTTGAGCAACTTCGAAACATCCAAGTTGCTCGGTTGACACTTTTTATTGTTCTTCTATGTCAAATTTTATGAGTATAAGCATCCGAGATTATTTCGATGCCAAAATCCCAAGTTTCTATTACAAATGGATAAAACAGTTAAAAGCTCCTTCATAGAGAGAGTTGACCCATTTCGGATCATCAAAGATGCTCGATGTACACGTTTTATTGTTCTTCTATGTCAAATTTTATGAGTATAAGCTTCCAAGATTATTTCGATGCCAAAACAGCAACTTTCTATGACAAATGGACAAAACCGTTAAAAGCTCCTCCATAGAGAGAGTTGAGCAACTTCGGACTATCAAAAATGCTCGGTGTGCACGTTTTATTGTTCATCTACTTCGAATTTTATGATTATGAGCTTCCAGGATTATTTCGATGCGAAAACACAAACTTTCTATGACAAATGGTCAAAACCGTTAAAAGCTCCTCAATAGAGAGAGTTGAGCAACTTCGGACTATCGAAGTTGCTCGGTGTACACTTTTTAATGTTCATCTATGTCAAATTTTTTGAGCATCAGCTTCCAAGATTATTTCGATGGCAAAAGACCAATTTTCTACGACAAATGGACAAAACATTCAAAAGCTCCTCCATAGAGAGAGTTGAGCAACTTCGTACTATCAAAGTTGCTCGGTGTACACTTTTTAATGTTCATCTATGTCAAATTTTATGAGTATAAGCTTCCAAGATTATTTCGATGGCAAAAGACCAACTTTCTATGACAAATGGACAAAACATTCAAAAGCTCCTTCATAGAGAGAGTTGAGCAACTTCGGAACATCAAAGTTGCTCGGTGTACACTTTTTATTGTTCTCCTTTGTCAAATTTTATGAGTATAAGCTTCCAAGATTATTTCGAAACCAAAACAACAACTTTCTATGACAAATGGACAAAACCTTCAAAATCTCCCTCCATAGAGAGAGTTCAGCAACTTCGGAACATCAAAGTTGCTCGGTGTACACGTTTTATTGTTCTTCTATGTCAAATTTTATGAGTATAAGCTTCCAAGATTATTTCAATACCAAAACAACAACTTTCTATGACAAATGTACAAAACCTTCAAAAGCTCCCTCCATAGAGAGAGTTGAGCAACTTCGGACAATCAAAGTTGCTCGATGTACACTTTTTATTGTTTTTCTATATCAAATTTCATGAGTATAAGCTTCCTAGATTATTTCGATGGCAAAACAACAACTTTCTATGATAAATGGACAATACCTTGAAAAGCTCCTCCATATAGAGAATTGAGCAACTTCGGAACAACAAAGTTGCTCGGTGTACACTTTTTAATGTTCTTCTATGTCAAATTTTATGAGTATAAGCTTCCAAGATTATTTCGATGGCAAAAGACCAACTTTCTATGACAAATGGAAAAACATTCAAAAGCTCCTCCATAGAGAGAGTTGGGCAACTTCGGAACAACAAAGTTGCTCGGTGTACACTTTTTAATGTTCTTCTATGTCAAATTTTATGAGTATAAGCTTTCAAGATTATTTCGATGCCAAAACAACAACTTTCTATGACAAATGGACAAAACCTTCAAAAGCTCCCTCCAAAGAGAGAGTTGAGCAACTTCGGACAATCAAAGTTGCTCGGTGTACACTTTTTATTGTTCTTCTATATCGAATTTCATGAGTATAAGCTTCCTAGATTATTTCGATGCCAAAATCCCAAGTTTCTATGACAAATGGAGAAAACTGTTAAAGGCTCCTTCATAGGGAGAGTTGACCAATTTCGGACCATCAAAGATGCTCGGTGTACACGTTTTATTGTTCTTCTATGTCAAATTTTATGAGTATAAGCTTCCAAGATTATTTCGATGACCAAACAACAACTTTCTATGACAAATGGACAAAACCTTCAAAAGCTCCTCCATAGAGAGAGTTGAGCAACTTCGAAACATCCAAGTTGCTCGGTTGACACTTTTTATTGTTCTTCTATGTCAAATTTTATGAGTATAAGCATCCGAGATTATTTCGATGCCAAAATCCCAAGTTTCTATTACAAATGGATAAAACAGTTAAAAGCTCCTTCATAGAGAGAGTTGACCCATTTCGGATCATCAAAGATGCTCGATGTACACGTTTTATTGTTCTTCTATGTCAAATTTTATGAGTATAAGCTTCCAAGATTATTTCGATGCCAAAACAGCAACTTTCTATGACAAATGGACAAAACCGTTAAAAGCTCCTCCATAGAGAGAGTTGAGCAACTTCGGACTATCAAAGATGCTCGGTGTGCACGTTTTATTGTTCATCTACTTCGAATTTTATGAGTATGAGCTTCCAGGATTATTTCGATGCGAAAACACAAACTTTCTATGACAAATGGTCAAAACCGTTAAAAGCTCCTCAATAGAGAGAGTTGAGCAACTTCGGACTATCGAAGTTGCTCGGTGTACACTTTTTAATGTTCATCTATGTCAAATTTTTTGAGCATCAGCTTCCAAGATTATTTCGATGGCAAAAGACCAATTTTCTACGACAAATGGACAAAACATTCAAAAGCTCCTCCATAGAGAGAGTTGAGCAACTTCGTACTATCAAAGTTGCTCGGTGTACACTTTTTAATGTTCATCTATGTCAAATTTTATGAGTATAAGCTTCCAAGATTATTTCGATGGCAAAAGACCAACTTTCTATGACAAATGGACAAAACATTCAAAAGCTCCTTCATAGAGAGAGTTGAGCAACTTCGGAACATCAAAGTTGCTCGGTGTACACTTTTTATTGTTCTCCTTTGTCAAATTTTATGAGTATAAGCTTCCAAGATTATTTCGATACCAAAACAACAACTTTCTATGACAAATGGACAAAACCTTCAAAATCTCCCTCCATAGAGAGAGTTCAGCAACTTCGGAACATCAAAGTTGCTCGGTGTACACATTTTATTGTTCTTCTATGTCAAATTTTATGAGTATAAGCTTCCAAGATTATTTCAATACCAAAACAACAACTTTCTATGACAAATGTACAAAACCTTCAAAAGCTCCCTCCATAGAGAGAGTTGAGCAACTTCGGACAATCAAAGTTGCTCGATGTACACTTTTTATTGTTTTTCTATATCAAATTTCATGAGTATAAGCTTCCTAGATTATTTCGATGGCAAAACAACAACTTTCTATGATAAATGGACAATACCTTGAAAAGCTCCTCCATATAGAGAATTGAGCAACTTCGGAACAACAAAGTTGCTCGGTGTACACTTTTTAATGTTCTTCTATGTCAAATTTTATGAGTATAAGCTTCCAAGATTATTTCGATGGCAAAAGACCAACTTTCTATGACAAATGGAAAAACATTCAAAAGCTCCTCCATAGAGAGAGTTTGGCAACTTCGGAACAACAAAGTTGCTCGGTGTACACTTTTTAATGTTCTTCTATGTCAAATTTTATGAGTATAAGCTTCCTAGATTATTTCGATGCCAAAATCCCAAGTTTCTATGACAAATGGATAAAACAGTTAAAAGCTCCTTCATAGAGAGAGTTGACCCATTTCGGAACATCAAAGATGCTCGGTGTACACGTTTTATTGTTCTTCTATGTCAAATTTTATGAGTATAAGCTTCCAAGATTATTTCGATGCCAAAACAGCAACTTTCTATGACAAATCGACAAACCCTTTAAAAGCTCCTCCATAGAGAGAGTTGAGCAACTTCGGACAATCAAAGTTGCTCGGTGTACAATTTTTATTGTTCTTCTATGTTAAATTTTACGAAAATGAGCTTTCAAGATTATTTCAATGCAAAAACACCAACTTTCTATGACAAATGGACAAAACCGTTAAAAGCTCCTCCATAGAGAGAGTTGAGCAACTTCGGACTATCAAAGATGCTCGGTGTGCACGTTTTATTGTTCATCTACTTCGAATTTTATAAACACAAACTTTCTATGACAAATGGACAAAACCGTTAAAAGCTCCTCCATAGAGAGAGTTGAGCAACTTCGGACTATCGAAGTTGCTCGGTGTACACTTTTTAATGTTCATCTATGTCAAATTTTTTGAGTATAAGCTTCCAAGATTATTTCGATGGCAAAAGACCAACTTTCTACGACAAATGGACAAAACATTCAAAAGCTCCTCCATAGAGAGAGTTGAGCAACTTCGTACTATCAAAGTTGCTCGGTGTACACTTTTTAATGTTCATCTATGTCAAATTTTATGAGTATAAGCTTCCAAGATTATTTCGATGGCAAAAGACCAACTTTCTACGACAAATGGAAAAAACATTCGAAAGCTCCTTCATAGAGAGAGTTGAGCAACTTCGGAACATCAAAGTTGCTCGGTGTACACTTTTTATTGTTCTCCTATATCAAATTTTATGAGTATAATCTTCCAAGATTATATCGATGCCAAAACAACAACTTTCTATGACAAATGGACAAAACCTTCAAAAGCTCCCTCCATAGAGAGAGTTGAGCAACTTCGGAACATCAAAGTTGCTCGGTGTACACGTTTTATTGTTCTTCTATGTCAAATTTTATGAGTATAAGCTTCCAAGATTATTTCGATGCGAAAACAACAACTTTCTATGACAAATGTACAAAACCTTCAAAAGCTCCCTCCATAGAGAGAGTTGAGCAACTTCGGACAATCAAAGTTGCTCGGTGTACAATTTTTATTGTTCTTCTATGTTAAATTTTACGAAAATGAGCTTCCAAGATTATTTCAATGCAAAAACACCAACTTTCTATGACAAATGGACAAAACCGTTAAAAGCTCCTCCATAGAGAGAGTTGAGCAACTTCGGACTATCAAATATGCTCGGTGTGCACGTTTTATTGTTCTTCTATGTCGAATTTTCTGAGTATGAGCTTCAAGGATTATTTCGATGCGAAAACACAAACTTTCTATGACAAGTGGACAAAACCGTTAAAAGCTCCTCCAAAGAGAGAGTTGAGCAACTTCGTACTATCAAAGTTGCTCGGTGTACACTTTTTAATGTTCATCTATGTCAAATTTTATGAGTATAAGCTTCCAAGATTATTTCAATGGCAAAAGACCAACTTTCTATGACAAATGGACAAAACATTCAAAAGCTCCTTCATAGAGAGAGTTGAGCAACTTCGAAACATCAAAGTTGCTCGGTGTACACTTTTTATTGTTCTCCTATGTTAAATTTTACGAAAATGAGCTTCCAAGATTATTTCAATGCAAAAACACCAACTTTCTATGACAAATGGACAAAACCGTTAAAAGCTCCTCCATAGAGAGAGTTGAGCAACTTCGGACTATCAAATATGTTCGGTGTGCACGTTTTATTGTTCTTCTATGTCGAATTTTCTGAGTATGAGCTTCAAGGATTATTTCGATGCGAAAACACAAACTTTCTATGACAAGTGGACAAAACCGTTAAAAGCTCCTCCAAAGAGAGAGTTGAGCAACTTCGTACTATCAAAGTTGCTCGGTGTACACTTTTTAATGTTCATCTATGTCAAATTTTATGAGTATAAGCTTCCAAGATTTTTTCGATGGCAAAAGACCAACTTTCTACGACAAATGGACAAAACATTCAAAAGCTCCTTCATAGAGAGAGTTGAGCAACTTCGGAACATCAAAGTTGCTCGGTGTACACTTTTTATTGTTCTCCTTTGTCAAATTTTATGAGTATAAGCTTCCAAGATTATTTCGATACCAAAACAACAACTTTCTATGACAAATGGACAAAACCTTCAAAATCTCCCTCCATAGAGAGAGTTCAGCAACTTCGGAACATCAAAGTTGCTCGGTGTACACATTTTATTGTTCTTCTATGTCAAATTTTATGAGTATAAGCTTCCAAGATTATTTCAATACCAAAACAACAACTTTCTATGACAAATGTACAAAACCTTCAAAAGCTCCCTCCATAGAGAGAGTTGAGCAACTTCGGACAATCAAAGTTGCTCGATGTACACTTTTTATTGTTTTTCTGTATCAAATTTCATGAGTATAAGCTTCCTAGATTATTTCGATGGCAAAACAACAACTTTCTATGATAAATGGACAATACCTTGAAAAGCTCCTCCATATAGAGAATTGAGCAACTTCGGAACAACAAAGTTGCTCGGTGTACACTTTTTAATGTTCTTCTATGTCAAATTTTATGAGTATAAGCTTCCAAGATTATTTCGATGGCAAAAGACCAACTTTCTATGACAAATGGAAAAACATTCAAAAGCTCCTCCATAGAGAGAGTTGGGCAACTTCGGAACAACAAAGTTGCTCGGTGTACACTTTTTATTGTTCTCCTATATCAAATTTTATGAGTATAATCTTCCAAGATTATATCGATGCCAAAACAACAACTTTCTATGACAAATGGACAAAACCTTCAAAAGCTCCCTCCATAGAGAGAGTTGAGCAACTTCGGAACATCAAAGTTGCTCGGTGTACACGTTTTATTGTTCTTCTATGTCAAATTTTATGAGTATAAGCTTCCTAGATTATTTCGATGCCAAAATCCCAAGTTTCTATGACAAATGGATAAAACAGTTAAAAGCTCCTTCATAGAGAGAGTTGACCCATTTCGGAACATCAAAGATGCTCGGTGTACACGTTTTATTGTTCTTCTATGTCAAATTTTATGAGTATAAGCTTCCAAGATTATTTCGATGCCAAAACAGCAACTTTCTATGACAAATCGACAAACCCTTTAAAAGCTCCTCCATAGAGAGAGTTGAGCAACTTCGGACAATCAAAGTTGCTCGGTGTACAATTTTTATTGTTCTTCTATGTTAAATTTTACGAAAATGAGCTTTCAAGATTATTTCAATGCAAAAACACCAACTTTCTATGACAAATGGACAAAACCGTTAAAAGCTCCTCCATAGAGAGAGTTGAGCAACTTCGGACTATCAAAGATGCTCGGTGTGCACGTTTTATTGTTCATCTACTTCGAATTTTATAAACACAAACTTTCTATGACAAATGGACAAAACCGTTAAAAGCTCCTCCATAGAGAGAGTTGAGCAACTTCGGAATATCGAAGTTGCTCGGTGTACACTTTTTAATGTTCATCTATGTCAAATTTTTTGAGTATAAGCTTCCAAGATTATTTCGATGGCAAAAGACCAACTTTCTACGACAAATGGACAAAACATTCAAAAGCTCCTCCATAGAGAGAGTTGAGCAACTTCGTACTATCAAAGTTGCTCGGTGTACACTTTTTAATGTTCATCTATGTCAAATTTTATGAGTATAAGCTTCCAAGATTATTTCGATGGCAAAAGACCAACTTTCTACGACAAATGGACAAAACATTCGAAAGCTCCTTCATAGAGAGAGTTGAGCAACTTCGGAACATCAAAGTTGCTCGGTGTACACTTTTTATTGTTCTCCTATATCAAATTTTATGAGTATAAGCTTCCAAGATTATTTCGATGCCAAAACAACAACTTTCTATGACAAATGGACAAAACCTTCAAAAGCTCCCTCCATAGAGAGAGTTGAGCAACTTCGGAACATCAAAGTTGCTCGGTGTACACGTTTTATTGTTCTTCTATGTCAAATTTTATGAGTATAAGCTTCCAAGATTATTTCGATGCGAAAACAACAACTTTCTATGACAAATGTACAAAACCTTCAAAAGCTCCCTCCATAGAGAGAGTTGAGCAACTTCGGACAATCAAAGTTGCTCGGTGTACAATTTTTATTGTTCTTCTATGTTAAATTTTACGAAAATGAGCTTCCAAGATTATTTCAATGCAAAAACACCAACTTTCTATGACAAATGGACAAAACCGTTAAAAGCTCCTCCATAGAGAGAGTTGAGCAACTTCGGACTATCAAATATGCTCGGTGTGCACGTTTTATTGTTCTTCTATGTCGAATTTTCTGAGTATGAGCTTCAAGGATTATTTCGATGCGAAAACACAAACTTTCTATGACAAGTGGACAAAACCGTTAAAAGCTCCTCCAAAGAGAGAGTTGAGCAACTTCGTACCATCAAAGTTGCTCGGTGTACACTTTTTAATGTTCATCTATGTCAAATTTTATGAGTATAAGCTTCCAAGATTATTTCAATGGCAAAAGACCAACTTTCTATGACAAATGGACAAAACATTCAAAAGCTCCTTCATAGAGAGAGTTGAGCAACTTCGGAACATCAAAGTTGCTCGGTGTACACTTTTTATTGTTCTCCTATGTTAAATTTTACGAAAATGAGCTTCCAAGATTATTTCAATGCAAAAACACCAACTTTCTATGACAAATGGACAAAACCGTTAAAAGCTCCTCCATAGAGAGAGTTGAGCAACTTCGGACTATCAAATATGCTCGGTGTGCACGTTTTATTGTTCTTCTATGTCGAATTTTCTGAGTATGAGCTTCAAGGATTATTTCGATGCGAAAACACAAACTTTCTATGACAAGTGGACAAAACCGTTAAAAGCTCCTCCAAAGAGAGAGTTGAGCAACTTCGTACTATCAAAGTTGCTCGGTGTACACTTTTTAATGTTCATCTATGTCAAATTTTATGAGTATAAGCTTCCAAGATTTTTTCGATGGCAAAAGACCAACTTTCTACGACAAATGGACAAAACATTCAAAAGCTCCTTCATAGAGAGAGTTGAGCAACTTCGGAACATCAAAGTTGCTCGGTGTACACTTTTTATTGTTCTCCTTTGTCAAATTTTATGAGTATAAGCTTCCAAGATTATTTCGATACCAAAACAACAACTTTCTATGACAAATGGACAAAACCTTCAAAATCTCCCTCCATAGAGAGAGTTCAGCAACTTCGGAACATCAAAGTTGCTCGGTGTACACGTTTTATTGTTCTTCTATGTCAAATTTTATGAGTATAAGCTTCCAAGATTATTTCAATACCAAAACAACAACTTTCTATGACAAATGTACAAAACCTTCAAAAGCTCCCTCCATAGAGAGAGTTGAGCAACTTCGGACAATCAAAGTTGCTCGATGTACACTTTTTATTGTTTTTCTGTATCAAATTTCATGAGTATAAGCTTCCTAGATTATTTCGATGGCAAAACAACAACTTTCTATGATAAATGGACAATACCTTGAAAAGCTCCTCCATATAGAGAATTGAGCAACTTCGGAACAAAAAAGTTGCTCGGTGTACACTTTTTAATGTTCTTCTATGTCAAATTTTATGAGTATAAGCTTCCAAGATTATTTCGATGGCAAAAGACCAACTTTCTATGACAAATGGAAAAACATTCAAAAGCTCCTCCATAGAGAGAGTTGGGCAACTTCGGAACAACAAAGTTGCTCGGTGTACACTTTTTAATGTTCTTCTATGTCAAATTTTATGAGTATAAGCTTCCTAGATTATTTCGATGCCAAAATCCCAAGTTTCTATGACAAATGGATAAAACAGTTAAAAGCTCCTTCATAGAGAGAGTTGACCCATTTCGGAACATCAAAGATGCTCGGTGTACACGTTTTATTGTTCTTCTATGTCAAATTTTATGAGTATAAGCTTCCAAGATTATTTCGATGCCAAAACAGCAACTTTCTATGACAAATCAACAAACCCTTTAAAAGCTCCTCCATAGAGAGAGTTGAGCAACTTCGGACAATCAAAGTTGCTCGGTGTACAATTTTTATTGTTCTTCTATGTTAAATTTTACGAAAATGAGCTTTCAAGATTATTTCAATGCAAAAACACCAACTTTCTATGACAAATGGACAAAACCGTTAAAAGCTCCTCCATAGAGAGAGTTGAGCAACTTCGGACTATCAAAGATGCTCGGTGTGCACGTTTTATTGTTCATCTACTTCGAATTTTATAAACACAAACTTTCTATGACAAATGGACAAAACCGTTAAAAGCTCCTCCATAGAGAGAGTTGAGCAACTTCGGACTATCGAAGTTGCTCGGTGTACACTTTTTAATGTTCATCTATGTCAAATTTTTTGAGTATAAGCTTCCAAGATTATTTCGATGGCAAAAGACCATCTTTCTACGACAAATGGACAAAACATTCAAAAGCTCCTCCATAGAGAGAGTTGAGCAACTTCGTACTATCAAAGTTGCTCGGTGTACACTTTTTAATGTTCATCTATGTCAAATTTTATGAGTATAAGCTTCCAAGATTATTTCGATGGCAAAAGACCAACTTTCTACGACAAATGGACAAAACATTCGAAAGCTCCTTCATAGAGAGAGTTGAGCAACTTCGGAACATCAAAGTTGCTCGGTGTACACTTTTTATTGTTCTCCTATATCAAATTTTATGAGTATAAGCTTCCAAGATTATTTCGATGCCAAAACAACAACTTTCTATGACAAATGGACAAAACCTTCAAAAGCTCCCTCCATAGAGAGAGTTGAGCAACTTCGGAACATCAAAGTTGCTCGGTGTACACGTTTTATTGTTCTTCTATGTCAAATTTTATGAGTATAAGCTTCCAAGATTATTTCGATACCAAAACAACAACTTTCTATGACAAATGGACAAAACCTTCAAAATCTCCCTCCATAGAGAGAGTTCAGCAACTTCGGAACATCAAAGTTGCTCGGTGTACACATTTTATTGTTCTTCTATGTCAAATTTTATGAGTATAAGCTTCCAAGATTATTTCAATACCAAAACAACAACTTTCTATGACAAATGTACAAAACCTTCAAAAGCTCCCTCCATAGAGAGAGTTGAGCAACTTCGGACAATCAAAGTTGCTCGATGTACACTTTTTATTGTTTTTCTGTATCAAATTTCATGAGTATAAGCTTCCTAGATTATTTCGATGGCAAAACAACAACTTTCTATGATAAATGGACAATACCTTGAAAAGCTCCTCCATATAGAGAATTGAGCAACTTCGGAACAAAAAAGTTGCTCGGTGTACACTTTTTAATGTTCTTCTATGTCAAATTTTATGAGTATAAGCTTCCAAGATTATTTCGATGGCAAAAGACCAACTTTCTATGACAAATGGAAAAACATTCAAAAGCTCCTCCATAGAGAGAGTTGGGCAACTTCGGAACAACAAAGTTGCTCGGTGTACACTTTTTAATGTTCTTCTATGTCAAATTTTATGAGTATAAGCTTCCTAGATTATTTCGATGCCAAAATCCCAAGTTTCTATGACAAATGGATAAAACAGTTAAAAGCTCCTTCATAGAGAGAGTTGACCCATTTCGGAACATCAAAGATGCTCGGTGTACACGTTTTATTGTTCTTCTATGTCAAATTTTATGAGTATAAGCTTCCAAGATTATTTCGATGCCAAAACAGCAACTTTCTATGACAAATCAACAAACCCTTTAAAAGCTCCTCCATAGAGAGAGTTGAGCAACTTCGGACAATCAAAGTTGCTCGGTGTACAATTTTTATTGTTCTTCTATGTTAAATTTTACGAAAATGAGCTTTCAAGATTATTTCAATGCAAAAACACCAACTTTCTATGACAAATGGACAAAACCGTTAAAAGCTCCTCCATAGAGAGAGTTGAGCAACTTCGGACTATCAAAGATGCTCGGTGTGCACGTTTTATTGTTCATCTACTTCGAATTTTATAAACACAAACTTTCTATGACAAATGGACAAAACCGTTAAAAGCTCCTCCATAGAGAGAGTTGAGCAACTTCGGACTATCGAAGTTGCTCGGTGTACACTTTTTAATGTTCATCTATGTCAAATTTTTTGAGTATAAGCTTCCAAGATTATTTCGATGGCAAAAGACCATCTTTCTACGACAAATGGACAAAACATTCAAAAGCTCCTCCATAGAGAGAGTTGAGCAACTTCGTACTATCAAAGTTGCTCGGTGTACACTTTTTAATGTTCATCTATGTCAAATTTTATGAGTATAAGCTTCCAAGATTATTTCGATGGCAAAAGACCAACTTTCTACGACAAATGGACAAAACATTCGAAAGCTCCTTCATAGAGAGAGTTGAGCAACTTCGGAACATCAAAGTTGCTCGGTGTACACTTTTTATTGTTCTCCTATATCAAATTTTATGAGTATAAGCTTCCAAGATTATTTCGATGCCAAAACAACAACTTTCTATGACAAATGGACAAAACCTTCAAAAGCTCCCTCCATAGAGAGAGTTGAGCAACTTCGGAACATCAAAGTTGCTCGGTGTACACGTTTTATTGTTCTTCTATGTCAAATTTTATGAGTATAAGCTTCCAAGATTATTTCGATACCAAAACAACAACTTTCTATGACAAATGGACAAAACCTTCAAAATCTCCCTCCATAGAGAGAGTTCAGCAACTTCGGAACATCAAAGTTGCTCGGTGTACACATTTTATTGTTCTTCTATGTCAAATTTTATGAGTATAAGCTTCCAAGATTATTTCAATACCAAAACAACAACTTTCTATGACAAATGTACAAAACCTTCAAAAGCTCCCTCCATAGAGAGAGTTGAGCAACTTCGGACAATCAAAGTTGCTCGATGTACACTTTTTATTGTTTTTCTGTATCAAATTTCATGAGTATAAGCTTCCTAGATTATTTCGATGGCAAAACAACAACTTTCTATGATAAATGGACAATACCTTGAAAAGCTCCTCCATATAGAGAATTGAGCAACTTCGGAACAAAAAAGTTGCTCGGTGTACACTTTTTAATGTTCTTCTATGTCAAATTTTATGAGTATAAGCTTCCAAGATTATTTCGATGGCAAAAGACCAACTTTCTATGACAAATGGAAAAACATTCAAAAGCTCCTCCATAGAGAGAGTTGGGCAACTTCGGAACAACAAAGTTGCTCGGTGTACACTTTTTAATGTTCTTCTATGTCAAATTTTATGAGTATAAGCTTCCTAGATTATTTCGATGCCAAAATCCCAAGTTTCTATGACAAATGGATAAAACAGTTAAAAGCTCCTTCATAGAGAGAGTTGACCCATTTCGGAACATCAAAGATGCTCGGTGTACACGTTTTATTGTTCTTCTATGTCAAATTTTATGAGTATAAGCTTCCAAGATTATTTCGATGCCAAAACAGCAACTTTCTATGACAAATCAACAAACCCTTTAAAAGCTCCTCCATAGAGAGAGTTGAGCAACTTCGGACAATCAAAGTTGCTCGGTGTACAATTTTTATTGTTCTTCTATGTTAAATTTTACGAAAATGAGCTTTCAAGATTATTTCAATGCAAAAACACCAACTTTCTATGACAAATGGACAAAACCGTTAAAAGCTCCTCCATAGAGAGAGTTGAGCAACTTCGGACTATCAAAGATGCTCGGTGTGCACGTTTTATTGTTCATCTACTTCGAATTTTATAAACACAAACTTTCTATGACAAATGGACAAAACCGTTAAAAGCTCCTCCATAGAGAGAGTTGAGCAACTTCGGACTATCGAAGTTGCTCGGTGTACACTTTTTAATGTTCATCTATGTCAAATTTTTTGAGTATAAGCTTCCAAGATTATTTCGATGGCAAAAGACCATCTTTCTACGACAAATGGACAAAACATTCAAAAGCTCCTCCATAGAGAGAGTTGAGCAACTTCGTACTATCAAAGTTGCTCGGTGTACACTTTTTAATGTTCATCTATGTCAAATTTTATGAGTATAAGCTTCCAAGATTATTTCGATGGCAAAAGACCAACTTTCTACGACAAATGGACAAAACATTCGAAAGCTCCTTCATAGAGAGAGTTGAGCAACTTCGGAACATCAAAGTTGCTCGGTGTACACTTTTTATTGTTCTCCTATATCAAATTTTATGAGTATAAGCTTCCAAGATTATTTCGATGCCAAAACAACAACTTTCTATGACAAATGGACAAAACCTTCAAAAGCTCCCTCCATAGAGAGAGTTGAGCAACTTCGGAACATCAAAGTTGCTCGGTGTACACGTTTTATTGTTCTTCTATGTCAAATTTTATGAGTATAAGCTTCCAAGATTATTTCGATGCGAAAACAACAACTTTCTATGACAAATGTACAAAACCTTCAAAAGCTCCCTCCATAGAGAGAGTTGAGCAACTTCGGACAATCAAAGTTGCTCGGTGTACAATTTTTATTGTTCTTCTATGTTAAATTTTACGAAAATGAGCTTCCAAGATTATTTCAATGCAAAAACACCAACTTTCTATGACAAATGGACAAAACCGTTAAAAGCTCCTCCATAGAGAGAGTTGAGCAACTTCGGACTATCAAATATGCTCGGTGTGCACGTTTTATTGTTCTTCTATGTCGAATTTTCTGAGTATGAGCTTCAAGGATTATTTCGATGCGAAAACACAAACTTTCTATGACAAGTGGACAAAACCGTTAAAAGCTCCTCCAAAGAGAGAGTTGAGCAACTTCGTACCATCAAAGTTGCTCGGTGTACACTTTTTAATGTTCATCTATGTCAAATTTTATGAGTATAAGCTTCCAAGATTATTTCAATGGCAAAAGACCAACTTTCTATGACAAATGGACAAAACATTCAAAAGCTCCTTCATAGAGAGAGTTGAGCAACTTCGGAACATCAAAGTTGCTCGGTGTACACTTTTTACTGTTCTCCTATGTTAAATTTTACGAAAATGAGCTTCCAAGATTATTTCAATGCAAAAACACCAACTTTCTATGACAAATGGACAAAACCGTTAAAAGCTCCTCCATAGAGAGAGTTGAGCAACTTCGGACTATCAAATATGCTCGGTGTGCACGTTTTATTGTTCTTCTATGTCGAATTTTCTGAGTATGAGCTTCAAGGATTATTTCGATGCGAAAACACAAACTTTCTATGACAAGTGGACAAAACCGTTAAAAGCTCCTCCAAAGAGAGAGTTGAGCAACTTCGTACTATCAAAGTTGCTCGGTGTACACTTTTTAATGTTCATCTATGTCAAATTTTATGAGTATAAGCTTCCAAGATTATTTCGATGGCAAAAGACCAACTTTCTACGACAAATGGACAAAACATTCAAAAGCTCCTTCATAGAGAGAGTTGAGCAACTTCGGAACATCAAAGTTGCTCGGTGTACACTTTTTATTGTTCTCCTTTGTCAAATTTTATGAGTATAAGCTTCCAAGATTATTTCGATACCAAAACAACAACTTTCTATGACAAATGGACAAAACCTTCAAAATCTCCCTCCATAGAGAGAGTTCAGCAACTTCGGAACATCAAAGTTGCTCGGTGTACACGTTTTATTGTTCTTCTATGTCAAATTTTATGAGTATAAGCTTCCAAGATTATTTCGATGCGAAAACAACAACTTTCTATGACAAATGTACAAAACCTTCAAAAGCTCCCTCCATAGAGAGAGTTGAGCAACTTCGGACAATCAAAGTTGCTCGGTGTACAATTTTTATTGTTCTTCTATGTTAAATTTTACGAAAATGAGCTTCCAAGATTATTTCAATGCAAAAACACCAACTTTCTATGACAAATGGACAAAACCGTTAAAAGCTCCTCCATAGAGAGAGTTGAGCAACTTCGGACTATCAAATATGCTCGGTGTGCACGTTTTATTGTTCTTCTATGTCGAATTTTCTGAGTATGAGCTTCAAGGATTATTTCGATGCGAAAACACAAACTTTCTATGACAAGTGGACAAAACCGTTAAAAGCTCCTCCAAAGAGAGAGTTGAGCAACTTCGTACTATCAAAGTTGCTCGGTGTACACTTTTTAATGTTCATCTATGTCAAATTTTATGAGTATAAGCTTCCAAGATTATTTCAATGGCAAAAGACCAACTTTCTATGACAAATGGACAAAACATTCAAAAGCTCCTTCATAGAGAGAGTTGAGCAACTTCGGAACATCAAAGTTGCTCGGTGTACACTTTTTATTGTTCTCCTATGTCAAATTTTATGAGTATAAGCTTCCAAGATTATTTCGATGGCAAAAGACCAACTTTCTATGACAAATAGAAAAAACATTCAAAAGCTCCTCCATAGAGAGAGTTGAGCAACTTCGGAACATCAAAGTTGCTCGGTGTACACGTTTTATTGTTCTTCTATGTCAAATTTTATGAGTATAAGCTTTCAAGATTATTTCGATGCCAAAACAACAACTTTCTATGACAAATGGACAAAACCTTCAAAAGCTCCCTCCAAAGAGAGAGTTGAGCAACTTCGGACAATCAAAGTTGCTCGGTGTACACTTTTTATTGTTCTTCTATATCGAATTTCATGAGTATAAGCTTCCTAGATTATTTCGATGCCAAAATCCCAAGTTTCTATGACAAATGGAGAAAACTGTTAAAGGCTCCTTCATAGAGAGAGTTGACCAATTTCGGACCATCAAAGATGCTCGGTGTACACGTTTTATTGTTCTTCTATGTCAAATTTTATGAGTATAAGCTTCCAAGATTATTTCGATGACCAAACAACAACTTTCTATGACAAATGGACAAAACCTTCAAAAGCTCCTCCATAGAGAGAGTTGAGCAACTTCGAAACATCCAAGTTGCTCGGTTGACACTTTTTATTGTTCTTCTATGTCAAATTTTATGAGTATAAGCATCCGAGATTATTTCGATGCCAAAATCCCAAGTTTCTATTACAAATGGATAAAACAGTTAAAAGCTCCTTCATAGAGAGAGTTGACCCATTTCGGATCATCAAAGATGCTCGATGTACACGTTTTATTGTTCTTCTATGTCAAATTTTATGAGTATAAGCTTCCAAGATTATTTCGATGCCAAAACAGCAACTTTCTATGACAAATGGACAAAACCGTTAAAAGCTCCTCCATAGAGAGAGTTGAGCAACTTCGGACTATCAAAGATGCTCGGTGTGCACGTTTTATTGTTCATCTACTTCGAATTTTATGAGTATGAGCTTCCAGGATTATTTCGATGCGAAAACACAAACTTTCTATGACAAATGGTCAAAACCGTTAAAAGCTCCTCCATAGAGAGAGTTGAGCAACTTCGGACTATCGAAGTTGCTCGGTGTACACTTTTTAATGTTCATCTATGTCAAATTTTTTGAGCATAAGCTTCCAAGATTATTTCGATGGCAAAAGACCAATTTTCTACGACAAATGGACAAAACATTCAAAAGCTCCTCCATAGAGAGAGTTGAGCAACTTCGTACTATCAAAGTTGCTCGGTGTACACTTTTTAATGTTCATCTATGTCAAATTTTATGAGTATAAGCTTCCAAGATTATTTCGATGGCAAAAGACCAACTTTCTACGACAAATGGACAAAACATTCAAAAGCTCCTTCATAGAGAGAGTTGAGCAACTTCGGAACATCAAAGTTGCTCGGTGTACACTTTTTATTGTTCTCCTTTGTCAAATTTTATGAGTATAAGCTTCCAAGATTATTTCGATGCCAAAACAACAACTTTCTATGACAAATGGACAAAACCTTCAAAAGCTCCCTCCATAGAGAGAGTTCAGCAACTTCGGAACATCAAAGTTGCTCGGTGTACACGTTTTATTGTTCTTCTATGTCAAATTTTATGAGTATAAGCTTCCAAGATTATTTCAATACCAAAACAACAACTTTCTATGACAAATGTACAAAACCTTCAAAAGCTCCCTCCATAGAGAAAGTTGAGCAACTTCGGACAATCAAAGTTGCTCGATGTACACTTTTTATTGTTTTTCTATATCAAATTTCATGAGTATAAGCTTCCTAGATTATTTCGATGGGAAAACAACAACTTTCTATGATAAATGGACAATACCTTGAAAAGCTCCTCCATATAGAGAATTGAGCAACTTCGGAACAACAAAGTTGCTCGGTGTACACTTTTTAATGTTCTTCTATGTCAAATTTTATGAGTATAAGCTTCCAAGATTATTTCGATGGCAAAAGACCAACTTTCTATGATAAATGGAAAAACATTCAAAAGCTCCTCCATAGAGAGAGTTGGGCAACTTCGGAACAACAAAGTTGCTCGGTGTACACTTTTTAATGTTCTTCTATGTCAAATTTTATGAGTATAAGCTTCCTAGATTATTTCGATGCCAAAATCCCAAGTTTCTATGACAAATGGATAAAACAGTTAAAAGCTCCTTCATAGAGAGAGTTGACCCATTTCGGAACATCAAAGATGCTCGGTGTACACGTTTTATTGTTCTTCTATGTCAAATTTTATGAGTATAAGCTTCCAAGATTATTTCGATGCCAAAACAGCAACTTTCTATGACAAATCGACAAACCCTTTAAAAGCTCCTCCATAGAGAGAGTTGAGCAACTTCGGACAATCAAAGTTGCTCGGTGTACAATTTTTATTGTTCTTCTATGTTAAATTTTACGAAAATGAGCTTTCAAGATTATTTCAATGCAAAAACACCAACTTTCTATGACAAATGGACAAAACCGTTAAAAGCTCCTCCATAGAGAGAGTTGAGCAACTTCGGACTATCAAAGATGCTCGGTGTGCACGTTTTATTGTTCTTCTATGTCGAATTTTCTGAGTATGAGCTTCAAGAATTATTTCGATGCGAAAACACAAACTTTCTATGACAAGTGGACAAAACCGTTAAAAGCTCCTCCAAAGAGAGAGTTGAGCAACTTCGTACTATCAAAGTTGCTCGGTGTACACTTTTTAATGTTCATCTATGTCAAATTTTATGAGTATAAGCTTCCAAGATTATTTCAATGGCAAAAGACCAACTTTCTACGACAAATGGACAAAACATTCAAAAGCTCCTTCATAGAGAGAGTTGAGCAACTTCGGAACATCAAAGTTGCTCGGTGTACACTTTTTATTGTTCTCCTATGTCAAATTTTATGAGTATAAGCTTCCAAGATTATTTCGATGGCAAAAGACCAACTTTCTATGACAAATGGAAAAAACATTCAAAAGCTCCTCCATAGAGAGAGTTGAGCAACTTCGGAACATCAAAGTTACTCGGTGTACACGTTTTATTGTTCTTCTATGTCAAATTTTATGAGTATAAGCTTTCAAGATTATTTCGATGCCAAAACAACAACTTTCTATGACAAATGGACAAAACCTTCAAAAGCTCCCTCCATAGAGAGAGTTGAGCAACTTCGGACAATCAAAGTTGCTCGGTGTACACTTTTTATTGTTCTTCTATATCGAATTTCATGAGTATAAGCTTCCTAGATTATTTCGATGCCAAAATCTCAAGTTTCTATGACAAATGGAGAAAACCGTTAAAGGCTCCTTCATAGAGAGAGTTGACCAATTTCGGACCATCAAAGATGCTCGGTGTACACGTTTTATTGTTCTTCTATGTCAAATTTTATGAGTATAAGCTTCCAAGATTATTTCGATGACAAAACAACAACTTTCTATGACAAATGGACAAAACCTTCAAAAGCTCCTCCATAGAGAGAGTTGAGCAACTTCGAAACATCCAAGTTGCTCGGTTGACACTTTTTATTGTTCTTCTATGTCAAATTTTATGAGAATAAGCTTTCGAGATTATTTCGATGCCAAAATCCCAAGTTTCTATTACAAATGGATAAAACAGTTAAAAGCATCTTCATAGAGAGAGTTGACCCATTTCGGACCATCAAAGATGCTCGGTGTACACGTTTTATTGTTCTTCTATGTCAAATTTTATGAGTATAAGCTTCCAAGATTATTTCGATGCCAAAACAGCAACTTTCTATGACAAATGGAAAAAACCGTTAAAAGCTCCTCCATAGAGAGAGTTGAGCAACTTCGGACTATCAAAGATGCTCGGTGTGCACGTTTTATTGTTCTTCTATGTCGAATTTTATGAGTATGAACTTCCATGATTATTTCGATGCCAAAACAACAACTTTCTATGACAAATGTACAAAACCTTCAAAAGCTCCCTCCATAGAGAGAGTTGAGCAACTTCGGACAATCAAAGTTGCTCGATGTACACTTTTTATTGTTTTTCTATATCAAATTTCATGAGTATAAGCTTCCTAGATTATTTCGATGGCAAAACAACAACTTTCTATGATAAATGGACAATACCTTGAAAAGCTCCTCCATATAGAGAATTGAGCAACTTCGGAACAACAAAGTTGCTCGGTGTACACTTTTTAATGTTCTTCTATGTCAAATTTTATGAGTATAAGCTTCCAAGATTATTTCGATGGCAAAAGACCAACTTTCTATGACAAATGGAAAAACATTCAAAAGCTCCTCCATAGAGAGAGTTGGGCAACTTCGGAACAACAAAGTTGCTCGGTGTACACTTTTTAATGTTCTTCTATGTCAAATTTTATGAGTATAAGCTTCCTAGATTATTTCGATGCCAAAATCCCAAGTTTCTATGACAAATGGATAAAACAATTAAAAGCTCCTTCATAGAGAGAGTTGACCCATTTCGGAACATCAAAGATGCTCGGTGTACACGTTTTATTGTTCTTCTATGTCAAATTTTATGAGTATAAGCTTCCAAGATTATTTCGATGCCAAAACAGCAACTTTCTATGACAAATCGACAAACCCTTTAAAAGCTCCTCTATAGAGAGAGTTGAGCAACTTCGGACAATCAAAGTTGCTCGGTGTGCACGTTTTATTGTTCTTCTATGTCGAATTTTATGAGTATGAACTTGCATGATTATTTCGATGCCAAAACAACAACTTTCTATGACAAATGTACAAAACCTTCAAAAGCTCCCTCCATAGAGAGAGTTGAGCAACTTCGGACAATCAAAGTTGCTCGATGTACACTTTTTATTGTTCTTCTATATCAAATTACATGAGTATAAGCTTCCTAGATTATTTCGATGGCAAAACAACAACTTTCTATGATAAATGGACAATACCTTGAAAAGCTCCTCCATATAGAGAATTGAGCAACTTCGGAACAACAAAGTTGCTCGGTGTACACTTTTTAATGTTCTTCTATGTCAAATTTTATGAGTATAAGCTTCCAAGATTATTTCGATGGCAAAAGACCAACTTTCTATGACAAATAGAAAAACATTCAAAAGCTCGTCCATAGAGAGAGTTGGGCAACTTCGGAACAACAAAGTTGCTCGGTGTACACTTTTTAATGTTCTTCTATGTCAAATTTTATGAGTATAAGCTTCCTAGATTATTTCGATGCCAAAATCCCAAGTTTCTGTGACGAATGGATAAAACAATTAAAAGCTCCTTCATAGAGAGAGTTGACCCATTTCGGAACATCAAAGATGCTCGGTGTACACGTTTTATTGTTCTTCTATGTCAAATTTTATGAGTATAAGCTTCCAAGATTATTTCGATGCCAAAACAGCAACTTTCTATGACAAATCGACAAACCCTTTAAAAGCTCCTCCATAGAGAGAGTTGAGCAACTTCGGACAATCAAAGTTGCTCGGTGTACAATTTTTATTGTTCTTCTATGTTAAATTTTACGAAAATGAGCTTTCAAGATTATTTCAATGCAAAAACACCAACTTTCTATGACAAATGGACAAAACCGTTAAAAGCTCCTCCATAGAGAGAGTTGAGCAACTTCGGACTATCAAAGATGCTCGGTGTGCACGTTTTATTGTTCTTCTATGTCGAATTTTCTGAGTATGAGCTTCAAGGATTATTTCGATGCGAAAACACAAACTTTCTATGACAAGTGGACAAAACCGTTAAAAGCTCCTCCAAAGAGAGAGTTGAGCAACTTCGTACTATCAAAGTTGCTCGGTGTACACTTTTTAATGTTCATCTATGTCAAATTTTATGAGTATAAGCTTCCAGGATTATTTCAATGGCAAAAGACCAACTTTCTACGACAAATGGACAAAACATTCAAAAGCTCCTTCATAGAGAGAGTTGACCAATTTCGGACCATCAAAGATGCTCGGTGTACACGTTTTATTGTTCTTCTATGTCAAATTTTATGAGTATAAGCTTCCAAGATTATTTCGATGACAAAACAACAACTTTCTATGACAAATGGACAAAACCTTCAAAAGCTCCTCCATAGAGAGAGTTGAGCAACTTCGAAACATCCAAGTTGCTCGGTTGACAATTTTTATTGTTCTTCTATGTCAAATTTTATGAGTATAAGCTTCCGAGATTATTTCGATGCCAAAATCCCAAGTTTCTATTACAAATGGATAAAACAGTTAAAAGCTCCTTCATAGAGAGAGTTGACCAATTTCGGACCATCAAAGATGCTCGGTGTACACGTTTTATTGTTCTTCTATGTCAAATTTTATGAGTATAAGCTTCCAAGATTATTTCGATGACCAAACAACAACTTTCTATGACAAATGGACAAAACCTTCAAAAGCTCCTCCATAGAGAGAGTTGAGCAACTTCGAAACATCCAAGTTGCTCGGTTGACACTTTTTATTGTTCTTCTATGTCAAATTTTATGAGTATAAGCTTCCTAGATTATTTGGATGCCAAAATACCAAGTTTCTATGACAAATGGATAAAACAGTTAAAATCTCCTTCATAGAGAGAGTTGACCCATTTCGGAACATCAAAAATGCTCGGTGTACACGTTTTATTGTTCATCTATGTCAAATTTTATGAGTATAAGCTTCCAAGATTATTTCGATGCCAAAACAGCAACTTTCTATGACAAATCGACAAACCCGTTAAAAGCTCCTCCATAGAGAGAGTTGAGCAACTTCGGACAATCAAAGTTGCTCGGTGTACAATTTTTATTGTTCTTCTATGTTAAATTTTACGAAAATGAGCTTCCAAGATTATTTCGATGCAAAAACACCAACTTTCTATGACAAATGGACAAAACCGTTAAAAGCTCCTCCAAAGAGAGAGTTGAGTCAATTCGTACTATCAAAGTTGCTCGGTGTACACTTTTTAATATTTATCTATGTCAAATTTTATGAGTATAAGCTTCCAAGATTATTTCAATGGCAAAAGACCAACTTTCTACAACAAATGGACAAAACATTCAAAAGCTCCTTCATAGAGAGAGTTGAGCAACTTCGGAACATCAAAGTTGCTCGGTGTACACTTTTTATTGTTCTCCTATGTCAAATTTTATGAGTATAAGCTTCCAAGATTATTTCGATGGCAAAAGACCAACTTTCTATGACAAATGGAAAAAACATTCAAAAGCTCCACCATAGAGAGAGTTGAGCAACTTGGGAACATCAAAGTTGCTCGGTGTACACGTTTTATTGTTCTTCTATGTCAAATTTTATGAGTATAAGCTTTCAAGATTATTTCGATGCCTAAACAACAACTTTCTGTGACAAATGGACAAAACCTTCAAAAGCTCCCTCCATAGAGAGAGTTGAGCAACTTCGGACAATCAAAGTTTCTCGGTGTACACTTTTTATTGTTCTTCTATATCGAATTTCATGAGTATAAGCTTCCTAGATTATTTCGATGCCAAAATCCCAAGTTTCTATGACAAATGGAGAAAACTGTTAAAGGCTCCTTCATAGAGAGAGTTGACCAATTTCGGACCATCAAAGATGCTCGGTGTACACGTTTTATTGTTCTTCTATGTCAAATTTTATGAGTATAAGCTTCCAAGATTATTTCGATGACAAAACAACAACTTTCTATGACAAATGGACAAAACCTTCAAAAGCTCCTCCATAGAAAGAGTTGAGCAACTTCGAAACATCCAATTTGCTCGGTTGACACTTTTTATTGTTCTTCTATGTCAAATTACATGAGTATAAGCTTCCTAGATTATTTCGATGGCAAAACAACAACTTTCTATGATAAATGGACAATACCTTGAAAAGCTCCTCCATATAGAGAATTGAGCAACTTCGGAACAACAAAGTTGCTCGGTGTACACTTTTTAATGTTCTTCTATGTCAAATTTTATGAGTATAAGCTTCCAAGATTATTTCGATGGCAAAAGACCAACTTTCTATGACAAATAGAAAAACATTCAAAAGCTCGTCCATAGAGAGAGTTGGGCAACTTCGGAACAACAAAGTTGTTCGGTGTACACTTTTTAATGTTCTTCTATGTCAAATTTTATGAGTATAAGCTTCCTAGATTATTTCGATGCCAAAATCCCAAGTTTCTGTGACGAATGGATAAAACAATTAAAAGCTCCTTCATAGAGAGAGTTGACCCATTTCGGAACATCAAAGATGCTCGGTGTACACGTTTTATTGTTCTTCTATGTCAAATTTTATGAGTATAAGCTTCCAAGATTATTTCGATGCCAAAACAGCAACTTTCTATGACAAATCGACAAACCCTTTAAAAGCTCCTCCATAGAGAGAGTTGAGCAACTTCGGACAATCAAAGTTGCTCGGTGTACAATTTTTATTGTTCTTCTATGTTAAATTTTACGAAAATGAGCTTTCAAGATTATTTCAATGCAAAAACACCAACTTTCTATGACAAATGGACAAAACCGTTAAAAGCTCCTCCATAGAGAGAGTTGAGCAACTTCGGACTATCAAAGATGCTCGGTGTGCACGTTTTATTGTTCTTCTATGTCGAATTTTCTGAGTATGAGCTTCAAGGATTATTTCGATGCGAAAACACAAACTTTCTATGACAAGTGGACAAAACCGTTAAAAGCTCCTCCAAAGAGAGAGTTGAGCAACTTCGTACTATCAAAGTTGCTCGGTGTACACTTTTTAATGTTCATCTATGTCAAATTTTATGAGTATAAGCTTCCAGGATTATTTCAATGGCAAAAGACCAACTTTCTACGACAAATGGACAAAACATTCAAAAGCTCCTTCATAGAGAGAGTTGACCAATTTCGGACCATCAAAGATGCTCGGTGTACACGTTTTATTGTTCTTCTATGTCAAATTTTATGAGTATAAGCTTCCAAGATTATTTCGATGACAAAACAACAACTTTCTATGACAAATGGACAAAACCTTCAAAAGCTCCTCCATAGAGAGAGTTGAGCAACTTCGAAACATCCAAGTTGCTCGGTTGACAATTTTTATTGTTCTTCTATGTCAAATTTTATGAGTATAAGCTTCCGAGATTATTTCGATGCCAAAATCCCAAGTTTCTATTACAAATGGATAAAACAGTTAAAAGCTCCTTCATAGAGAGAGTTGACCAATTTCGGACCATCAAAGATGCTCGGTGTACACGTTTTATTGTTCTTCTATGTCAAATTTTATGAGTATAAGCTTCCAAGATTATTTCGATGACCAAACAACAACTTTCTATGACAAATGGACAAAACCTTCAAAAGCTCCTCCATAGAGAGAGTTGAGCAACTTCGAAACATCCAAGTTGCTCGGTTGACACTTTTTATTGTTCTTCTATGTCAAATTTTATGAGTATAAGCTTCCTAGATTATTTGGATGCCAAAATACCAAGTTTCTATGACAAATGGATAAAACAGTTAAAATCTCCTTCATAGAGAGAGTTGACCCATTTCGGAACATCAAAAATGCTCGGTGTACACGTTTTATTGTTCATCTATGTCAAATTTTATGAGTATAAGCTTCCAAGATTATTTCGATGCCAAAACAGCAACTTTCTATGACAAATCGACAAACCCGTTAAAAGCTCCTCCATAGAGAGAGTTGAGCAACTTCGGACAATCAAAGTTGCTCGGTGTACAATTTTTATTGTTCTTCTATGTTAAATTTTACGAAAATGAGCTTCCAAGATTATTTCGATGCAAAAACACCAACTTTCTATGACAAATGGACAAAACCGTTAAAAGCTCCTCCAAAGAGAGAGTTGAGTCAATTCGTACTATCAAAGTTGCTCGGTGTACACTTTTTAATATTTATCTATGTCAAATTTTATGAGTATAAGCTTCCAAGATTATTTCAATGGCAAAAGACCAACTTTCTACAACAAATGGACAAAACATTCAAAAGCTCCTTCATAGAGAGAGTTGAGCAACTTCGGAACATCAAAGTTGCTCGGTGTACACTTTTTATTGTTCTCCTATGTCAAATTTTATGAGTATAAGCTTCCAAGATTATTTCGATGGCAAAAGACCAACTTTCTATGACAAATGGAAAAAACATTCAAAAGCTCCACCATAGAGAGAGTTGAGCAACTTGGGAACATCAAAGTTGCTCGGTGTACACGTTTTATTGTTCTTCTATGTCAAATTTTATGAGTATAAGCTTTCAAGATTATTTCGATGCCTAAACAACAACTTTCTGTGACAAATGGACAAAACCTTCAAAAGCTCCCTCCATAGAGAGAGTTGAGCAACTTCGGACAATCAAAGTTTCTCGGTGTACACTTTTTATTGTTCTTCTATATCGAATTTCATGAGTATAAGCTTCCTAGATTATTTCGATGCCAAAATCCCAAGTTTCTATGACAAATGGAGAAAACTGTTAAAGGCTCCTTCATAGAGAGAGTTGACCAATTTCGGACCATCAAAGATGCTCGGTGTACACGTTTTATTGTTCTTCTATGTCAAATTTTATGAGTATAAGCTTCCAAGATTATTTCGATGACAAAACAACAACTTTCTATGACAAATGGACAAAACCTTCAAAAGCTCCTCCATAGAAAGAGTTGAGCAACTTCGAAACATCCAATTTGCTCGGTTGACACTTTTTATTGTTCTTCTATGTCAAATTTTATGATTATAAGCTTCCGAGATTATTTCGATGCCAAAATCCCAAGTTTCTATTACAAATGGATAAAACAGTTAAAAGCTCCTTCATAGAGAGAGTTGACCCATTTGGGACCATCAAAGATGCTCGGTGTACACGTTTTATTGTTCTTCTATGTCAAA
Organism: Euonymus europaeus; assembly: GCA_963580455.1. Lineage (NCBI taxonomy): Eukaryota > Viridiplantae > Streptophyta > Magnoliopsida > Celastrales > Celastraceae > Euonymus > Euonymus europaeus. The sequence goes on along the minus strand of OY756967.1, from coordinate 10,768,901 downwards.
TTTTATGAGTATAAGCTTCCAAGATTATTTCGATGCCAAAACAGCAACTTTCTATGACAAATGGACAAAACCGTTAAAAGCTCCTCCATAGAGAGAGTTGAGCAACTTCGGAGTATCAAAGATGCTCGGTGTGCACGTTTTATTGTTCTTCTATTTCGAATTTTATGAGTATGAGCTTCCACGATTATTTCGATGCGAAAACACAAACTTTCTATGACAAATTGACAAAACCGTTAAAAGCTCCTCCATAGAGAGAGTTGAGCAACTTCGGACTATCAAAGTTGCTTGGTGTACACTTTTTAATGTTCATCTATGTCAAATTTTTTGAGTATAAGCTTCCAAGATTATTTCGATGGCAAAAGACCAACTTTCTACGACAAATGGACAAAACATTCAAAAGCTCCTCCATTGAGAGAGTTGAGCAACTTCGTACTATCAAAGTTGCTCGGTGTACACTTTTTAATGTTCATCTATGTCAAATTTTATGAGTATAAGCTTCCAAGATTATATCGATGGCAAAAGACCAACTTTCTACGACAAATGGACAAAACATTCGAAAGCTCCTTCATAGAGAGAGTTGAGCAACTTCGGAACATAAAAGTTGCTCGGTGTACACTTTTTATTGTTCTCCTATGTCAAATTTTATGAGTATAAGCTTCCATAATTATTTCGATGCCAAAACAACAACTTTCTATGACAAATGGACAAAACCTTCAAAAGCTCCCTCCATAGAGAGAGTTGAGCAACTTCGGAACATCAAAGTTGCTCGGTGTACACGTTTTATTGTTCTTCTATGTCAAATTTTATGAGTATAAGCTTCCAAGATTATTTCGATGCCAAAACAACAACTTTCTATGACAAATATACACAACCTTCAAAAGCTCCCTCCATAGAGAGAGTTGAGCAACTTCGGACAATCAAAGTTGCTCGATGTACACTTCTTATTGTTCTTCTATATCAAATTTCATGAGTATAAGCTTCCTAGATTATTTCGATGGCAAAACAACAACTTTCTATGATAAATGGACAATACCTTGAAAAGCTCCTCCATATAGAGAATTGAGCAACTTCGGAACAACAAAGTTGCTCGGTGTACACTTTTTAATGTTCTTCTATGTCAAATTTTATGAGTATAAGCTTCCAAGATTATTTCGATGGCAAAAGACCAACTTTCTATGACAAATGGAAAAACATTCAAAAGCTCCTCCATAGAGAGAGTTGGGCAACTTCGGAACAACAAAGTTGCTCGGTGTACACTTTTTAATGTTCTTCTATATCGAATTTCATGAGTATAAGCTTCCTAGATTATTTCGTTGCCAAAATCCCAAGTTTCTATGACAAATGGAGAAAACTGTTAAAGGCTCCTTCATAGAGAGAGTTGACCAATTTCGGACCATCAAAGATGCTCGGTGTACACGTTTTATTGTTCTTCTATGTCAAATTTTATGAGTATAAGCTTCCAAGATTATTTCGATGACAAAACAACAACTTTCTATGACAAATGGACAAAACCTTCAAAAGCTCCTACATAGAGAGAGTTGAGCAACTTCGAAACATCCAAGTTGCTCGGTTGACACTTTTTATTGTTCTTCTATGTCAAATTTTATGAGTATAAGCTTCCGAGATTATTTCGATGCCAAAATCCCAAGTTTCTATTACAAATGGATAAAACAGTTAAAAGCTCCTTCATAGAGAGAGTTGACCCATTTCGGACCATCAAAGATGCTCGGTGTACACGTTTTATTGTTCTTCTATGTCAAATTTTATGAGTATAAGCTTCCCAGATTATTTCGATGCCAAAACAGCAACTTTCTATGACAAATGGACAAAACCGTTAAAAGCTCCTCCATAGAGAGAGTTGAGCAACTTCGGACTATCAAAGATGCTCGGTGTGCACGTTTTATTGTTCTTCTATGTCGAATTTTATGAGTATGAGCTTCCAGGATTATTTCGATGCGAAAACACAAACTTTCTATGACAAATGGACAAAACCGTTAAAAGCTCATCCATAGAGAGAGTTGAGCAACTTCGGACTATCAAAGTTGCTCGGTGTACACTTTTTAATGTTCATCTATGTCAAATGTTTTGAGTATAAGCTTCCAAGATTATTTCGATGGCAAAAGACCAACTTTCTACGACAAATGGACAAAACATTCAAAAGCTCCTCCATAGAGATAGTTGAGCAACTTCGTACTATCAAAGTTGCTCGGTGTACACTTTTTAATGTTCATCTATGTCAAATTTTATGAGTATAAGCTTCCAAGATTATTTCGATGGCAAAAGACCAACTTTCTACGACAAATGGACAAAACATTCAAAAGCTCCTTCATAGAGAGAGTTGAGCAACTTCGGAACATCAAAGTTGCTCGGTGTACACTTTTTATTGTTCTCCTATATCAAATTTTATGAGTATAAGCTTCCAAGATTATTTCGATGCCAAAACAACAACTTTCTATGACAAATGGACAAAACCTTCAAAAGCTCCCTCCATAGTGAGAGTTGAGCAACTTCGAAATATCCAAGTTGCTCGGTTGACACTTTTTATTGTTCTTCTATGTCAAATTTTATGAGTATAAGCTTCCGAGATTATTTCGATACCAAAATCCCAAGTTTCTATTACAAATGGATAAAACAGTTAAAAGCCCCTTCATAGAGAGAGTTGACCCATTTCGGACCATCAAAGATGCTCGGTGTACACGTTTTATTGTTCTTCTATGTCAAATTTTATGAGTATAAGCTTCCAAGATTATTTCGATGCCAAAACAGCAACTTTCTATGACAAATCGAGAAACCCGTTAAAAGCTCCTCCATAGAGAGAGTTGAGCAACTTCGGACAGTCAAAGTTGCTCGGTGTACACTTTTTATTGTTCTTCTATATCGAATTTCATGAGTATAAGCTTCCTAGATTATTTCGATGCCGAAATCCCAAGTTTCTATGACAAATGGAGAAAACTGTTAAAGGCTCCTTCGTAGAGAGAGTTGACCAATTTCGGACCATCAAAGATGCTCGGTGTACACGTTTTATTGTTCTTCTATGTCAAATTTTATGAGTATAAGCTTCCAAGATTATTTCGATGACCAAACAACAACTTTCTATGACAAATGGACAAAACCTTCAAAAGCTCCTCCATAGAGAGAGTTGAGCAACTTCGAAACATCCAAGTTGCTCGGTTGACACTTTTTATTGTTCTTCTATGTCAAATTTTATGAGTATAAGCTTCCTAGATTATTTGGATGCCAAAATACCAAGTTTCTATGACAAATGGATAAAACAGTTAAAAGCTCCTTCATAGAGAGAGTTGACCCATTTCGGAACATCAAAGATGCTCGGTGTACACGTTTTATTGTTCATCTATGTCAAATTTTATGAGTATAAGCTTCCAAGATTATTTCGATGCCAAAACAGCAACTTTCTATGACAAATCGACAAACCCGTTAAAAGCTCCTCCATAGAGAGAGAGTTGAGCAACTTCGGACAATCAAAGTTGCTCGGTGTACAATTTTTATTGTTCTTCTATGTTAAATTTTACGAAAATGAGCTTCCAAGATTATTTCGATGCAAAAACACCAACTTTCTATGACAAATGGACAAAACCGTTAAAAGCTCCTCCATAGAGAGAGTTGAGCAACTTCGGACTATCAAAGATGCTCGGTGTGCACGTTTTATTGTTCTTCTATGTCGAATTTTCTTAGTATGAGCTTCAAGGATTATTTCGATGCGAAAACACAAACTTTCTATGACAAGTGGACCAAACCGTTAAAAGGTCCTCCAAAGAGAGAGTTGAGCCAATTCGTACTATCAAAGTTGCTCGGTGTACACTTTTTAATATTTATCTATGTCAAATTTTATGAGTATAAGCTTCCAAGATTATTTCAATGGCAAAAGACCAACTTTCTACGACAAATGGACAAAACATTCAAAAGCTCCTTCATAGAGAGAGTTGAGCAACTTCGGAACATCAAAGTTGCTCGGTGTACACTTTTTATTGTTCTCCTATGTCAAATTTTATGAGTATAAGCTTCCAAGATTATTTCGATGCCAAAACAACAACTTTCTATGACAAATGGACAAAACCTTCAAAAGCTCCCTCCATAGAGAGAGTTGAGCAACTTCGGACAATCAAAGTTGCTCGATGTACACTTTTTATTGTTCTTCTATATCAAATTTCGTGAGTATAAGCTTCCTAGATTATTTCGATGGCAAAACAACAACTTTCTATGATAAATGGACAATACCTTGAAAAGCTCCTCCATATAGAGAATTGAGCAACTTCGGAACAACAAAGTTGCTCGGTGTACACTTTTTAATGTTCTTCTCTGTCAAATTTTATGAGTATAAGCTTCCTAGATTATTTCGATGCCAAAATCCCAAGTTTCTATGACAAATGGATAAAACAGTTAAAAGCTCCTTCATAGAGAGTGTTGACCCATTTCGAAACGTAAAAGATGCTCGGTGTACACGTTTTATTGTTCTTCTATGTCAAATTTTATGAGTATAAGCTTCCAAGATTATTTCGATGCCAAAACAACAACTTCCTATGGAAAATCGACAAACCCTTTAAAAGCTCCTCCATAGAGAGAGTTGAGCAACTTCGGACAATCAAAGTTGCTCGGTGTACAATTTTTATTGTTCTTCTATGTTAAATTTTACGAAAATGAGCTTCCAAGATTATTTCAATGCAAAAACACCAACTTTCTATGACAAATGGACAAAACCGTTAAAAGCTCCTTCATAGAGAGAGTTGAGCAACTTCGGACTATCAAAGATGCTCGGTGTGCACGTTTTATTGTTCTTCTATGTCGAATTTTCTAAGTATGAGCTTCAAGGATTATTTCGATGCGAAAACACAAACTTTCTATGACAAGTGGACAAAACCGTTAAAAGCTCCTCTAAAGAGAGAGTTGAGCAACTTCGTACTATCAAAGTTGCTCGGTGTACACTTTTTAATGTTCATCTATGTCAAATTTTATGAGTATAAGCTTCCAAGATTATTTCAATGGCAAAAGACCAACTTTCTACGACAAATGGACAAAACATTCAAAAACTCCTTCATAGAGAGAGTTGAGCAACTTCGGAACATCAAAGTTGCTCGGTGTACAATTTTTATTGTTCTCCTATGTCAAATTTTATGAGTATAAGCTTCCAAGATTATTTAGATGCCAAAACAACAACTTTCTATGACAAATGGACAAAACCTTCAAAAGCTCCCTCCATAGAGAGAGTTGAGCAACTTCGGAACATCAAAGTTGCTCGGTGTACACGTTTTATTGTTCTTCTATGTCAAATTTTATGAGTATAAGCTTCCAAGATTATTTCGATGCCAAAACAACAACTTTCTATGACAAATGTACAAAACCTTCAAAAGCTCCCTCCATAGAGAGAGTTGAGCAACTTCGGACAATCAAAGTTGCTCGATGTACACTTTTTATTGTTCTTCTATATCAAATTTCATGAGTATAAACTTTCTAGATTATTTCGATGGCAAAACAACAACTTTCTATGATAAATGGACAATACCTTGAAAAGCTCCTCCATATAGAGAATTGAGCAACTTCGGAACAACAAAGTTGCTCAGTGTACACTTTTTAATGTTCTTCTATGTCAAATTTTATGAGTATAAGCTTCCAAGATTATTTCGATGGCAAAAGACCAACTTTCTATGACAAATGGAAAAACATTCAAAAGCTCCTCCATAGAGAGAGTTGGGCAACTTCGGAACAACAAAGTTGCTCGGTGTACACTTTTTAATGTTCTTCTATGTCAAATTTTATGAGTATAAGCTTCCTAGATTATTTCGATGCCAAAATCCCAAGTTTCTATGACAAATGGATAAAACAGTTAAAAGCTCCTTCATAGAGAGAGTTGACCCATTTCGGAACATCAAAGATGCTCGGTGTACACGTTTTATTGTTCTTCTATGTCAAATTTTATGAGTATAAGCTTCCAAGATTATTTCGATGCCAAAACAACAACTTCCTATGACAAATCGACAAACCCTTTAAAAGCTCCTCCATAGAGAGAGTTGAGCAACTTCGGACAATCAAAGTTGCTCGGTGTACAATTTTTATTGTTCTTCTATGTTAAATTTTACGAAAATGAGTTTGCAAGATTATTTCAATGCAAAAACACCAACTTTCTATGACAAATGGACAAAACCGTTAAAAGCTCCTCCATAGAGAGAGTTGAGCAACTTCGGACTATCAAAGATGCTCGGTGTGCACGTTTTATTGTTCTTCTATGTCGAATTTTCTAAGTATGAGCTTCAAGGATTATTTCGATGCGAAAACACAAACTTTCTATGACAAGTGGACAAAACCGTTAAAAGCTCCTCTAAAGAGAGAGTTGAGCAACTTCGTACTATCAAAGTTGCTCGGTGTACACTTTTTAATGTTCATCTATGTCAAATTTTATGAGTATAAGCTTCCAAGATTATTTCAATGGCAAAAGACCAACTTTCTACGACAAACGGACAAAACATTCAAAAGCTCCTCCATAGAGAGAGTTGAGCAACTTGGGAACATCAAAGTTGCTCGGTGTACACGTTTTATTGTTCTTCTATGTCAAATTTTATGAGTATAAGCTTTCAAGATTATTTCGATGCCTAAACAACAAATTTCTGTGACAAATGGACAAAACCTTCAAAAGCTCCCTCCATAGAGAGAGTTGAGCAACTTCGGAAAATCAAAGTTGCTCGGTGTACACTTTTTATTGTTCTTCTATATCGAATTTCATGAGTATAAGCTTCCTAGATTATTTCGTTGCCAAAATCCCAAGTTTCTATGACAAATGGAGAAAACTGTTAAAGGCTCCTTCATAGAGAGAGTTGACCAATTTCGGACCATCAAAGATGCTCGGTGTACACGTTTTATTGTTCTTCTATGTCAAATTTTATGAGTATAAGCTTCCAAGATTATTTCGATGACAAAACAACAACTTTCTATGACAAATGGACAAAACCTTCAAAAGCTCCTACATAGAGAGAGTTGAGCAACTTCGAAACATCCAAGTTGCTCGGTTGACACTTTTTATTGTTCTTCTATGTCAAATTTTATGAGTATAAGCTTCCGAGATTATTTCGATGCCAAAATCCCAAGTTTCTATTACAAATGGATAAAACAGTTAAAAGCTCCTTCATAGAGAGAGTTGACCCATTTCGGACCATCAAAGATGCTCGGTGTACACGTTTTATTGTTCTTCTATGTCAAATTTTATGAGTATAAGCTTCCCAGATTATTTCGATGCCAAAACAGCAACTTTCTATGACAAATGGACAAAACCGTTAAAAGCTCCTCCATAGAGAGAGTTGAGCAACTTCGGACTATCAAAGATGCTCGGTGTGCACGTTTTATTGTTCTTCTATGTCGAATTTTATGAGTATGAGCTTCCAGGATTATTTCGATGCGAAAACACAAACTTTCTATGACAAATGGACAAAACCGTTAAAAGCTCATCCATAGAGAGAGTTGAGCAACTTCGGACTATCAAAGTTGCTCGGTGTACACTTTTTAATGTTCATCTATGTCAAATGTTTTGAGTATAAGCTTCCAAGATTATTTCGATGGCAAAAGACCAACTTTCTACGACAAATGGACAAAACATTCAAAAGCTCCTCCATAGAGATAGTTGAGCAACTTCGTACTATCAAAGTTGCTCGGTGTACACTTTTTAATGTTCATCTATGTCAAATTTTATGAGTATAAGCTTCCAAGATTATTTCGATGGCAAAAGACCAACTTTCTACGACAAATGGACAAAACATTCAAAAGCTCCTTCATAGAGAGAGTTGAGCAACTTCGGAACATCAAAGTTGCTCGGTGTACACTTTTTATTGTTCTCCTATATCAAATTTTATGAGTATAAGCTTCCAAGATTATTTCGATGCCAAAACAACAACTTTCTATGACAAATGGACAAAACCTTCAAAAGCTCCCTCCATAGTGAGAGTTGAGCAACTTCGAAATATCCAAGTTGCTCGGTTGACACTTTTTATTGTTCTTCTATGTCAAATTTTATGAGTATAAGCTTCCGAGATTATTTCGATACCAAAATCCCAAGTTTCTATTACAAATGGATAAAACAGTTAAAAGCCCCTTCATAGAGAGAGTTGACCCATTTCGGACCATCAAAGATGCTCGGTGTACACGTTTTATTGTTCTTCTATGTCAAATTTTATGAGTATAAGCTTCCAAGATTATTTCGATGCCAAAACAGCAACTTTCTATGACAAATCGAGAAACCCGTTAAAAGCTCCTCCATAGAGAGAGTTGAGCAACTTCGGACAGTCAAAGTTGCTCGGTGTACACTTTTTATTGTTCTTCTATATCGAATTTCATGAGTATAAGCTTCCTAGATTATTTCGATGCCGAAATCCCAAGTTTCTATGACAAATGGAGAAAACTGTTAAAGGCTCCTTCGTAGAGAGAGTTGACCAATTTCGGACCATCAAAGATGCTCGGTGTACACGTTTTATTGTTCTTCTATGTCAAATTTTATGAGTATAAGCTTCCAAGATTATTTCGATGACCAAACAACAACTTTCTATGACAAATGGACAAAACCTTCAAAAGCTCCTCCATAGAGAGAGTTGAGCAACTTCGAAACATCCAAGTTGCTCGGTTGACACTTTTTATTGTTCTTCTATGTCAAATTTTATGAGTATAAGCTTCCTAGATTATTTGGATGCCAAAATACCAAGTTTCTATGACAAATGGATAAAACAGTTAAAAGCTCCTTCATAGAGAGAGTTGACCCATTTCGGAACATCAAAGATGCTCGGTGTACACGTTTTATTGTTCATCTATGTCAAATTTTATGAGTATAAGCTTCCAAGATTATTTCGATGCCAAAACAGCAACTTTCTATGACAAATCGACAAACCCGTTAAAAGCTCCTCCATAGAGAGAGAGTTGAGCAACTTCGGACAATCAAAGTTGCTCGGTGTACAATTTTTATTGTTCTTCTATGTTAAATTTTACGAAAATGAGCTTCCAAGATTATTTCGATGCAAAAACACCAACTTTCTATGACAAATGGACAAAACCGTTAAAAGCTCCTCCATAGAGAGAGTTGAGCAACTTCGGACTATCAAAGATGCTCGGTGTGCACGTTTTATTGTTCTTCTATGTCGAATTTTCTTAGTATGAGCTTCAAGGATTATTTCGATGCGAAAACACAAACTTTCTATGACAAGTGGACCAAACCGTTAAAAGGTCCTCCAAAGAGAGAGTTGAGCCAATTCGTACTATCAAAGTTGCTCGGTGTACACTTTTTAATATTTATCTATGTCAAATTTTATGAGTATAAGCTTCCAAGATTATTTCAATGGCAAAAGACCAACTTTCTACGACAAATGGACAAAACATTCAAAAGCTCCTTCATAGAGAGAGTTGAGCAACTTCGGAACATCAAAGTTGCTCGGTGTACACTTTTTATTGTTCTCCTATGTCAAATTTTATGAGTATAAGCTTCCAAGATTATTTCGATGCCAAAACAACAACTTTCTATGACAAATGGACAAAACCTTCAAAAGCTCCCTCCATAGAGAGAGTTGAGCAACTTCGGACAATCAAAGTTGCTCGATGTACACTTTTTATTGTTCTTCTATATCAAATTTCGTGAGTATAAGCTTCCTAGATTATTTCGATGGCAAAACAACAACTTTCTATGATAAATGGACAATACCTTGAAAAGCTCCTCCATATAGAGAATTGAGCAACTTCGGAACAACAAAGTTGCTCGGTGTACACTTTTTAATGTTCTTCTCTGTCAAATTTTATGAGTATAAGCTTCCTAGATTATTTCGATGCCAAAATCCCAAGTTTCTATGACAAATGGATAAAACAGTTAAAAGCTCCTTCATAGAGAGTGTTGACCCATTTCGAAACGTAAAAGATGCTCGGTGTACACGTTTTATTGTTCTTCTATGTCAAATTTTATGAGTATAAGCTTCCAAGATTATTTCGATGCCAAAACAACAACTTCCTATGGAAAATCGACAAACCCTTTAAAAGCTCCTCCATAGAGAGAGTTGAGCAACTTCGGACAATCAAAGTTGCTCGGTGTACAATTTTTATTGTTCTTCTATGTTAAATTTTACGAAAATGAGCTTCCAAGATTATTTCAATGCAAAAACACCAACTTTCTATGACAAATGGACAAAACCGTTAAAAGCTCCTTCATAGAGAGAGTTGAGCAACTTCGGACTATCAAAGATGCTCGGTGTGCACGTTTTATTGTTCTTCTATGTCGAATTTTCTAAGTATGAGCTTCAAGGATTATTTCGATGCGAAAACACAAACTTTCTATGACAAGTGGACAAAACCGTTAAAAGCTCCTCTAAAGAGAGAGTTGAGCAACTTCGTACTATCAAAGTTGCTCGGTGTACACTTTTTAATGTTCATCTATGTCAAATTTTATGAGTATAAGCTTCCAAGATTATTTCAATGGCAAAAGACCAACTTTCTACGACAAATGGACAAAACATTCAAAAGCTCCTTCATAGAGAGAGTTGAGCAACTTCGGAACATCAAAGTTGCTCGGTGTACAATTTTTATTGTTCTCCTATGTCAAATTTTATGAGTATAAGCTTCCAAGATTATTTAGATGCCAAAACAACAACTTTCTATGACAAATGGACAAAACCTTCAAAAGCTCCCTCCATAGAGAGAGTTGAGCAACTTCGGAACATCAAAGTTGCTCGGTGTACACGTTTTATTGTTCTTCTATGTCAAATTTTATGAGTATAAGCTTCCAAGATTATTTCGATGCCAAAACAACAACTTTCTATGACAAATGTACAAAACCTTCAAAAGCTCCCTCCATAGAGAGAGTTGAGCAACTTCGGACAATCAAAGTTGCTCGATGTACACTTTTTATTGTTCTTCTATATCAAATTTCATGAGTATAAACTTTCTAGATTATTTCGATGGCAAAACAACAACTTTCTATGATAAATGGACAATACCTTGAAAAGCTCCTCCATATAGAGAATTGAGCAACTTCGGAACAACAAAGTTGCTCAGTGTACACTTTTTAATGTTCTTCTATGTCAAATTTTATGAGTATAAGCTTCCAAGATTATTTCGATGGCAAAAGACCAACTTTCTATGACAAATGGAAAAACATTCAAAAGCTCCTCCATAGAGAGAGTTGGGCAACTTCGGAACAACAAAGTTGCTCGGTGTACACTTTTTAATGTTCTTCTATGTCAAATTTTATGAGTATAAGCTTCCTAGATTATTTCGATGCCAAAATCCCAAGTTTCTATGACAAATGGATAAAACAGTTAAAAGCTCCTTCATAGAGAGAGTTGACCCATTTCGGAACATCAAAGATGCTCGGTGTACACGTTTTATTGTTCTTCTATGTCAAATTTTATGAGTATAAGCTTCCAAGATTATTTCGATGCCAAAACAACAACTTCCTATGACAAATCGACAAACCCTTTAAAAGCTCCTCCATAGAGAGAGTTGAGCAACTTCGGACAATCAAAGTTGCTCGGTGTACAATTTTTATTGTTCTTCTATGTTAAATTTTACGAAAATGAGTTTGCAAGATTATTTCAATGCAAAAACACCAACTTTCTATGACAAATGGACAAAACCGTTAAAAGCTCCTCCATAGAGAGAGTTGAGCAACTTCGGACTATCAAAGATGCTCGGTGTGCACGTTTTATTGTTCTTCTATGTCGAATTTTCTAAGTATGAGCTTCAAGGATTATTTCGATGCGAAAACACAAACTTTCTATGACAAGTGGACAAAACCGTTAAAAGCTCCTCTAAAGAGAGAGTTGAGCAACTTCGTACTATCAAAGTTGCTCGGTGTACACTTTTTAATGTTCATCTATGTCAAATTTTATGAGTATAAGCTTCCAAGATTATTTCAATGGCAAAAGACCAACTTTCTACGACAAACGGACAAAACATTCAAAAGCTCCTCCATAGAGAGAGTTGAGCAACTTGGGAACATCAAAGTTGCTCGGTGTACACGTTTTATTGTTCTTCTATGTCAAATTTTATGAGTATAAGCTTTCAAGATTATTTCGATGCCTAAACAACAAATTTCTGTGACAAATGGACAAAACCTTCAAAAGCTCCCTCCATAGAGAGAGTTGAGCAACTTCGGAAAATCAAAGTTGCTCGGTGTACACTTTTTATTGTTCTTCTATATCGAATTTCATGAGTATAAGCTTCCTAGATTATTTCGTTGCCAAAATCCCAAGTTTCTATGACAAATGGAGAAAACTGTTAAAGGCTCCTTCATAGAGAGAGTTGACCAATTTCGGACCATCAAAGATGCTCGGTGTACACGTTTTATTGTTCTTCTATGTCAAATTTTATGAGTATAAGCTTCCAAGATTATTTCGATGACAAAACAACAACTTTCTATGACAAATGGACAAAACTTTCAAAAGCTCCTCCATAGAGAGAGTTGAGCAACTTCGAAACATCCAAGTTGCTCGGTTGACACTTTTTATTGTTCTTCTATGTCAAATTTTATGAGTATAAGCTTCCGAGATTATTTCGATGCCAAAATCCCAAGTTTCTATTACAAATGGATAAAACAGTTAAAAGCTCCTTCATAGAGAGAGTTGACCCATTTCGGACCATCAAAGATGCTCGGTGTACACGTTTTATTGTTCTTCTATGTCAAATTTTATGAGTATAAGCTTCCCAGATTATTTCGATGCCAAAACAGCAACTTTCTATGACAAATGGACAAAACCGTTAAAAGCTCCTCCATAGAGAGAGTTGAGCAACTTCGGACTATCAAAGATGCTCGGTGTGCACGTTTTATTGTTCTTCTATGTCGAATTTTATGAGTATGAGCTTCCAGGATTATTTCGATGCGAAAACACAAACTTTCTATGACAAATGGACAAAACCGTTAAAAGCTCATCCATAGAGAGAGTTGAGCAACTTCGGACTATCAAAGTTGCTCGGTGTACACTTTTTAATGTTCATCTATGTCAAATGTTTTGAGTATAAGCTTCCAAGATTATTTCGATGGCAAAAGACCAACTTTCTACGACAAATGGACAAAACATTCAAAAGCTCCTCCATAGAGATAGTTGAGCAACTTCGTACTATCAAAGTTGCTCGGTGTACACTTTTTAATGTTCATCTATGTCAAATTTTATGAGTATAAGCTTCCAAGATTATTTCGATGGCAAAAGACCAACTTTCTACGACAAATGGACAAAACATTCAAAAGCTCCTTCATAGAGAGAGTTGAGCAACTTCGGAACATCAAAGTTGCTCGGTGTACACTTTTTATTGTTCTCCTATATCAAATTTTATGAGTATAAGCTTCCAAGATTATTTCGATGCCAAAACAACAACTTTCTATGACAAATGGACAAAACCTTCAAAAGCTCCCTCCATAGTGAGAGTTGAGCAACTTCGAAATATCCAAGTTGCTCGGTTGACACTTTTTATTGTTCTTCTATGTCAAATTTTATGAGTATAAGCTTCCGAGATTATTTCGATACCAAAATCCCAAGTTTCTATTACAAATGGATAAAACAGTTAAAAGCTCCTTCATAGAGAGAGTTGACCCATTTCGGACCATCAAAGATGCTCGGTGTACACGTTTTATTGTTCTTCTATGTCAAATTTTATGAGTATAAGCTTCCAAGATTATTTCGATGCCAAAACAGCAACTTTCTATGACAAATCGAGAAACCCGTTAAAAGCTCCTCCATAGAGAGAGTTGAGCAACTTCGGACAATCAAAGTTGCTCGGTGTACACTTTTTATTGTTCTTCTATATCGAATTTCATGAGTATAAGCTTCCTAGATTATTTCGATGCCAAAATCCCAAGTTTCTATGACAAATGGAGAAAACTGTTAAAGGCTCCTTCATAGAGAGAGTTGACCAATTTCGGACCATCAAAGATGCTCGGTGTACACGTTTTATTGTTCTTCTATGTCAAATTTTATGAGTATAAGCTTCCAAGATTATTTCGATGACCAAACAACAACTTTCTATGACAAATGGACAAAACCTTCAAAAGCTCCTCCATAGAGAGAGTTGAGCAACTTCGAAACATCCAAGTTGCTCGGTTGACACTTTTTATTGTTCTTCTATGTCAAATTTTATGAGTATAAGCTTCCTAGATTATTTGGATGCCAAAATACCAAGTTTCTATGACAAATGGATAAAACAGTTAAAAGCTCCTTCATAGAGAGAGTTGACCCATTTCGGAACATCAAAGATGCTCGGTGTACACGTTTTATTGTTCATCTATGTCAAATTTTATGAGTATAAGCTTCCAAGATTATTTCGATGCCAAAACAGCAACTTTCTATGACAAATCGACAAACCCGTTAAAAGCTCCTCCATAGAGAGAGTTGAGCAACTTCGGACAATCAAAGTTGCTCGGTGTACAATTTTTATTGTTCTTCTATGTTAAATTTTACGAAAATGAGCTTCCAAGATTATTTCGATGCAAAAACACCAACTTTCTATGACAAATGGACAAAACCGTTAAAAGCTCCTCCATAGAGAGAGTTGAGCAACTTCGGACTATCAAAGATGCTCGGTGTGCACGTTTTATTGTTCTTCTATGTCGAATTTTCTTAGTATGAGCTTCAAGGATTATTTCGATGCGAAAACACAAACTTTCTATGACAAGTGGACCAAACCGTTAAAAGGTCCTCCAAAGAGAGAGTTGAGCCAATTCGTACTATCAAAGTTGCTCGGTGTACACTTTTTAATATTTATCTATGTCAAATTTTATGAGTATAAGCTTCCAAGATTATTTCAATGGCAAAAGACCAACTTTCTACGACAAATGGACAAAACATTCAAAAGCTCCTTCATAGAGAGAGTTGAGCAACTTCGGAACATCAAAGTTGCTCGGTGTACACTTTTTATTGTTCTCCTATGTCAAATTTTATGAGTATAAGCTTCCAAGATTATTTCGATGCCAAAACAACAACTTTCTATGACAAATGGACAAAACCTTCAAAAGCTCCCTCCATAGAGAGAGTTGAGCAACTTCGGACAATCAAAGTTGCTCGATGTACACTTTTTATTGTTCTTCTATATCAAATTTCGTGAGTATAAGCTTCCTAGATTATTTCGATGGCAAAACAACAACTTTCTATGATAAATGGACAATACCTTGAAAAGCTCCTCCATATAGAGAATTGAGCAACTTCGGAACAACAAAGTTGCTCGGTGTACACTTTTTAATGTTCTTCTATGTCAAATTTTATGAGTATAAGCTTCCAAGATTATTTCGATGGCAAAAGACCAACTTTCCATGACAAATGGAAAAACATTCAAAAGCTCCTCCATAGAGAGAGTTGGGCAACTTCGGAACAACAAAGTTGCTCGGTGTACACTTTTTAATGTTCTTCTATGTCAAATTTTATGAGTATAAGCTTCCTAGATTATTTCGATGCCAAAATCCCAAGTTTCTATGACAAATGGATAAAACAGTTAAAAGCTCCTTCATAGAGAGTGTTGACCCATTTCGAAACGTAAAAGATGCTCGGTGTGCACGTTTTATTGTTCTTCTATGTCAAATTTTATGAGTATAAGCTTCCAAGATTATTTCGATGCCAAAACAACAACTTCCTATGGAAAATCGACAAACCCTTTAAAAGCTCCTCCATAGAGAGAGTTGAGCAACTTCGGACAATCAAAGTTGCTCGGTGTACAATTTTTATTGTTCTTCTATGTTAAATTTTACGAAAATGAGCTTCCAAGATTATTTCAATGCAAAAACACCAACTTTCTATGACAAATGGACAAAACCGTTAAAAGCTCCTTCATAGAGAGAGTTGAGCAACTTCGGACTATCAAAGATGCTCGGTGTGCACGTTTTATTGTTCTTCTATGTCGAATTTTCTAAGTATGAGCTTCAAGGATTATTTCGATGCGAAAACACAAACTTTCTATGACAAGTGGACAAAACCGTTAAAAGCTCCTCTAAAGAGAGAGTTGAGCAACTTCGTACTATCAAAGTTGCTCGGTGTACACTTTTTAATGTTCATCTATGTCAAATTTTATGAGTATAAGCTTCCAAGATTATTTCAATGGCAAAAGACCAACTTTCTACGACAAATGGACAAAACATTCAAAAGCTCCTTCATAGAGAGAGTTGAGCAACTTCGGAACATCAAAGTTGCTCGGTGTACACTTTTTATTGTTCTCCTATGTCAAATTTTATGATTATAAGCTTCCAAGATTATTTAGATGCCAAAACAACAACTTTCTATGACAAATGGACAAAACCTTCAAAAGCTCCCTCCATAGAGAGAGTTGAGCAACTTCGGAACATCAAAGTTGCTCGGTGTACACGTTTTATTGTTCTTCTATGTCAAATTTTATGAGTATAAGCTTCCAAGATTATTTCGATGCCAAAACAACAACTTTCTATGACAAATGTACAAAACCTTCAAAAGCTCCCTCCATAGAGAGAGTTGAGCAACTTCGGACAATCAAAGTTGCTCGATGTACACTTTTTATTGTTCTTCTATATCAAATTTCATGAGTATAAACTTTCTAGATTATTTCGATGGCAAAACAACAACTTTCTATGATAAATGGACAATACCTTGAAAAGCTACTCCATATAGAGAATTGAGCAACTTCGGAACAACAAAGTTGCTCGGTGTACACTTTTTAATGTTCTTCTATGTCAAATTTTATGAGTATAAGCTTCCAAGATTATTTCGATGCAAAAACACCAACTTTCTATGACAAATGGACAAAACCGTTAAAAGCTCCTTCATAGAGAGAGTTGAGCAACTTCGGACTATCAAAGATGCTCGGTGTGCACGTTTTATTGTTCTTCTATGTCGAATTTTCTAAGTATGAGCTTCAAGGATTATTTCGATGCGAAAACACAAACTTTCTATGACAAGTGGACAAAACCGTTAAAAGCTCCTCTAAAGAGAGAGTTGAGCAACTTCGTACTATCAAAGTTGCTCGGTGTACACTTTTTAATGTTCATCTATGTCAAATTTTATGAGTATAAGCTTCCAAGATTATTTCAATGGCAAAAGACCAACTTTCTACGACAAATGGACAAAACATTCAAAAGCTCCTTCATAGAGAGAGTTGAGCAACTTCGGAACATCAAAGTTGCTCGGTGTACACTTTTTATTGTTCTCCTATATCAAATTTTATGAGTATAAGCTTCCAAGATTATTTCGATGCCAAAACAACAACTTTCTATGACAAATGGACAAAACCTTCAAAAGCTCCCTCCATAGTGAGAGTTGAGCAACTTCGAAATATCCAAGTTGCTCGGTTGACACTTTTTATTGTTCTTCTATGTCAAATTTTATGAGTATAAGCTTCCGAGATTATTTCGATACCAAAATCCCAAGTTTCTATTACAAATGGATAAAACAGTTAAAAGCCCCTTCATAGAGAGAGTTGACCCATTTCGGACCATCAAAGATGCTCGGTGTACACGTTTTATTGTTCTTCTATGTCAAATTTTATGAGTATAAGCTTCCAAGATTATTTCGATGCCAAAACAGCAACTTTCTATGACAAATCGAGAAACCCGTTAAAAGCTCCTCCATAGAGAGAGTTGAGCAACTTCGGACAATCAAAGTTGCTCGGTGTACACTTTTTATTGTTCTTCTATATCGAATTTCATGAGTATAAGCTTCCTAGATTATTTCGATGCCAAAATCCCAAGTTTCTATGACAAATGGAGAAAACTGTTAAAGGCTCCTTCATAGAGAGAGTTGACCAATTTCGGACCATCAAAGATGCTCGGTGTACACGTTTTATTGTTCTTCTATGTCAAATTTTATGAGTATAAGCTTCCAAGATTATTTCGATGACCAAACAACAACTTTCTATGACAAATGGACAAAACCTTCAAAAGCTCCTCCATAGAGAGAGTTGAGCAACTTCGAAACATCCAAGTTGCTCGGTTGACACTTTTTATTGTTCTTCTATGTCAAATTTTATGAGTATAAGCTTCCTAGATTATTTGGATGCCAAAATACCAAGTTTCTATGACAAATGGATAAAACAGTTAAAAGCTCCTTCATAGAGAGAGTTGACCCATTTCGGAACATCAAAGATGCTCGGTGTACACGTTTTATTGTTCATCTATGTCAAATTTTATGAGTATAAGCTTCCAAGATTATTTCGATGCCAAAACAGCAACTTTCTATGACAAATCGACAAACCCGTTAAAAGCTCCTCCATAGAGAGAGTTGAGCAACTTCGGACAATCAAAGTTGCTCGGTGTACAATTTTTATTGTTCTTCTATGTTAAATTTTACGAAAATGAGCTTCCAAGATTATTTCGATGCAAAAACACCAACTTTCTATGACAAATGGACAAAACCGTTAAAAGCTCCTCCATAGAGAGAGTTGAGCAACTTCGGACTATCAAAGATGCTCGGTGTGCACGTTTTATTGTTCTTCTATGTCGAATTTTCTTAGTATGAGCTTCAAGGATTATTTCGATGCGAAAACACAAACTTTCTATGACAAGTGGACCAAACCGTTAAAAGGTCCTCCAAAGAGAGAGTTGAGCCAATTCGTACTATCAAAGTTGCTCGGTGTACACTTTTTAATATTTATCTATGTCAAATTTTATGAGTATAAGCTTCCAAGATTATTTCAATGGCAAAAGACCAACTTTCTACGACAAATGGACAAAACATTCAAAAGCTCCTTCATAGAGAGAGTTGAGCAACTTCGGAACATCAAAGTTGCTCGGTGTACACTTTTTATTGTTCTCCTATGTCAAATTTTATGAGTATAAGCTTCCAAGATTATTTCGATGCCAAAACAACAACTTTCTATGACAAATGGACAAAACCTTCAAAAGCTCCCTCCATAGAGAGAGTTGAGCAACTTCGGACAATCAAAGTTGCTCGATGTACACTTTTTATTGTTCTTCTATATCAAATTTCGTGAGTATAAGCTTCCTAGATTATTTCGATGGCAAAACAACAACTTTCTATGATAAATGGACAATACCTTGAAAAGCTCCTCCATATAGAGAATTGAGCAACTTCGGAACAACAAAGTTGCTCGGTGTACACTTTTTAATGTTCTTCTATGTCAAATTTTATGAGTATAAGCTTCCAAGATTATTTCGATGGCAAAAGACCAACTTTCCATGACAAATGGAAAAACATTCAAAAGCTCCTCCATAGAGAGAGTTGGGCAACTTCGGAACAACAAAGTTGCTCGGTGTACACTTTTTAATGTTCTTCTATGTCAAATTTTATGAGTATAAGCTTCCTAGATTATTTCGATGCCAAAATCCCAAGTTTCTATGACAAATGGATAAAACAGTTAAAAGCTCCTTCATAGAGAGTGTTGACCCATTTCGAAACGTAAAAGATGCTCGGTGTGCACGTTTTATTGTTCTTCTATGTCAAATTTTATGAGTATAAGCTTCCAAGATTATTTCGATGCCAAAACAACAACTTCCTATGGAAAATCGACAAACCCTTTAAAAGCTCCTCCATAGAGAGAGTTGAGCAACTTCGGACAATCAAAGTTGCTCGGTGTACAATTTTTATTGTTCTTCTATGTTAAATTTTACGAAAATGAGCTTCCAAGATTATTTCAATGCAAAAACACCAACTTTCTATGACAAATGGACAAAACCGTTAAAAGCTCCTTCATAGAGAGAGTTGAGCAACTTCGGACTATCAAAGATGCTCGGTGTGCACGTTTTATTGTTCTTCTATGTCGAATTTTCTAAGTATGAGCTTCAAGGATTATTTCGATGCGAAAACACAAACTTTCTATGACAAGTGGACAAAACCGTTAAAAGCTCCTCTAAAGAGAGAGTTGATCAACTTCGTACTATCAAAGTTGCTCGGTGTACACTTTTTAATGTTCATCTATGTCAAATTTTATGAGTATAAGCTTCCAAGATTATTTCAATGGCAAAAGACCAACTTTCTACGACAAATGGACAAAACATTCAAAAGCTCCTTCATAGAGAGAGTTGAGCAACTTCGGAACATCAAAGTTGCTCGGTGTACACTTTTTATTGTTCTCCTATGTCAAATTTTATGATTATAAGCTTCCAAGATTATTTAGATGCCAAAACAACAACTTTCTATGACAAATGGACAAAACCTTCAAAAGCTCCCTCCATAGAGAGAGTTGAGCAACTTCGGAACATCAAAGTTGCTCGGTGTACACGTTTTATTGTTCTTCTATGTCAAATTTTATGAGTATAAGCTTCCAAGATTATTTCGATGCCAAAACAACAACTTTCTATGACAAATGTACAAAACCTTCAAAAGCTCCCTCCATAGAGAGAGTTGAGCAACTTCGGACAATCAAAGTTGCTCGATGTACACTTTTTATTGTTCTTCTATATCAAATTTCATGAGTATAAACTTTCTAGATTATTTCGATGGCAAAACAACAACTTTCTATGATAAATGGACAATACCTTGAAAAGCTCCTCCATATAGAGAATTGAGCAACTTCGGAACAACAAAGTTGCTCAGTGTACACTTTTTAATGTTCTTCTATGTCAAATTTTATGAGTATAAGCTTCCAAGATTATTTCGATGGCAAAAGACCAACTTTCTATGACAAATGGAAAAACATTCAAAAGCTCCTCCATAGAGAGAGTTGGGCAACTTCGGAACAACAAAGTTGCTCGGTGTACACTTTTTAATGTTCTTCTATGTCTAATTTTATGAGTATAAGCTTCCTAGATTATTTCGATGCCAAAATCCCAAGTTTCTATGACAAATGGATAAAACAGTTAAAAGCTCCTTCATAGAGAGAGTTGACCCATTTCGGAACATCAAAGATGCTCGGTGTACACGTTTTATTGTTCTTCTATGTCAAATTTTATGAGTATAAGCTTCCAAGATTATTTCGATGCCAAAACAACAACTTCCTATGACAAATCGACAAACCCTTTAAAAGCTCCTCCATAGAGAGAGTTGAGCAACTTCGGACAATCAAAGTTGCTCGGTGTACAATTTTTATTGTTCTTCTATGTTAAATTTTACGAAAATGAGTTTGCAAGATTATTTCAATGCAAAAACACCAACTTTCTATGACAAATGGACAAAACCGTTAAAAGCTCCTCCATAGAGAGAGTTGAGCAACTTCGGACTATCAAAGATGCTCGGTGTGCACGTTTTATTGTTCTTCTATGTCGAATTTTCTAAGTATGAGCTTCAAGGATTATTTCGATGCGAAAACACAAACTTTCTATGACAAGTGGACAAAACCGTTAAAAGCTCCTCTAAAGAGAGAGTTGAGCAACTTCGTACTATCAAAGTTGCTCGGTGTACACTTTTTAATGTTCATCTATGTCAAATTTTATGAGTATAAGCTTCCAAGATTATTTCAATGGCAAAAGACCAACTTTCTAAGACAAACGGACAAAACATTCAAAAGCTCCTCCATAGAGAGAGTTGAGCAACTTGGGAACATCAAAGTTGCTCGGTGTACACGTTTTATTGTTCTTCTATGTCAAATTTTATGAGTATAAGCTTTCAAGATTATTTCGATGCCTAAACAACAAATTTCTGTGACAAATGGACAAAACCTTCAAAAGCTCCCTCCATAGAGAGAGTTGAGCAACTTCGGAAAATCAAAGTTGCTCGGTGTACACTTTTTATTGTTCTTCTATATCGAATTTCATGAGTATAAGCTTCCTAGATTATTTCGTTGCCAAAATCCCAAGTTTCTATGACAAATGGAGAAAACTGTTAAAGGCTCCTTCATAGAGAGAGTTGACCAATTTCGGACCATCAAAGATGCTCGGTGTACACGTTTTATTGTTCTTCTATGTCAAATTTTATGAGTATAAGCTTCCAAGATTATTTCGATGACAAAACAACAACTTTCTATGATAAATGGACAAAACCTTCAAAAGCTCCTCCATAGAGAGAGTTGAGCAACTTCGAAACATCCAAGTTGCTCGGTTGACACTTTTTATTGTTCTTCTATGTCAAATTTTATGAGTATAAGCTTCCGAGATTCTTTCGATGCCAAAATCCCAAGTTTCTATTACAAATGGATAAAACAGTTAAAAGCTCCTTCATAGAGAGAGTTGACCCATTTCGGACCATCAAAGATGCTCGGTGTACACGTTTTATTGTTCTTCTATGTCAAATTTTATGAGTATAAGCTTCCCAGATTATTTCGATGCCAAAACAGCAACTTTCTATGACAAATGGACAAAACCGTTAAAAGCTCCTCCATAGAGAGAGTTGAGCAACTTCGGACTATCAAAGATGCTCGGTGTGCACGTTTTATTGTTCTTCTATGTCGAATTTTATGAGTATGAGCTTCCAGGATTATTTCGATGCGAAAACACAAACTTTCTATGACAAATGGACAAAACCGTTAAAAGCTCATCCATAGAGAGAGTTGAGCAACTTCGGACTATCAAAGTTGCTCGGTGTACACTTTTTAATGTTCATCTATGTCAAATGTTTTGAGTATAAGCTTCCAAGATTATTTCGATGGCAAAAGACCAACTTTCTACGACAAATGGACAAAACATTCAAAAGCTCCTCCATAGAGATAGTTGAGCAACTTCGTACTATCAAAGTTGCTCGGTGTACACTTTTTAATGTTCATCTATGTCAAATTTTATGAGTATAAGCTTCCAAGATTATTTCGATGGCAAAAGACCAACTTTCTACGACAAATGGACAAAACATTCAAAAGCTCCTTCATAGAGAGAGTTGAGCAACTTCGGAACATCAAAGTTGCTCGGTGTACACTTTTTATTGTTCTCCTATATCAAATTTTATGAGTATAAGCTTCCAAGATTATTTCGATGCCAAAACAACAACTTTCTATGACAAATGGACAAAACCTTCAAAAGCTCCCTCCATAGTGAGAGTTGAGCAACTTCGAAATATCCAAGTTGCTCGGTTGACACTTTTTATTGTTCTTCTATGTCAAATTTTATGAGTATAAGCTTCCGAGATTATTTCGATACCAAAATCCCAAGTTTCTATTACAAATGGATAAAACAGTTAAAAGCCCCTTCATAGAGAGAGTTGACCCATTTCGGACCATCAAAGATGCTCGGTGTACACGTTTTGTTGTTCTTCTATGTCAAATTTTATGAGTATAAGCTTCCAAGATTATTTCGATGCCAAAACAACAACTTCCTATGACAAATCGACAAACCCATTAAAAGCTCCTCCATAGAGAGAGTTGAGCAACTTCGGACAATCAAAGTTGCTCGGTGTACAATTTTTATTGTTCTTCTATGTTAAATTTTACGAAAATGAGTTTGCAAGATTATTTCAATGCAAAAACACCAACTTTCTATGACAAATGGACAAAACCGTTAAAAGCTCCTCCATAGAGAGAGTTGAGCAACTTCGGACTATCAAAGATGCTCGGTGTGCACGTTTTATTGTTCTTCTATGTCGAATTTTCTAAGTATGAGCTTCAAGGATTATTTCGATGCGAAAACACAAACTTTCTATGACAAGTGGACAAAACCGTTAAAAGCTCCTCTAAAGAGAGAGTTGAGCAACTTCGTACTATCAAAGTTGCTCGGTGTACACTTTTTAATGTTCATCTATGTCAAATTTTATGAGTATAAGCTTCCAAGATTATTTCAATGGCAAAAGACCAACTTTCTAAGACAAACGGACAAAACATTCAAAAGCTCCTCCATAGAGAGAGTTGAGCAACTTGGGAACATCAAAGTTGCTCGGTGTACACGTTTTATTGTTCTTCTATGTCAAATTTTATGAGTATAAGCTTTCAAGATTATTTCGATGCCTAAACAACAAATTTCTGTGACAAATGGACAAAACCTTCAAAAGCTCCCTCCATAGAGAGAGTTGAGCAACTTCGGAAAATCAAAGTTGCTCGGTGTACACTTTTTATTGTTCTTCTATATCGAATTTCATGAGTATAAGCTTCCTAGATTATTTCGTTGCCAAAATCCCAAGTTTCTATGACAAATGGAGAAAACTGTTAAAGGCTCCTTCATAGAGAGAGTTGACCAATTTCGGACCATCAAAGATGCTCGGTGTACACGTTTTATTGTTCTTCTATGTCAAATTTTATGAGTATAAGCTTCCAAGATTATTTCGATGACAAAACAACAACTTTCTATGATAAATGGACAAAACCTTCAAAAGCTCCTCCATAGAGAGAGTTGAGCAACTTCGAAACATCCAAGTTGCTCGGTTGACACTTTTTATTGTTCTTCTATGTCAAATTTTATGAGTATAAGCTTCCGAGATTCTTTCGATGCCAAAATCCCAAGTTTCTATTACAAATGGATAAAACAGTTAAAAGCTCCTTCATAGAGAGAGTTGACCCATTTCGGACCATCAAAGATGCTCGGTGTACACGTTTTATTGTTCTTCTATGTCAAATTTTATGAGTATAAGCTTCCCAGATTATTTCGATGCCAAAACAGCAACTTTCTATGACAAATGGACAAAACCGTTAAAAGCTCCTCCATAGAGAGAGTTGAGCAACTTCGGACTATCAAAGATGCTCGGTGTGCACGTTTTATTGTTCTTCTATGTCGAATTTTATGAGTATGAGCTTCCAGGATTATTTCGATGCGAAAACACAAACTTTCTATGACAAATGGACAAAACCGTTAAAAGCTCATCCATAGAGAGAGTTGAGCAACTTCGGACTATCAAAGTTGCTCGGTGTACACTTTTTAATGTTCATCTATGTCAAATGTTTTGAGTATAAGCTTCCAAGATTATTTCGATGGCAAAAGACCAACTTTCTACGACAAATGGACAAAACATTCAAAAGCTCCTCCATAGAGATAGTTGAGCAACTTCGTACTATCAAAGTTGCTCGGTGTACACTTTTTAATGTTCATCTATGTCAAATTTTATGAGTATAAGCTTCCAAGATTATTTCGATGGCAAAAGACCAACTTTCTACGACAAATGGACAAAACATTCAAAAGCTCCTTCATAGAGAGAGTTGAGCAACTTCGGAACATCAAAGTTGCTCGGTGTACACTTTTTATTGTTCTCCTATATCAAATTTTATGAGTATAAGCTTCCAAGATTATTTCGATGCCAAAACAACAACTTTCTATGACAAATGGACAAAACCTTCAAAAGCTCCCTCCATAGTGAGAGTTGAGCAACTTCGAAATATCCAAGTTGCTCGGTTGACACTTTTTATTGTTCTTCTATGTCAAATTTTATGAGTATAAGCTTCCGAGATTATTTCGATACCAAAATCCCAAGTTTCTATTACAAATGGATAAAACAGTTAAAAGCCCCTTCATAGAGAGAGTTGACCCATTTCGGACCATCAAAGATGCTCGGTGTACACGTTTTGTTGTTCTTCTATGTCAAATTTTATGAGTATAAGCTTCCAAGATTATTTCGATGCCAAAACAACAACTTCCTATGACAAATCGACAAACCCTTTAAAAGCTCCTCCATAGAGAGAGTTGAGCAACTTCGGACAATCAAAGTTGCTCGGTGTACAATTTTTATTGTTCTTCTATGTTAAATTTTACGAAAATGAGTTTGCAAGATTATTTCAATGCAAAAACACCAACTTTCTATGACAAATGGACAAAACCGTTAAAAGCTCCTCCATAGAGAGAGTTGAGCAACTTCGGACTATCAAAGATGCTCGGTGTGCACGTTTTATTGTTCTTCTATGTCGAATTTTCTAAGTATGAGCTTCAAGGATTATTTCGATGCGAAAACACAAACTTTCTATGACAAGTGGACAAAACCGTTAAAAGCTCCTCTAAAGAGAGAGTTGAGCAACTTCGTACTATCAAAGTTGCTCGGTGTACACTTTTTAATGTTCATCTATGTCAAATTTTATGAGTATAAGCTTCCAAGATTATTTCAATGGCAAAAGACCAACTTTCTAAGACAAACGGACAAAACATTCAAAAGCTCCTCCATAGAGAGAGTTGAGCAACTTGGGAACATCAAAGTTGCTCGGTGTACACGTTTTATTGTTCTTCTATGTCAAATTTTATGAGTATAAGCTTTCAAGATTATTTCGATGCCTAAACAACAAATTTCTGTGACAAATGGACAAAACCTTCAAAAGCTCCCTCCATAGAGAGAGTTGAGCAACTTCGGAAAATCAAAGTTGCTCGGTGTACACTTTTTATTGTTCTTCTATATCGAATTTCATGAGTATAAGCTTCCTAGATTATTTCGTTGCCAAAATCCCAAGTTTCTATGACAAATGGAGAAAACTGTTAAAGGCTCCTTCATAGAGAGAGTTGACCAATTTCGGACCATCAAAGATGCTCGGTGTACACGTTTTATTGTTCTTCTATGTCAAATTTTATGAGTATAAGCTTCCAAGATTATTTCGATGACAAAACAACAACTTTCTATGATAAATGGACAAAACCTTCAAAAGCTCCTCCATAGAGAGAGTTGAGCAACTTCGAAACATCCAAGTTGCTCGGTTGACACTTTTTATTGTTCTTCTATGTCAAATTTTATGAGTATAAGCTTCCGAGATTCTTTCGATGCCAAAATCCCAAGTTTCTATTACAAATGGATAAAACAGTTAAAAGCTCCTTCATAGAGAGAGTTGACCCATTTCGGACCATCAAAGATGCTCGGTGTACACGTTTTATTGTTCTTCTATGTCAAATTTTATGAGTATAAGCTTCCCAGATTATTTCGATGCCAAAACAGCAACTTTCTATGACAAATGGACAAAACCGTTAAAAGCTCCTCCATAGAGAGAGTTGAGCAACTTCGGACTATCAAAGATGCTCGGTGTGCACGTTTTATTGTTCTTCTATGTCGAATTTTATGAGTATGAGCTTCCAGGATTATTTCGATGCGAAAACACAAACTTTCTATGACAAATGGACAAAACCGTTAAAAGCTCATCCATAGAGAGAGTTGAGCAACTTCGGACTATCAAAGTTGCTCGGTGTACACTTTTTAATGTTCATCTATGTCAAATGTTTTGAGTATAAGCTTCCAAGATTATTTCGATGGCAAAAGACCAACTTTCTACGACAAATGGACAAAACATTCAAAAGCTCCTCCATAGAGATAGTTGAGCAACTTCGTACTATCAAAGTTGCTCGGTGTACACTTTTTAATGTTCATCTATGTCAAATTTTATGAGTATAAGCTTCCAAGATTATTTCGATGGCAAAAGACCAACTTTCTACGACAAATGGACAAAACATTCAAAAGCTCCTTCATAGAGAGAGTTGAGCAACTTCGGAACATCAAAGTTGCTCGGTGTACACTTTTTATTGTTCTCCTATATCAAATTTTATGAGTATAAGCTTCCAAGATTATTTCGATGCCAAAACAACAACTTTCTATGACAAATGGACAAAACCTTCAAAAGCTCCCTCCATAGTGAGAGTTGAGCAACTTCGAAATATCCAAGTTGCTCGGTTGACACTTTTTATTGTTCTTCTATGTCAAATTTTATGAGTATAAGCTTCCGAGATTATTTCGATACCAAAATCCCAAGTTTCTATTACAAATGGATAAAACAGTTAAAAGCCCCTTCATAGAGAGAGTTGACCCATTTCGGACCATCAAAGATGCTCGGTGTACACGTTTTGTTGTTCTTCTATGTCAAATTTTATGAGTATAAGCTTCCAAGATTATTTCGATGCCAAAACAGCAACTTTCTATGACAAATCGAGAAACCCGTTAAAAGCTCCTCCATAGAGAGAGTTGAGCAACTTCGGACAATCAAAGTTGCTCGGTGTACACTTTTTATTGTTCTTCTATATCGAATTTCATGAGTATAAGCTTCCTAGATTATTTCGATGCCAAAATCCCAAGTTTCTATGACAAATGGAGAAAACTGTTAAAGGCTCCTTCATAGAGAGAGTTGACCAATTTCGGACCATCAAAGATGCTCGGTGTACACGTTTTATTGTTCTTCTATGTCAAATTTTATGAGTATAAGCTTCCAAGATTATTTCGATGACCAAACAACAACTTTCTATGACAAATGGACAAAACCTTCAAAAGCTCCTCCATAGAGAGAGTTGAGCAACTTCGAAACATCCAAGTTGCTCGGTTGACACTTTTTATTGTTCTTCTATGTCAAATTTTATGAGTATAAGCTTCCTAGATTATTTGGATGCCAAAATACCAAGTTTCTATGACAAATGGATAAAACAGTTAAAAGCTCCTTCATAGAGAGAGTTGACCCATTTCGGAACATCAAAGATGCTCGGTGTACACGTTTTATTGTTCATCTATGTCAAATTTTATGAGTATAAGCTTCCAAGATTATTTCGATGCCAAAACAGCAACTTTCTATGACAAATCGACAAACCCGTTAAAAGCTCCTCCATAGAGAGAGTTGAGCAACTTCGGACAAACAAAGTTGCTCGGTGTACAATTTTTATTGTTCTTCTATGTTAAATTTTACGAAAATGAGCTTCCAAGATTATTTCGATGCAAAAACACCAACTTTCTATGACAAATGGACAAAACCGTTAAAAGCTCCTCCATAGAGAGAGTTGAGCAACTTCGGACTATCAAAGATGCTCGGTGTGCACGTTTTATTGTTCTTCTATGTCGAATTTTCTTAGTATGAGCTTCAAGGATTATTTCGATGCGAAAACACAAACTTTCTATGACAAGTGGACCAAACCGTTAAAAGGTCCTCTAAAGAGAGAGTTGAGCCAATTCGTACTATCAAAGTTGCTCGGTGTACACTTTTTAATATTTATCTATGTCAAATTTTATGAGTATAAGCTTCCAAGATTATTTCAATGGAAAAAGACCAACTTTCTACGACAAATGGACAAAACATTCAAAAGCTCCTTCATAGAGAGAGTTGAGCAACTTCGGAACATCAAAGTTGCTCGGTGTACACTTTTTATTGTTCTCCTATGTCAAATTTTATGAGTATAAGCTTCCAAGATTATTTCGATGCCAAAACAACAACTTTCTATGACAAATGGACAAAACCTTCAAAAGCTCCCTCCATAGAGAGAGTTGAGCAACTTCGGACAATCAAAGTTGCTCGATGTACACTTTTTATTGTTCTTCTATATCAAATTTCGTGAGTATAAGCTTCCTAGATTATTTCGATGGCAAAACAACAACTTTCTATGATAAATGGACAATACCTTGAAAAGCTCCTCCATATAGAGAATTGAGCAACTTCGGAACAACAAAGTTGCTCGGTGTACACTTTTTAATGTTCTTCTATGTCAAATTTTATGAGTATAAGCTTCCAAGATTATTTCGATGGCAAAAGACCAACTTTCTATGACAAATGGAAAAACATTCAAAAGCTCCTCCATAGAGAGAGTTGGGCAACTTCGGAACAACAAAGTTGCTCGGTGTACACTTTTTAATGTTCTTCTATGTCAAATTTTATGAGTATAAGCTTCCTAGATTATTTCGATGCCAAAATCCCAAGTTTCTATGACAAATGGATAAAACAGTTAAAAGCTCCTTCATAGAGAGTGTTGACCCATTTCGAAACATCAAAGATGCTCGGTGTACACGTTTTATTGTTCTTCTATGTCAAATTTTATGAGTATAAGCTTCCAAGATTATTTCGATGCCAAAACAACAACTTCCTATGGAAAATCGACAAACCCTTTAAAAGCTCCTCCATAGAGAGAGTTGAGCAACTTCGGACAATCAAAGTTGCTCGGTGTACAATTTTTATTGTTCTTCTATGTTAAATTTTACGAAAATGAGCTTCCAAGATTATTTCAATGCAAAAACACCAACTTTCTATGACAAATGGACAAAACCGTTAAAAGCTCCTTCATAGAGAGAGTTGAGCAACTTCGGACTATCAAAGATGCTCGGTGTGCACGTTTTATTGTTCTTCTATGTCGAATTTTCTAAGTATGAGCTTCAAGGATTATTTCGATGCGAAAACACAAACTTTCTATGACAAGTGGACAAAACCGTTAAAAGCTCCTCTAAAGAGAGAGTTGAGCAACTTCGTACTATCAAAGTTGCTCGGTGTACACTTTTTAATGTTCATCTATGTCAAATTTTATGAGTATAAGCTTCCAAGATTATTTCAATGGCAAAAGACCAACTTTCTACGACAAATGGACAAAACATTCAAAAGCTCCTTCATAGAGAGAGTTGAGCAACTTCGGAACATCAAAGTTGCTCGGTGTACACTTTTTATTGTTCTCATATGTCAAATTTTATGAGTATAAGCTTCCAAGATTATTTAGATGCCAAAACAACAACTTTCTATGACAAATGGACAAAACCTTCAAAAGCTCCCTCCATAGAGAGAGTTGAGCAACTTCGGAACATCAAAGTTGCTCGGTGTACACGTTTTATTGTTCTTCTATGTCAAATTTTATGAGTATAAGCTTCCAAGATTATTTTGATGCCAAAACAACAACTTTCTATGACAAATGTACAAAACCTTCAAAAGCTCCCTCCATAGAGAGAGTTGAGCAACTTCGGACAATCAAAGTTGCTCGATGTACACTTTTTATTGTTCTTCTATATCAAATTTCATGAGTATAAACTTTCTAGATTATTTCGATGGCAAAACAACAACTTTCTATGATAAATGGACAATACCTTGAAAAGCTCCTCCATATAGAGAATTGAGCAACTTCGGAACAACAAAGTTGCTCAGTGTACACTTTTTAATGTTCTTCTATGTCAAATTTTATGAGTATAAGCTTCCAAGATTATTTCGATGGCAAAAGACCAACTTTCTATGACAAATGGAAAAACATTCAAAAGCTCCTCCATAGAGAGAGTTGGGCAACTTCGGAACAACAAAGTTGCTCGGTGTACACTTTTTAATGTTCTTCTATGTCAAATTTTATGAGTATAAGCTTCCTAGATTATTTCGATGCCAAAATCCCAAGTTTCTATGACAAATGGATAAAACAGTTAAAAGCTCCTTCATAGAGAGAGTTGACCCATTTCGAAACATCAAAGATGCTCGGTGTACACGTTTTATTGTTCTTCTATGTCAAATTTTATGAGTATAAGCTTCCAAGATTATTTCGATGCCAAAACAACAACTTCCTATGACAAATCGACAAACCCTTTAAAAGCTCCCCCATAGAGAGAGTTGAGCAACTTCGGACAATCAAAGTTGCTCGGTGTACAATTTTTATTGTTCTTCTATGTTAAATTTTACGAAAATGAGTTTGCAAGATTATTTCAATGCAAAAACACCAACTTTCTATGACAAATGGACAAAACCGTTAAAAGCTCCTCCATAGAGAGAGTTGAGCAACTTCGGACTATCAAAGATGCTCGGTGTGCACGTTTTATTGTTCTTCTATGTCGAATTTTCTGAGTATGAGCTTCAAGGATTATTTCGATGCGAAAACACAAACTTTCTATGACAAGTGGACAAAACCGTTAAAAGCTCCTCCAAAGAGAGAGTTGAGCAACTTCGTACTATCAAAGTTGCTCGGTGTACACTTTTTAATGTTCATCTATGTCAAATTTTATGAGTATAAGCTTCCAAGATTATTTCAATGGCAAAAGACCAACTTTCTACGACAAATGGACAAAACATTCAAAAGCTCCTTCATAGAGAGAGTTGAGCAACTTCGGAACATCAAAGTTGCTCGGTGTACACTTTTTATTGTTCTCCTATGTCAAATTTTATGAGTATATGCTTCCAAGATTATTTCGATGGCAAAAGACCAACTTTCTATGACAAATGGAAAAAACATTCAAAAGCTCCTCCATAGAGAGAGTTGAGCAACTTGGGAACATCAAAGTTGCTCGGTGTACACGTTTTATTGTTCTTCTATGTCAAATTTTATGAGTATAAGCTTTCAAGATTATTTCGATGCCTAAACAACAACTTTCTGTGACAAATGGACAAAACCTTCAAAAGCTCCCTCCATAGAGAGATTTGAGCAACTTCGGACAATCAAAGTTGCTCGGTGTACACTTTTTATTGTTCTTCTATATCGAATTTCATGAGTATAAGCTTCCTAGATTATTTCGATGCCAAAATCCCAAGTTTCTATGAAAAATGGAGAAAACTGTTAAAAGCTCCTTCATAGAGAGAGTTGACCAATTTCGGACCATCAAAGATGCTCGGTGTACAAGTTTTATTGTTCTTCTATGTCAAATTTTATGAGTATAAGCTTCCAAGATTATTTCGATGACAAAACAACAACTTTCTATGACAAATGGACAAAACCTTCAAAAGCTCCTCCATAGAGAGAGTTGAGCAACTTCGAAACATCCAAGTTGCTCGTTTGACACTTTTTATTTTTCTTCTATGTCAAATTTTATGAGTATAAGCTTCCGAGATTATTTCGATGCCAAAATCCCAAGTTTCTATTACAAATGGATAAAACAGTTAAAAGCTCCTTCATAGAGAGAGTTGACCCATTTCGGACCATCAAAGATGCTCGGTGTACACGTTTTATTGTTCTCCTATGTCGAATTTTATGAGTATGAGCTTTCAAGATTATTTCGATGCCAAAACAACAACTTTCTATGACAAATGGACAAAACCGTTAAAAGCTCCTCCATAGAGAGAGTTGAGCAACTTCGGACTATCAAAGATGCTCGGTGTGCACGTTTTATTGTTCTCCTATGTCGAATTTTATGAGTATGAGCTTTCAAGATTATTTCGATGCCAAAACAACAACTTTCTATGAAAAATGTACAAAACCTTCAAAAGCTCCCTCCATAGAGAGAGTTGAGCAACTTCGGACAATCAAAGTTGCTCGATGTACACTTTTTATTGTTCTTCTATATCAAATTTCATGAGTATAAGCTTCCTAGATTATTTCGATGGCAAAACAACAACTTTCTATGATAAATGGACAATACCTTGAAAAGCTCCTCCATATAGAGAATTGAGCAACTTCGGAACAACAAAGTTGCTCGGTGTACACTTTTTAATGTTCTTCTATGTCAAATTTTATGAGTATAAGCTTCCAAGATTATTTCGATGGCAAAAGACCAACTTTCTATGACAAATGGAAAAACATTCAAAAGCTCCTCCATAGAGAGAGTTGGGCAACTTCGGAACAACAAAGTTGCTCGGTGTACACTTTTTAATGTTCTTCTATGTCAAATTTTATGAGTATAAGCTTCCTAGATTATTTGGATGCCAAAATACCAAGTTTCTATGACAAATGGATAAAACAGTTAAAAGCTCCTTCATAGAGAGAGTTGACCCATTTCGGAACATCAAAGATGCTCGGTGTACACGTTTTATTGTTCTTCTATGTCAAATTTTATGAGTATATGCTTCCAAGATTATTTCGATGCCAAAACAACAACTTTCTATGACAAACCCGTTAAAAGCTCCTCCATAGAGAGAGTTGAGCAACTTCGGACAATCAAAGTTGCTCGGTGTACAATTTTTATTGTTCTTCTATGTTAAATTTTACGAAAATGATCTTCCAAGATTATTTCAATGCAAAAACACCAACTTTCTATGACAAATAGACAAAACCGTTAAAAGCTCCTCCATAGAGAGAGTTGAGCAACTTCGGACTATCAAAGATGCTCGGTGTGCACGTTTTATTGTTCTTCTATGTCGAATTTTCTGAGTATGAGCTTCAAGGATTATTTCGATGCGAAAACACAAACTTTCTATGACAAGTGGACAAAACCGTTAAAAGCTCCTCCAAAGAGAGAGTTGAGCAACTTCGTACTATCAAAGTTGCTCGGTGTACACTTTTTAATATTCATCTATGTCAAATTTTATGAGTATAAGCTTCCAAGATTATTTCAATGGCAAAAGACCAACTTTCTACGACAAATGGACAAAACATTCAAAAGCTCCTTCATAGAGAGAGTTGAGCAACTTCGGAACATCAAAGTTGCTCGGTGTACACTTTTTATTGTTCTCCTATGTCAAATTTTATGAGTATATGCTTCCAAGATTATTTCGATGGCAAAAGACCAACTTTCTATGACAAATGGAAAAAACATTCAAAAGCTCCTCCATAGAGAGAGTTGAGCAACTTGGGAACATCAAAGTTGCTCGGTGTACACGTTTTATTGTTCTTCTATGTCAAATTTTATGAGTATAAGCTTTCAAGATTATTTCGATGCCTAAACAACAACTTTCTGTGACAAATGGACAAAACCTTCAAAAGCTCCCTCCATAGAGAGATTTGAGCAACTTCGGACAATCAAAGTTGCTCGGTGTACACTTTTTATTATTCTTCTATATCGAATTTCATGAGTATAAGCTTCCTAGATTATTTCGATGCCAAAATCCCAAGTTTCTATGACAAATGGAGAAAACTGTTAAAGGCTCCTTCATAGAGAGAGTTGACCAATTTCGGACCATCAAAGATGCTCGGTGTACACGTTTTATTGTTCTTCTATGTCAAATTTTATGAGTATAAGCTTCCAAGATTATTTCGATGACAAAACAACAACTTTCTATGACAAATGGACAAAACCTTCAAAAGCTCCTCCATAGAGAGAGTTGAGCAACTTCGAAACATCCAAGTTGCTCGGTTGACACTTTTTATTGTTCTTCTATGTCAAATTTTATGAGTATAAGCTTCCGAGATTATTTCGATGCCAAAATCCCAAGTTTCTATTACAAATGGATAAAACAGTTAAAAGCTCCTTCATAGAGAGAGTTGACCCATTTCGGACCATCAAAGATGCTCGGTGTACACGTTTTATTGTTCTTCTATGTCAAATTTTATGAGTATAAGCTTCCAAGATTATTTCGATGCCAAAACAGCAACTTTCTATGACAAATGGACAAAACCGTTAAAAGCTCCTCCATAGAGAGAGTTGAGGTAATTATAAAATCTATAAGAGACACGACGCTCTATAAGAGGT
Source organism: Euonymus europaeus (assembly GCA_963580455.1). NCBI lineage: Eukaryota > Viridiplantae > Streptophyta > Magnoliopsida > Celastrales > Celastraceae > Euonymus > Euonymus europaeus. The sequence goes on along the minus strand of OY756967.1, from coordinate 10,734,177 downwards.
CTATTCTTGTTTGGATCTCTACCAAAGTCCTCAAAGGATATGATTTTCTTTAGGATTGCTTTGGAATATGCTATTTGAGGTCCATTACCTCGTAAAGAGTGATGGAAGGTTACTGAACCAGTTTCTTCAAGAATCTTTTCATAAAAGAACCTATTTTTGATTCCGTAAGTAGGAAAATGTTCATCATCAGGCATATATTGAATTGCCAGCAAGTGAGGGCAACTTTTAAACTGCTCATATTCAGTGTTTTCAACACAGATGATAGGAATAGAGAACCCTTTCTTTATATACTCGGTTTTGACCTTTTCAAGGCCTTTGCCCTTTAGATCTTTGTTAAAAGACCTTCTTCCTCCTCTCATGGTTCGGCTAGAACTGGCCATTTGCCCTGCAAATATTCACGAGTAAGGAAGTCAGGCAAATTGTTAGTTTCTCCTTTAATAAACTCAATGGCAAAATCAAAAATTGCAAGTAGCGCTTGCCATCGTGCAAAAATCTGTTTAGAGGCCAGATTTTTAACATCCTTTTCAAGGACATCTTTGGCTGCTTTACAGTCAATTCGTAATAAAAATTTCTGATTTAACAAATCATCTTGAAATTTAGTAATACAAAGAACAATTGATAAAAGTTCCTTTTTAATGGTGGAATAATTCTTTTGAGCTGGTTTCCATAAACCAGAGGTAAATCGGACGAGTTGTTCTTTGCCTGTAGGAGTCTTTTGTTTGAGAATACCACCATACCCTTGTTCAGATGCATCGGTCTCGACTATTTTGAGATAGTCAGGATTAGGAATGGACAAGCAAGGAATTAATTTAATTCTAGATTTAATAGCTTTAACAGCTTGAGTACATTGATGAGTCCAAGGGTCAGGCTCCTTTTTTAGCCTGCCAAAAAGAGGTTTGCAATCGTTGGCAAGATTTTTATAAAAATCTGCAACATAGTTTAGGCAACCAAGAAACCTTTGTAATTGGGTTCTGTCTTTGAGTTCATCAGGGAATTTATCTCCAAAACTCAGGGCCCTGTCAATAGGGATGATAGATCCCTGGGTAATATTATGTCCAAGAAAGCGAACATTAGTTTGAAATAATTTTATCTTTTTCAAAGATAAGACAAGTCCATTCTTTTTTATAGTTTCATAAAAAATGTGTAGATGTTTCCAATGCTGTGAGAGATCATAGGAATAGACAAGAACATCATCTATATAAACAATGATAAAATCAACAAAGCAATTGAAAATATCATTCATGACATTCTGGAATTCAGAGGGAGCATTTTTTAATCCAAATGGCATAACATTCCATTCATAGTGGCCAAACGGTACAGTGAAGGCTGTTTTGTACCTATCCTTCTCTTCAATTTGGATTTGCCAGAATCCGCTCTTAAGATCAAATTTAGAGAAGATATTTGCTTTATAAAGACGATTTAGTAAATCACGCTTATTAGGGATAGGATATCTAATCCATTGTAACACCTTATTAAGGGGTTTATAATTAATTACTAACCTTGGGGCTCCTCGTTCGATTTCGGCTGCATTGTATACGTAAAAAGCAGAACAGCTCCATGGAGAGTAACTCTTGCGAATTAGCTTTTTGTCTAAAAGCTGAGTGATTTCCTTTTGACAATATTCGACCAGTTCCTTAGACATTTGGATTGGTCTCGCTTTGGTTGGGATGTTCTTTTCGCAGAAATCGGGCTCATATGGTAGTTTAACCATATGTTTCTTTCGTTCCCAAAAAGCTGAAGGAACTTCGCTGCATACTTCATGCTCAAGTTTGACCAAGAAAGAAGATATTTTCTCTTTCATGGTGGGGTGATTTACCTGTGTTTCTAATGATATAGAATTGATCTCTTCCTTGATGAATGCAATCTGTTGTTGTTTGAAGGAAGCAAAATTATGAAGCTGATTAATATATGCAACTTTTTTGGGAAAGGCAAACTTAAAAGTTACGGATTTTCCTTTTAAGACTGCATGGATTCCTTCATTATCAACCTGATAAGGTTCTAATAATGCTAAGAATGGATTCCCTAGTATAATATTGGAATTTAAGTTTTTCACTAGAATAAACACGAGTTTAATACAAACCTGTTCGTGGCAGACGTAGGCATCGGATAGTTTATATTTTATCTTAAGCTCCTTTTTATCTGCTGCAGTTAATACTTGTGATGTTTTTTCAAAATACTTGGAGGGTATTAACCCTTCACGTACACAATGTCGATCAGCGCCTGAGTCAATCAAGGCGAGAGTAGAAATGTTGAGTTCATTATTAACAACCAAATTTACCTTAACATAATATTGCCGATTGGTGATTTCTTGAATGACCATCATTTTGTTAAGGTAATCTTCATTAAGATCGGATTTTGATTCTTCAGAACTCATAATTGCCAAACCCTTCTGTTTTATATCTGGGTTGTCGATGCAGGGGTTTCCTTCTTGAACTTCGAGTGGGTCCGTTTCATGAAAACTTGGAGTAGACTGTTGAGGATTCGCAGAGTCTATAGAAGGAAAATTGAAGGAGGATGATGCAGGTGTGGTAGTGTAATTAACTTCGGCTTGCAACTCTAGGATTTCTATCCTTTGTCTCAGAGATTTTACTTCTCCTTTTAGTGTATTTACTTCATGTTTTAAATCATGAATGGTAACAGGTTTAGGAGCAGAGGTCCTAGAGAATACTTCTTTTAAAGTATAAGCTGGGGAGACGGCAACTTCTTTTGGATTTTTTAGTTAAATCTGGTTTAGGGAGAATGGTATTATAACCAAATTGACTGCAAAACTGTCCAATTTCTTTCTTGCCAGAGAGATGTTGCTTTTTAAGCTGATTTCTCAATTTTATGTCATTACATAAATTAAGACCTTCACGAGTAACTTCAGAAATTAATTTTCCAAAAGTGTAAGATGAAAGATCATAAGCACCACCATTGAGATTAGTGAGACGGGTTCGAACTCTAGTGGCGAATAAAGGTGGTAAACCTGCAAGGAATCTTTCTTTCCAGAAAACATGATTGGAATCTGGTCTGAGATGAACGCGAGAAAGGAAAACATCCTTATACCATTTAAAATGTGTTAAAGTGGGGCAGCGAAGGTTCATAAGTTGATCCTTGCTATTATCGCCCAAAAGATGAGAGTCACCTAGAAAATGATAGATGACCGTACAAATTAAGGTATAAACCGAATCCGGCTCTCCTGTCTCAGATTTTATGGCACCTAATATTTCATTTCGTTGGTCCTGAGAGAGATAATTATCCCACCAGCCTTTAAGTTGGCCAGAAAAACCCGCTGTAATAAACTGGGCAATTTGAGTGTCGGTATTACCGCTTGCTTTACTAATAGTAGAAAACATCATGATGTTTTGTAAGGTCTGAATAATTTGATAATCAGATTGACCATCAATATTCCATTCGTAAAGAGTCCTACTGCTGTACTGATTGGCGACATTAATGTAGTTTTCTTCAAATAGCAAATCAGCAGGAGTGGCTCGAGGATAATAGTTTCGAGATGGAGCTTTGCTAACAGGTCCCTGTATGGGAGAGATATTATCGGGACCATCTTGAAATTGATTTTGAAGTTCAGAGTCATAATCAATTTCATCATCTGAGCTGGATGGGCTGAAATAAGCCTTGTGTTTAAGGACCGCTATAGATGGCTTAGAGGTGGACGGGTCAGAGATTTTAAGGTTTTGAACCTTAGAGATTAATTTGGTTAAAAACTCGTCAGAGTATTCATTGCCCAATTTATAATTTCCTGAAATTGGCTGAGGTGGCTTTATTACGACAGGCTCTATGGTTGTCTTCTCTCCCTTTTTTTGTTTTTGAAATTCTTGATGAGAAGGAATGGGCCTTACAGTTGAAGGGGTAGTCTCAGAAATCGAGAGATGGTTCTCGATTCTGTCTAGTTGATCAGCAATGGTCTTTAAATGAATATTTGTAAAATTACCTTGTCTCTGGATATCACCAGAAAGAGGGTCAGTCTTTGATGGTTTTATAAAAGGCTGAGCGTCGATGTCACTAAAGAAGACATGCTTGGCAGGTGGATGAATAGACTCTACTGTTTCGCCAGATACCAGCTTCCATTTGATCATGGGTTGCTGAGTAATGACAGAGATTGATTCTCGTTCCTGATATATTACGAACCATTGTTTGAAAGGCAGATTTTCACCAATAAGCTTAAGTTCTTCGTAATACGTTTTTCGAAAGAATATTAATTCTTCTTCGTTAAAATTCTTAACGTACCATTGACGAAAGGGCTTGTTATAGGGTTCCATTAATTCTTTGCTCAAATAAGAGCAATCTGGAACAAAAGGTGCTTTGATCATGTTGATCGCGGGAATTTTGGGATCAAATTCTAATTCAGATGGTGTTGGCTCGTTGCCTTCATCGGATCCATTGGATCCTCCTTCCGAGGGAGATGGCGCTGATGGGGTTTTATAAACAGGATGAGGGATATTGTTTGTAGATAAGGATAAACCCTTAACTGAGTCTGGAATGGAAGATGTACTATGTCGGGAAGAAAAAGATTTTATCTTCCTGTGGTCTGATCTTGACGGGGTTACCCTTAATTTTCGATCAGAAGAGAAAAAGATCTCGACGTCTCCATTATCATGTTCAACAATTTGTTCCATTTTTCGAGGCTCAACTGGTTTAGTTGAGGAGGTGGATACTTCTTCCAAAAACCAATTTGAGGGCATGGATACATCTTTCCATTGAATGGACCTAGGAACTGCTAAATTAGCATTCGCATGATCAATTTGAAATAAAGTTGTGGATCCCTTTTTAGAAAACCCAACTACGTTTGGGATCATAGTATTCATGGCTTTGAAACAGATTCGATAAATCACATTAATATTGCGGGATTCAGGCATCATATCATATCCGCTTGTTTTTATATTGAGTTGTAAAGCATGCTCAAGATTAGGGTCATCCAAGGACAAGGTCATGTTAGGATAACAGTCAAAATAGACTGGTCCTTTGTAAAGGCTTGTCTCTACCATTCCTAAGAGTGAATCTGTAAAATTATAATGCCTGCTATCTCTTAAGCAAGCCAAAATGGAGGTGTTTAAACCTTCTCTTGTTAATGGTTTTAGGGCAATTTGAACTAACCCTATGTGCAGATAATTATATTTTCTCAAAATTTCTTTTGCTATTAATTTTAAAGGCAAAAGTGGTATCACCTCGTTTTCAGATTGAATTCCTTTAGCATGTTCTACTGTTTTTACAACAAAAGAAGTTTTTAAAGAAAAAGATCCTTTGTGATAAACCTGGGATGGCTCGACCTTTGGAATCGTCCATTTGTTTAAAACTTCATCAACATTAGAAAAAACTAACTCTTCAATGTTTTTTCTAGAAATAACTGATGCGTGGGATGAAGGAGAAGAGCTAGAACTTTCAGAGTTCCTTTTGCTCAGGCTTCGGATTATGGATGCCATTTTAGAGGGAGTTTAAAGTCTACCGTATGACTTTTGGAAGTGTTTGTCGACAGGACTTTTACAGCGATCACAAACGGCCTAACGCTCTCACAGCTTAACGGCCTAAACAGATCAAGCTAACCTGGAATACTTCACTCAACCTCTCCGGGAGTTTGGCTCCGATACCAGAACGCACAGAACAGAAGCAACCAAAAGAAGCAGTAATAACAACAAATGATATAACCAGAAAAGAGCAGGAATAGCTCCTCCATAGAGAGAGTTGAGCAACTTCGAAACATCCAAGTTGCTCGGTTGACACTTTTTATTGTTCTTCTATGTCAAATTTTATGAGTATAAGCTTCCGAGATTATTTCGATGCCAAAATCCCAAGTTTCTATTACAAATGGATAAAACAGTTAAAAGCTCCTTCATAGAGAGAGTTGACCCATTTCGGACCATCAAAGATGCTCGGTGTACACGTTTTATTGTTCTTCTATGTCAAATTTTATGAGTATAAGCTTCCAAGATTATTTCGATGCCAAAACAGCAACTTTCTATGACAAATGGACAAAACCGTTAAAAGCTCCTCCATAGAGAGAGTTGAGCAACTTCGGACTATCAAAGATGCTCGGTGTGCACGTTTTATTGTTCTTCTATGTCGAATTTTATGAGTATGAGCTTCCAGGATTATTTCGATGCGAAAACACAAACTTTCTATGACAAATGGACAAAACCGTTAAAAGCTCATCCATAGAGAGAGTTGAGCAACTTCGGACTATCAAAGTTGCTCGGTGTACACTTTTTAATGTTCATCTATGTCAAATGTTTTGAGTATAAGCTTCCAAGATTATTTCGATGGCAAAAGACCAACTTTCTACGACAAATGGACAAAACATTCAAAAGCTCCTCCATAGAGATAGTTGAGCAACTTCGTACTATCAAAGTTGCTCGGTGTACACTTTTTAATGTTCATCTATGTCAAATTTTATGAGTATAAGCTTCCAAGATTATTTCGATGGCAAAAGACCAACTTTCTACGACAAATGGACAAAACATTCAAAAGCTCCTTCATAGAGAGAGTTGAGCAACTTCGGAACATCAAAGTTGCTCGGTGTACACTTTTTATTGTTCTCCTATGTCAAATTTTATGAGTATAAGCTTCCAAGATTATTTCGATGCCAAAACAACAACTTTCTATGACAAATGGACAAAACCTTCAAAAGCTCCCTCCATAGAGAGAGTTGAGCAACTTCGAAACATCCAAGTTGCTCGGTTGACACTTTTTATTGTTCTTCTATGTCAAATTTTATGAGTATAAGCTTCCGAGATTATTTCGATACCAAAATCCCAAGTTTCTATTACAAATGGATAAAACAGTTAAAAGCTCCTTCATAGAGAGAGTTGACCCATTTCGGACCATCAAAGATGCTCGGTGTACACGTTTTATTGTTCTTCTATGTCAAATTTTATGAGTATAAGCTTCCAAGATTATTTCGATGCCAAAACAGCAACTTTCTATGACAAATCGAGAAACCCGTTAAAAGCTCCTCCATAGAGAGAGTTGAGCAACTTCGGACAATCAAAGTTGCTCGGCGTACACTTTTTATTGTTCTTCTATATCGAATTTCATGAGTATAAGCTTCCTAGATTATTTCGATGCCAAAATCCCAAGTTTCTATGACAAATTGAGAAAACTGTTAAAGGCTCTTTCATAGAGAGAGTTGACCAATTTCGGACCATCAAAGATGCTCGGTGTACACGTTTTATTGTTCTTCTATGTCAAATTTTATGAGTATAAGCTTCAAAGATTATTTCGATGACCAAACAACAACTTTCTATGACAAATGGACAAAACCTTCAAAAGCTCCTCCATAGAGAGAGTTGAGCAACTTCGAAACATCCAAGTTGCTCGGTTGACACTTTTTATTGTTCTTCTATGTCAAATTTTATGAGTATAAGCTTCCTAGATTATTTGGATGCCAAAATACCAAGTTTCTATGACAAATGGATAAAACAGTTAAAAGCTCCTTCATAGAGAGAGTTGACCCATTTCGGAACATCAAAGATGCTCGGTGTACACGTTTTATTGTTCATCTATGTCAAATTTTATGAGTATAAGCTTCCAAGATTATTTCGATGCCAAAACAGCAACTTTCTATGACAAATCGACAAACCCGTTAAAAGCTCCTCCATAGAGAGAGTTGAGCAACTTCGGACAATCAAAGTTGCTCGGTGTACAATTTTTATTGTTCTTTTATGTTAAATTTTACGAAAATGAGCTTCCAAGATTATTTCGATGCAAAAACACCAACTTTCTATGACAAATGGACAAAACATTCAGAAGCTCCTTCATAGAGAGAGTTGAGCAACTTCGGACTATCAAAGATGCTCGGTGTGCACGTTTTATTGTTCTCCTATGTCAAATTTTCTTAGTATAAGCTTCCAAGATTATTTCGATGCGAAAACACAAACTTTCTATGACAAGTGGACCAAACCGTTAAAAGGTCCTCTATAGAGAGAGTTGACCAACTTCGGAACATCAAAGATGCTCGGTGTACACGTTTTATTGTTCTTCTATGTCAAATTTTATTAGTATAAGCTTTCAAGATTATTTCGATGCCAAAACAACAACTTTCTATGACAAATGGACAAAACCTTCAAAAGCTCCCTCCATAGAGAGATTTGAGCAACTTCGGACAATCAAAGTTGCTCGGTGTACACTTTTTATTGTTCTTCTATATCGAATTTCATGAGTATAAGCTTCCTAGATTATTTCGATGCCAAAATCCCAAGTTTCTATGACAAATGGAGAAAACTGTTAAAGGCTCCTTCATAGAGAGAGTTGACCAATTTCGGACCATCAAAGATGCTCGGTGTACACGTTTTATTGTTCTTCTATGTCAAATTTTATGAGTATAAGCTTCCAAGATTATTTCGATGACAAAACAACAACTTTCTATGACAAATGGACAAAACCTTCAAAAGCTCCTCCATAGAGAGAGTTGAGCAACTTCGAAACATCCAAGTTGCTCGGTTGACACTTTTTATTGTTCTTCTATGTCAAATTTTATGAGTATAAGCTTCCGAGATTATTTCGATGCCAAAATCCCAAGTTTCTATTACAAATGGATAAAACAGTTAAAAGCTCCTTCATAGAGAGAGTTGACCCATTTCGGACCATCAAAGATGCTCGGTGTACACGTTTTATTGTTCTTCTATGTCAAATTTTATGAGTATAAGCTTCCAAGATTATTTCGATGCCAAAACAGCAACTTTCTATGACAAATGGACAAAACCGTTAAAAGCTCCTCCATAGAGAGAGTTGAGCAACTTCGGACTATCAAAGATGCTCGGTGTGCACGTTTTATTGTTCTTCTATGTCGAATTTTATGAGTATGAGCTTCCAGGATTATTTCGATGCGAAAACACAAACTTTCTATGACAAATGGACAAAACCGTTAAAAGCTCATCCATAGAGAGAGTTGAGCAACTTCGGACTATCAAAGTTGCTCGGTGTACACTTTTTAATGTTCATCTATGTCAAATGTTTTGAGTATAAGCTTCCAAGATTATTTCGATGGCAAAAGACCAACTTTCTACGACAAATGGACAAAACATTCAAAAGCTCCTCCATAGAGATAGTTGAGCAACTTCGTACTATCAAAGTTGCTCGGTGTACACTTTTTAATGTTCATCTATGTCAAATTTTATGAGTATAAGCTTCCAAGATTATTTCGATGGCAAAAGACCAACTTTCTACGACAAATGGACAAAACATTCAAAAGCTCCTTCATAGAGAGAGTTGAGCAACTTCGGAACATCAAAGTTGCTCGGTGTACACTTTTTATTGTTCTCCTATGTCAAATTTTATGAGTATAAGCTTCCAAGATTATTTCGATGCCAAAACAACAACTTTCTATGACAAATGGACAAAACCTTCAAAAGCTCCCTCCATAGAGAGAGTTGAGCAACTTCGAAACATCCAAGTTGCTCGGTTGACACTTTTTATTGTTCTTCTATGTCAAATTCTATGAGTATAAGCTTCCGAGATTATTTCGATACCAAAATCCCAAGTTTCTATTACAAATGGATAAAACAGTTAAAAGCTCCTTCATAGAGAGAGTTGACCCATTTCGGACCATCAAAGATGCTCGGTGTACACGTTTTATTGTTCTTCTATGTCAAATTTTATGAGTATAAGCTTCCAAGATTATTTCGATGCCAAAACAGCAACTTTCTATGACAAATCGAGAAACCCGTTAAAAGCTCCTCCATAGAGAGAGTTGAGCAACTTCGGACAATCAAAGTTGCTCGGCGTACACTTTTTATTGTTCTTCTATATCGAATTTCATGAGTATAAGCTTCCTAGATTATTTCGATGCCAAAATCCCAAGTTTCTATGACAAATTGAGAAAACTGTTAAAGGCTCTTTCATAGAGAGAGTTGACCAATTTCGGACCATCAAAGATGCTCGGTGTACACGTTTTATTGTTCTTCTATGTCAAATTTTATGAGTATAAGCTTCCAAGATTATTTCGATGACCAAACAACAACTTTCTATGACAAATGGACAAAACCTTCAAAAGCTCCTCCATAGAGAGAGTTGAGCAACTTCGAAACATCCAAGTTGCTCGGTTGACACTTTTTATTGTTCTTCTATGTCAAATTTTATGAGTATAAGCTTCCTAGATTATTTGGATGCCAAAATACCAAGTTTCTATGACAAATGGATAAAACAGTTAAAAGCTCCTTCATAGAGAGAGTTGACCCATTTCGGAACATCAAAGATGCTCGGTGTACACGTTTTATTGTTCATCTATGTCAAATTTTATGAGTATAAGCTTCCAAGATTATTTCGATGCCAAAACAGCAACTTTCTATGACAAATCGACAAACCCGTTAAAAGCTCCTCCATAGAGAGAGTTGAGCAACTTCGAACAATCAAAGTTGCTCGGTGTACAATTTTTATTGTTCTTCTATGTTAAATTTTACGAAAATGAGCTTCCAAGATTATTTCGATGCAAAAACACCAACTTTCTATGACAAATGGACAAAACATTCAGAAGCTCCTTCATAGAGAGAGTTGAGCAACTTCGGACTATCAAAGATGCTCGGTGTGCACGTTTTATTGTTCTCCTATGTCAAATTTTCTTAGTATAAGCTTCCAAGATTATTTCGATGCGAAAACACAAACTTTCTATGACAAGTGGACCAAACCGTTAAAAGGTCCTCCATATAGAGAATTGAGCAACTTCGGAACAACAAATTTCCTCGGTGTACACTTTTTAATGTTCATCTATGTCAAATTTTATGAGTATATGCTTCCAAGATGATTTCGATGGCAAAAGACCAACTTTCTATGACAAATGGACAAAACATTCAAAAGCTCCTCCATAGAGAGAGTTGAGCAACTTCGGACAATCAAAGTTGCTCGATGTACACTTTTTATTGTTCTTCTATATCAAATTTCATGAGTATAAGCTTCCTAGATTATTTCGATGGCAAAACAACAACTTTCTATGATAAATGGACAATACCTTGAAAAGCTCCTCCATATAGAGAATTGAGCAACTTCGGAACAACAAAGTTGCTCGGTGTACACTTTTTAATGTTCTTCTATGTCAAATTTTATGAGTATAAGCTTCCAAGATTATTTCGATGGCAAAAGACCAACTTTCTATGACAAATGGAAAAACATTCAAAAGCTCCTCCATAGAGAGAGTTGGGCAACTTCGGAACAACAAAGTTGCTCGGTGTACACTTTTTAATGTTCTTCTATGTCAAATTTTATGAGTATAAGCTTCCTAGATTATTTGGATGCCAAAATACCAAGTTTCTATGACAAATGGATAAAACAGTTAAAAGCTCCTTCATAGAGAGAGTTGACCCATTTCGGAACATCAAAGATGCTCGGTGTACACGTTTTATTGTTCTTCTATGTCAAATTTTATGAGTATATGCTTCCAAGATTATTTCGATGCCAAAACAACAACTTTCTATGACAAACCCGTTAAAAGCTCCTCCATAGAGAGAGTTGAGCAACTTCGGACAATCAAAGTTGCTCGGTGTACAATTTTTATTGTTCTTCTATGTTAAATTTTACGAAAATGATCTTCCAAGATTATTTCAATGCAAAAACACCAACTTTCTATGACAAATAGACAAAACCGTTAAAAGCTCCTCCATAGAGAGAGTTGAGCAACTTCGGACTATCAAAGATGCTCGGTGTGCACGTTTTATTGTTCTTCTATGTCGAATTTTCTGAGTATGAGCTTCAAGGATTATTTCGATGCGAAAACACAAACTTTCTATGACAAGTGGACAAAACCGTTAAAAGGTCCTCCAAAGAGAGAGTTGAGCAACTTGGTACTATCAAAGTTGCTCGGTGTACACTTTTTAATATTCATCTATGTCAAATTTTATGAGTATAAGCTTCCAAGATTATTTCAATGGCAAAAGACCAACTTTCTACGACAAATGGACAAAACATTCAAAAGCTCCTTCATAGAGAGAGTTGAGCAACTTCGGAACATCAAAGTTGCTCGGTGTACACTTTTTATTGTTCTCCTATGTCAAATTTTATGAGTATAAGCTTCCAAGATTATTTCGATGGCAAAAGACCAACTTTCTATGACAAATGGAAAAAACATTCAAAAGCTCCTCCATAGAGAGAGTTGAGCAACTTGGGAACATCAAAGTTGCTCGGTGTACACGTTTTATTGTTCTTCTATGTCAAATTTTATGAGTATAAGCTTTCAAGATTATTTCGATGCCTAAACAACAACTTTCTGTGACAAATGGACAAAACCTTCAAAAGCTCCCTCCATAGAGAGAGTTGAGCAACTTCGGACAATCAAAGTTGCTCGGTGTACACTTTTTATTATTCTTCTATATCGAATTTCATGAGTATAAGCTTCCTAGATTATTTCGATGCCAAAATCCCAAGTTTCTATGACAAATGGAGAAAACTGTTAAAGGCTCCTTCATAGAGAGAGTTGACCAATTTCGGACCATCAAAGATGCTCGGTGTACACGTTTTATTGTTCTTCTATGTCAAATTTTATGAGTATAAGCTTCCAAGATTATTTCGATGACAAAACAACAACTTTCTATGACAAATGGACAAAACCTTCAAAAGCTCCTCCATAGAGAGAGTTGAGCAACTTCGAAACATCCAAGTTGCTCGGTTGACACTTTTTATTGTTCTTCTATGTCAAATTTTATGAGTATAAGCTTCCGAGATTATTTCGATGCCAAAATCCCAAGTTTCTATTACAAATGGATAAAACAGTTAAAAGCTCCTTCATAGAGAGAGTTGACCCATTTCGGACCATCAAAGATGCTCGGTGTACACGTTTTATTGTTCTTCTATGTCAAATTTTATGAGTATAAGCTTCCAAGATTATTTCGATGCCAAAACAGCAACTTTCTATGACAAATGGACAAAACCGTTAAAAGCTCCTCCATAGAGAGAGTTGAGCAACTTCGGACTATCAAAGATGCTCGGTGTGCACGTTTTATTGTTCTTCTATGTCGAATTTTATGAGTATGAGCTTCCAGGATTATTTCGATGCGAAAACACAAACTTTCTATGACAAATGGACAAAACCGTTAAAAGCTCATCCATAGAGAGAGTTGAGCAACTTCGGACTATCAAAGTTGCTCGGTGTACACTTTTTAATGTTCATCTATGTCAAATGTTTTGAGTATAAGCTTCCAAGATTATTTCGATGGCAAAAGACCAACTTTCTACGACAAATGGACAAAACATTCAAAAGCTCCTCCATAGAGATAGTTGAGCAACTTCGTACTATCAAAGTTGCTCGGTGTACACTTTTTAATGTTCATCTATGTCAAATTTTATGAGTATAAGCTTCCAAGATTATTTCGATGGCAAAAGACCAACTTTCTACGACAAATGGACAAAACATTCAAAAGCTCCTTCATAGAGAGAGTTGAGCAACTTCGGAACATCAAAGTTGCTCGGTGTACACTTTTTATTGTTCTCCTATGTCAAATTTTATGAGTATAAGCTTCCAAGATTATTTCGATGCCAAAACAACAACTTTCTATGACAAATGGACAAAACCTTCAAAAGCTCCCTCCATAGAGAGAGTTGAGCAACTTCGAAACATCCAAGTTGCTCGGTTGACACTTTTTATTGTTCTTCTATGTCAAATTCTATGAGTATAAGCTTCCGAGATTATTTCGATACCAAAATCCCAAGTTTCTATTACAAATGGATAAAACAGTTAAAAGCTCCTTCATAGAGAGAGTTGACCCATTTCGGACCATCAAAGATGCTCGGTGTACACGTTTTATTGTTCTTCTATGTCAAATTTTATGAGTATAAGCTTCCAAGATTATTTCGATGCCAAAACAGCAACTTTCTATGACAAATCGAGAAACCCGTTAAAAGCTCCTCCATAGAGAGAGTTGAGCAACTTCGGACAATCAAAGTTGCTCGGCGTACACTTTTTATTGTTCTTCTATATCGAATTTCATGAGTATAAGCTTCCTAGATTATTTCGATGCCAAAATCCCAAGTTTCTATGACAAATTGAGAAAACTGTTAAAGGCTCTTTCATAGAGAGAGTTGACCAATTTCGGACCATCAAAGATGCTCGGTGTACACGTTTTATTGTTCTTCTATGTCAAATTTTATGAGTATAAGCTTCCAAGATTATTTCGATGACCAAACAACAACTTTCTATGACAAATGGACAAAACCTTCAAAAGCTCCTCCATAGAGAGAGTTGAGCAACTTCGAAACATCCAAGTTGCTCGGTTGACACTTTTTATTGTTCTTCTATGTCAAATTTTATGAGTATAAGCTTCCTAGATTATTTGGATGCCAAAATACCAAGTTTCTATGACAAATGGATAAAACAGTTAAAAGCTCCTTCATAGAGAGAGTTGACCCATTTCGGAACATCAAAGATGCTCGGTGTACACGTTTTATTGTTCATCTATGTCAAATTTTATGAGTATAAGCTTCCAAGATTATTTCGATGCCAAAACAGCAACTTTCTATGACAAATCGACAAACCCGTTAAAAGCTCCTCCATAGAGAGAGTTGAGCAACTTCGGACAATCAAAGTTGCTCGGTGTACAATTTTTATTGTTCTTCTATGTTAAATTTTACGAAAATGAGCTTCCAAGATTATTTCGATGCAAAAACACCAACTTTCTATGACAAATGGACAAAACCGTTAAAAGCTCCTCCATAGAGAGAGTTGAGCAACTTCGGACTATCAAAGATGCTCGGTGTGCACGTTTTATTGTTCTTCTATGTCGAATTTTCTTAGTATGAGCTTCAAGGATTATTTCGATGCGAAAACACAAACTTTCTATGACAAGTGGACCAAACCGTTAAAAGGTCCTCCAAAGAGAGAGTTGAGCCAATTCGTACTATCAAAGTTGCTCGGTGTACACTTTTTAATATTTATCTACGTCAAATTTTATGAGTATAAGCTTCCAAGATTATTTCAATGGCAAAAGACCAACTTTCTACGACAAATGGACAATACATTCAAAAGCTCCTTCATAGAGAGAGTTGAGCAACTTCGGAACATCAAAGTTGCTCGGTGTACACTTTTTATTGTTCTCCTATGTCAAATTTTATGAGTATAAGCTTCCAAGATTATTTCGATGCCAAAACAACAACTTTCTATGACAAATGGACAAAACCTTCAAAAGCTCCCTCCATAGAGAGAGTTGAGCAACTTCGGACAATCAAAGTTGCTCGATGTACACTTTTTATTGTTCTTCTATATCAAATTTCATGAGTATAAGCTTCCTAGATTATTTCGATGGCAAAACAACAACTTTCTATGATAAATGGACAATACCTTGAAAAGCTCCTCCATATAGAGAATTGAGCAACTTCGGAACAACAAAGTTGCTCGGTGTACACTTTTTAATGTTCTTCTATGTCAAATTTTATGAGTATAATCTTCCAAGATTATTTCGATGGCAAAAGACCAACTTTCTATGACAAATGGAAAAACATTCAAAAGCTCCTCCATAGAGAGAGTTGGGCACAACAAAGTTGCTCGGTGTACACTTTTTAATGTTCTTCTATGTCAAATTTTATGAGTATAAGCTTCCTAGATTATTTCGATGCCAAAATCCCAAGTTTCTATGACAAATGGATAAAACAGTTAAAAGCTCCTTCATAGAGAGTGTTGACCCATTTCGAAACATCAAAGATGCTCGGTGTACACGTTTTATTGTTCTTCTATGTCAAATTTTATGAGTATAAGCTTCCAAGATTATTTCGATGCCAAAACAACAACTTTCTATGAAAAATGTACAAAACCTTCAAAAGCTCCCTCCATAGAGAGAGTTGAGCAACTTCGGACAATCAAAGTTGCTCGATGTACACTTTTTATTGTTCTTCTATATCGAATTTCAAGGATTATTTCGATGCGAAAACACAAACTTTCTATGACAAGTGGACAAAACCGTTAAAAGCTCCTCCAAAGAGAGAGTTGAGCAACTTCGTACTATCAAAGTTGCTCGGTGTACACTTTTTAATATTCATCTATGTCAAATTTTATGAGTATAAGCTTCCAAGATTATTTCAATGGCAAAAGACCAACTTTCTACGACAAATGGACAAAACATTCAAAAGCTCCTTCATAGAGAGAGTTGAGCAACTTCGGAACATCAAAGTTGCTCGGTGTACACTTTTTATTGTTCTCCTATGTCAAATTTTATGAGTATAAGCTTCCAAGATTATTTCGATGGCAAAAGACCAACTTTCTATGACAAATGGAAAAAACATTCAAAAGCTCCTCCATAGAGAGAGTTGAGCAACTTGGGAACATCAAAGTTGCTCGGTGTACACGTTTTATTGTTCTTCTATGTCAAATTTTATGAGTATAAGCTTTCAAGATTATTTCGATGCCTAAACAACAACTTTCTGTGACAAATGGACAAAACCTTCAAAAGCTCCCTCCATAGAGAGAGTTGAGCAACTTCGGACAATCAAAGTTGCTCGGTGTACACTTTTTATTGTTCTTCTATATCGAATTTCATGAGTATAAGCTTCCAAGATTATTTCGATGACAAAACAACAACTTTCTATGACAAATGGACAAAACCTTCAAAAGCTCCTCCATAGAGAGAGTTGAGCAACTTTGAAACATCCAAGTTGCTCGGTTGACACTTTTTATTGTTCTTCTATGTCAAATTTTATGAGTATAAGCTTCCGAGATTATTTCGATGATAAAACAACAACTTTCTATGACAAATGGACAAAACCTTCAAAAGCTCCTCCATAGAGAGAGTTGAGCAACTTCGAAACATCCAGGTTGCTCGGTTGACACTTTTTATTGTTCTTCTATGTCAAATTTTATGAGTATAAGCTTCCGAGATTATTTCGATGCCAAAATCCCAAGTTTCTATTACAAATGGATAAAACAGTTAAAAGCTCCTTCATAGAGAGAGTTGACCCATTTCGGACCATCAAAGATGCTCGGTGTACACGTTTTATTGTTCTTCTATGTCAAATTTTATGAGTATAAGCTTCCAAGATTATTTCGATGCCAAAACAGCAACTTTCTATGACAAATGGACAAAACCGTTAAAAGCTCCTCCATAGAGAGAGTTGAGCAACTTCGGACTATCAAAGATGCTCGGTGTGCACGTTTTATTGTTCTTCTATGTCGAATTTTATGAGTATGAGCTTCCAGGATTATTTCGATGCGAAAACACAAACTTTCTATGACAAATGGACAAAACCGTTAAAAGCTCATCCATAGAGAGAGTTGAGCAACTTCGGACTATCAAAGTTGCTCGGTGTACACTTTTTAATGTTCATCTATGTCAAATGTTTTGAGTATAAGCTTCCAAGATTATTTCGATGGCAAAAGACCAACTTTCTACGACAAATGGACAAAACATTCAAAAGCTCCTCCATAGAGATAGTTGAGCAACTTCGTACTATCAAAGTTGCTCGGTGTACACTTTTTAATGTTCATCTATGTCAAATTTTATGAGTATAAGCTTCCAAGATTATTTCGATGGCAAAAGACCAACTTTCTACGACAAATGGACAAAACATTCAAAAGCTCCTTCATAGAGAGAGTTGAGCAACTTCGGAACATCAAAGTTGCTCGGTGTACACTTTTTATTGTTCTCCTATGTCAAATTTTATGAGTATAAGCTTCCAAGATTATTTCGATGCCAAAACAACAACTTTCTATGACAAATGGACAAAACCTTCAAAAGCTCCCTCCCTAGAGAGAGTTGAGCAACTTCGGAACATCAAAGTTGCTCGGTGTACACGTTTTATTGTTCTTCTATGTCAAATTTTATGAGTATAAGCTTCCAAGATTATTTCGATGCCAAAACAACAACTTTCTATGACAAATGTACAAAACCTTCAAAAGCTCCCTCCATAGAGAGAGTTGAGCAACTTCGGACAATCAAAGTTGCTCGATGTACACTTTTTATTGTTCTTCTATATCAAATTTCATGAGTATAAGCTTCCTAGATTATTTCGATGGCAAAACAACAACTTTCTATGATAAATGGACAATACCTTGAAAAGCTCCTCCATATAGAGAATTGAGCAACTTCGGAACAACAAAGTTGCTCGGTGTACACTTTTTAATGTTCTTCTATGTCAAATTTTATGAGTATAAGCTTCCAAGATTATTTCGATGGCAAAAGGCCAACTTTCTATGACAAATGGAAAAACATTCAAAAGCTCCTCCATAGAGAGAGTTGGGCAACTTCGGAACAACAAAGTTGCTCGGTGTACACTTTTTAATGTTCTTCTATATCAAATTTTATGAGTATAAGCTTCCTAGATTATTTGGATGCCAAAATACCAAGTTTCTATGACAAATGGATAAAACAGTTAAAAGCTCCTTCATAGAGAGAGTTGACCCATTTCGGAACATCAAAGATGCTCGGTTGACACTTTTTATTGTTCTTCTATGTCAAATTTTATGAGTATAAGCTTCCGAGATTATTTCGATGCCAAAATCCCAAGTTTCTATTACAAATGGATAAAACAGTTAAAAGCTCCTTCATAGAGAGAGTTGACCCATTTCGGACCATCAAAGATGCTCGGTGTACACGTTTTATTGTTCTTCTATGTCAAATTTTATGAGTATAAGCTTCCAAGATTATTTCGATGCCAAAACAGCAACATTCTATGACAAATGGACAAAACCGTTAAAAGCTCCTCCATAGAGAGAGTTGAGCAACTTCGGACAATCAAAGTTGCTCGGTGTACAATTTTTATTGTTCTTCTATGTTAAATTTTACGAAAATGAGATTCCAAGATTATTTCAATGCAAAAACACCAACTTTCTATGACAAATAGACAAAACCGTTAAAAGCTCCTCCATAGAGAGAGTTGAGCAACTTCGGACTATCAAAGATGCTCGGTGTGCACGTTTTATTGTTCTTCTATGTCGAATTTTCTGAGTATGAGCTTCCTAGATTATTTCGATGGCAAAACAACAACTTTTATGATAAATGGACAATACCTTGAAAAGCTCCTCCATATAGAGAATTGAGCAACTTCGGAACAACAAAGTTTCTCGGTGTACACTTTTTAATGTTCTTCTATGTCAAATTTTATGAGTATAAGCTTCCAAGATTATTTCGATGGCAAAAGACCAACTTTCTACGACAAATGGAAAAACATTCAAAAGCTCCTCCATAGAGAGAGTTGGGCAACTTCGGAACAACAAAGTTGCTCGGTGTACACTTTTTAATGTTCTTCTATGTCAAATTTTATGAGAATAAGCTTCCAAGATTATTTCGATGGCAAAAGACCAACTTTCTATGACAAATGGAAAAACATTCAAAAGCTCTTCCATAGAGAGAGTTGAGCAACTTCGGAACATCAATGTTGCTCGGTGTACACTTTTTATTGTTCTTCTATGTCAAATTTCATGAGTATAAGCTTCCAAGATTATTTCGATGCCAAAACAACAACTTTCTATGAAAAATGTACAAAACCTTCAAAAGCTCCCTCCATAGAGAGAGTTGAGCAACTTCGGACAATCAAAGTTGCTCGATGTACACTTTTTATTGTTCTTCTATATCAAATTTCATGAGTATAAGCTTCCTAGATTATTTCGATGGCAAAACAACAACTTTCTATGATAAATGGACAATACCTTGAAAAGCTCCTCCATATAGAGAATTGAGCAACTTCGGAACAACAAAGTTGCTCGGTGTACACTTTTTAATGTTCTTCTATGTCAAATTTTATGAGTATAAGCTTCCAAGATTATTTCGATGGCAAAAGACCAACTTTCTATGATAAATGGAAAAACATTCAAAAGCTCCTCCATAGAGAGAGTTGGGCAACTTCGGAACAACAAAGTTGCTCGGTGTACACTTTTTAATGTTCTTCTATGTCAAATTTTATGAGAATAAGCTTCCAAGATTATTTCGATGGCAAAAGACCAGCTTTCTATGACAAATGGAAAAACATTCAAAAGCTCTTCCATAGAGAGAGTTGAGCAACTTCGGAACATCAATGTTGCTCGGTGTACACTTTTTATTGTTCTTCTATGTCAAATTTCATGAGTATAAGCTTCCTAGATTATTTCGATGCCAAAATCCCAAGTTTCTATGACAATTGGAGAAAACTGTTAAAAGCTCCTCCATAGAGAGAGTTTATCAATTTCGGACCATCGAAGATGCTCGGTGTACATGTTTTATTGTTTTTCTATGTCAAATTTTATGAGTATAAGCTTCCAAGACTATTTCGATGTCAAAACAACAACTTTCTATGATAAATGGACAAAACCTTCAAAAGCTCCTCCATAGAGAGAGTTGAGCAACTTCAGAACATCAAAGTTGCTCGGTTGACACTTTTTATTGTTCTTCTATGTCAAATTTTATAAGTATAAGCTTCCTAGATTATTTCGATGCCAAAATCCCAAGTTTCTATGACAAATGGATAAAACAGTTAAAAGCTCCTTCATAGAGAGAGTTGACCCATTTCGGAACATCAAAGATGCTCGGTGTACACGTTTTATTGTTCTTCTAAGTCAAATTTTATGAGTATAAGCTTCCAAGATTATTTCGATGCCAAAACAGCAACTTTCTATGACAAATAGACAAACCCGTTAAAAGCTCCTCCATAGAGAGAGTTGAGCAACTTCGGACAATCAAAGTTGCTCGGTGTACAATTTTTATTGTTCTTCTATGTTAAATTTTACGAAAATGAGCTTCCAAGATTATTTCAATGCAAAAACACCAACTTTCTATGAGAAATGGACAAAACCGTTAAAAGCTCCTCCATAGAGAGAGTTGAGCAACTTCGGACTATCAAAAATGCTCGGTGTGCACGTTTTATTGTTCTTCTATGTCGAATTTTCTGAGTATGAGCTTCAAGGATTATTTCGATGCGAAAACACAAACTTTCTATAACAAATGGACAAAACCGTTAGAAGCTCCTCCATAGAGAGAGTTGAACAACTTCGGACTATCAAAGTTGGTCGATGTAAACTTTTTAATGTTCTTCTATGTCAAATTTTATGAGTATAAGCTTCCAAAATTATTTCGATGCCAAAAGAGCAACTTTCTATGACAAATGGACAAAACCGTTAAAAGCTCCTCCATAGAGAGATTTGAGCAACTTCGGACAGTCAAAGTTGCTCGGTGTACACTTTTTATTGTTATTCTATGTCAAATTTTATGAGTATAAGCTTCCTAGATTATTTCGATGCAAAAATCCCAAGTTTCTATGACAAATTGAGAAAACTGATAAAAGCTCCTTCACAGAGAGAGTTGACTGATTTCGGACCAACAAATATGCTCGGTGTACACGTTTTATTGTTCTTCTATGTCTAATTTTATGAGTATAAGCTGCCAAGATTATTTCGATGCCAAAACAACAACTTTCTATGACAAATGGACAAAACCGTTAAAAGCTCCTCCATAGAGAGAGTGGAGCAACATCGGACTATCAAAGTTGCCCGGTGTACACTTTTTGATGTTCTTCTATGTAAAATTTTACGAGTATAAACTTTCAAGATAATTTCGATGGCAAAAGACCAACTTTATAAGACAAATGGACAAAACATTCAAAAGCCCCTCCATAGAGAGAGTTGAGCAACTTCATAACATCAAAGTTGCTCGGTGTAAACTTTTTATTGTTCTTCTATGTCAAATTTTATGACTATAAGCTTCCTAGATTATTTCGATGCCAAAATCCCAAGTTTGTATGACAAATGGAGAAAACTGGTAAAAGCTCCTTCATAGAGAGAATTGACCAATTTTGCACCATCAAAGATGCTCGGTGTGCACGTTTTATTGTTCTTCTATGTCAAATTATGTGAGTATAAGCTTCTAAGATTATTTCGATGCCAAAACATTAACTTTCTATGACAAATGGACACAACCGTTAAAAGCTCTTCCATAGAGAGAGTTGAGCAACTTCGGACTATCAAAGTTGCTCGGTGTACACTTTTTAATGTTCATCTATGTCAAATTTTATGAGTATAAGCTTCCAAGAATATTTCGATGGCAAAAGACCAACTTTCTGTGACAAATGGACAATACCTTGAAAAGCTCCTCCATAGAGAGAGTTGAGCAACTTCGGAACAACAAAGTTGCTCGGTGTACACTTTTTAATGTTCATCTATGTCAAATTTTATGAGTATATGCTTCCAAGATTATTTCGATGGCAAAAGACCAACTTTCTATGACAAATGGACAAAAGATTCAAAAGCTCCTCAATAGAGAGAGTTGAGCAACTTCGGACTATCAAAGTTCCTCGGTGTACACTTTTTAATGTTCATCTATGTCAAATTTTATGAGTATATGCTTCCAAGATGATTTCGATGGAAAAAGACCAACTTTCTATGACAAATGGAAAAAACATTCAAAAGCTCCTCCATAGAGAGAGTTGAGCAACTTCGGACAATCAAAGTTGCTCGGTGTACACTTTTTATTGTTCTTCTATATTAAATTTCATGAGTATAAGCTTCCTAGATTATTTCGATGCCAAAATCCCAAGTTTCTATGACAAATGGAGAAAACTGTTAAAAGCTCCTTCATAGAAAGAGTTGACCAATTTCGGACCATCAAATATGCTCGGTGTACACGTTTTATTGTTCTTCTATGTCAAATTTTATGAGTATAAGTTTCCAAGATTATTTTGATGACAAAACAACAACTTTCTATGACAAATGGACAAAACCTTCAAAAGCTCCTCCATAGAGAGAGTTGAGCAACTTCGAAACATCAAAGTTGCTCGGTTGACACTTTTTATTGTTCTTCTATGTCAAATTTTATGAGTATAAGCTTCCTAGATTATTTCGATGCCAAAATCCCAAGTTTCTATGACAAATGGATAAAACAGTTAAAAGCTCCTTCATAGAGAGAGTTGACCCGTTTCGGACCATCAAAGATGCTCGGTGTACACGTTTTATTGTTCTGCTATGTCAAATTTTATGAGTATAAGCTTCCAAGATTATTTCGATGCCAAAATAGCAACTTTCTATGACAAATGGAAAAAACTGTTAAAAGGTCCTCTATAGAGAGAGTTGAGCAACTTCGGACAATCAAAGTTGCTCGGTGTACAATTTTTATTGTTCTTCTATATTAAATTTTACGAAAATGAGCTTCCAAGATTATTTCGATGCAAAAACACGAACTTTCTATGACAAATGGACAAAACCGTTAAAAGCTCCTCCATAGAGAGAGTTGACCAACGTCAGACCATCAAAGCTGCTCGGTATACACCTTTTAATGTTCTTCTATGTCAAATTTTACGAGAATAAGCTTTGTGGATTATTTCGATGAAAAAACACCAACTTTTTATAACAAATGGACAAAACCGTTAAAAGCTCCTCCATAGAGAGAGTTGAGCAACTTCGGACTATCAAAGTTGGTCGATGTAAAATTTTTAATGTTCTTCTATGTCAAATTTTATGAGTTTAAGCTTCCAAGATTATTTCGATGCCAAAAGAGCAACTTTCTATGACAAATGGACAAAACCGTTAAAAGCTCTTCCATAGAGAGAGTTGAGCAACTTCGAACTATCAAAGTTGCTCGGTGTACACTTTTTAATGTTCATCTATGTCAAATTTTATGAGAATAAGCTTCCAAGAATATTTCGATGGCAAAAGACCAACTTTCTATGACAAATGAACAATACCTTGAAAAGCTCCTACATAGAGAGAGTTGAGCAACTTCGGAACAACAAAGTTGCTCGGTGTACACTTTTTAATGTTCTTCTATGTCAAATTTTATGAGTATAAGCTTCCAAGATTATTTCGATGGCAAAAGACCAACTTTCTATGACAAATGGACAAAACATTCAAAAGCTCCTCAATAGAGAGAGTTGAGCAACTTCGGACTATCAAAGTTCCTCGGTGTACACTTTTTAATGTTCATCTATGTCAAATTTTATGAGTATATGCTTCCAAGATGATTTCGATGGCAAAAGACCAACTTTCTATGACAAATGGACAAAACATTCAAAAGCTCCTCCATAGAGAGAGTTGAGCAACTTCGGACAATCAAAGTTGCTCGGTGTACACTTTTTATTGTTCTTCTATATCAAATTTCATGAGTATAAGCTTCCTAGATTATTTCGATGCCAAAATCCCAAGTTTCTATGAAAAATGGAGAAAACTGTTAAAAGCTCCTTCATAGAGAGAGTTGACCAATTTCGGACCATCAAAGATGCTCGGTGTACAAGTTTTATTGTTCTTCTATGTCAAATTTTATGAGTATAAGCTTCCAAGATTATTTCGATGACAAAACAACAACTTTCTATGACAAATGGACAAAACCTTCAAAAGCTCCTCCATGGAGAGAGTTGAGCAACTTCGAAACATCAAAGTTGGTCGGCTGACACTTTTTATTGTTCTTCTATGTCAAATTTTATGAGTATAAGCTTCCTAGATTATTTCGATGCCAAAATCCCAAGTTTCTATGACAAATGGATAAAACAGTTAAAAGCTCCTTCATAGAGAGAGTTGACCCGTTTCGGACCATCAAAGATGCTCGGTGTACACGTTTTATTGTTCTTCTATGTCAAATTTTATGAGTATAAGCTTCCAAGATTATTTCGATGCCAAAACAGCAACTTTCTATGACAAATGGACAAAACTGTTAAAAGGTCTTCTATAGAGAGAGTTGAGCAACTTCGGACAATCAAAGTTGCTCGGTGTACAATTTTTATTGTTCTTCTATATTAAATTTTACGAAAATGAGCTTCCAAGATTATTTCGATGCAAAAACACCAACTTTCTATGACAAATGGACAAAACCGTTAAAAGCTCCTCCATAGAGAGAGTTGAGCAACGTCGGACCATCGAAGTTGCTCGGTGTACACCTTTTAATGTTCTTCTATGTCAAATTTTACGAGTATAAGCTTTGTGGATTATTTCGATGAAAAAACACCAACTTTCTATAACAAATGGACAAAACCGTTAAAAGCTCCTCCATATAGAGAGTTGAGCCACTTCGAACTATCAAAGTTGGTCGATGTAAACTTTTTAATGTTCTTCTATGTCAAATTTTATGAGTTTAAGCTTCCAAGATTATTTCGATGGCAAAAGAGCAACTTTCTATGACAAATGGACAAAAGATTCAAAAGCTCCTCAATAGAGAGAGTTGAGCAACTTCGGACTATCAAAGTTCCTCGGTGTACACTTTTTAATGTTCATCTATGTCAAATTTTATGAGTATATGCTTCCAAGATGATTTCGATGGAAAAAGACCAACTTTCTATGACAAATGGAAAAAACATTCAAAAGCTCCTCCATAGAGAGAGTTGAGCAACTTCGGACAATCAAAGTTGCTCGGTGTACACTTTTTATTGTTCTTCTATATTAAATTTCATGAGTATAAGCTTCCTAGATTATTTCGATGCCAAAATCCCAAGTTTCTATGACAAATGGAGAAAACTGTTAAAAGCTCCTTCATAGAAAGAGTTGACCAATTTCGGACCATCAAATATGCTCGGTGTACACGTTTTATTGTTCTTCTATGTCAAATTTTATGAGTATAAGTTTCCAAGATTATTTTGATGACAAAACAACAACTTTCTATGACAAATGGACAAAACCTTCAAAAGCTCCTCCATAGAGAGAGTTGAGCAACTTCGAAACATCAAAGTTGCTCGGTTGACACTTTTTATTGTTCTTCTATGTCAAATTTTATGAGTATAAGCTTCCTAGATTATTTCGATGCCAAAATCCCAAGTTTCTATGACAAATGGATAAAACAGTTAAAAGCTCCTTCATAGAGAGAGTTGACCCGTTTCGGACCATCAAAGATGCTCGGTGTACACGTTTTATTGTTCTGCTATGTCAAATTTTATGAGTATAAGCTTCCAAGATTATTTCGATGCCAAAATAGCAACTTTCTATGACAAATGGAAAAAACTGTTAAAAGGTCCTCTATAGAGAGAGTTGAGCAACTTCGGACAATCAAAGTTGCTCGGTGTACAATTTTTATTGTTCTTCTATATTAAATTTTACGAAAATGAGCTTCCAAGATTATTTCGATGCAAAAACACGAACTTTCTATGACAAATGGACAAAACCGTTAAAAGCTCCTCCATAGAGAGAGTTGACCAACGTCAGACCATCAAAGCTGCTCGGTATACACCTTTTAATGTTCTTCTATGTCAAATTTTACGAGAATAAGCTTTGTGGATTATTTCGATGAAAAAACACCAACTTTTTATAACAAATGGACAAAACCGTTAAAAGCTCCTCCATAGAGAGAGTTGAGCAACTTCGGACTATCAAAGTTGGTCGATGTAAAATTTTTAATGTTCTTCTATGTCAAATTTTATGAGTTTAAGCTTCCAAGATTATTTCGATGCCAAAAGAGCAACTTTCTATGACAAATGGACAAAACCGTTAAAAGCTCTTCCATAGAGAGAGTTGAGCAACTTCGAACTATCAAAGTTGCTCGGTGTACACTTTTTAATGTTCATCTATGTCAAATTTTATGAGAATAAGCTTCCAAGAATATTTCGATGGCAAAAGACCAACTTTCTATGACAAATGAACAATACCTTGAAAAGCTCCTACATAGAGAGAGTTGAGCAACTTCGGAACAACAAAGTTGCTCGGTGTACACTTTTTAATGTTCTTCTATGTCAAATTTTATGAGTATAAGCTTCCAAGATTATTTCGATGGCAAAAGACCAACTTTCTATGACAAATGGACAAAACATTCAAAAGCTCCTCAATAGAGAGAGTTGAGCAACTTCGGACTATCAAAGTTCCTCGGTGTACACTTTTTAATGTTCATCTATGTCAAATTTTATGAGTATATGCTTCCAAGATGATTTCGATGGCAAAAGACCAACTTTCTATGACAAATGGACAAAACATTCAAAAGCTCCTCCATAGAGAGAGTTGAGCAACTTCGGACAATCAAAGTTGCTCGGTGTACACTTTTTATTGTTCTTCTATATCAAATTTCATGAGTATAAGCTTCCTAGATTATTTCGATGCCAAAATCCCAAGTTTCTATGAAAAATGGAGAAAACTGTTAAAAGCTCCTTCATAGAGAGAGTTGACCAATTTCGGACCATCAAAGATGCTCGGTGTACAAGTTTTATTGTTCTTCTATGTCAAATTTTATGAGTATAAGCTTCCAAGATTATTTCGATGACAAAACAACAACTTTCTATGACAAATGGACAAAACCTTCAAAAGCTCCTCCATGGAGAGAGTTGAGCAACTTCGAAACATCAAAGTTGGTCGGCTGACACTTTTTATTGTTCTTCTATGTCAAATTTTATGAGTATAAGCTTCCTAGATTATTTCGATGCCAAAATCCCAAGTTTCTATGACAAATGGATAAAACAGTTAAAAGCTCCTTCATAGAGAGAGTTGACCCGTTTCGGACCATCAAAGATGCTCGGTGTACACGTTTTATTGTTCTTCTATGTCAAATTTTATGAGTATAAGCTTCCAAGATTATTTCGATGCCAAAACAGCAACTTTCTATGACAAATGGACAAAACTGTTAAAAGGTCTTCTATAGAGAGAGTTGAGCAACTTCGGACAATCAAAGTTGCTCGGTGTACAATTTTTATTGTTCTTCTATATTAAATTTTACGAAAATGAGCTTCCAAGATTATTTCGATGCAAAAACACCAACTTTCTATGACAAATGGACAAAACCGTTAAAAGCTCCTCCATAGAGAGAGTTGAGCAACGTCGGACCATCGAAGTTGCTCGGTGTACACCTTTTAATGTTCTTCTATGTCAAATTTTACGAGTATAAGCTTTGTGGATTATTTCGATGAAAAAACACCAACTTTCTATAACAAATGGACAAAACCGTTAAAAGCTCCTCCATATAGAGAGTTGAGCCACTTCGAACTATCAAAGTTGGTCGATGTAAACTTTTTAATGTTCTTCTATGTCAAATTTTATGAGTTTAAGCTTCCAAGATTATTTCGATGCCAAAAGAGCAACTTTCTATGACAAATGGACAAAACCGTTAAAAGCTCCTCCATAGAGAGAGTTGAGAACCTTCGGACAATCAAAGTTGCTCGGTGTAGACTTTTTATTTTTCTTCTATGTCAAATTTTATGAGTATAAGCTTCCTAGATTATTCCGATGCAAAAATCCGAAGTTTCTATGACAAATTGAGAAAACTGATAAAAGCTCCTTCACAGAGAGAGTTGACTGATTTCGGACCAACAAAGATGCTCGGTGTACACGTTTTATTGTTCTTCTATGTCTAATTTTATGAGTATAAGCTGCCATGATTATTTCGATGCCAAAACAACAACTTTCTATGACAAATGGACAAAACCGTTAAAAGCTCCTCCATAGAGAGAGTTGAGCAACTTCGGAAAATCAAAGTTGCTCGGTGTACACTTTTTATTGTTCTTCTATGTTAAATTTTATGAGTATAAGCTTCCAAGATTATTTCGATGCCAAAACAACAACCTTGTATGACAAATGGAGAAAACTGTTAAAAGCTCCTCCATAGAGAGAGTTTACCAAATTCGGACCATCAAAGATGCTCGGTGTACACGTTTTATTGTTTTTCTATGTCAAATTTTATGAGTATAAGCTTCCAAGATTATTTCGATTCCAAAACAACAACTTTCTATGATAAATGGACAAAACCTTCAAAAGCTCCTCCATAGAGAGAGCTGAGCAACTTCTGAACATCAAAGTTGCTCGGTTGACACTTTTTATTGTTCTTCTATGTTAAATTTTATGAGTATAAGCTTCCTAGATTATTTCGATGCCAAAATCCCAAGTTTCTATGACAAATGGATAAAACAGTTAAAAACTCCTTCATAGAGAGAGTTGACCCGTTTCGGACCATCAAAGATGCTCGGTGTACACGTTTTATTGTTCTTCTATGTCAAATTTTACGAGTATAAGCTTCCATGATTATTTCGATGAAAAAACATCAACTTTCTATAACAAATGGACAAAACCGTTAAAAACTCCTCCATAGAGAGAGTGGAGCAACTTCGGACTATCAAAGTTGCCCGGTGTACACTTTTTAATGTTCTTCTATGTCAAATTTTACGAGTATAAACTTCCAAGATTATTTCGTTGGCAAAATACCAACTTTCTATGACAAATGGACAAAACATTCAAAAGCCCCTCCATAGAGAGAGTTGAGCAACTTCAAAACATCAAAGTTGCTTGGTGTACGCTTTTTATTGTTCTTCTATGTCAAATTTTATGACTATAAGCTTCCTAGATTATTTCGATGCCAAAATCCCAAGTTTGTATGACAAATGGAGAAAACTGTTAAAAGCTCCTTCATAGAGAGAATTGACCAATTTCAGACCATCAAAGATGCTCGGTGTGCACGTTTTATTGTTCTTCTATGTCAAATTTTATGAGTATAAGCTTCTAAGATTATTTCGATGCCACAAGAGCAACTTTCTATGACAAATGGACAAAACCGTTAAAAGCTCCTCCATAGAGAGAGTTGAGCAACTTCGGACAATCAAAGTTGCTCGGTGTACACTTTATATTGTTCTACTATGTCAAATTTTACGAGTATAAGCTTCAAAGATTATTTCGATGCCAAAAGATTAATTTTCTATGACAAATAGACAAAACCGTTAAAAGCTCCTCCATAGAGAGAGTTGAGCAACTTCGGACTATCAAAGTTGCTCGGTGTACACTTTTTAATGTTCATCTATGTCAAATTTTATGAGTATAAGCTTCCAAGAATATTTCGATGGCAAAAGACCAACTTTATATGACAAATGGACAAAACATTCAAAAGCTCCTCAATAGAGAGAGTTGAGGAACTTCGGACAATCAAAGTTCCTCGGTGTACACTTTTAAATGTTCATCTAAGTCAAATTTTATGAGTATATGCTTCCAAGATGATTTCGATGGCAAAAGATGAACTTTCTATGACAAATGGACAAAACATTCAAAAGCTCCTCCATAGAGAGAGTTGAGCAACTTCGGAACATCAAAGTTGCTCGGTATACAATTTTTTTTGTTCTTCTATGTCAAATTTTATGAGTATAAGTTTCCAAGAGTATTTCGATGGCAAAAGACCAACTTTCTATGACAAATGGACAAAACATTCAAAATCTCCTCCATAGAGAGAGGCAACTTCGGAACATCAAAGTTGCTCGGTGTACACTTTTTATTGTTCTTCTATGTCAAATATTCTGAGTATAAGTTTCCAAGATTATTTCGATGCCAAAATCCCAAGTTTCTATGACAAATGGAGAAAATTGTTGAAAGCTCCTCCATAGAGAGAGTTGACCAACTTCGGACTAACAAAGATGCTCGGTGTGCACGTTTTATTGTTCTTCTATGTCGAATTTTATGAGTATGAGCTTCCAGGATTATTTCGATGCGAAAACACAAACTTTCTATGACAAATGGACAAAACTGTTAAAAGCTCCTCCATAGAGAGAGTTGACCAAGTTCGGACTATCAAAGATTCTCGGTATGCACGTTTAATTGTTCTTCTATGTCGAATTTTATGAGTATGAGCTTCCATGATTATTTTGATGCAAAAACACAAACTTTCTATGACAAATGGACAAAATCGTTAAAAGCTCCTCCATAGAGAGAGTTGAGCAACTTCGGACTATCAAAGTTTCTCGGTGTACACTTTTTAATTTTCAACTATGTCAAATTTTATGAGTATAAGCTTCCAAAATTATTTCGATGGCAAAAGACCAACTTTCTATGACAAATGGACAAAACGTTCAAAAGCTCCTCCATAGAGAGAGTTGAGCAACTTCGGAACATCAAAGTTGCTCGGTGTACACTTTTTACTGTTCTTCTATGTCAAATTTTATGAGTATAAGCTTCCAAGATTATTTCGACGGCAAAAGACCAACTTTCTATGACAAATGGACAAAACATTCAAAAGCTCCTCCATAGAGATAGTTGAGCAACTTCGGAACATCAAAGTTGCTCGGTGTACAATTTTTATTGTTCTTGTATGTCAAATTTTCTGAGTATAAGCTTCCAAGATTATTTCCAAGCCAAAATACCAAGTTTCTATGACAAATGGAGAAAACTGTTAAAAGCTCCTCCATAGAGAGAGTTGACCAACTTCGGACTATCAAAGTTGCTCGGTGTACACTTTTTAATGTTCATCTATGTCAAATTTTATGAGTATAAGCTTCCAAGATTATTTTGATGGCAAAAGACCAACTTTCTATGACAAATGGACAATACCTTGAAAAGCTCCTCCATAGAGAGAGTTGAGCAACTTCAAAACAACAAAGTTGCTCGGTTTACACTTTTTAATGTTCTTCTATGTCAAATTTTATGAGTATAAGCTTCCAAGATTATTTCGATCGCAAAAGACCAACTTTCTATGACAAATGGAAAAACATTCAAAAGCTCCTCCATAGAGAGATTGAGCAACTTCGGAACATCAATGTTGCTCGGTGTACACTTTTTATTGTTCTTCTATGTCAAATTTCATGAGTATAAGCTTCCAAGACTAATTCGATGCCAAAATCCCAAGTTTCTATGACAAATGGAGAAAACTGTTAAAAGCTCCCTCATAGAGAGAGTTGACCAATTTCGAACCATCAAAGATGCTCGGTGTACACGTTTTATTGTTTTTCTATGTGAACTTTTATGAGTATAAGCTTCCAAGATTATTTCGTTGCCAAAACAACAACTTTCTATGAGAAATGGACAAAACCTTCAAAAGCTCCTCCATGGAGAGAGTTGAGCAACTTCGAAACATCAAAGTTGGTCGGCTGACACTTTTTATTGTTCTTCTATGTCAAATTTTATGAGTATAAGCTTCCTAGATTATTTCGATGCCAAAATCCCAAGTTTCTATGACAAATGGATAAAACAGTTAAAAGCTCCTTCATAGAGAGAGTTGACCCGTTTCGGACCATCAAAGATGCTCGGTGTACACGTTTTATTGTTCTTCTATGTCAAATTTTATGAGTATAAGCTTCCAAGATTATTTCGATGCCAAAACAGCAACTTTCTATGACAAATGGACAAAACTGTTAAAAGGTCTTCTATAGAGAGAGTTGAGCAACTTCGGACAATCAAAGTTGCTCGGTGTACAATTTTTATTGTTCTTCTATATTAAATTTTACGAAAATGAGCTTCCAAGATTATTTCGATGCAAAAACACCAACTTTCTATGACAAATGGACAAAACCGTTAAAAGCTCCTCCATAGAGAGAGTTGAGCAACGTCGGACCATCGAAGTTGCTCGGTGTACACCTTTTAATGTTCTTCTATGTCAAATTTTACGAGTATAAGCTTTGTGGATTATTTCGATGAAAAAACACCAACTTTCTATAACAAATGGACAAAACCGTTAAAAGCTCCTCCATATAGAGAGTTGAGCCACTTCGAACTATCAAAGTTGGTCGATGTAAACTTTTTAATGTTCTTCTATGTCAAATTTTATGAGTTTAAGCTTCCAAGATTATTTCGATGCCAAAAGAGCAACTTTCTATGACAAATGGACAAAACCGTTAAAAGCTCCTCCATAGAGAGAGTTGAGAACCTTCGGACAATCAAAGTTGCTCGGTGTAGACTTTTTATTTTTCTTCTATGTCAAATTTTATGAGTATAAGCTTCCTAGATTATTCCGATGCAAAAATCCGAAGTTTCTATGACAAATTGAGAAAACTGATAAAAGCTCCTTCACAGAGAGAGTTGACTGATTTCGGACCAACAAAGATGCTCGGTGTACACGTTTTATTGTTCTTCTATGTCTAATTTTATGAGTATAAGCTGCCATGATTATTTCGATGCCAAAACAACAACTTTCTATGACAAATGGACAAAACCGTTAAAAGCTCCTCCATAGAGAGAGTTGAGCAACTTCGGAAAATCAAAGTTGCTCGGTGTACACTTTTTATTGTTCTTCTATTTTAAATTTTATGAGTATAAGCTTCCAAGATTATTTCGATGCCAAAACAACAACCTTCTATGACAAATGGAGAAAACTGTTAAAAGCTCCTCCATAGAGAGAGTTTACCAAATTCGGACCATCAAAGATGCTCGGTGTACACGTTTTATTGTTTTTCTATGTCAAATTTTATGAGTATAAGCTTCCAAGATTATTTCGATTCCAAAACAACAACTTTCTATGATAAATGGACAAAACCTTCAAAAGCTCCTCCATAGAGAGAGCTGAGCAACTTCTGAACATCAAAGTTGCTCGGTTGACACTTTTTATTGTTCTTCTATGTTAAATTTTATGAGTATAAGCTTCCTAGATTATTTCGATGCCAAAATCCCAAGTTTCTATGACAAATGGATAAAACAGTTAAAAACTCCTTCATAGAGAGAGTTGACCCGTTTCGGACCATCAAAGATGCTCGGTGTACACGTTTTATTGTTCTTCTATGTCAAATTTTACGAGTATAAGCTTCCATGATTATTTCGATGAAAAAACATCAACTTTCTATAACAAATGGACAAAACCGTTAAAAACTCCTCCATAGAGAGAGTGGAGCAACTTCGGACTATCAAAGTTGCCCGGTGTACACTTTTTAATGTTCTTCTATGTCAAATTTTACGAGTATAAACTTCCAAGATTATTTCGTTGGCAAAATACCAACTTTCTATGACAAATGGACAAAACATTCAAAAGCCCCTCCATAGAGAGAGTTGAGCAACTTCAAAACATCAAAGTTGCTTGGTGTACGCTTTTTATTGTTCTTCTATGTCAAATTTTATGACTATAAGCTTCCTAGATTATTTCGATGCCAAAATCCCAAGTTTGTATGACAAATGGAGAAAACTGTTAAAAGCTCCTTCATAGAGAGAATTGACCAATTTCAGACCATCAAAGATGCTCGGTGTGCACGTTTTATTGTTCTTCTATGTCAAATTTTATGAGTATAAGCTTCTAAGATTATTTCGATGCCACAAGAGCAACTTTCTATGACAAATGGACAAAACCGTTAAAAGCTCCTCCATAGAGAGAGTTGAGCAACTTCGGACAATCAAAGTTGCTCGGTGTACACTTTATATTGTTCTACTATGTCAAATTTTACGAGTATAAGCTTCAAAGATTATTTCGATGCCAAAAGATTAATTTTCTATGACAAATAGACAAAACCGTTAAAAGCTCCTCCATAGAGAGAGTTGAGCAACTTCGGACTATCAAAGTTGCTCGGTGTACACTTTTTAATGTTCATCT
This sequence comes from Euonymus europaeus, assembly GCA_963580455.1. NCBI lineage: Eukaryota > Viridiplantae > Streptophyta > Magnoliopsida > Celastrales > Celastraceae > Euonymus > Euonymus europaeus. The sequence continues at coordinate 10,700,161 of OY756967.1, read as the reverse complement.
ATGTCAAATTTTATGAGTATAAGCTTCCAAGAATATTTCGATGGCAAAAGACCAACTTTATATGACAAATGGACAAAACATTCAAAAGCTCCTCAATAGAGAGAGTTGAGGAACTTCGGACAATCAAAGTTCCTCGGTGTACACTTTTAAATGTTCATCTAAGTCAAATTTTATGAGTATATGCTTCCAAGATGATTTCGATGGCAAAAGATGAACTTTCTATGACAAATGGACAAAACATTCAAAAGCTCCTCCATAGAGAGAGTTGAGCAACTTCGGAACATCAAAGTTGCTCGGTATACAATTTTTTTTGTTCTTCTATGTCAAATTTTATGAGTATAAGTTTCCAAGAGTATTTCGATGGCAAAAGACCAACTTTCTATGACAAATGGACAAAACATTCAAAATCTCCTCCATAGAGAGAGGCAACTTCGGAACATCAAAGTTGCTCGGTGTACACTTTTTATTGTTCTTCTATGTCAAATATTCTGAGTATAAGTTTCCAAGATTATTTCGATGCCAAAATCCCAAGTTTCTATGACAAATGGAGAAAATTGTTGAAAGCTCCTCCATAGAGAGAGTTGACCAACTTCGGACTAACAAAGATGCTCGGTGTGCACGTTTTATTGTTCTTCTATGTCGAATTTTATGAGTATGAGCTTCCAGGATTATTTCGATGCGAAAACACAAACTTTCTATGACAAATGGACAAAACTGTTAAAAGCTCCTCCATAGAGAGAGTTGACCAAGTTCGGACTATCAAAGATTCTCGGTATGCACGTTTTATTGTTCTTCTATGTCGAATTTTATGAGTATGAGCTTCCAGGATTATTTTGATGCAAAAACACAAACTTTCTATGACAAATGGACAAAATCGTTAAAAGCTCCTCCATAGAGAGAGTTGAGCAACTTCGGACTATCAAAGTTTCTCGGTGTACACTTTTTAATTTTCAACTATGTCAAATTTTATGAGTATAAGCTTCCAAAATTATTTCGATGGCAAAAGACCAACTTTCTATGACAAATGGACAAAACGTTCAAAAGCTCCTCCATAGAGAGAGTTGAGCAACTTCGGAACATCAAAGTTGCTCGGTGTACACTTTTTACTGTTCTTCTATGTCAAATTTTATGAGTATAAGCTTCCAAGATTATTTCGACGGCAAAAGACCAACTTTCTATGACAAATGGACAAAACATTCAAAAGCTCCTCCATAGAGATAGTTGAGCAACTTCGGAACATCAAAGTTGCTCGGTGTACAATTTTTATTGTTCTTGTATGTCAAATTTTCTGAGTATAAGCTTCCAAGATTATTTCCAAGCCAAAATACCAAGTTTCTATGACAAATGGAGAAAACTGTTAAAAGCTCCTCCATAGAGAGAGTTGACCAACTTCGGACTATCAAAGTTGCTCGGTGTACACTTTTTAATGTTCATCTATGTCAAATTTTATGAGTATAAGCTTCCAAGATTATTTTGATGGCAAAAGACCAACTTTCTATGACAAATGGACAATACCTTGAAAAGCTCCTCCATAGAGAGAGTTGAGCAACTTCAAAACAACAAAGTTGCTCGGTTTACACTTTTTAATGTTCTTCTATGTCAAATTTTATGAGTATAAGCTTCCAAGATTATTTCGATCGCAAAAGACCAACTTTCTATGACAAATGGAAAAACATTCAAAAGCTCCTCCATAGAGAGATTGAGCAACTTCGGAACATCAATGTTGCTCGGTGTACACTTTTTATTGTTCTTCTATGTCAAATTTCATGAGTATAAGCTTCCAAGACTAATTCGATGCCAAAATCCCAAGTTTCTATGACAAATGGAGAAAACTGTTAAAAGCTCCCTCATAGAGAGAGTTGACCAATTTCGAACCATCAAAGATGCTCGGTGTACACGTTTTATTGTTTTTCTATGTGAACTTTTATGAGTATAAGCTTCCAAGATTATTTCGTTGCCAAAACAACAACTTTCTATGAGAAATGGACAAAACCTTCAAAAGTTCCTCCATAGAGATGAGCAACTTCGGAACATCAAAGTTGCTCGGTGTACACTTTTTAATGTTCTTCTATGTCAAATTTTATGAGTATAAGCTTCCAAGATTATTTCGATCGCAAAAGACCAACTTTCTATGACAAATGGAAAAACATTCAAAAGCTCCTCCATAGAGAGATTGAGCAACTTCGGAACATCAATGTTGCTCGGTGTACACTTTTTATTGTTCTTCTATGTCAAATTTCATGAGTATAAGCTTCCAAGATTAATTCGATGCCAAAATCCCAAGTTTCTATGACAAATGGAGAAAACTGTTAAAAGCTCCCTCATAGAGAGAGTTGACCAATTTCGGACCATCAAAGATGCTCGGTGTACACGTTTTATTGTTTTTCTATGTCAACTTTTATGAGTATAAGCTTCCAAGATTATTTCGTTGCCAAAACAACAACTTTCTATGATAAATGGACAAAACCTTCAAAAGCTCCTCCATAGAGATGAGCAACTTCGGAACATCAAAGTTGCCCGGTGTACACTTTTTAATGTTCTTCTATGTCAAATTTTATGAGTATAAGCTTCCAAGATTATTTCGATGGCAAAAGACCAACTTTCTATGACAAATGGAAAAACATTCAAATGCTGCTCCATAGAGAGAGTTGAGCAACTTCGGAACATCAAAGTTGCTTGGTGTACACTTTTTATTGTTCTTCTATGTCAAATTTTCTGAGTATAAGCTTCCAAGATTATTTCGATGCGAAAAACCCAAGTTTCTATGACAAATGGAGAAAACTGTTAAAAGCTCCTCCATAGAGAGAGTTGACCAACTTCGGACTATTAAAGCTGCTCGGTGTACACTTTTTAATGTTCATCTATGTCAAATTTTATGAGTATAAGCTTCCAAGATTATTTCGATGGCGAAAGACCAACTTTCTATGACAAATGGAGAAAACTGTTAAAAGCTCCTCCATAGAGAGAGTTGAGCAACTTCAGAATAACAAAGTTGCTCAGTGTACACTTTTTAATGTTCTTCTATGTCAAATTTTATGAGTATAAGCTTCCAAGATTATTTCGATGCCAAAATCCCAGGTTTGTATGACAAATGGAGAAAACTGTTAAAAGCTCCTCCATAGAGAGAGTTGACCAACTTCGGACTATCAAAGTTGCTCGGTGTACACTTTTTAATGTTCATCTATGTCAAATTTTATGAGTATAAGCTTCCAAGATTATTTCGATGGCAAAAGACCAACTTTCTATGACAAATGGACAATACCTTGAAAAGCTCCTCCATAGAGAGAGTTGAGCAACTTCGGAACAACAAAGTTGCTCGGTGTACACTTTTTAATGTTCTTCTATGTCAAATTTTATGAGTATAAGCTTCCAAGATTATTTCGATCGCAAAAGACCAACTTTCTATGACAAATGGAAAAACATTCAAAAGCTCCTCCATAGAGAGATTGAGCAACTTCGGACAATCAATGTTGCTCGGTGTACACTTTTTATTGTTCTTCTATGTCAAATTTCATGAGTATAAGCTTCCAAGATTAATTCGATGCCAAAATCCCAAGTTTCTATGACAAATGGAGAAAACTGTTAAAAGCTCCCTCATAGAGAGAGTTGACCAATTTCGGACCATCAAAGATGCTCGGTGTACACGTTTTATTGTTTTTCTATGTCAACTTTTATGAGTATAAGCTTCCAAGATTATTTCGTTGCCAAAACAACAACTTTCTATGATAAATGGACAAAACCTTCAAAAGCTCCTCCATAGAGATGAGCAACTTCGGAACATCAAAGTTGCCCGGTGTACACTTTTTAATGTTCTTCTATGTCAAATTTTATGAGTATAAGCTTCCAAGAATATTTCGATGGCAAAAGACCAACTTTCTATGACAAATGGAAAAACATTCAAATGCTGCTCCATAGAGAGAGTTGAGCAACTTCGGAACATCAAAGTTGCTTGGTGTACACTTTTTATTGTTCTTCTATGTCAAATTTTCTGAGTATAAGCTTCCAAGATTATTTCGATGCGAAAAACCCAAGTTTCTATGACAAATGGAGAAAACTGTTAAAAGCTCCTCCATAGAGAGAGTTGACCAACTTCGGACTATTAAAGCTGCTCGGTGTACACTTTTTAATGTTCATCTATGTCAAATTTTATGAGTATAAGCGTCCAAGATTATTTCGATGGCGAAAGACCAACTTTCTATGACAAATGGAGAAAACTGTTAAAAGCTCCTCCATAAAGAGAGTTGAGCAACTTCGGAATAACAAAGTTGCTCAGTGTACACTTTTTAATGTTCTTCTATATCAAATTTTATGAGTATAAGCTTCCAAGATTATTTCGATGCCAAAATCCCAGGTTTGTATGACAAATGGAGAAAACTGTTAAAAGCTCCTCCATAGAGAGAGTTGACCAACTTCGGACTATCAAAGTTGCTCGGTGTACACTTTTTAATGTTCATCTATGTCAAATTTTATGAGTATAAGCTTCCAAGATTATTTCGATGGCAAAAGACCAACTTTCTATGACAAATGGACAATACCTTGAAAAGCTCCTCCATAGAGAGAGTTGAGCAACTTCGGAACAACAAAGTTGCTCGGTGTTCACTTTTTAATGTTCTTCTATGTCAAATTTTATGAGTATAACTTCCAAGATTATTTCGATGGCAAAAGACCAACTTTCTATGACAAATGGAAAAACATTCAAAAGCTCCTCTATAGAGAGAGTTGGGCAAGTTCGGAACAACAAAGTTGCTGTGTGTAAATTTTTTAATGTTCTTCTATGTCAAATTTTATGAGTATAAGCTTCCATGATTATTTCGATGGCAAAAGACCAACTTTCTATGACAAATGGAAAAACATTCAAAAGCTCCTCCATAGAGAGAGTTGAGCAACTTCGGAACATCAATGTTGCTCGGTGTACACTTTTTATTGTTCTTCTATGTCAAATATTCTGAGTATAAGTTTCCAAGATTATTTCGATGCCAAAATCCCAAGTTTCTATGACAAATGGAGAAAATTGTTGAAAGCTCCTCCATAGAGAGAGTTGACCAACTTCGGACTAACAAAGATGCTCGGTGTGCACGTTTTATTGTTCTTCTATGTCGAATTTTATGAGTATGAGATTCCAAGATTATTTCGATGCCAAAACAACAACTTTCTATGACAAATGGAAAAACATTCAAAAGCTCCTCCATAGAGAGAGTTGGGCAAGTTCGGAACAACAAAGTTGCTGTGTGTAAATTTTTTAATGTTCTTCTATGTCAAATTTTATGAGTATAAGCTTCCATGATTATTTCGATGGCAAAAGACCAACTTTCTATGACAAATGGACAATACCTTGAAAAGCTCCTCCATAGAGAGAGTTGAGCAACTTCGGAACAACAAAGTTGCTCGGTGTACACTTTTTAATGTTCTTCTATGTCAAATTTTATGAGTATAAGCTTCCAAGATTATTTCGATGGCAAAAGACCAACTTTCTATGACAAATGGAAAAACATTCAAAAGCTCCTCTATAGAGAGAGTTGGGCAAGTTCGGAACAACAAAGTTGCTGTGTGTAAATTTTTTAATGTTCTTCTATGTCAAATTTTATGAGTATAAGCTTCCATGATTATTTCGATGGCAAAAGACCAACTTTCTATGACAAATTGAAAAACATTCAAAAGCTCCTCCATAGAGAGAGTTGAGCAACTTCGGAACATCAATGTTGCTCGGTGTACACTTTTTATTGTTCTTCTATGTCAAATTTCATGAGTATAAGATTCCTAGATTATTTCGATGCCAAAATCCCAAGTTTCTATGATAAATGGAGAAAACTGTTAAAAGCTCCTCCATAGAGAGAGTTTACCAATTTCGGACCATCAAAGATGCTCGGTGTACACGTTTTATTGTTCTTCTATGTCAAATTTTATGAGTATAAGATTCCAAGATTATTTCGATGCCAAAACAACAACTTTCTACGATAAATGGACAAAACCTTCAAAAGCTCCTCCATAGAGAGAGTTGACCAAGTTCGGACTATCAAAGATTCTCGGTATGCACGTTTTATTGTTCTTCTATGTCGAATTTTATGAGTATGAGCTTCCAGGATTATTTTGATGCAAAAACACAAACTTTCTATGACAAATGGACAAAATCGTTAAAAGCTCCTCCATAGAGCGAGTTGAGCAACTTCGGACTATCAAAGTTTCTCGGTGTACACTTTTTAATTTTCAACTATGTCAAATTTTATGAGTATAAGCTTCCAAAATTATTTCGATGGCAAAAGACCAACTTTCTATGACAAATGGACAAAACGTTCAAAAGCTCCTCCATAGAGAGAGTTGAGCAACTTCGGAAGATCAAAGTTGCTCGGTGTACACTTTTTACTGTTCTTCTATGTCAAATTTTATGAGTATAAGCTTCCAAGATTATTTCGACGGCAAAAGACCAACTTTCTATGACAAATGGACAAAACATTCAAAAGCTCCTCCATAGAGATAGTTGAGCAACTTCGGAACATCAAAGTTGCTCGGTGTACAATTTTTATTGTTCTTGTATGTCATATTTTCTGAGTATAAGCTTCCAAGATTATTTCGAAGCCAAAATACCAAGTTTCTATGACAAATGGAGAAAACTGTTAAAAGCTCCTCCATAGAGAGAGTTGACCAACTTCGGACTATCAAAGTTGCTCGGTGTACACTTTTTAATGTTCATCTATGTCAAATTTTATGAGTATAAGCTTCCAAGATTATTTTGATGGCAAAAGACCAACTTTCTATGACAAATGGACAATACCTTGAAAAGCTCCTCCATAGAGAGAGTTGAGCAACTTCAAAACAACAAAGTTGCTCGGTTTACACTTTTTAATGTTCTTCTATGTCAAATTTTATGAGTATAAGCTTCCAAGATTATTTCGATCGCAAAAGACCAACTTTCTATGACAAATGGAAAAACATTCAAAAGCTCCTCCATAGAGAGATTGAGCAACTTCGGAACATCAATGTTGCTCGGTGTACACTTTTTATTGTTCTTCTATGTCAAATTTCATGAGTATAAGCTTCCAAGATTAATTCGATGCAAAAATCCCAAGTTTCTATGACAAATGGAGAAAACTGTTAAAAGCTCCCTCATAGAGAGAGTTGACCAATTTCGGACCATCAAAGATGCTCGGTGTACACGTTTTATTGTTTTTCTATGTCAACTTTTATGAGTATAAGCTTCCAAGATTATTTCGTTGCCAAAACAACAACTTTCTATGATAAATGGACAAAACCTTCAAAAGCTCCTCCATAGAGAGAGTTGAACAACTTCGGACTATCAAAGTTGCTCGGTGTACACTTTTTAATGTTCATCTATGTCAAATTGTATGAGTATAAGCTTCCAAGATTATTTCGATCGCAAAAGACCAACTTTCTATGACAAATGGAAAAACATTCAAAAGCTCCTCCATAGAGAGATTGAGCAACTTCGGAACATCAATGTTGCTCGGTGTACACTTTTTATTGTTCTTCTATGTCAAATTTCATGAGTATAAGCTTCCAAGACTAATTCGATGCCAAAATCCCAAGTTTCTATGACAAATGGAGAAAACTGTTAAAAGCTCCCTCATAGAGAGAGTTGACCAATTTCGGACCATCGAAGATGCTCGGTGTACACGTTTTATTGTTTTTCTATGTCAACTTTTATGAGTATAAGCTTCCAAGATTATTTCGTTGCCAAAACAACAACTTTCTATGATAAATGGACAAAACCTTCAAAAGCTCCTCCATAGAGAGAGTTGAACAACTTCGGACTATCAAAGTTGCTCGGTGTACACTTTTTAATGTTCATCTATGTCAAATTGTATGAGTATAAGCTTCCAAGATTATTTCGATCGCAAAAGACCAACTTTCTATGACAAATGGAAAAACATTCAAAAGCTCCTCCATAGAGAGATTGAGCAACTTCGGAACATCAATGTTGCTCGGTGTACACTTTTTATTGTTCTTCTATGTCAAATTTCATGAGTATAAGCTTCCAAGATTAATTCGATGCAAAAATCCCAAGTTTCTCTGACAAATGGAGAAAACTGTTAAAAGCTCCCTCATAGAGAGAGTTGACCAATTTCGGACCATCGAAGATGCTCGGTGTACACGTTTTATTGTTTTTCTATGTCAACTTTTATGAGTATAAGCTTCCAAGATTATTTCGTTGCCAAAACAACAACTTTCTATGATAAATGGACAAAACCTTCAAAAGCTCCTCCATAGAGAGAGTTGAACAACTTCGGACTATCAAAGTTGCTCGGTGTACACTTTTTAATGTTCATCTATGTCAAATTGTATGAGTATAAGCTTCCAAGATTATTTCGATCGCAAAAGACCAACTTTCTATGACAAATGGAAAAACATTCAAAAGCTCCTCCATAGAGAGATTGAGCAACTTCGGAACATCAATGTTGCTCGGTGTACACTTTTTATTGTTCTTCTATGTCAAATTTCATGAGTATAAGCTTCCAAGATTAATTCGATGCCAAAATCCCAAGTTTCTATGACAAATGGAGAAAACTGTTAAAAGCTCCCTCATAGAGAGAGTTGACCAATTTCGGACCATCAAAGATGCTCGGTGTACACGTTTTATTGTTTTTCTATGTCAACTTTTATGAGTATAAGCTTCCAAGATTATTTCGTTGCCAAAACAACAACTTTCTATGATAAATGGACAAAACCTTCAAAAGCTCCTCCATAGAGATGAGCAACTTCGGAACATCAAAGTTGCTCGGTGTACACTTTTTAATGTTCTTCTATGTCAAATTTTATGAGTATAACTTCCAAGATTATTTCGATGGCAAAAGACCAACTTTCTATGACAAATGGAAAAACATTCAAATGCTGCTCCATAGAGAGAGTTGAGCAACTTCGGAACATCAAAGTTGCTTGGTGTACACTTTTTATTGTTCTTCTATGTCAAATTTTCTGAGTATAAGCTTCCAAGATTATTTCGATGCGAAAAACCCAAGTTTCTATGACAAATGGAGAAAACTGTTAAAAGCTCCTCCATAGAGAGAGTTGACCAACTTCGGACTATTAAAGCTGCTCGGTGTACACTTTTTAATGTTCATCTATGTCAAATTTTATGAGTATAAGCGTCCAAGATTATTTCGATGGCGAAAGACCAACTTTCTATGACAAATGGAGAAAACTGTTAAAAGCTCCTCCATAGAGAGAGTTGAGCAACTTCGGAATAACAAAGTTGCTCAGTGTACACTTTTTAATGTTCTTCTATGTCAAATTTTATGAGTATAAGCTTCCAAGATTATTTCGATGCCAAAATCCCAGGTTTGTATGACAAATGGAGAAAACTGTTAAAAGCTCCTCCATAGAGAGAGTTGACCAACTTCGGACTATCAAAGTTGCTCGGTGTACACTTTTTAATGTTCATCTATGTCAAATTTTATGAGTATAAGCTTCCAAGATTATTTTGATGGCAAAAGACCAACTTTCTATGACAAATGGACAATACCTTGAAAAGCTCCTCCATAGAGAGAGTTGAGCAACTTCGGAACAACAAAGTTGCTCGGTGTACACTTTTTAATGTTCTTCTATGTCAAATTTTATGAGTATAAGCTTCCAAGATTATTTCGATGGCAAAAGACCAACTTTCTATGACAAATGGAAAAACATTCAAAAGCTCCTCCATAGAGAGAGTTGGGCAAGTTCGGAACAACAAAGTTGCTGTGTGTAAATTTTTTAATGTTCTTCTATGTCAAATTTTATGAGTATAAGCTTCCATGATTATTTCGATGGCAAAAGACCAACTTTCTATGACAAATGGAAAAACATTCAAAAGCTCCTCCATAGAGAGAGTTGAGCAACTTCGGAACATCAATGTTGCTCGGTGTACACTTTTTATTGTTCTTTTATGTCAAATTTCATGAGTATAAGATTCCTAGATTATTTCGATGCCAAAATCCCAACTTTCTATGATAAATGGAGAAAACTGTTAAAAGCTCCTCCATAGAGAGAGTTTACCAATTTCGGACCATCAAAGATGCTCGGTGTACACGTTTTATTGTTCTTCTATGTCAAATTTTATGAGTATAAGATTCCAAGATTATTTCGATGCCAAAACAACAACTTTCTACGATAAATGGACAAAACCTTCAAAAGCTCCTCCATAGAGAGAGTTGAGCAACTTCGGAACATCAAAGTTGCTCGGTTGACACTTTTTATTGTTCTTCTATGTCAAATTTTATGAGTATAAGCTTCCTAGATTATTTCGATGCCAAGACCCCAAGTTTCTATGACAAATGGAGAAAACAGTTAAAAGCTCCTTCATAGAGAGAGTTGACCCATTTCGGAACATCAAAGATGCTCAGTGTACACGTTTTATTGTTCTTCTATGTCAAATTTTATGAGTATAAGCTTCCAAGATTATTTCGATGCCAAAACAGCAACTCTCTATGACAAATCGACAAACCCGTTAAAAGCTCCTCCATAAAGAGAGTTGAGCAATTTCGGACAATCAAAGTTGCTCGGTGTACATTTTTTATTGTTCTTCTATGTTAAATTTTACGAAAATGAGCTTCCAAGATTATTTCGATGCAAAAACACCAACTTTCTTTGACAAATGGACAAAACCGTTAAAAGCTCCTCCATAGAGAGAGTTGAGCAACGTCGGACCATCAAAGTTGCTCGGTGTACACCTTTTAATGTTCTTCTATGTCAAATTTTACGAGTATAAGCTTTGTGGATTATTTCGATGCAAAAACACCAACTTTCTTTGACAAATGGACAAAACCGTTAAAAGCTCCTCCATAGAGAGAGTTGAGCAACGTCGGACCATCAAAGTTGCTCGGTGTACACCTTTTAATGTTCTTCTATGTCAAATTTTACGAATATAAGCTTTGTGGATTATTTCGATGAAAAAAGACCAACTTTCTATGACAAATGGACAATACCTTGAAAAGCTCCTCCATAGAGAGAGTTGAGCAACTTCGGAACAACAAAATTGCTCGGTCTACACTTTTTAATGTTCTTCTATATCAAATTTTATGAGTATAAGCTTCCAAGATTATTTCGATGGCAAAAGACCAACTTTCTATGACAAATGGACAATACCTTGAAAAGCTCCTCCATAGAGAGAGTTGAGCAACTTCGGAACATCAAAGATGCTCGGTGTACACGTTTTAATGTTCTTCTATGTCAAATTTTATGAGTATAAGCTTCCAAGATTATTTCGATGGCAAAAGACCAACTTTCTATGACAAATGGAAAAACATTCAAAAGCTCCTCCATAGAGAGAGTTGAGCAACTTCGGAACAACGAAGTTGCTCGGTGTACACTTTTTAATGTTCTTCTATGTCAAATTTCATGAGTATATAAGCTTCCAAGATTATTTCGATGGCAAAAGGCCAACTTTCTATGACAAATGGAAAAACATTCAAAAGCTCCTCCATAGAGAGAGTTGAGCAACTTCGGAACATCAATGTTGCTCGGTGTACACGTTTTAATGTTCTTCTATGTCAAATTTCATGAGTATAAGCTTCCTAGATTATTTCGATGCCAAAATCCCAAGTTTCTATGACAAATGGAGAAAACTGTTAAAAGCTCCTCCATAGAGAGAATTGACCAAATTCGGACTATCAAAGCTGCTCGGTGTACACTTTTTAATGTTCATCTATGTCAAATTTTATGAGTATAAGCTTCCAAGATTATTTTGATGGCGAAAGACCAACTTTCTATGACAAATGGAAAAACATTCAAAAGCTCCTCCATAGAGAGAGTTGAGCAACTTCGGAACATCAATGTTGCTCGGTGTACACTTTTTATTGTTCTTCTATGTCAAATTTCATGAGTATATGCTTCCAAGATTATTTCGATTCCAAAATCCCAAGTTTCTATGACAAATGGAGAAAACTGTTAAAAGCTCCTCCATAGAGAGAGTTTACCAATTTCGGACCATCAAAGATGCTCGGTGTACACGTTTTATTGTTTTTCAATGTCAAATTTTATGAGTATATATAAGCTTCCAAGATTATTTCGATGCCAAAACAACAACTTTCTATGACAAATGGAGAAAACTGTTAGAAGCTCCTCCATAGAGAGAGTTTACCAATTTCGGACCATCAAAGATGCTCGGTGTACACGTTTTATTGTTTTTCTATGTCAAATTTTATGAGTATAAGCTTCCAAGATTATTTCGATGCCAAAACAACAACTTTCTATGACAAATGGAGAAAACTGTTAAAAGCTCCTCCATAGAGAGAATTGACCAACTTCGGACTATCAAAGCTGCTCGGTGTACACTTTTTAATGTTCATCTATGTCAAATTTTATGAGTATAAGCTTCCAAGATTATTTTGATGGCGAAAGACCAACTTTCTATGACAAATGGAAAAACATTCAAAAGCTCCTCCATAGAGAGAGTTGAGCAACTTCGGAACATCAATGTTGCTCGGTGTACACTTTTTATTGTTCTTCTATGTCAAATTTCATGAGTATATATGCTTCCAAGATTATTTCGATTCCAAAATCCCAAGTTTCTATGACAAATGGAGAAAACTGTTAAAAGCTCCTCCATAGAGAGAGTTTACCAATTTCGGACCATCAAAGATGCTTGGTGTACACGTTTTATTGTTTTTCAATGTCAAATTTTATGAGTATATATAAGCTTCCAAGATTATTTCGATGCCAAAACAACAACTTTCTATGACAAGTGGAGAAAACTGTTAGAAGCTCCTCCATAGAGAGAGTTTACCAATTTCGGACCATCAAAGATGCTCGGTGTACACGTTTTATTGTTTTTCTATGTCAAATTTTATGAGTATAAGCTTCCAAGATTATTTCGATGCCAAAACAACAACTTTCTATGACAAATGGAGAAAACTGTTAAAAGCTCCTCCATAGAGAGAATTGACCAACTTCGGACTATCAAAGCTGCTCGGTGTACACTTTTTAATGTTCTTATATGTCAAATTTTATGAGTATAAGCTTTCAAGATTATTTCGATGGCAAAAGACCAACTTTCTATGACAAATGGAAAAACATTCAAAAGCTCCTCCATAGAGAGAGTTGAGCAACTTCGGAACATCAATGTTGCTCGGTGTACACTTTTTATTGTTCTTCTATGTCAAATTTCATGAGTATATGCTTCCTAGATTATTTCGATTCCAAAATCCGAAGTTTCTATGACAAATGGAGAAAAGAGTTAAAAGCTCCTTGATAGAGAGAGTTGACCCATTTCGGACCATCAAAGATGCTCGGTGTACACGTTTTATTGTTCTTCTATGTCAAATTTTATGAGTATAAGCTTCCAAGATTATTTCGATGCCAAAACAGCAACTTTCTATGACAAATCGACAAACCCGTTAAAAGCTCCTGCATAGAGAGAGTTGAGCAACTTCGGACAATCAAAGTTGCTCGGTGTACAATTTTTATTGTTCTTCTATGTTAAATTTTACGAAAATGAGCTTCCAAGATTATTTCGATGCAAAAACACCAACTTTCTATGACAAATGGACGAAACCGTTAAAAGCTCCTCCATAAAGAGAGTTGAGCAACGTCGGACCATCAAAGTTGCTCGGTGTACACCTTTTAATGTTCTTCTATGTCAATTTTACGAGTATAAGCTTTGTGGATTATTTCGATGAAAAAAGACCAACTTTCTATAACAAATGGACAAAACCGTTAAAAGCTCCTCCATAGAGAGAGTTGAGCAACTTCAGACTATCAAAGTTGCTCAGTGTACACTTTTTAATGTTCTTCTATGTCAAATTTTATGAGTATAAGCTTCCAAGATTATTTCGATGCCAAAATCCCAACTTTCTATGACAAATGGACAATACCTTGAAAAGCTCCTCCATAGGGAGAGTTGAACAACTTCGGAACAACAAAGTTGCTCGTTGTACACTTTTTAATGTTCTTCTATGTCAAATTTTATGAGTATAAGCTTCCAAGATTATTTCGATGGCAAAAGACCAACTTTCTATGACAAATGGAAAAACATTCAAAAGCTCCTCCATAGAGAGAGTTGAGCAACTTCGGAACATCAATGTTGCTCGGTGTACACGTTTTATTGTTCTTCTATGTCAAATTTTATGAGTATAAGATTCCAAGATTATTTCGATGCCATAACAACAACTTTCTACGATAAATGGACAAAACCTTCAAAAGCTCCTCCATAGAGAGAGTTGAGCAACTTCGGAACATCAAAGTTGCTCGGTTGACACTTTTTATTGTTCTTCTATGTCAAATTTTATGAGTATAAGCTTCCTAGATTATTTCGATGCCAAAACCCCAAGTTTCTATGACAAATGGAGAAAACAGTTAAAAGCTCCTTCATAGAGAGAGTTGAACCATTTCGGAACATCAAAGATGCTCGGTGTACACGTTTTATTGTTCTTCTATGTCAAATTTTATGAGTATAAGCTTCCAAGATTATTTCGATGCCAAAACAGCAACTCTCTATGACAAATCGACAAACCCGTTAAAAGCTCCTCCATAAAGAGAGTTGAGCAATTTCGGACAATCAAAGTTGCTCGGTGTACATTTTTTATTGTTCTTCTATGTTAAATTTTACGAAAATGAGCTTCCAAGATTATTTCGATGCAAAAACACCAACTTTCTTTGACAAATGGACAAAACCGTTAAAAGCTCCTCCATAGAGAGAGTTGAGCAACGTCGGACCATCAAAGTTGCTCGGTGTACACCTTTTAATGTTCTTCTATGTCAAATTTTACGAATATAAGCTTTGTGGATTATTTCGATGAAAAAAGACCAACTTTCTATGACAAATGGACAATACCTTGAAAAGCTCCTCCATAGAGAGAGTTGAGCAACTTCGGAACAACAAAATTGCTCGGTGTACACTTTTTAATGTTCTTCTATATCAAATTTTATGAGTATAAGCTTCCAAGATTATTTCGATGGCAAAAGACCAACTTTCTATGACAAATGGACAATACCTTGAAAAGCTCCTCCATAGAGAGAGTTGAGCAACTTCGGAACATCAAAGATGCTCGGTGTACACGTTTTAATGTTCTTCTATGTCAAATTTTATGAGTATAAGCTTCCAAGATTATTTCGATGGCAAAAGACCAACTTTCTATGACAAATGGAAAAACATTCAAAAGCTCCTCCATAGAGAGAGTTGAGCAACTTCGGAACAACGACGTTGCTCGGTGTACACTTTTTAATGTTCTTCTATGTCAAATTTCATGAGTATATAAGCTTCCAAGATTATTTCGATGGCAAAAGCCCAACTTTCTATGACAAATGGAAAAACATTCAAAAGCTCCTCCATAGAGAGAGTTGAGCAACTTCGGAACATCAATGTTGCTCGGTGTACACTTTTTAATGTTCTTCTATGTCAAATTTCATGAGTATAAGCTTCCTAGATTATTTCGATGCCAAAATCCCAAGTTTCTATGACAAATGGAGAAAACTGTTAAAAGCTCCTCCATAGAGAGAATTGACCAACTTCGGACTATCAAAGCTGCTCGGTGTACACTTTTTAATGTTCATCTATGTCAAATTTTATGAGTATAAGCTTCCAAGATTATTTTGATGGCGAAAGACCAACTTTCTATGACAAATGGAAAAACATTCAAAAGCTCCTCCATAGAGAGAGTTGAGCAACTTCGGAACATCAATGTTGCTCGGTGTACACTTTTTATTGTTCTTCTATGTCAAATTTCATGAGTATATGCTTCCAAGATTATTTCGATTCCAAAATCCCAAGTTTCTATGACAAATGGAGAAAACTGTTAAAAGCTCCTCCATAGAGAGAGTTTACCAATTTCGGACCATCAAAGATGCTCGGTGTACACGTTTTATTGTTTTTCAATGTCAAATTTTATGAGTATATATAAGCTTTCAAGATTATTTCGATGCCAAAACAACAACTTTCTATGACAAATGGAGAAAACTGTTAGAAGCTCCTCCATAGAGAGAGTTTACCAATTTCGGACCATCAAAGATGCTCGGTGTACACGTTTTATTGTTTTTCTATGTCAAATTTTATGAGTATAAGCTTCCAAGATTATTTCGATGCCAAAACAACAACTTTCTATGACAAATGGAGAAAACTGTTAAAAGCTCCTCCATAGAGAGAATTGACCAACTTCGGACTATCAAAGCTGCTCGGTGTACACTTTTTAATGTTCATCTATGTCAAATTTTATGAGTATAAGCTTCCAAGATTATTTTGATGGCGAAAGACCAACTTTCTATGACAAATGGAAAAACATTCAAAAGCTCCTCCATAGAGAGAGTTGAGCAACTTCGGAACATCAATGTTGCTCGGTGTACACTTTTTATTGTTCTTCTATGTCAAATTTCATGAGTATATGCTTCCAAGATTATTTCGATTCCAAAATCCCAAGTTTCTATGACAAATGGAGAAAACTGTTAAAAGCTCCTCCATAGAGAGAGTTTACCAATTTCGGACCATCAAAGATGCTCGGTGTACACGTTTTATTGTTTTTCAATGTCAAATTTTATGAGTATATATAAGCTTCCAAGATTATTTCGATGCCAAAACAACAACTTTCTATGACAAATGGAGAAAACTGTTAGAAGCTCCTCCATAGAGAGAGTTTACCAATTTCGGACCATCAAAGATGCTCGGTGTACACGTTTTATTGTTTTTCTATGTCAAATTTTATGAGTATAAGCTTCCAAGATTATTTCGATGCCAAAACAACAACTTTCTATGACAAATGGAGAAAACTGTTAAAAGCTCCTCCATAGAGAGAATTGACCAACTTCGGACTATCAAAGCTGCTCGGTGTACACTTTTTAATGTTCATCTATGTCAAATTTTATGAGTATAAGCTTCCAAGATTATTTTGATGGCGAAAGACCAACTTTCTATGACAAATGGAAAAACATTCAAAAGCTCCTCCATAGAGAGAGTTGAGCAACTTCGGAACATCAATGTTGCTCGGTGTACACTTTTTATTGTTCTTCTATGTCAAATTTCATGAGTATATGCTTCCAAGATTATTTCGATTCCAAAATCCCAAGTTTCTATGACAAATGGAGAAAACTGTTAAAAGCTCCTCCATAGAGAGAGTTTACCAATTTCGGACCATCAAAGATGCTCGGTGTACACGTTTTATTGTTTTTCAATGTCAAATTTTATGAGTATATATAAGCTTCCAAGATTATTTCGATGGCAAAAGACCAACTTTCTATGACAAATGGAAAAACATTCAAAAGCTCCTCCATAGAGAGAGTTGAGCAACTTCGGAACATCAAAGTTGCTCGGTTGACACTTTTTATTGTTCTTCTATGTCTAATTTTATGAGTATAAGCTTCCTAGATTATTTCGATGCCAAAATCCGAAGTTTCTATGACAAATGGAGAAAAGAGTTAAAAGCTCCTTGATAGAGAGAGTTGACCCATTTCGGACCATCAAAGATGCTCGGTGTACACGTTTTATTGTTCTTCTATGTCAAATTTTATGAGTATAAGCTTCCAAGATTATTTCGATGCCAAAACAGCAACTTTCTATGACAAATCGACAAACCCGTTAAAAGCTCCTGCATAGAGAGAGTTGAGCAACTTCGGACAATCAAAGTTGCTCGGTGTACAATTTTTATTGTTCTTCTATGTTAAATTTTACGAAAATGAGCTTCCAAGATTATTTCGATGCAAAAACACCAACTTTCTATGACAAATGGACGAAACCGTTAAAAGCTCCTCCATAAAGAGAGTTGAGCAACGTCGGACCATCAAAGTTGCTCGGTGTACACCTTTTAATGTTCTTCTATGTCAATTTTACGAGTATAAGCTTTGTGGATTATTTCGATGAAAAAAGACCAACTTTCTATAACAAATGGACAAAACCGTTAAAAGCTCCTCCATAGAGAGAGTTGAGCAACTTCAGACTATCAAAGTTGCTCAGTGTACACTTTTTAATGTTCTTCTATGTCAAATTTTATGAGTATAAGCTTCCAAGATTATTTCGATGCCAAAATCCCAACTTTCTATGACAAATGGACAATACCTTGAAAAGCTCCTCCATAGGGAGAGTTGAACAACTTCGGAACAACAAAGTTGCTCGTTGTACACTTTTTAATGTTCTTCTATGTCAAATTTTATGAGTATAAGCTTCCAAGATTATTTCGATGGCAAAAGACCAACTTTCTATGACAAATGGAAAAACATTCAAAAGCTCCTCCATAGAGAGAGTTGAGCAACTTCGGAACATCAATGTTGCTCGGTGTACACTTTTTATTGTTCTTCTATGTCAAATTTCATGAGTATAAGCTTCCAAGATTATTTCGATGGCAAAAGACCAACTTTCTATGACAAATGGAAAAACATTCAAAAGCTCCTCCATAGAGAGAGTTGAGCAACTTCGGAACATCAATGTTGCTCGGTGTACACTTTTTATTGTTCTTCTATGTCAAATTTCATGAGTATAAGCTTCCTAGATTATTTCGATGCCAAAATCCCAAGTTTCTATGACAAATGGAGAAAACAGTTAAAAACACCTTCATAGAGAGAGTTGACCCATTTCGGACCATCAAAGATGCTCGGTGTACACGTTTTATTGTTCTTCTATGTCAAATTTTATGACTATAAGCTTCCAAGATTATTTCGATGCCAAAACAGCAACTTTCTATGACAAATAAAAAAAACCCGTTAAAAGCTCCTCCATAGAGAGAGTTGAGCAACTTCGGACAATCAAAGTGGCTCGGGGTACAATTTTTATTGTTCTTCTATGTTAAATTTTACGAAAATGCGCTTTCAAGATTATTTCGATGCAAAAACACCAACTTTGTATGACAAATGGACAAAACCGTTAAAAGCTCCTCCATAGAAAGAGTTGAGCAACGTCGGACCATCAAAGTTGCTCGGTGTACAACTTTTAATGTTCTTCTATGTCAAATTTTATGAGTATAAGCTTCAAAGATTATTTCGATGCCAAAATCCCAAGTTTTTATGACAAATGGAGAAAACTGTTAAAAGCTCTTCCATAGAGAGAGTTGACCAACTTCGGAACATCAATGTTGCTCGGTCTACACTTTTTATTGTTCTTCTATGTCAAATTTCATGAGTATAAGCTTCCAAGATTATTTCGATGCCAAAACAACAACCTTCTATGATAAATGGACAAAACCTTCAAAAGCTCCTCCATAGAGAGAGTTGAGCAACTTCGGAACATCAAAGTTGCTCGGTTGACACTTTTTATTGTTCTTCTATGTCAAATTTTATGAGTATAAGCTTCCTAGATTATTTCGATGCCAAAATCCCAAGTTTCTATGACAAATGGAGAAAACAGTTAAAAGCTCCTTCATAGAGAGAGTTGACCAATTTCGGACCATCAAAGATGCTCGGTGTACACGTTTTATTGTTCTTCTATGTCAAATTTTATGACTATAAGCTTCCACGATTATTTCGATGCCAAAACAGTAACTTTCTATGACAAATCGACAAACCCGTTAAAAGCTCCTCCATAGAGAGAGTTGAGCAACTTCGGACAATCAAAGTTGCTCGGTGTACAATTTTTATTGTTCTTCTATGTTAAATTTTACGAAAATGAGCTTCCAAGATTATTTCGATGCAAAAACACCAACTTTCTATGACAAATGGACAAAACCGTTAAAAGCTCCTCCATAGAGAGAGTTGAGCAACGTCGGACCGTCAAAGTTGCACGGTGTACACCTTTTAATGTTCTTCTATGTCAAATTTTATGAGTATAAGTTTCCAAGATTATTTCGATGCCAAAATCCCAAGTTTCTATGACAAATGGAGAAAACTGTTAAAAGCTCCTCCATAGAGAGAGTTGACCAACTTTGGACTATCAAAGTTGCTCGGTGTACACTTTTTAATGTTCATCTATGTCAAATTTTATGAGTATACGCTTCCAAGATTATTTCGATGGCAAAAGACCAACTTTCTATGACAAATGGACAATACCTTGAAAAGCTCCTCCATAGAGAGAGTTGACCAACTTCGGAACAACAAAGTTGCTCGGTGTTCACTTTTTAATGTTCTTCTATGTCAAATTTTATGAGTATAAGCTTCCAAGATTATTTCGATGGCAAAAGACCAACTTTCTATGACAAATGGAAAAACATTCAAAAGCTCCTCCATAGAGAGAGTTGAGCAACTTCGGAACGTCAATGTTGCTCGGTGTACACTTTTTATTGTTCTTCTATGTCAAATTTCATGAGTATAAGCTTCCAAGATTATTACGATGCCAAAATCCCAAGTTTCTATGACAAATGGAGAAAACTGTTAAAAGCACCTTCATAGAGAGAGTTGACCAATTTCGGACCATCAAAGATGCTCGGTGTACACGTTTTATTGTTTTTCTATGTCAAATTTTATGAGTATAAGCTTCCAAGATTATTTCGATGCCAAAACAACAACTTTCTATGACAAATGGAGAAAACTGTTAAAAGCTCCTCCATAGAGAGAGTTTACCAATTTCGGACCATCAAAGATGCTCGGTGTACACGTTTTATTGTTTTTCTATGTCAAATTTTATGAGTATAAGCTTCCAAGATTATTTCGATGCCAAAAAAACAACTTTCTATTGTAAATGAAAAAAACCTTCAAAAGCTCCTCCATATAGAGAGTTGAGCAACTTCGGAACATCAAAGTTGCTCGATTGACACTTTTTATTGTTCTTCTATGTCAAATTTTATGAGTATAAGCTTCCTAAATTATTTCGATGCCAAAATCCCAAGTTTCTATGACAAATGGAGAAAACAGATAAATGCTCCTTCATAGAGAGAGTTGACCCATTTCGGACCATCGAAGATGCTCAGTGTACACGTTTTATTGTTCTTCTATGTCAAATTTTATGAGTATAAGCTTCCAAGATTATTTCGATGCCAAAACAGCAACTTTCTATGACAAATCGACAAACCCGTTAAAAGCTCCTCCATAGAGAGAGTTGAGCAACTTCGGACAATCAAAGTTGCTCGGTGTACAATTTTTATTGTTCTTCTATGTTAAATTTAACAAAAATGAGCTTTCAAGATTATTTCGATGCAAAAACACCAACTTTCTATGAAAAATGGACAAAACCGTTAAAAGCTCCTCCATAGAAAGAATTGAGCAACGTCGGACCATCAAAGTTTCTCGTTGTACACCTTTTAATGTTCTTCTATGTCAAATTTTACGAGTATAAGCTTTGTGGATTATTTCGATGAAAAATGACCAACTTTCTATAACAAATGGACAAAACCGTTAAAAGCTCCTCCATAGAGAGAGTTGAGCAACTTCGGACTATCAAAGTTGCTCAGTGTACACTTTTTAGTGTTCTTCTATGTCAAATTTTATGAGTATAAGCTTCCAAGATTATTTCGATGCCAAAATCCCAAGTTTTATGATAAATGGACAAAACCTTCAAAAGCTCCTCCATAGAGAGAGTTGAGCAACTTCGGAACATCAAAGATGCTCGGTGTACACGTTTTAATGTTCTTCTATGTCAAATTTTATGAGTATAAGCTTCCAAGATTATTTCGATGGCAAAAGACCAACTTTCTATGACAAATGGAAAAACATTCAAAAGCTCCTCCATAGAGAGAGTTGAGCAACTTCGGAACAACGAAGTTGCTCGTTGTACACTTTTTAATGTTCTTCTATGTCAAATTTCATGAGTATATAAGCTTCCAAGATTATTTCGATGGCAAAAGCCCAACTTTCTATGACAAATGGAAAAACATTCAAAAGCTCCTCCATAGAGAGAGTTGAGCAACTTCGGAACATCAATGTTGCTCGGTGTACACTTTTTAATGTTCTTCTATGTCAAATTTCATGAGTATAAGCTTCCTAGATTATTTCGATGCCAAAATCCCAAGTTTCTATGACAAATGGAGAAAACTGTTAAAAGCTCCTCCATAGAGAGAATTGACCAACTTCGGACTATCAAAGCTGCTCGGTGTACACTTTTTAATGTTCATCTATGTCAAATTTTATGAGTATAAGCTTCCAAGATTATTTTGATGGCGAAAGACCAACTTTCTATGACAAATGGAAAAACATTCAAAAGCTCCTCCATAGAGAGAGTTGAGCAACTTCGGAACATCAATGTTGCTCGGTGTACACTTTTTATTGTTCTTCTATGTCAAATTTCATGAGTATATGCTTCCAAGATTATTTCGATTCCAAAATCCCAAGTTTCTATGACAAATGGAGAAAACTGTTAAAAGCTCCTCCATAGAGAGAGTTGAGCAACTTCGGACTATCAAAGTTGCTCGGTGTACACTTTATATTGTTCTACTTTGTCAAATTTTACGAGTATAAGCTTCAAAGATTATTTCGATGCCAAAAGATTAACTTTCTATGACAAATAGACAAAACCGTTAAAAGCTCCTCCATAGAGAGAGTTGAGCAACTTCGGACTATCAAAGTTGCTCGGTGTACACTTTTTAATGTTCATCTATGTCAAATTTTATGAGTATAAGCTTCCAAGAATATTTCGATGGCAAAAGACCAACTTTATATGACAAATGGACAAAACATTCAAAAGCTCCTCAATAGAGAGAGTTGAGGAACTTCGGACAATCAAAGTTCCTCGGTGTACACTTTTAAATGTTCATCTAAGTCAAATTTTATGAGTATATGCTTCCAAGATGATTTCGATGGCAAAAGATGAACTTTCTATGACAAATGGACAAAAAATTCAAAAGCTCCTCCATAGAGAGAGTTGAGCAACTTCGGAACATCAAAGTTGCTCGGTATACAATTTTTTTTGTTCTTCTATGTCAAATTTTATGAGTATAAGTTTCCAAGAGTATTTCGATGGCAAAAGACCAACTTTCTATGACAAATGGACAAAACATTCAAAATCTCCTCCATAGAGAGAGGCAACTTCGGAACATCAAAGTTGCTCGGTGTACACTTTTTATTGTTCTTCTATGTCAAATATTCTGAGTATAAGTTTCCAAGATTATTTCGATGCCAAAATCCCAAGTTTCTATGACAAATGGAGAAAATTGTTGAAAGCTCCTCCATAGAGAGAGTTGACCAACTTCGGACTAACAAAGATGCTCGGTGTGCACGTTTTATTGTTCTTCTATGTCGAATTTTATGAGTATGAGCTTCCAGGATTATTTCGATGCGAAAACACAAACTTTCTATGACAAATGGACAAAACTGTTAAAAGCTCCTCCATAGAGAGAGTTGACCAAGTTCGGACTATCAAAGATTCTCGGTATGCACGTTTTATTGTTCTTCTATGTCGAATTTTATGAGTATGAGCTTCCAGGATTATTTTGATGCAAAAACACAAACTTTCTATGACAAATGGACAAAATCGTTAAAAGCTCCACCATAGAGAGAGTTGAGCAACTTCGGACTATCAAAGTTTCTCGGTGTACACTTTTTAATTTTCAACTATGTCAAATTTTATGAGTATAAGCTTCCAAAATTATTTCGATGGCAAAAGACCAACTTTCTATGACAAATGGACAAAACGTTCAAAAGCTCCTCCATAGAGAGAGTTGAGCAACTTCGGAACATCAAAGTTGCTCGGTGTACACTTTTTACTGTTCTTCTATGTCAAATTTTATGAGTATAAGCTTCCAAGATTATTTCGACGGCAAAAGACCAACTTTCTATGACAAATGGACAAAACATTCAAAAGCTCCTCCATAGAGATAGTTGAGCAACTTCGGAACATCAAAGTTGCTCGGTGTACAATTTTTATTGTTCTTGTATGTCAAATTTTCTGAGTATAAGCTTCCAAGATTATTTCGAAGCCAAAATACCAAGTTTCTATGACAAATGGAGAAAACTGTTAAAAGCTCCTCCATAGAGAGAGTTGACCAACTTCGGACTATCAAAGTTGCTCGGTGTACACTTTTTAATGTTCTACTATGTCAAATTTTATGAGTATAAGCTTCCAAGATTATTTTGATGGCAAAAGACCAACTTTCTATGACAAATGGACAATACCTTGAAAAGCTCCTCCATAGAGAGAGTTGAGCAACTTCAAAACAACAAAGTTGCTCGGTTTACACTTTTTAATGTTCTTCTATGTCAAATTTTATGAGTATAAGCTTCCAAGATTATTTCGATCGCAAAAGACCAACTTTCTATGACAAATGGAAAAACATTCAAAAGCTCCTCCATAGAGAGATTGAGCAACTTCGGAACATCAATGTTGCTCGGTGTACACTTTTTATTGTTCTTCTATGTCAAATTTCATGAGTATAAGCTTCCAAGATTAATTCGATGCAAAAATCCCAAGTTTCTATGACAAATGGAGAAAACTGTTAAAAGCTCCCTCATAGAGAGAGTTGACCAATTTCGGACCATCAAAGATGCTCGGTGTACACGTTTTATTGTTTTTCTATGTCAACTTTTATGAGTATAAGCTTCCAAGATTATTTCGTTGCCAAAACAACAACTTTCTATGATAAATGGACAAAACCTTCAAAAGCTCCTCCATAGAGAGAGTTGAACAACTTCGGACTATCAAAGTTGCTCGGTGTACACTTTTTAATGTTCATCTATGTCAAATTGTATGAGTATAAGCTTCCAAGATTATTTCGATCGCAAAAGACCAACTTTCTGTGACAAATGGAAAAACATTCAAAAGCTCCTCCATAGAGAGATTGAGCAACTTCGGAACATCAATGTTGCTCGGTGTACACTTTTTATTGTTCTTCTATGTCAAATTTCATGAGTATAAGCTTCCAAGACTAATTCGATGCCAAAATCCCAAGTTTCTATGACAAATGGAGAAAACTGTTAAAAGCTCCCTCATAGAGAGAGTTGACCAATTTCGAACCATCAAAGATGCTCGGTGTACACGTTTTATTGTTTTTCTATGTCAACTTTTATGAGTATAAGCTTCCAAGATTATTTCGTTGCCAAAACAACAACTTTCTATGATAAATGGACAAAACCTTCAAAAGCTCCTCCATAGAGATGAGCAACTTCGGAACATCAAAGTTGCTCGGTGTACACTTTTTAATGTTCTTCTATGTCAAATTTTATGAGTATAAGCTTCCAAGATTATTTCGATCGCAAAAGACCAACTTTCTATGACAAATGGAAAAACATTCAAAAGCTCCTCCATAGAGAGATTGAGCAACTTCGGAACATCAATGTTGCTCGGTGTACACTTTTTATTGTTCTTCTATGTCAAATTTCATGAGTATAAGCTTCCAAGATTAATTCGATGCAAAAATCCCAAGTTTCTATGACAAATGGAGAAAACTGTTAAAAGCTCCCTCATAGAGAGAGTTGACCAATTTCGGACCATCAAAGATGCTCGGTGTACACGTTTTATTGTTTTTCTATGTCAACTTTTATGAGTATAAGCTTCCAAGATTATTTCGTTGCCAAAACAACAACTTTCTATGATAAATGGACAAAACCATCAAAAGCTCCTCCATAGAGATGAGCAACTTCGGAACATCAAAGTTGCTCGGTGTACACTTTTTAATGTTCTTCTATGTCAAATTTTATGAGTATAAGCTTCCAAGATTATTTCGATCGCAAAAGACCAACTTTCTATGACAAATGGAAAAACATTCAAAAGCTCCTCCATAGAGAGATTGAGCAACTTCGGAACATCAATGTTGCTCGGTGTACACTTTTTATTGTTCTTCTATGTCAAATTTCATGAGTATAAGCTTCCAAGATTAATTCGATGCAAAAATCCCAAGTTTCTATGACAAATGGAGAAAACTGTTAAAAGCTCCCTCATAGAGAGAGTTGACCAATTTCGGACCATCAAAGATGCTCGGTGTACACGTTTTATTGTTTTTCTATGTCAACTTTTATGAGTATAAGCTTCCAAGATTATTTCGTTGCCAAAACAACAACTTTCTATGATAAATGGACAAAACCTTCAAAAGCTCCTCCATAGAGAGAGTTGAACAACTTCGGACTATCAAAGTTGCTCGGTGTACACTTTTTAATGTTCATCTATGTCAAATTGTATGAGTATAAGCTTCCAAGATTATTTCGATCGCAAAAGACCAACTTTCTATGACAAATGGAAAAACATTCAAAAGCTCCTCCATAGAGAGATTGAGCAACTTCGGAACATCAATGTTGCTCGGTGTACACTTTTTATTGTTCTTCTATGTCAAATTTCATGAGTATAAGCTTCCAAGATTAATTCGATGCCAAAATCCCAAGTTTCTATGACAAATGGAGAAAACTGTTAAAAGCTCCCTCATAGAGAGAGTTGACCAATTTCGGACCATCAAAGATGCTCGGTGTACACGTTTTATTGTTTTTCTATGTCAACTTTTATGAGTATAAGCTTCCAAGATTATTTCGTTGCCAAAACAACAACTTTCTATGATAAATGGACAAAACCTTCAAAACCTCCTCCATAGAGATGAGCAACTTCGGAACATCAAAGTTGCTCGGTGTACACTTTTTAATGTTCTTCTATGTCAAATTTTATGAGTATAAGCTTCCAAGATTATTTCGATGGCAAAAGACCAACTTTCTATGACAAATGGAAAAACATTCAAATGCTGCTCCATAGAGAGAGTTGAGCAACTTCGGAACATCAAAGTTGCTTGGTGTACACTTTTTATTGTTCTTCTATGTCAAATTTTCTGAGTATAAGCTTCCAAGATTATTTCGATGCGAAAAACCCAAGTTTCTATGACAAATGGAGAAAACTGTTAAAAGCTCCTCCATAGAGAGAGTTGACCAACTTCGGACTATTAAAGCTGCTCGGTGTACACTTTTTAATGTTCATCTATGTCAAATTTTATGAGTATAAGCGTCCAAGATTATTTCGATGGCGAAAGACCTACTTTCTATGACAAATGGAGAAAACTGTTAAAAGCTCCTCCATAGAGAGAGTTGAGCAACTTCGGAATAACAAAGTTGCTCAGTGTACACTTTTTAATGTTCTTCTATGTCAAATTTTATGAGTATAAGCTTCCAAGATTATTTCGGTGCCAAAATCCCAGGTTTGTATGACAAATGGAGAAAACTGTTAAAAGCTCCTCCATAGAGAGAGTTGACCAACTTCGGACTATCAAAGTTGCTCGGTGTACACTTTTTAATGTTCATCTATGTCAAATTTTATGAGTATAAGCTTCCAAGATTATTTCGATGGCAAAAGACCAACTTTCTATGACAAATGGACAATACCTTGAAAAGCTCCTCCATAGAGAGAGTTGAGCAACTTCGGAACAACAAAGTTGCTCGGTGTACACTTTTTAATGTTCTTCTATGTCAAATTTTATTAGTATAAGCTTCCAAGATTATTTCGATGGCAAAAGACCAACTTTCTATGACAAATGGAAAAACATTCAAAAGCTCCTCTATAGAGAGAGTTGGGCAAGTTCGAAACAACAAAGTTGCTGTGTGTAAATTTTTTATTGTTCTTCTATGTCAAATTTTATGAGTATAAGCTTCCATGATTATTTCGATGGCAAAAGACCAACTTTCTATGAAAAATGGAAAAACATTCAAAAGCTCCTCCATAGAGAGAGTTGAGCAACTTCGGAACATCAATGTTGCTCGGTGTACACTTTTTATTATTCTTCTATGTCAAATTTCATGAGTATAAGATTCCTATATTATTTTGATGCCAAAATCCCAAGTTTCTATGATAAATGGAAAAAACTGTTAAAAGCTCCTCCATAGAGAGAGTTTACCAATTTCGGACCATTAAAGATGCTCGGTGTACACGTTTTATTGTTCTTCTATGTCAAATTTTATGAGTATAAGCTTCCTAGATTATTTCGATGCCAAAACCCCAAGTTTCTATGACAAATGGAGAAAACAGTTAAAAGCTCCTTCATAGAGAGAGTTGACCCATTTCAGAACATCAAAGATGCTCGGTGTACACGTTTTATTGTTCTTCTATGTCAAATTTTATGAGTATAAGCTTCCAAGATTATTTCGATGCCAAAACAGCAACTCTCTATGACAAATCGACAAACCCGTTAAAAGCTCCTCCATAAAGAGAGTTGAGCAATTTCGGACAATCAAAGTTGCTCGGTGTACATTTTTTATTGTTCTTCTATATTAAATTTTACGAAAATGAGCTTCCAAGATTATTTCGATGCAAAAACGCCAACTTTCTTTGACAAATGGACAAAACCGTTAAAAGCTCCTCCATAGAGAGAGTTCAGCAACGTCGGACCATCAAAGTTGCTCGGTGTACACCTTTTAATGTTCTTCTATGTCAAATTTTACGAATATAAGCTTTGTGGATTATTTCGATGAAAAAAGACCAACTTTCTATGACAAATGGACAATACCTTGAAAAGCTCCTCCATAGAGAGAGTTGAGCAACTTCGGAACAACGAAATTGCTCGGTGTTCACTTTTTAATGTTCTTCTATATCAAATTTTATGAGTATAAGCTTCCAAGATTATTTCGATGGCAAAAGACCAACTTTCTATGACAAATGGACAATACCTTGAAAAGCTCCTCCATAGAGAGAGTTGAGCAACTTTGGAACATCAAAGATGCTCGGTGTACACGTTTTAATGTTCTTCTATGTCAAATTTTATGTGTATAAGCTTCCAAGATTATTTCGATGGCAAAAGACCAACTTTCTATGACAAATGGAAAAACATTCAAAAGCTCCTCCATAGAGAGAGTTGAGCAACTTCGGAACAACGAAGTTGCTCGGTGTACACTTTTTAATGTTCTTCTATGTCAAATTTCATGAGTATATAAGCTTCCAAGATTATTTCGATGGCAAAAGACCAACTTTCTATGACAAATGGAAAAACATTCAAAAGCTCCTCCATAGAGAGAGTTGAGCAACTTCGGAACATCAATGTTGCTCGGTGTACACTTTTTAATGTTCTTCTATGTCAAATTTCATGAGTATAAGCTTCCTAGATGCCAAAATCCCAAGTTTCTATGACAAATGGAGAAAACTGTTAAAAGCTCCTCCATAGAGAGAATTTACCAACTTCGGACTATCAAAGCTGCTCGGTGTACACTTTTTAATGTTCATCTATGTCAAATTTTATGAGTATAAGCTTCCAAGATTATTTTGATGGCGAAAGACCAACTTTCTATGACAAATGGAAAAACATTCAAAAGCTCCTCCATAGAGAGAGTTGAGCAACTTCGGAACATCAATGTTGCTCGGTGTACACTTTTTATTGTTCTTCTATGTCAAATTTCATGAGTATATGCTTCCAAGATTATTTCGATTCCAAAATCCCAAGTTTCTATGACAAATGGAGAAAACTGTTAAAAGCTCCTCCATAGAGAGAGTTTACCAATTTCGGACCATCAAAGATGCTCGGTGTACACGTTTTATTGTTTTTCAATGTCAAATTTTATGAGTATATATAAGCTTCCAAGATTATTTCGATGCCAAAACAACAACTTTCTATGACAAATGGAGAAAACTGTTAGAAGCTCCTCCATAGAGAGAGTTTACCAATTTCGGACCATCAAAGATGCTCGGTGTACACGTTTTATTGTTTTTCTATGTCAAATTTTATGAGTATAAGCTTCCAAGATTATTTCGATGCCAAAACAACAACTTTCTATGACAAATGGAGAAAACTGTCAAAAGCTCCTCCATAGAGAGAGTTGAGCAACTTCGGAACGTCAAAGTTGCTCGGTTGACACTTTTTATTGTTCTTCTATGTCTAATTTTATGAGTATAAGCTTCCTAGATTATTTCGATGCCAAAATCCGAAGTTTCTATGACAAATGGAGAAAAGAGTTAAAAGCTCCTTGATAGAGAGAGTTGACCCATTTCGGACCATCAAAGATGCTCGTTGTACACGTTTTATTGTTCTTCTATGTCAAATTTTATGAGTATAAGCTTCCAAGATTATTTTGATGCCAAAACAGCAACTTTCTACGACAAATCGACAAACCCGTTAAAAGCTCCTGCATAGAGAGAGTTGAGCAACTTCGGACAATCAAAGTTGCTCGGTGTACAATTTTTATTGTTCTTCTATGTTAAATTTTACGAAAATGAGCTTCCAAGATTATTTCGATTCAAAAACACCAACTTTCTATGACAAATGGACGAAACCGTTAAAAGCTCCTCCATAAAGAGAGTTGAGCAACGTCGGACCATCAAAGTTGCTCGGTGTACACCTTTTAATGTTCTTCTATGTCAATTTTACGAGTATAAGCTTTGTGGATTATTTCCATGAAAAAAGACCAACTTTCTATAACAAATGGACAAAACCGTTAAAAGCTCCTCCATAGAGAGAGTTGACCAACTTCAGACTATCAAAGTTGCTCAGTGTACACTTTTTAATGTTCTTCTATGTCAAATTTTATGAGTATAAGCTTCCAAGATTATTTCGATGCCAAAATCCCAACTTTCTATGACAAATGGACAATACCTTGAAAAGCTCCTCCATAGGGAGAGTTGAACAACTTCGGAACAACAAAGTTGCTCGTTGTACACTTTTTAATGTTCTTCTATGTCAAATTTTATGAGTATAAGCTTCCAAGATTATTTCGATGGCAAAAGACCAACTTTCTATGACAAATGGAAAAACATTCAAAAGCTCCTCCATAGAGAGAGTTGAGCAACTTCGGAACATCAATGTTGCTCGGTGTACACTTTTTATTGTTCTTCTATGTCAAATTTCATGAGTATAAGCTTCCAAGATTATTTCGATGGCAAAAGACCAACTTTCTATGACAAATGGAAAAACATTCAAAAGCTCCTCCATAGAGAGAGTTGAGCAACTTCGGAACATCAATGTTGCTCGGTGTACACTTTTTATTGTTCTTCTATGTCAAATTTCATGAGTATAAGCTTCCTAGATTATTTCGATGCCAAAATCTCAAGTTTCTATGACAAATGGAGAAAACAGTTAAAAACACCTTCATAGAGAGAGTTGACCCATTTCGGACC
The DNA here is from genome assembly GCA_963580455.1 of Euonymus europaeus. Classification (NCBI taxonomy): domain Eukaryota; kingdom Viridiplantae; phylum Streptophyta; class Magnoliopsida; order Celastrales; family Celastraceae; genus Euonymus; species Euonymus europaeus. Next base: position 10,669,395 of record OY756967.1, on the reverse strand, counting down.
ATCAAACATGCTCGGTGTACACGTTTTATTGTTCTTCTATGTCAAATTTTATGACTATAAGCTTCCAAGATTATTTCGATGCCAAAACAGCAACTTTCTATGACTAATAAAAAAAACCCGTTAAAAGCTCCTCCATAGAGAGAGTTGAGCAACTTCGGACAATCAAAGTGGCTCGGGGTACAATTTTTATTGTTCTTCTATCTTAAATTTTACGAAAATGCGCTTTCAAGATTATTTCGATGCAAAAACACCAACTTTGTATGACAAATGGACAAAACCGTTAAAAGCTCCTCCATAGAAAGAGTTGAGCAACGTCGGACCATCAAAGTTGCTCGGTGTACAACTTTTAATGTTCTTCTATGTCAAATTTTACGAGTATAAGCTTTGTGGATTATTTCGATGAAAAATGACCAACTTTCTATAACAAATGGACAAAACCATTAAAAGCTCCTCCATAGAGAGAGTTGAGCAACTTCGGACTATCAAAGTTGCTCAGTGTACACTTTTTAATGTTCTTCTATGTCAAATTTTATGAGTATAAGCTTCAAAGATTATTTCGATGCCAAAATCCCAAGTTTTTATGACAAATGGAGAAAACTGTTAAAAGCTCTTCCATAGAGAGAGTTGACCAACTTCGGAACATCAATGTTGCTCGGTCTACACTTTTTATTGTTCTTCTATGTCAAATTTCATGAGTATAAGCTTCCAAGATTATTTCGATGCCAAAACAACAACCTTCTATGATAAATGGACAAAACCTTCAAAAGCTCCTCCATAGAGAGAGTTGAGCAACTTCGGAACATCAAAGTTGCTCGGTTGACACTTTTTATTGTTCTTCTATGTCAAATTTTATGAGTATAAGCTTCCTAGATTATTTCGATGCCAAAATCCCAAGTTTCTATGACAAATGGAGAAAACAGTTAAAAGCTCCTTCATAGAGAGAGTTGACCAATTTCGGACCATCAAAGATGCTCGGTGTACACGTTTTATTGTTCTTCTATGTCAAATTTTATGACTATAAGCTTCCACGATTATTTCGATGCCAAAACAGCAACTTTCTATGACAAATCGACAAACCCGTTAAAAGCTCCTCCATAGAGAGAGTTGAGCAACTTCGGACAATCAAAGTTGCTCGGTGTACAATTTTTATTGTTCTTCTATGTTAAATTTTACGAAAATGAGCTTCCAAGATTATTTCGATGCAAAAACACCAACTTTCTATGACAAATGGAAAAAACCGTTAAAAGCTCCTTCATAGAGAGAAATGAGCAACGTCGGACCATCAAAGTTGCACGGTGTACACCTTTTAATGTTCTTCTATGTCAAATTTTATGAGTATAAGTTTCCAAGATTATTTCGATGCCAAAATCCCAAGTTTCTATGACAAATGGAGAAAACTGTTAAAAGCTCCTCCATAGAGAGAGTTGACCAACTTTGGACTATCAAAGTTGCTCGGTGTACACTTTTTAATGTTCATCTATGTCAAATTTTATGAGTATAAGCTTCCAAGATTATTTCGATGGCAAAAGACCAACTTTCTATGACAAATGGACAATACCTTGAAAAGCTCCTCCATAGAGAGAGTTGACCAACTTCGGAACAACAAAGTTGCTCGGTGTTCACTTTTTAATGTTCTTCTATGTCAAATTTTATGAGTATAAGCTTCCAAGATTATTTCGATGGCAAAAGACCAACTTTCTATGACAAATGGAAAAACATTCAAAAGCTCCTCCATAGAGAGAGTTGAGCAACTTCGGAACGTCAATGTTGCTCGGTGTACACTTTTTATTGTTCTTCTATGTCAAATTTCATGAGTATAAGCTTCCAAGATTATTACGATGCCAAAATCCCAAGTTTCTATGACAAATGGAGAAAACTGTTAAAAGCACCTTCATAGAGAGAGTTGACCAATTTCGGACCATCAAAGATGCTCGGTGTACACGTTTTATTGTTTTTCTATGTCAAATTTTATGAGTATAAGCTTCAAAGATTATTTCGATGCCAAAACAACAACTTTCTATGACAAATGGAGAAAACTGTTAAAAGCTCCTCCATAGAGAGAGTTTACCAATTTCGGACCATCAAAGATGCTCGGTGTACACGTTTTATTGTTTTTCTATGTCAAATTTTATGAGTATAAGCTTCCAAGATTATTTCGATGCCAAAAAAACAACTTTCTATTGTAAATGAAAAAAACCTTCAAAAGCTCCTCCATATAGAGAGTTGAGCAACTTCGGAACATCAAAGTTGCTCGATTGACACTTTTTATTGTTCTTCTATGTCAAATTTTATGAGTATAAGCTTCCTAAATTATTTCGATGCCAAAATCCCAAGTTTCTATGACAAATGGAGAAAACAGATAAATGCTCCTTCATAGAGAGAGTTGACCCATTTCGGACCATCGAAGATGCTCAGTGTACACGTTTTATTGTTCTTCTATGTCAAATTTTATGAGTATAAGCTTCCAAGATTATTTCGATGCCAAAACAGCAACTTTCTATGACAAATCGACAAACCCGTTAAAAGCTCCTCCATAGAGAGAGTTGAGCAACTTCGGACAATCAAAGTTGCTCGGTGTACAATTTTTATTGTTCTTCTATGTTAAATTTAACAAAAATGAGCTTTCAAGATTATTTCGATGCAAAAACACCAACTTTCTATGACAAATGGACAAAACCGTTAAAAGCTCCTCCATAGAAAGAATTGAGCAACGTCGGACCATCAATGTTGCTCGTTGTACACCTTTTAATGTTCTTCTATGTCAAATTTTACGAGTATAAGCTTTGTGGATTATTTCGATGAAAAATGACCAACTTTCTATAACAAATGGACAAAACCGTTAAAAGCTCCTCCATAGAGAGAGTTGAGCAACTTCGGACTATCAAAGTTGGTCAGTGTACACTTTTTAGTGTTCTTCTATGTCAAATTTTATGAGTATAAGCTTCCAAGATTATTTCGATACCAAAATCCCAAGTTTTATGATAAATGGACAAAACCTTCAAAAGCTCCTCCATAGAGAGAGTTGAGCAACTTCGGAACATCAAATTTGCTCGGTGTACACTTTTTAATGTTCATCTATGTCAAATTTTATGAGTATAAGCTTCCAGGATTATTTCGATGGCAAAAGACCAACTTTCTATACCAAATGGACAATACCTTGAAAAGCTCCTCCATAGAGAGAGTTGAGCAACTTCGGAACAACAAAGTTGCTTGGTGTACACTTTTTAATGTTCTTCTATGTCAAATTTTATGAGTATAAGCTTCCAAGATTATTTCGATGGCAAAAGACCAACTTTCTATGACAAATGGAAAAACATTCAAAAGCTCCTCCATAGAGAGAGTTGAGCAACTTCGGAACATCAATGTTGCTCGGTGTACACTTTTTATTGTTCTTCTATGTCAAATTTCATGAGTATAAGCTTCCAAGATTATTTCGATGCCAAAATCCTAAGTTTCTGTGACAAATGGAGAAAACTGTTAAAAGCTCCTTCATAGAGAGAATTGACCAATTTCGGACCATCAAAGATGCTCGGTGTACACGTTTTATTGTTTTTCTATGTCAAATTTTATGAGTATAAGCTTCCAAGATTATTTCGATGCCAAAACAACAACTTTCTATGACAAATGGAGAAAACTGTTAAAACCTCCTCCATAGAGAGAGTTTACCAATTTCGGACCATCAAAGATGCTCGGTGTACACAATTTATTGTTTTTCTATGTCAAATTTTATGAGTATAGGCTTCCAAGATTATTTCGATGCCAAAACAACAACTTTCTATGATAAATGGACAAAACCTTCAAAAGCTCCTCCATAGAGGAGTTGAGCAACTTCGGAACGTCAAAGTTGCTCGGTTGACACTTTTTATTGTTCTTCTATGTCAAATTTTATGAGTATAAGCTTCCTAGATTATTTCGATGCCAAAATACCAAGTTTCTATGACAAATGGAGAAAACAGTTAAAAGCTCCTTCATAGAGAGAGTTGACCCATTTCGGACCATCAAAGATGCTCGGTGTACACGTTTTATTGTTTTTCTATGTCAAATTTTATGATTATAAGCTTCCAAGATTATTTCGATGCCAAAACAGCAACTTTCTATGACAAATCGACAAACCCGTTAAAAGCTCCTCCATAGAGAGAGTTGAGCAACTTCGGACAATCAAAGTTGCTCGGTGTACAATTTTTATTGTTCTTCTATGTTAAATTTAACGAAAATGAGCTTTCAAGATTATTTCGATGCAAAAACACCAACTTTCTATGACAAATGGACAAAACCGTTAGAAGCTCCTCCATAGAAAAGTTGAGCAACGTCGGACCATCAAAGTTGCTCGGTGTACACCTTTTAATGTTCTTCTATGTCAAATTTTACGAGGATAAGCTTTGTGGATTATTTCGATGAAAAATGACCAACTTTCTATAACAAATGGACAAAACCGTTAAAAGCTCCTCCATAGAGAGAGTTGAGCAACTTCGGACTATCAAAGTTGCTCAGTGTACACTTTTTAGTGTTCTTCTATGTCAAATTTTATGAGTATAAGCTTCCAAGATTATTTCGATGCCAAAATCCCAAGTTTTTATGACAAATGGAGAAAACTGTTAAAAGCTCCTCCATAGAGAGAGTTGACCAACTTCGGACTATCAAAGTTGCTCGGTGTACACTTTTTAATGTTCATCTATGTCAAATTTTATGAGTATAAGCTTCCAGGATTATTTCGATGGCAAAAGACCAACTTTCTATGCCAAATGGACAATACCTTGAAAAGCTCCTCCATAGAGAGAGTTGAGCAACTTCGGAACAACAAAGTTGCACGGTGTACACTTTTTAATGTTCTTCTATGTCAAATTTTATGAGTATAAGCTTCCAAGATTATTTCGACGGCAAAAGACCAACTTTCTATGACAAATGGAAAAACATTAAAAAGCCCCTCCAAGAGAGAGTTGAGCAACTTCGGAACATCAATGTTGCTCGGTGTACACTTTTTATTATTCTTCTATGTCAAATTTCATGAGTATAAGCTTCCAAGATTATTTCGATGCCAAAATCCCAAGTTTCTGTGACAAATGGAGAAAACTGTTAAAAGCTCCTTCATAGAGAGAGTTGACCAATTTCGGACCATCAAAGATGCTCGGTGTACACGTTTTATTGTTTTTCTATGTCAAATTTTATGAGTATAAGCTTCCATGATTATTTCGATGCCAAAACAACAACTTTCTATGACAAATGGAGAAAACTGTTAAAAGCTCCTTCATAGAGAGAGTTGACCAATTTCGGACCATCAAAGATGCTCGGTGTACACAATTTATTGTTTTTCTATGTCAAATTTTATGAGTATAAGCTTCCAAGATTATTTCGATGCCAAAACAACAACTTTTTATGATAAATGGACAAAACCTTCAAAAGTTCCTCCATAGAGAGAGTTGAGCAACTTCGGAACATCAAAGTTGCTCGGTTGACACTTTTTATTGTTCTTCTATGTCAAATTTTATGAGTATAAGCTTCGTAGATTATTTCGATGCCAAAATACCAAGTTTCTATGACAAATGGAGAAAACAGTTAAAAGCTCCTTCATAGAGAGAGTTGACCCATTTCAGACCATCAAAGATGCTCGGTGTACACGTTTTATTGTTTTTCTATGTCAAATTTTATGAGTATAAGCTTCCAAGATTATTTCGATGCCAAAACAGCAACTTTCTATGACAAATCGACAAACCCGTTAAAAGCTCCTCCATAGAGAGAGTTGAGCAACTTCGGACAATCAAAGTTGCTCGGTGTACAATTTTTATTGTTCTTCTATGTTAAATTTAACGAAAATGAGCTTTCAAGATTATTTCGATGCAAAAACACCAACTTTCTATGACAAATGGACAAAACCGTTAAAAGCTCCTCAATAGAAAGAGTTGAGCAACGTCGGACCATCAAAGTTGCTCGGTGTACACCTTTTAATGTTCTTCTATGTCAAATTTTACGAGTATAAGCTTTGTGGATTATTTCGATGAAAAATGACCAACTTTCTATATAACAAATGGACAAAACCGTTAAAAGCTCCTCCATAGAGAGAGTTGAGCAACTTCGGACTATCAAAGTTGCTCAGTGTACACTTTTTAGTGTTCTTCTATGTCAAATTTTATGAGTATAAGCTTCCAAGATTATTTCGATGCCAAAATCCCAAGTTTTTATGACAAATGGAGAAAACTGTTAAAAGCTCCTCCATAGAGAGAGTTGACCAACTTCGGACTATCAAAGTTGCTCGGTGTACACTTTTTAATGTTCATCTATGTCAAATTTTATGAGTATAAGCTTCCAGGATTATTTCGATGGCAAAAGACCAACTTTCTATGCCAAATGGACAATACCTTGAAAAGCTCCTCCATAGAGAGAGTTGAGCAACTTCGGAACAACAAAGTTGCACGGTGTACACTTTTTAATGTTCTTCTATGTCAAATTTTATGAGTATAAGCTTCCAAGATTATTTCGACGGCAAAAGACCAACTTTCTATGACAAATTGAAAAACATTAAAAAGCCCCTCCAAGAGAGAGTTGAGCAACTTCGGAACATCAATGTTGCTCGTTGTACACTTTTTATTATTCTTCTATGTCAAATTTCATGAGTATAAGCTTCCAAGATTATTTCGATGCCAAAATCCCAAGTTTCTGTGACAAATGGAGAAAACTGTTAAAAGCACCTTCATAGAGAGAGTTGACCAATTTCGGACCATCAAAGATGCTCGGTGTACACGTTTTATTGTTTTTCTATGTCAAATTTTATGAGTATAAGCTTCCAAGATTATTTCGATGCCAAAACAACAACTTTCTATGACAAATGGAGAAAACTGTTAAAAGCTCCTTCATAGAGAGAGTTGACCAATTTCGGACCATCAAAGATGCTCGGTGTACACAATTTATTGTTTTTCTATGTCAAATTTTATGAGTATAAGCTTCCAAGATTATTTCGATGCCAAAACAACAACTTTTTATGATAAATGGACAAAACCTTCAAAAGCTCCTCCATAGAGAGAGTTGAGCAACTTCGGAACATCAAAGTTGCTCGGTTGACACTTTTTATTGTTCTTCTATGTCAAATTTTATGAGTATAAGCTTCCTAGATTATTTCGATGCCAAAATACCAAGTTTCTATGACAAATGGAGAAAACAGTTAAAAGCTCCTTCATAGAGAGAGTTGATCCATTTCAGACCATCAAAGATGCTCGGTGTACACGTTTTATTGTTTTTCTATGTCAAATTTTATGAGTATAAGCTTCCAAGATTATTTCGATGCCAAAACAGCAACTTTCTATGACAAATCGACAAACCCGTTAAAAGCTCCTCCTTAGAGAGAGTTGAGCAACTTCGGACAATCAAAGTTGCTCGGTGTACAATTTTTATTGTTCTTCTATGTAAAATTTAACGAAAATGAGCTTTCAAGATTATTTCGATGCAAAAACACCAACTTTCTATGACAAATGGACAAAACCGTTAAAAGCTCCTCCATAGAAAGAGTTGAGCAACGTCGGACCATCAAAGTTGCTCGGTGTACACCTTTTAATGTTCTTCTATGTAAAATTTTACGAGTATAAGCTTTGTGGATTATTTCGATGAAAAATGACCAACTTTCTATAACAAATGGACAAAACCGTTAAAAGCTCCTCCATAGAGAGAGTTGAGCAACTTCGGACTATCAAAGTTGCTCAGTGTACACTTTTTAGTGTTCTTCTATGTCAAATTTTATGAGTATAAGCTTCCAAGATTATTTCGATGCCAAAATCCCAAGTTTTTATGACAAATGGAGAAAACTGTTAAAAGCTCCTCCATAGAGAGAGTTGACCAACTTCGGACTATCAAAGTTGCTCGGTGTACACTTTTTAATGTTCATCTATGTCAAATTTTACGAGTATAAGCTTCCAGGATTATTTCGATGGCAAAAGACCATCTTTCTATGCCAAATGGACAATACCTTGAAAAGCTCCTCCATAGAGAGAGTTGAGCAACTTCGGAACAACAAAGTTGCTCGGTGTATACTTTTTAATGTTCTTCTATGTCAAATTTTATGAGTATAAGCTTCCAAGATTATTTCGACGGCAAAAGACCAACTTTCTATGACAAATGGAAAAACATTCAAAAGCTCCTCCATAGAGAGAGTTGAGCAACTTCGGAACATCAATGTTGCTCGGTGTATACTTTTTATTGTTCTTCTATGTCAAATTTCATGAGCATAAGCTTCTAGGATTATTTCGATGCCAAAATCCCACGTTTCTGTGACAAATGGAGAAAACTGTTAAAAACTCCTTCATAGAGAGAGTTGACCAATTTCGGACCATCAAAGATGTTCGGTGTACACGTTTTATTGTTTTTCTATGTCAAATTTTATGAGTATAAGCTTCCAAGATTATTTCGATGCCAAAACAACAACTTTCTATGACAAATGGAGAAAACTGTTAAAAGCTCCTTTATAGAGAGAGTTTACCAATTTTGGACCATCAAAGATGCTCGGTGTACACAATTTATTGTTTTTCTATGTCAAATTTTATGAGTATAAGCTTCCAAGATTATTTCGATGCCAAAACAATAACTTTTTACGATAAATGGACAAAACCTTCAAAAGCTCCTCCATAGAGAGAGTTGAGCAACTTCGGAACATCAAAGTTGCTCGGTTGACACTTTTTATTGTTCTTCTATGTCAAATTTTATGAGTATAAGCTTCCTAGATTATTTCGATGCCAAAATATCAAGTTTCTATGACAAATGGAGAAAACAGTTAAAAGCTCCTTCATAGAGAGAGTTGACCCATTTCGGACCATCAAAGATGCTCGGTGTACACGTTTTATTGTTCTTATATGTCAAATTTTATGACTATAGGCTTCCAAGATTATTTCGATGCCAAAACAGCAACTTTCTATAACAAATCGACAAACCCGTTAAAAGCTCCTCCATAGAGAGAGTTGAGCAACTTCGGACAATCAAAGTTGCTCGGTGTACAATTTTTATTGTTCTTCTATGTTAAATTTAACGAAAATGAGCTTTCAAGATTATTTCGATGCCAAAACAACAACTTTCTATGACAAATGGACAAAACTGTTAACAGCTCCTCCATAGAAAGAGTTGAGCAACGTCGGACCATCAAAGTTGCTCGGTGTACACCTTTTAATGTTCTTCTATGTCAAATTTTACGAGTATAAGCTTTGTGGATTATTTCGATGAAAAATGACCAACTTTCTATAACAAATGGACAAAACCGTTAAAAGCTCCTGCATAGAGAGAGTTGAGCAACTTCGGACTATCAAAGTTGCTCAGTGTACGCTTTTTAGTGTTCTTCTATGTCAAATTTTATGAGTATAAGCTTCCAAGATTATTTCGATGCCAAAATCCCAAGTTTTTATGACAAATGGAGAAAACTGTTAAAAGCTCCTCCATAGAGAGAGTTGACCAACTTCAGACTATCAAAGTTGCTTGGTGTACACTTTTTAATGTTCATCTATGTCAAGTTTTATGAGTATAAGCTTCCAAGATTATTTCGATGGCAAAAAACCAACTTTCTATGCCAAATGGACCATACCTTGAAAAGCTCCTCCATAGAGAGAGTTGAGCAACTTCGGAACAACAAAGTTGCTCGGTGTACACTTTTTAATGTTCTTCTATGTCCAATTTTATGAGTATAAGCTTCCAAGATTATTTCGATGGCAAAAGACCAACTTTCTATGACAAATGGAAAAACATTCAAAAGCTCCTCCATAGAGAGAGTTGAGCAACTTCGGAACATCAATGTTGCTTTGTGTACACTTTTTATTGTTCTTCTATGTCAAATTTCATGAGTATAAGCTTCCAAGATTATTTCGATGCCAAAATCCCAAGTTTCTGTGACAAATGGAGAAAACTGTTAAAAGCTCCTTCATAGAGAGAGTTGACCAATTTCGGACCATCAAAGATGCTCGGTGTACACGTTTTATTGTTTTTCTATGTCAAATTTTATGAGTATAAGCTTCCAAGATTATTTCGTTGCCAAAACAACAACTTTCTATGACAAATGGAGAAAACTGTTAAAAGCTCCTCCATAGAGAGAGTATATAAATTTCGGACCATCAAAGATGCTCGGTGTACACAATTTATTGTTTTTCTATGTCAAATTTTATGAGTATAAACTTCCAAGATTATTTCGATGCCAAAACAACAACTTTCTATGATAAATGGACAAAACCTTCAAAACCTCCTCCAAAGAGAGAGTTGAGCAACTTCGGAACATCAAAGTTGCTCGGTTGACACTTTTTATTGTTCTTCTATGTCAAATTTTATGAGTTTAAGCTTCCTAGATTATTTCGATGCCACAATACCAAGTTTCTATGAAAAATGGAGAAAACAGTTAAAAGCTCCTTCATAGAGAGAGTTGACCCATTTCGGACCATCAAAGATGCTCGGTGTACACGTTTTATTGTTCTTCTATGTCAAATTTTATGACTATAAGCTTCCAAGATTATTTCGATGCCAAAACAGCAACTTTCTATGACAAATCGACAAACCCGTTAAAAACTCATCCATAGAGAGAGTTGAGCAACTTCGGACAATCAAAATTGTTCGGTGTACAATTTTTATTGTTCTTCTATGTTAAATTTTACGAAAATGAGCTTCCAAGATTATTTCGATGCAAAAACACCAACTTTCTATGACAAATGGACAAAACCGTTAAAAGCACCTCCATAGAGAGAGTTGAGCAACTTCGGACTATCAAAGTTGCTCGGTGTACAATTTTTATTGTTCTTCTATGTTAAATTTAACGAAAATGAGCTTTCAAGATTATTTCGATGCCAAAACAACAACTTTCTATGACAAATGGACAAAACTGTTAACAGCTCCTCCATAGAAAGAGTTGAGCAACGTCGGACCATCAAAGTTGCTCGGTGTACACCTTTTAATGTTCTTCTATGTCAAATTTTACGAGTATAAGCTTTGTGGATTATTTCGATGAAAAATGACCAACTTTCTATAACAAATGGACAAAACCGTTAAAAGCTCCTCCATAGAGAGAGTTGAGCAACTTCGGACTATCAAAGTTGCTCAGTGTACACTTTTTAGTGTTCTTCTATGTCAAATTTTATGAGTATAAGCTTCCAAGATTATTTCGATGCCAAAATCCCAAGTTTTTATGACAAATGGAGAAAACTGTTAAAAGCTCCTCCATAGAGAGAGTTGACCAACTTCGGACTATCAAAGTTGCTCGGTGTACACTTTTTAATGTTCATCTACGTCAAATTTTATGAGTATAAGCTTCCAAGATTATTTCGATGGCAAAAGACCAACTTTCTATGCCAAATGGACAATACCTTGAAAAGCTCCTCCATAGAGAGAGTTGAGCAACTTCGGAACAACAAAGTTGCTCGGTGTACACTTTTTAATGTTCTTCTATGTCAAATTTTATGAGTATAAGCTTCCAAGATTATTTCGACGGCAAAAGACCAACTTTCTATGACAAATGGAAAAACATTCAAAAGCTCCTCCATAGAGAGAGTTGAGTAACTTCGGAACATCAATGTTGCTCGGTGTATACTTTTTATTGTTCTTCTATGTCAAATTTCATGAGCATAAGCTTGCAGGATTATTTCGATGCCAAAATCCCAAGTTTCTGTGACAAATGGAGAAAACTGTTAAAAGCTCCTTCATAGAGAGAGTTGACCAATTTCGGACCATCAAAGATGCTCGGTGTACACGTTTTACTGTTTTTCTATGTCAAATTTTATGAGTATAAGCTTCCAAGATTATTTCGATGCCAATACAACAACTTTCTATGACAAATGGAGAAAACTGTTAAAAGCTCCTTTATAGAGAGAGTTAACCAATTTCGGACCATCAAAGATGCTCGGTGTACACAATTTATTGTTTTTCTATGTCAAATTTTATGAGTATAAGCTTCCAAGATTATTTCGATGCCAAAACAATAACTTTTTATGATAAATGGACAAAACCTTCAAAAGCTCCTCCATAGAGAGAGTTGAGCAACTTCGGAACATCAAAGTTGCTCGGTTGACACTTTTTATTGTTCTTCTATGTCAAATTTTATGAGTATAAGCTTCCTAGATTATTTCGATGCCAAAATACCAAGTTTCTATGACAAATGGAGAAAACAGTTAAAAGCTCCTTCATAGAGAGAGTTGACCCATTTCGGACCATCAAAGATGCTCGGTGTACACGTTTTATTGTTCTTCTATGTCAAATTTTATGACTATAAGCTTCCAAGATTATTTCGATTCGAAAACAGCAACTTTCTATAACAAATCGACAAACCCGTTAAAAGCTCCTCCATAGAGAGAGTTGAGCAACTTTGGACAATCAAAGTAGCTCGGTGTACAATTTTTATTGTTCTTCTATGTTAAATTTAACGAAAATGAGCTTTCAAGATTATTTCGATGCCAAAACAACAACTTTCTATGACAAATGGACAAAACTGTTAACAGCTCCTCCATAGAAAGAGTTGAGCAACGTCGGACCATCAAAGTTGCTCGGTGTACACCTTTTAATGTTCTTCTATGTCAAATTTTAGGAGTATAAGCTTTGTGGATTATTTCGATGAAAAATGACCAACTTTCTATAACAAATGGACAAAACCGTTAAAAGCTCCTGCATAGAGAGAGTTGAGCAACTTCGGACTATCAAAGTTGCTCAGTGTACGCTTTTTAGTGTTCTTCTATGTCAAATTTTATGAGTATAAGCTTCCAAGATTATTTCGATGCCAAAATCCCAAGTTTTTATGACAAATTGAGAAAACTGTTAAAAGCTCCTCCATAGAGAGAGTTGACCAACTTCAGACTATCAAAGTTGCTCGTTGTACACTTTTTAATGTTCATCTATGTCAAGTTTTATGAGTATAAGCTTCCAAGATTATTTCGATGGCAAAAGACCAACTTTCTATGCCAAATGGACCATACCTTGAAAAGCTCCTCCATAGAGAGAGTTGAGCAACTTCGGAACAACAAAGTTGCTCGGTGTACACTTTTTAATGTTCTTCTATGTCAAATTTTATGAGTATAAGCTTCCAAGATTATTTCGATGGCAAAAGACCAACTTTCTATGAGAAATGGAAAAACATTCAAAAGCTCCTCCATAGAGAGAGTTGAGCAACTTCGGAACATCAATGTTGCTTGGTGTACACTTTTTATTGTTCTTCTATGTCAAATTTCATGAGTATAAGCTTCCAAGATTATTTCGATGCCAAAACAACAACTTTCTATGACAAATGGAGAAAACTGTTAAAAGCTCCTCCATAGAGAGACTTTACAAATTTCGGACCAACAAAGATGCTCGGTGTACACAATTTATTTTTTTTCTATGTCAAATTTTATGAGTATAAGCTTCCAAGATTATTTCGATGCCAAAACAACAACTTTCTATGATAAATGGACAAAACCTTCAAAACCTCTTCCAAAGAGAGAGTTGAGCAACTTCGGAACATCAAAGTTGCTCGGTTGACACTTTTTATTGTTCTTCTATGTCAAATTTTATGAGTTTAAGCTTCCTAGATTATTTCGATGCCACAATACCAAGTTTCTATGACAAATGGAGAAAACAGTTAAAAGCTCCTTCATAGAGAGAGTTGACCCATTTCAACCCATCAAAGATGCTCGGTGTACACGTTTTATTGTTCTTCTATGTCAAATTTTATGACTATAAGCTTCAAAGATTATTTCGATGCCAAAACAGCAACTTTCTATGACAAATCGACAAACCCATTAAAAACTCATCCATAGAGAGAGTTGAGCAACTTCGGACAATCAAATTTGCTCGGTGTACAATTTTTATTGTTCTTCTATGTTAAATTTTACGAAAATGAGCTTCCAAGATTATTTCGATGCAAAAACACCAACTTTCTATGACAAATGGACAAAACCGTTAAAAGCACCTCCATAGAGAGAGTTGAGCAACTTCGGACTATCGAAGTTGCTCAGTATACACTTTTTAATTTTTTTCTATGTCAAATTTTATGAGTATAAGCTTCCAAGATTATTTCGATGCCAAAATCCCAAGTTTCTATGACAAATGGAGAAAACTGTTAAAAGCTCCTCCATAGAGAGAGTTGACCAACTTCGGACTATCAAAGTTGCTCGGTGTACACTTTTTAATATTCATCTACGTCAAATTTTATGAGTATAAGCTTCCAAGATTATTTCGATGGCAAAAGACCAACTTTCTATGCCAAATGGACAATACCTTGAAAAGCTCCTCCATAGAGAGAGTTGAGCAACTTCGGAACAACAGAGTTGCTCGGTGTACACTTTTTAATGTTCTTCTATGTCAAATTTTATGAGTATAAGCTTCCAAGATTATTTCGACGGCAAAAGACCAACTTTCTATGACAAATGGAAAAACATTCAAAAGCTCTTCCATAGAGAGAGTTGAGCAACTTCGGAACATCAATGTTGCTCGGTGTACACTTTTTATTGTTCTTCTATGTCAAATTTCATGAGTATAAGCTTCAAAGATATTTCGATGCCAAAATCCCAAGTTTCTCTGACAAATAGAGAAAACTGTTAAAAGCTCCTTCATAGAGAGAGTTGACCAATTTCGGACCATCAAAGATGCTCGGTGTACACGTTTTATTGTTTTTCTATGTCAAATTTTATGAGTATAATCTTCCAAGATTATTTCGATGCCAAAACAACAAATTTCTATGAAAAATGGAGAAAACTGTTAAAAGCTCCTCCATAGAGAGAGTTTTCTAATTTCGGACCATCAAAGATGCTCGGTGTACACGTTTTATTGTTTTTATGTCAAATTTTATGAGTATAAGTTTCCAAGATTATTTCGACGCCAAAACAACAACTTTCTATGATAAATGGACAAAACCTTCAAAAGCTCCTCCATAGAGATAGTTGAGCAACTTCGGAACATCAATGTTGCTCGGTGTACACTTTTTATTGTTCTTCTATATCAAATTTCATGAGTATAAGCTTCCAAGATTATTTCGATGCCAAAATCCCAAGTTTCTATGACAAATGGAGAAAACTGTTAAAAGCTCCTTCATAGAGAGAGTTGATCAATTTCGGACCATCAAAGATGCTCGGTGTACACGTTTTATTGTTTTTCTATGTCAAATTTTATGAGTATAAGCTTCCAAGATTATTTCGATGCCAAAACAACAACTTTCTATGACAAATGGAGAAAACTGTTAAAAGCTCCTCCATAGAGAGAGTTTACCAATTTCGGACCATCAAAGATGCTCGGTGTACACGTTTTTTTGTTTTTCTATGTCAAATTTCAAGAGTATAAGCTTCCAAGATTATTTCGATGCCAAAACAACAACTTTCTATAATAAATGGACAAAACCTTCAAAAGCTCCTCCATAGAGAGAGTTGAGCAACTTCGGAACATCAAAGTTGCTCGGTTGACACTTTTTATTGTTCTTCTATGTCAAATTTTATGAGTATAAGCTTCCAAGATTATTTCGATGCCAAAATCCCAAGTTTTGTATGACAAATGGAGAAAACAGTTAAAATCTCCTTCATAGAGAGAGTTGACCCATTTTGGACCATCAAAGATGCTCGGTGTACACGTTTTATTGTTTTTCTATGTCAAATTTTATGAGTATAAGCTTCCAAGATTATTTCGATGCCAAAACAACAACTTTCTATGACAAATGGAGAAAACTGTTAAATGCTCCTCCATAGAGAGAGTTTACAAATTTCGGACCATCAAAGATGCTCGGTGTACACAATTTATTGTTTTTCTATGTCAAATTTTATGAGTATAAGCTTCCAAGATTATTTCGATGCCAAAACAACAACTTTCTATGACAAATGGAGAAAACAGTTAAAATCTCCTTCATAGAGAGAGTTGACCCATTTCGGACCATCAAAGATGCTCGGTGTACACGTTTTATTGTTCTTCTACGTCAAATTTTATGACTATAAGCTTCCAAGATTATTTCGATGCCAAAACAGCAACTTTCTATGACAAATCGAAAAACCCATTAAAAACTCATCCATAGAGAGAGTTGAGCAACTTCGGACAATCAAAATTGTTCGGTGTACAATTTTTATTGTTCTTCTATGTTAAATTTTACGAAAATGAGCTTCCAAGATTATTTCGATGCAAAAACACCAACTTTCTATGACAAATGGACAAAACCGTTAAAAGCACCTCCATAGAGAGAGTTGAGCAACTTCGGACTATCGAAGTTGCTCAGTATACACTTTTTAATGTTCATCTACGTCAAATTTTATGTGTATATGCTTCCAAGATTATTTCGATGGCAAAAGACCAACTTTCTATGACAAATGGACAATACATTGAAAAGCTCCTCCATAGAGAGAGTTGAGCAACTTCGGAACAACAAAATTGCTCGGTGTACACTTGTTAATGTTCTTCTATGTCAAATTTTATGAGTATAAGCTTCCAAGATTATTTCGATGGCAAAAGACCAACTTTCTATGCCAAATGGACAATACCTTGAAAAGCTCCTCCATAGAGAGAGTTGAGCAACTTCGGAACAACAAAGTTGCTCGGTGTACACTTTTTAATGTTCTTCTATGTCAAATTTCATGAGTATAAGCTTCAAAGATATTTCGACGGCAAAAGACCAACTTTCTATGACAAATAGAGAAAACTGTTAAAAGCTCCTTCATAGAGAGAGTTGACCAATTTCGGACCATCAAAGATGCTCGGTGTACACGTTTTATTGTTTTTCTATGTCAAATTTTATGTGTATAATCTTCCAAGATTATTTCGATGCCAAAACAACAAATTTCTATGAAAAATGGAGAAAACTGTTAAAAGCTCCTCCATAGAGAGAGTTTACCAATTTTGGATCATCAAAGATGCTCGGTGTACACGTTTTATTGTTTTTATGTCAAATTTTATGAGTATAAGTTTCCAAGATTATTTCGACGCCAAAACAACAACTTTCTATGATAAATGGACAAAACCTTCAAAAGCTCCCCCATAGAGATAGTTGAGCAACTTCGGAACATCAATGTTGCTCGATGTACACTTTTTATTGTTCTTCTATATCAAATTTCATGAGTATAAGCTTCCAAGATTATTTCGATGCCAAAATCACAAGTTTCTATGACAAATGGAGAAAACTGTTAAAAGCTCCTTCATAGAGAGAGTTGATCAATTTCGGACCATCAAAGATGCTCGGTGTACACGTTTTATTGTTTTTCTATGTCAAATTTTATGAGTATAAGCTTCTAAATTATTTCGATGCCAAAACAACAACTTTCTATGACAAATGGAGAAAACTGTTAAAAGCTCCTCCATAGAGAGAGTTTACCAATTTCGGACCATCAAAGATGCTCGGTGTACACGTTTTATTGTTTTTCTATGTCAAATTTTATGAGTATAAGCTTCCAAGATTATTTCGATGCCAAAACAACAACTTTCTATAATAAATGAACAAAACCTTCAAAAGCTCCTCCATAGAGAGAGTTGAGCAACTTCGGAACATCAAAGTTGATCGGTTGACACTTTTTATTGTTCTTCTATGTCAAATTTTATGAGTATAAGCTTCCAAGATTATTTCGATGCCAAAATCCCAAGTTTTGTATGACAAATGGAGAAAACAGTTAAAATCTCCTTCATAGAGAGAGTTGACCCATTTCAGACCATCAAAGATGCTCGGTGTACACGTTTTAT
Organism: Euonymus europaeus; assembly: GCA_963580455.1. Classification (NCBI taxonomy): domain Eukaryota; kingdom Viridiplantae; phylum Streptophyta; class Magnoliopsida; order Celastrales; family Celastraceae; genus Euonymus; species Euonymus europaeus. The sequence continues at coordinate 10,651,782 of OY756967.1, read as the reverse complement.
TGTTCTTCTATGTCAAATTTTATGACTATAAGCTTCCAAGATTATTTCGATGACAAAACAGCAACTTTCTATGACAAATCGACAAACCCGTTAAAAGCTCCTCCACAGAGAGAGTTGAGCAACTTCGGACAATCAAAGTTGCTCGGTGTACAATTTTTATTGTTCTTCTATGTTAAATTTTACGAAAATGAGCTTTCAGATTATTTTGATGCAAAAACACCAACTTTCTATGACAAATGGACAAAACCGTTAAAAGCTCCTCCATAGAGAGAGTTGAGCAACGTCGGACCATCAAAGTTGCTCGGTGTACACCTTTTAATGTTCTTCTATGTCAAATTTTACGAGTATAAGCTTTGTGGATTATTTCGATGAAAAAAGACCAACTTTCTATAACAAATGGACAAAACCGTTTAAAGCTCCTCCATAGAGAGAGTTGAGCAACTTCGGACTATCAACGTTGCTCAGTGTACACTTTTTAATGTACTTCTATGTCAAATTTTATGAGTATAAGCTTCCAAGATTATTTCGATGCAAAAATCCCAAGTTTCTATGACAAATAGAGAAAACTGTTAAAAGCTCCTCCATAGAGAGAGTTGAGCAACTTCGGACTATCAAAGTTGCTCGGTGTACACTTTTTAATGTTCATCTATGTCAAATTTTATGAGTATAAGCTTCCAAGATTATTTCGATGGCAAAAGACCAACTTTCTATGACAAATGGACAATACCTTGAAAAGCCCCTCCATAGAGAGAGTTGAGCAACTTCGGAACAACAAAGTTGCTCGGTGTACACTTTTTAATGTTCTTCTATGTCAAATTTTATGAGTATAAGCTTCCAAGATTATTTCGATGGCAAAAGACCAACTTTCTATGACAAATGGAAAAACATTCAAAAGCTCTTCCATAGAGAGAGTTGAGCAACTTCGGAACATCAATGTTGCTCGGTGTACACTTTTTATTGTTCTTCTATGTCAAATTTCATGAGTATAAGCTTCAAAGATATTTCGATGCCAAAATCCCAAGTTTCTCTGACAAATAGAGAAAACTGTTAAAAGCTCTTTCATAGAGAGAGTTGACCAATTTCGGACCATCAAAGATGCTCGGTGTACACGTTTTATTGTTTTTCTATGTCAAATTTTATGAGTATAATCTTCCAAGATTATTTCGATACCAAAACAACAAATTTCTATGAAAAATGGAGAAAACTGTTAAAAGCTCCTCCATAGAGAGAGTTTACCAATTTCGGACCATCAAAGATGCTCGGTGTACACGTTTTATTGTTTTTATGTCAAATTTTATGAGTATAAGTTTCCAAGATTATTTCGACGCCAAAACAACAACTTTCTATGATAAATGGACAAAACCTTCAAAAGCTCCTCCATAGAGATAGTTGAGCAACTTCGGAACATCAATGTTGCTCGGTGTACACTTTTTATTGTTCTTCTATATCAAATTTCTTGAGTATAAGCTTCCAAGATTATTTCGATGCCAAAATCCCAAGTTTCTATGACAAATGGAGAAAACTGTTAAAAACTCCTTCATAGAGAGAGTTGATCAATTTCGGACCATCAAAGATGCTCGGTGTACACGTTTTATTGTTTTTCTATGTCAAATTTTATGAGTATAAGCTTCCAAGATTATTTCGATGCCAAAACAACAACTTTCTATGACAAATGGAGAAAACTGTTAAAAGCTCCCCCATAGAGAGAGTTTACCAATTTCGGACCATCAAAGATGCTCGGTGTACACGTTTTTTTGTTTTTCTATGTCAAATTTCATGAGTATAAGCTTCCAAGATTATTTCGATGCCAAAACAACAACTTTCTATAATAAATGGACAAAACCTTCAAAAGCTCCTCCGTAGAGAGAGTTGAGCAACTTCGGAACATCAAAGTTGCTCGGTTGACACTTTTTATTGTTCTTCTATGTCAAATTTTATGAGTATAAGCTTCCAAGATTATTTCGATGCCAAAATCCCAAGTTTTGTATGACAAATGGAGAAAACAGTTAAAATCTCCTTCATAGAGAGAGTTGACCCATTTCGGACCATCAAAGGTGCTCGGTGTACACGTTTTATTGTTTTTCTATGTCAAATTTTATGAGTATAAGCTTCCAAGATTATTTCGATGCCAAAACAACAACTTTCTATGACAAATGGAGAAAACTGTTAAAAGCTCCTCTATAGAGAGAGTTTACAAATTTCGGACCATCAAAGATGCTCGGTGTACACAATTTATTGTTTTTCTATGTCAAATTTTATGAGTATAAGCTTCCAAGATTATTTCGATGCCAAAACAACAACTTTCTATGATAAATGGACAAAACCTTCAAAACCTCCTCCAAAGAGAGAGTTGAGCAACTTCGGAACATCAAAGTTGCTCGGTTGACACTTTTTATTGTTCTTCTATGTCAAATTTTATGAGTTTAAGCTTCCTAGATTATTTCGATGCCACAATACCAAGTTTCTATGACAAATGGAGAAAACAGTTAAAAGCTCCTTCATAGAGAGAGTTGACCCATTTCGGACCATCAAAGATGCTCGGTGTACACGTTTTATTGTTCTTCTATGTCAAATTTTATGACTATAAGCTTCCAAGATTATTTCGATGCCAAAACAGCAACTTTCTATGACAAATCGACAAACCCGTTAAAAACTCATCCATAGAGAGAGTTGAGCAACTTCGGACAATCAAAATTGTTCGGTGTACAATTTTTATTGTTCTTCTATGTTAAATTTTACGAAAATGAGCTTCCAAGATTATTTCGATGCAAAAACACCAACTTTCTATGACAAATGGACAAAACCGTTAAAAGCACCTCCATAGAGAGAGTTGAGCAACTTCGGACTATCGAAGTTGCTCAGTATACACTTTTTAATTTTTTTCTATGTCAAATTTTATGAGTATAAGCTTCCAAGATTATTTCGATGCCAAAATCCCAAGTTTCTATGACAAATGGAGAAAACTGTTTAAAGCTCCTCCATAGAGAGAGTTGACCAACTTCGGACTATCAAAGTTGCTCGGTGTACACTTTTTAATGTTCATCTACGTCAAATTTTATGAGTATAAGCTTCCAAGATTATTTCGATGGCAAAAGACCAACTTTCTATGTCAAATGGACAATACATTGAAAAGCTCCTCCATAGAGAGAGTTGAGCAACTTCGGAACAACAAAATTGCTCGGTGTACACTTGTTAATGTTCTTCTATGTCAAATTTTATGAGTATAAGCTTCCAAGATTATTTCGATGGCAAAAGACCAACTTTCTGTGACAAATGGAAAAACATTCAAAAGCTCTTCCATAGAGAGAGTTGAGCAACTTCGGAACATCAATGTTGCTCGGTGTACACTTTTTATTGTTCTTCTATGTCAAATTTCATGAATATAAGCTTCAAAGATATTTCGATGCCAAAATCCCAAGTTTCTATGACAAATAGAGAAAACTGTTAAAAGCTCCTTCATAGAGAGATTTGACCAATTTCGGACCATCAAAGATGCTCGGTGTACACGTTTTATTGTTTTTCTATGTCAAATTTTATGTGTATAATCTTCCAAGATTATTTCGATGCCAAAACAACAAATTTCTATGAAAAATGGAGAAAACTGTTAAAAGCTCCTCCATAGAGAGAGTTTACCAATTTCGGACCATCAAAGATGCTCGGTGTACACGTTTTATTGTTTTTATGTCAAATTTTATGAGTATAAGTTTCCAAGATTATTTCGACGCCAAAACAACAACTTTCTATGATAAATGGACAAAACCTTCAAAAGCTTCTCCATAGAGATAGTTGAGCAACTTCAGAACATCAATGTTGCTCGGTGTACACTTTTTATTGTTCTTCTATATCAAATTTCATGAGTATAAGCTTCCAAGATTATTTCGATGCCAAAATCCCAAGTTTCTATGACAAATGGAGAAAACTGTTAAAAGCTCCTTCATAGAGAGAGTTGATCAATTTCGGACCATCAAAGATGCTCGGTGTACACGTTTTATTGTTTTTCTATGTCAAATTTTATGAGTATAAGCTTCCAAGATTATTTCGATGCCAAAACAACAACTTTCTATGACAAATGGAGAAAACTGTTAAAAGCTCCTCCATAGAGAGAGTTTACCAATTTCGGACCATCAAAGATGCTCGGTGTACACGTTTTATTGTTTTTCTATGTCAAATTTTATGAGTATAAGCTTCCAAGATTATTTCGATGCCAAAACAACAACTTTCTATAATAAATGAACAAAACCTTCAAAAGCTCCTCCATAGAGAGAGTTGAGCAACTTCGGAACATCAAAGTTGCTCGGTTGACACTTTTTATTGTTCTTCTATGTCAAATTTTATGAGTATAAGCTTCCAAGATTATTTCGATGCCAAAATCCCAAGTTTTGTATGACAAATGGAGAAAACAGTTAAAAGCTCCTCCACAGAGAGAGTTGAGCAACTTCGGACAATCAAAGTTGCTCGGTGTACAATTTTTATTGTTCTTCTATGTTAAATTTTACGAAAATGAGCTTTCAGATTATTTTGATGCAAAAACACCAACTTTCTATGATAAATGGACAAAACCGTTAAAAGCTCCTCCATAGAGAGAGTTGAGCAACGTCGGACCATCAAAGTTGCTCGGTGTACACCTTTTAATGTTCTTCTATGTCAAATTTTACGAGTATAAGCTTTGTGGATTATTTCGATGAAAAAAGACCAACTTTCTATAACAAATGGACAAAACCGTTTAAAGCTCCTCCATAGAGAGAGTTGAGCAACTTCGGACTATCAACGTTGCTCAGTGTACACTTTTTAATGTACTTCTATGTCAAATTTTACGAGTATAACCTTCCAAGATTATTTCGATGCAAAAATCCCAAGTTTCTATGACAAATAGAGAAAACTGTTAAAAGCTCCTCCATAGAGAGAGTTGAGCAACTTCGGACTATCAAAGTTGCTCGGTGTACACTTTTTAATGTTCATCTATGTCAAATTTTATGAGTATAATCTTCCAAGATTATTTCGATGGCAAAAGACCAACTTTCTATGACAAATGGACAATACCTTGAAAAGCTCCTCCATAGAGAGAGTTGAGCAAGTTCGGAACAACAAAGTTGCTCGGTGTACACTTTTTAATGTTCTTCTATGTCAAATTTTATGAGTATAAGCTTCCAAGATTATTTCGATAGCAAAAGACCAACTTTCTATGACAAATGGAAAAACATTCAAAAGCTCCTCCATAGAGAGAGTTGAGCAACTTTGGAACATCAATGTTGCTCGGTGTACACTTTTTATTGTTCTTCTATGTCAAATTTCATGAGTATAAGCTTCCAAGATTATTTCGATGCCAAAATCCCAAGTTTCTTTGACAAATGGAGAAAACTGTTAAAAGCTCCTTCATAGAGAGAGTTGACCCGTTTCGGACCATCAAATATGCTCGGTGTACACGTTTTATTGTTCTTCTATGTCAAATTTTATGACTATAAGCTTCCAAGATTATTTCGATGACAAAACAGCAACTTTCTATGACAAATCGACAAACCCGTTAAAAGCTCCTCCACAGAGAGAGTTGAGCAACTTCGGACAATCAAAGTTGCTCGGTGTACAATTTTTATTGTTCTTCTATGTTAAATTTTACGAAAATGAGCTTTCAGATTATTTTGATGCAAAAACACCAACTTTCTATGACAAATGGACAAAACCTTCAAAAGCTCCTCCAAAGAGAGAGTTGAACAACTTTGGAACATCAAAGTTGCTCGGTTGACACTTTTTATTGTTCTTCTATGTCAAATTTTATGAGTTTAAGCTTCCTAGATTATTTCGATGCCACAATACCAAGTTTCTATGACAAATGGAGAAAACAGTTAAAAGCTCCTTCATAGAGAGAGTTGACCCATTTCGGACCATCAAAGATGCTCGGTGTACACGTTTTATTGTTCTTATATGTCAAATTTTATGACTATAAGCTTCCAAGATTATTTCGATGACAAAACAACAACTTTCTATGACAAATCGACAAACCCGTTAAAAGCTCCTCCACAGAGAGAGTTGAGCAACTTCGGACAATCAAAGTTGCTCGGTGTGCAATTTTTATTGTTCTTCTATGTTAAATTTTACGAAAATGAGCTTTCAGATTATTTTGATGCAAAAACACCAACTTTCTATGACAAATGGACAAAACCTTCAAAAGCTCCTCCAAAGAGAGAGTTGAGCAACTTTGGAACATCAATGTTGCTCGGTGTACACTTTTTATTGTTCTTCTATATCAAATTTCATGAGTATAAGCTTCCAAGATTATTTCGATGCCAAAATCCCAAGTTTCTATGACAAATGGAGAAAACTGTTAAAAGCTCCTCCATAGAGAGAGTTGATCAATTTCGGACCATCAAAGATGCTCGGTGTACACGTTTTATTGTTTTTCTATGTCAAATTTTATGAGTATAAGCTTCCAAGATTATTTCGATGCCAAAACAACAACTTTCTATGACAAATGGAGAAAACTGTTAAAAGCTCCTCCATAGAGAGAGTTTACAAATTTCGGACCATCAAAGATGCTCGGTGTACACAATTTATTGTTTTTCTATGTCAAATTTCATGAGTATAAGCTTCCAAGATTATTTCGATGCCAAAACAACAACTTTCTATGATAAATGGACAAAACCTTCAAAACCTCCTCCAAAGAGAGAGTTGAGCAACTTCGGAACATCAAAGTTGCTCGGTTGACACTTTTTATTGTTCTTCTATGTCAAATTTTATGAGTTTAAGCTTCCTAGATTATTTTGGATGCCACAATACCAAGTTTCTATGACAAATGGAGAAAACCGTTAAAAGCTCCTTCATAGAGAGAGTTGACCCATTTCGGACCATCAAAGATGCTCGGTGTACACGTTTTATTGTTCTTCTATGTCAAATTTTATGACTATAAGCTTCCAAGATTATTTCGATGCCAAAACAGCAACTTTCTATGACAAATCGACAAACCCGTTAAAAACTCATCCATAGAGAGAGTTGAGCAACTTCGGACAATCAAAATTGTTCGGTGTACAATTTTTATTGTTCTTCTATGTTAAATTTTACGAAAATGAGCTTCCAAGATTATTTCGATGCAAAAACACCAACTTTCTATGACAAATGGACAAAACCGTTAAAAGCACCTCCATAGAGAGAGTTGAGCAACTTCGGACTATCGAAGTTGCTCAGTATACACTTTTTAATTTTTTTCTATGTCAAATTTTATGAGTAAAAGCTTCCAAGATTATTTCGATGCCAAAATCCCAAGTTTCTATGACAAATGGAGAAAACTGTTAAAAGCTCCTCCATAGAGAGAGTTGACCAACTTCGGACTATCAAAGTTGCTCGGTGTACACTTTTTAATGTTCATCTACGTCAAATTTTATGAGTATAAGCTTCCAAGATTATTTCGATGGCAAAAGACCAACTTTCTATGACAAATGGACAATACATTGAAAAGCTCCTCCATAGAGAGAGTTGAGCAACTTCGGAACAACAAAATTGCTCGGTGTACACTTGTTAATGTTCTTCTATGTCAAATTTTATGAGTATAAGCTTCCAAGATTATTTCGATGGAAAAAGACCAACTTTCTGTGACAAATGGAAAAACATTCAAAAGCTCTTCCATAGAGAGAGTTGAGCAACTTCGGAACATCAATGTTGCTCGGTGTACACTTTTTATTGTTCTTCTATGTCAAATTTCATGAGTATAAGCTTCAAAGATATTTCGATGCCAAAATCCCAAGTTTCTATGACAAATAGAGAAAACTGTTAAAAGCTCCTTCATAGAGAGAGTTTACCAATTTCGGACCATCAAAGATGCTCGGTGTACACGTTTTATTGTTTTTCTATGTCAAATTTTATGTGTATAAGTTTCCAAGATTATTTCGACGCCAAAACAACAACTTTCTATGATAAATGGACAAAACCTTCAAAAGCTCCTCCATAGAGATAGTTGAGCAACTTCGGAACATCAATGTTGCTCGGTGTACACTTTTTATTGTTCTTCTATATCAAATTTCATGAGTATAAGCTTCCAAGATTATTTCGATGCCAAAATCCCAAGTTTCTATGACAAATGGAGAAAACTGTTAAAAGCTCCTTCATAGAGAGAGTTGATCAATTTCGGACCATCAAAGATGCTCGGTGTACACGTTTTATTGTTTTTCTATCTCAAATTTTATGAGTATAAGCTTCCAAGATTATTTCGATGCCAAAACAACAACTTTCTATGACAAATGGAGAAAACTGTTAAAAGCTCCTCCATAGAGAGAGTTTACCAATTTCGGACCATCAAAGATGCTCGGTGTACACGTTTTATTGTTTTTCTATGTCAAATTTTATGACTATAAGCTTCCAAGATTATTTCGATGCCAAAACAACAACTTTCTATAATAAATGAACAAAACCTTCAAAAGCTCCTCCATAGAGAGAGTTGAGCAACTTCGGAACATCAAAGTTGCTCGGTAGACACTTTTTATTGTTCTTCTATGTCAAATTTTATGAGTATAAGTTTCCAAGATTATTTCGATGCCAAAATCCCAAGTTTTGTATGACAAATGGAGAAAACAGTTAAAATCTCCTTCATAGAGAGAGTTGACCCATTTCGGACCATCAAAGATGCTCGGTGTACACGTTTTATTGTTCTTCTATGTCAAATTTTATGACTATAAGCTTCCAAGATTATTTCGATGACAAAACAGCAACTTTCTATGACAAATCGACAAACCCGTTAAAAGCTCCTCCATAGAGAGAGTTGAGCAACTTCGGACAATCAAAGTTGCTCGGTGTACAATTTTTATTGTTCTTCTATGTTAAATTTAACGAAAATGAGCTTTCAAGATTATTTCGATGCAAAAACACCAACTTTCTATGACAAATGGACAAAACCGTTAAAAGCTCCTCCATAGAAAGAGTTGAGCAACGTCGGACCATCAAAGTTGCTCGGTGTACACCTTTTAATGTTCTTCTATGTCAAATTTTATGAGTATAAGCTTCCAAGATTATTTCGATGCCAAAACAACAACTTTCTATGACAAATGGAGAAAACTGTTAAAAGCTCCTCCATAGAGAGAGTTTACCAATTTCGGACCATCAAAGATGCTCGGTGTACACAATTTATTGTTTTTCTATGTCAAATTTTATGAGTATAAGCTTCCAAGATTATTTCGATGCCAAAACAACAACTTTCTATGATAAATGGACAAAACCTTCAAAAGCTCCTCCATAGAGAGAGTTGACCCATTTCGGACCATCAAAGATGCCCGGTGTACACGTTTTATTGTTCTTCTATGTCAAATTTTATGACTATAAGCTTCCAAGATTATTTCGATGCCTAAACAGCAACTTTCTATGACAAATCGACAAACCCGTTAAAAGCTCCTCCATAGAGAGAGTTGAGCAACTTCGGACAATCAAAGTTGCTCGGTGTACAATTTTTATTGTTCTTCTATGTTAAATTTAACGAAAATGAGCTATCAAGATTATTTCGATGCAAAAACACCAACTTTCTATGACAAATGGACAAAACCGTTAAAAGCTCCTCCATAGAAAGAGTTGAGCAACGTCGGACCATCAAAGTTGCTCGGTGTACACCTTTTAATGTTCTTCTATGTCAAATTTTACGAGTATAAGCTTTGTGGATTATTTCGATGAAAAATGACCAACTTTCTATAACAAATGGACAAAACCGTTAAAAGCTCCTCCATAGAGAGAGTTGAGCAACTTCGGACTATCAAAGTTGCTCAGTGTACACTTTTTAGTGTTCTTCTATGTCAAATTTTATGAGTATAAGCTTCCAAGATTATTTCGATGCCAAAATCCCAAGTTTTTATGACAAATGGAGAAAACTGTTAAAGGCTCCTCCATAGAGAGAGTTGACCAACTTCAGACTATCAAAGTTGCTCGGTGTACACATTTTAATGTTCATCTATGTCAAATTTTATGAGTATAAGCTTCCAAAATTATTTCGATGGCAAAAGACCAATTTCTATGCCAAATGGACAATACCTTGAAAAGCTCCTCCATAGAGAGAGTTGAGCAACTTCGGAACAACAAAGTTGCTCGGTGTACACTTTTTAATGTTCTTCTATGTCAAATTTTATGAGTATAAGCTTCCAAGATTATTTCGATGGCAAAACACCAACTTTCTATGACAAATGGAAAAACATTCAAAAGCTCCTCCATAGAGAGAGTTGAGCAACTTCGGAACATCAATGTTGCTCGGTGTACACTTTTTATTGTTCTTCTATGTCAAATTTCATGAGTATAAGCTTCCAAGATTATTTCGATGCCAAAATCCCAAGTTTCTGTCACAAATGGAGAAAACTGTTAAAAGCTCCTTCATAGAGACAGTTGACCAATTTCGGACCATCAAAGATGCTCGGTATACACGTTTTATTGTTTTTCTATGTCAAATTTTATGAGTATAAGCTTCCAAGATTATTTCGATGCCAAAACAACAATTTTCTATGAGAAATGGAGAAAACTGCTAAAAGCTCCTCTTTAGAGAGAGTTTACCAATTTCGGACCATCAAAGATGCTCGGTGTACACAATTTATTGTTTTTCTATGTCAAATTTTATGAGTATAAGCATCCAAGATTATTTCGATGCCAAAACAACAACTTTCTATGATAAATGGACAAAACCTTCAAAAGCTCCTCCATAGAGAGAGTTGAGCAACTTCGGAACATCAAAGTTGCTCGGTTGACACTTTTTATTGTTCTTCTATGTCAAATTTTATGAGTATAAGCTTCCTAGATTATTTCGATGCCAAAATACCAAGTTTCTATGACAAATGGAGAAAACAGTTAAAAGCTCCTTCATAGAGAGAGTTGACCCATTTCGGACCATCAAAGATGCTCGGTGTACACGTTTTATTGTTCTTCTATGTCAAATTTTATGACTATAAGCTTCCAAGATTATTTCGATGCCTAAACAGCAACTTTCTATGACAAATCGACAAACCCGTTAAAAGCTCCTCCATAGAGAGAGTTGAGCAACTTCGGACAATCAAAGTTGCTCGGTGTACAATTTTTATTGTTCTTCTATGTTAAATTTAACGAAAATGAGCTTTCAAGATTATTTCGATGCAAAAACACCAACTTTCTATGACAAATGGACAAAACCGTTAAAAGCTCCTCCATAGAAAGAGTTGAGCAACGTCGGACCATCAAAGTTGCTCGGTGTACACCTTTTAATGTTCTTCTATGTCAAATTTTACGAGTATAAGCTTTGTGGATTATTTCGATGAAAAATGACCAACTTTCTATAACAAATGGACAAAACCGTTAAAAGCTCCTCCATAGAGAGAGTTGAGCAACTTCGGACTATGTTGCTCAGTGTACACTTTTTAGTGTTCTTCTATGTCAAATTTTATGAGTATAAGCTTCCAAGATTATTTCGATGCCAAAATCCCAAGTTTTTATGACAAATGGAGAAAACTGTTAAAAGCTCCTCCATAGAGAGAGTTGACCAACTTCAGACTATCAAAGTTGCCCGGTGTACACTTTTTAATGTTCATCTATGTCAAATTTTATGAGTATAAGCTTCCAAAATTATTTCGATGGCAAAAGACCAATTTCTATGCCAAATGGACAATACCTTGAAAAGCTCCTCCATAGAGAGAGTTGAGCAACTTCGGAACAACAAAGTTGCTCGGTGTACACTTTTCAATGTTCTTCTATGTCAAATTTTATGAGTATAAGCTTCCAAGATTATTTCGATGGCAAAACACCAACTTTCTATGACAAATGGAAAAACATTCGAAAGCTCCTCCATAGAGAGAGTTGAGCAACTTCGGAACATCAATGTTGCTCGGTGTACAATTTTTATTGTTCTTCTATGTCAAATTTCATGAGTATAAGCTTCCAAGATTATTTCGATGCCAAAATCCCAAGTTTCTGTGACAAATGGAGAAAACTGTTAAAAGCTCCTTCATAGAGAGAGTTGACCAATTTCGGACCATCAAAGATGCTCGGTGTACACGTTTTATTGTTTTTCTATGTCAAATTTTATGAGTATAAGCTTCCAAGATTATTTCGATGCCAAAAGAACAACTTTCTATGACAAATGGAGAAAACTGTTAAAAGCTCCTCTATAGAGAGAGTTTACCAATTTCGGACCATCAAAGATGCTCGGTGTACACAATTTATTGTTTTTCTATGTCAAATTTTATGAGTATAAGCTTCCAAGATTATTTCGATGCCAAAACAACAACTTTCTATGATAAATGGACAAAACCTTCAAAAGCTCCTCCATAGAGAGAGTTGAGCAACTTCGGAACATCAAAGTTGCTCGGTTGACACTTTTTATTGTTCTTCTATGTCAAATTTTATGAGTATAACCATCCTAGATTATTTCGATGCCAAAATACCAAGTTTCTATGACAAATGGAGAAAACAGTTAAAAGCTCCTTCATAGAGAGAGTTGACCCATTTCGGACCATCAAAGATGCTCGTTGTACACGTTTTATTGTTCTTCTATGTCAAATTTTATGACTATAAGCTTCCAAGATTATTTCGATGCCAAAACAGCAACTTTCTATGACAAATCGACAAACCCGTTAAAAACTCCTCCATAGAGAGAGTTGAGCAACTTCGGACAATCAAAGTTGTTCGGTGTACAATTTCTATTGTTCTTCTATATTAAAATTTACGAAAATGAGCTTCCAAGATTATTTCGATGCAAAAACACCAACTTTCTATGACAAATGGACAAAACCTTTAGAAGCTCCTCCATAGAGAGAGTTGAGCAACGTCGGACCATCAAAGTTGCTCGGTGTACACCTTTTAATGTTCTTCTATGTCAAATTTTACGAGTATAAGCTTTTTGGATTATTTCGATGAAAAAAGACCAACTTTCTATAACAAATGGACAAAACAGTTAAAAGCTCCTCCATAGAGAGAGTTGAGCAACTTCGGACTATCGAAGTTGCTCAGTGTACACTTTTTAATTTTTTTCTATGTCAAATTTTATGAGTATAAGTTTCCAAGATTATTTCGATGCCAAAATCCCAAGTTTCTATGATAAATGGAGAAAACTGTTAAAAGCTCCTCCATAGAGAGAGTTGACCAACTTCGGACTATCAAAGTTGCTCGGTGTACACTTTTTAATGTTCATCTATGTCAAATTTTATGAGTATAAGCTTCCAAGATTATTTCGATGGCAAAAGACCAACTTTCTATGACAAATGGAAAAACATTCAAAAGCCCTTCCATAGAGAGAGTTGAGCAACTTCGGAACATCAATGTTGCTCGGTGTACACTTTTTATTGTTCTTCTATGTCAAATTTCATGAGTATAAGCTTCAAAGATATTTCGATGCCAAAATCCCAAGTTTCTGTGACAAATGGAGAAAACTGTTAAAAGCTCCTTCATAGAGAGAGTTGACCAATTTCGGACCATCAAAGATGCTCGGTGTACACGTTTTATTGTTTTTCTATGTCAAATTTTATGAGTATAAGCTTCCAAGATTATTTCGATGCCAAAACAACAACTTTCTATGACAAATGGAGAAAACTGTTAAAAGCTCCTCCATAGAGAGAGTTTACCAATTTCGGACCATCAAAGATGCTCGGTGTACACAATTTATTGTTTTTCTATGTCAAATTTTATGAGTATAAGCTTCCAAGATTATTTCGATGCCAAAACAACAACTTTCTATGACAAATGGAGAAAACTGTTAGAAGCTCCTCCATAGAGAGAGTTTACCAATTTCGGACCATCAAAGATGCTCGGTGTACACGTTTTATTGTTTTTCTATGTCAAATTTTATGAGTATAAGCTTCCAAGATTATTTCGATGCCAAAACAACAACTTTCTATGACAAATGGAGAAAACTGTTAAAAGCTCCTCCATAGAGAGAGTTTACCAATTTTGGACCATCAAAGATGGTCGGTGTACACAATTTATTGTTTTTCTATGTCAAATTTTATGAGTATAAGCTTCCAAGATTATTTCGATGCCAAAACAACAACTTTCTATGACAAATGGAGAAAACTGTTAGAAGCTCCTCCATAGAGAGAGTTTACCAATTTCGGACCATCAAAGATGCTCGGTGTACACGTTTTATTGTTTTTCTATGTCAAATTTTATGAGTATAAGCTTCAAGATTATTTCGATGCCAAAACAACAACTTTCTATGATAAATGGACAAAACCTTCAAAAGCTCCTCCATAGAGATAGTTGAGCAACTTCAGAACATCAATGTTGCTCGGTGTACACTTTTTATTGTTCTTCTATGTCAAATTTCATGGGTATAAGCTTCCAAGATTATTTCGATGCTAAAATCCCAAGTTTCTATGACAAATGGAGAAAACTGTTAAAAGCTCCTTCATAGACACAGTTGACAAATTTCGGACCATCAAAGATGCTCGGTGTACACGTTTTATTGTTTTTCTATGTCAAATTTTATGAGTATAAGCTTCCAAGATTATTTCGATGCCAAAACAACAACTTTCTATGACAAATGGAGAAAACTGTTAAAAGCTCCTCCATAGAGAGAGTTTACCAATTTCGGACCATAAAAGATGCTCGGTGTACACGTTTTATTGTTTTCTATGTCAAATTTTATGAGTATAAGCTTCCAAGATTATTTCGATGCCAAAACAACAACTTTCTATAATAAATGGACAAAACCTTCAAAAGCTCCTCCATAGAGAGAGTTGAGCAACTTCAGAACATCAAAGTTGCTCGGTTGACACTTTTTATTGTTCTTCTATGTCAAATTTTATGAGTATAAGCTTCCAAGATTATTTCGATGCCAAAATCCCAAGTTTCTATGACAAATGAAGAAAACAGTTAAAAGCTCCTTCATAGAGAGAGTTGACCCATTTCGGACCATCAAAGATGCTCGGTGTACACGTTTTATTGTTCTTCTAAGTCAAATTTTATGACTATAAGCTTCCAAGATTATTTCGATGACAAAACAGCAACTTTCTATGACAAATCGACAAACCCGTTAAAAGTTCCTCCATAGAGAGAGTTGAGCAACTTCGGACAATCAAAGATGCTCGGTGTACAATTTTTATTGTTCTTCTATGTTAAAGTTTACGAAAATGAACTTCCAGATTATTTCGATGCAAAAACACCAACTTTTTATGACAAATGGACAAAACCGTTAAAAGCACCTCCATAGAGAGAGTTGAGCAACGTCGGAGCATCAAAGTTGCTCGGTGTACACCTTTTAATGTTCTTCTATGTCAAATTTTACGAGTATAAGCTTTGTGGATTATTTCGATGAAAAAAGACCAACTTTCTATAACAAACGGACAAAACCGTTAAAAGATCCTCCATAGAGAGAGTTGAGCAACTTCGGACTATCAACGTTGCTCAGTGTACACTTTTTAATGTACTTCTATGTCAAATTTTATGAGTATAAGCTTCCAAGATTATTTCGATGCCAAAATCGCATCTTTCTATGACAAATAGAGAAAACTGTTAAAAGCTCCTCCATAGAGAGAGTTGACCAACTTCGGACTATCAAAGTTGCTCGGTGTACACTTTTTAATGTTCATCTATGTCAAATTTTATGAGTATAAGCTTCCAAGATTATTTCGATGGCAAAAGACCAACTTTCTATGACAAATGGACAATACCTTGAAAAGCTCCTCCATAGAGAGAGTTGAGCAACTTCGGAACAACAAAGTTGCTCGGTGTACACTTTTTAATGTTCTTCTATGTCAAATTTTATGAGTATAAGCTTCCAAGATTATTTCGATGGCAAAAGACCAACTTTCTATGAAAAATGGAAAAACATTCAAAAGCTCTTCCATAGAGAGAGTTGAGCAACTTCGGAACATCAATGTTGCTCGGTGTACACTTTTTATTGTTCTTCTATGTCAAATTTCATGAGTATAAGCTTCCAAGACTATTTCGATGCCAAAATCCCAAGTTTCTATGACAAATGGAGAAAACTGTTAAAAGCACCTTCATAGAGAGAGTTGACCAATTTCGGACCATCAAAGATGCTCGGTGTACACGTTTTATTGTTTTTCTATGTCAAATTTTATGAGTATAATCTTCCAAGATTATTTCGATGCCAAAACAACAACTTTCTATGACAAATGGAGAAAACTGTTAAAAGCTACTCCATAGAGAGACTTTACCAATTTCGGACCATCAAAGATGCTCGGTGTACACGTTTTATTGTTTTTCTATGTCAAATTTTATGAGTATAAGCTTCCAAGATTATTTCGATGCCAAAACAACAACTTTCTATGATAAATGGACAAAACCTTCAAAAGCTCCTCCATAGAGAGAGTTGAGCAACTTCGGAACATCAATGTTGCTCGGTGTACACTTTTTATTGTTCTTCTATGTCAAATTTCATGAGTATAAGTTTCCAAGATTATTTCGATGCCAAAATCCCAAGTTTCTATGACAAATGGAGAAAACTGTTAAAAGCTCCTTCATAGAGAGAGTTGACCAATTTCGGACGATCAAAGATGCTCGGTGTACACGTTTTATTGTTTTTCTATGTCAAATTTTATTAGTATAAGCTTCCAAGATTATTTCGATGCCAAAACAACAACTTTCTATGACAAATGGAGAAAACTGTTAAAAGCTCCTCCATAGAGAGAGTTTACCAATTTCGGACCATCAAAGATGCTCGGTGTACACGTTTTATTGTTTTTCTATGTCAAATTTTATGAGTATAAGCTTCCAAGATTATTTCGATGCCAAAACAACAACTTTCTATAATAAATGGACAATACCTTCAAAAGCTCCTCCATAGAGAGAGCTGAGCAACTTCGGAACATCAAAGTTGCTCGGTTGACACTTTTTATTGTTCTTCTATGTCAAATTTTATGAGTATAAGTTTCCTAGATTATTTCGATGCCAAAATCCCAAGTTTCTATGACAAATGGAGAAAACAGTTAAAAGCTCCTTCATAGAGAGAGTTGACCCATTTCGGACCATCAAAGATGCTCGGTGTACACGTTTTATTGTTCTTCTATGTCAAATTGTATGACTATAAGCTTCCAAGATTATTTCGATGCCAAAACAGCAACTTTCTATGACAAATCGACAAACCCGTTAAAAGCTCCTCCATAGAGAGAGTTGAGCAACTTCGGAATATCAATGTTGTTCGGTGTACAATTTTTATTGTTCTTCTATGTTAAATTTTACGAAAATGAGCTTCCAAGATTATTTCGATGCAAAAACACCAACTTTCTATGACAAATGGACCAAATCGTTAAAAGCTCCTCCTTAGAGAGAGTTGAGCAACATCGGACCATCAAAGTTGCTCGATGTACACCTTTTAATGTTCTTCTATGTCAAATTTTACGAGTATAAGCTTTGTGGATTATTTCGATGAAAAAAGACCAACTTTCTATAACAAATGGACAAAACCGTTAAATGCTCCTCCATAGAGAGAGTTGAGCAACTTCGGACTATCAAAGTTGCTCAGTGTACACTTTTTAATGTTCTTCTATGTCAAATTTTATGAGTATAAGCTTCCAAGATTATTTCGATGCCAAAAACCCAACTTTCTATAACAAATGGACAAAACCGTTAAAAGCTCCTCCATAGAAAGAGTTGAGCAACTTCGGACTATCGAAGTTGCTCAGTGTATACTTTTTAATTTTTTTCTATGTCAAATTTTATGCGTATAAGCTTCCAAGCTTATTTCGATGCCAAAATCCCAAGTTTCTATGACAAATGGAGAAAACTGTTAAAAGCTCCTCCATAGAGAGAGTTGACCAACTTCGGACTATCGAAGTTGCTCGGTGTACACTTTTTAATGTTCATCTATGTCAAATTTTATGAGTATAAGCTTCCAAGATTATTTCGATGGCAAAAGACCAACTTTCTATGACAAATGGACAATACCTTGAAAAGCTCCTCCATAGAGAGAGTTGAGCAACTTCGGAATAACAAAGTTGCTCGGTGTACACTTTTTAATGTTCTTCTATGTCAAATTTTATGAGTATAAGCTTCCAAGATTATTTCGATGGCAAAAGACCAACTTTCTGTGACAAATGGAAAAACATTCAAAAGCTCTTTCATAGAGAGAGTTGAGCAACTTCGGAACATCAATGTTGCTCGGTGTACACTTTTTATTGTTCTTCTATGTCAAATTTCGTGAGTATAAGCTTCAAAGATATTTCGATGCCAAAATCCCAAGTTTCTATGACAAATGGAGAAAACTGTTAAAAGCTCCTTCATAGAGAGAGTTGACCAATTTCGGACCATCAAAGATGCTCGGTTTACACGTTTTATTGTTTTTCTATGTAAAATTTTATGAGTATAATCTTCCATGATTATCTCGATGCCAAAACAACAACTTTCTATGACAAATGGAGAAAACTGTTAAAAGATCCTCCATAGAGAGAGTTTACCAATTTCGGACCATCAAAGATGCTCGGTGTACACGTTTTATTGTTTTTCTATGTCAAATTTTATGAGTATAAGCTTCCAAGATTATTTCGATGCCAAAACAACGACTTTCTATGATAAATGGACAAAACCTTCAAAAGCTCCTCCATGGAGATAGTTGAGCAACTTCGGAACATCAATGTTGCTCGGTGTACACTTTTTATTGTTCTTCTATGTCAAATTTCATGGGTATAAGCTTCCAAGATTATTTCGATGCAAAATTCCCAAGTTTCTATGACAAATGGAGAAAACTGTTAAAAGCTCCTTTATAGAGAGAGTTGACAAATTTCGGACCATCAAAGATGCTCGGTGTACACGTTTTATTGTTTTTCTATGTCAAATTTTATGAGTATAAGCTTCCAAGATTATTTCGATGCCAAAACAACAACTTTCTATGACAAATGGAGAAAACTGTTAAAAGCTCCTCCATAGAGAGAGTTTACCAATTTCGGACCATCAAAGATGCTCGGTGTACACGTTTTATTGTTTTTCTATGTCAAATTTTATGAGTATAAGCTTCCAAGATTATTTCGATGCCAAAACAACAACTTTCTATAATAAATGGACAAAACCTTCAAAAGCTCCTCCATAGAGAGAGTTGAGCAACTTCGGAACATCAAAGTTACTCGGTTGACACTTTTTATTGTTCTTCTATGTCAAATTTTATGAGTATAAGTTTCCAAGATTATTTCGACGCCAAAATCCCAAGTTTCTATGACAAATGCAGAAAATAGTTAAAAGCTCCTTCATAGAGAGAGTTGACCCATTTCGGACCATCAAAGATGCTCGGTGTACACGTTTTATTGTTCTTCTAAGTAAAATTTTATGACTATAAGCTTCCAAGATTATTTCGATGACAAAACAGCAACTTTCTATGACAAATCGACAAACCCGTTAAAAGCTCCTCCATAGAGAGAGTTGAGCAACTTCGGACAATCAAAGATGCTCGGTGTACAATTTTTATTGTTCTTCTATATTAAATTTTACGAAAATGAGCTTCCAGATTATTTCGATGCAAAAACACCAACTTTCTATGACAAATGGACAAAACCGTTAAAAGCTCCTCCATAGAGAGAGTTGAGCAACGTCGGACCATCAAAGTTGCTCGGTGTACACCTTTTAATGTTCTTCTATGTCAAATTTTACGAGTATAAGCTTTGTGGATTATTTCGATGAAAAAAGACCGACTTTCTATAACAAATGGACAAAACCGTTAAAAGCTCCTCCATAGAGAGAGTTGAGCAACTTCGGACTATCAACGTTGCTCAGTGTACACTTTTTAATGTACTTCTATGTCAAATTTTATGAGTATAAGCTTCCAAAATTATTTCGATGCCAAAATCCCAACTTTCTATGACAAATAGAGAAAACTGTTAAAAGCTCCTCCATAGAGAGAGTTGACCAACTTCGGACTATCAAAGTTGCTCGGTGTACACTTTTTAATGTTCATCTATGTCAAATTTTATGAGTATAAGGTTCCATGATTATTTCGATGGCAAAAGATCAACTTTCTATGACAAATGGACAATACCTTGAAAAGCTCCTCCATAGAGAGAGTTGAGCAACTTCGGAACAACAAAGTTGCTCGGTGTACACTTTTTAATGTTCTTCTATGTCAAATTTTATGAGTATAAGCTTCCAAGATTATTTCGATGGCAAAAGACCAACTTTCTATGAAAAATGGAAAAACATTCAAAAGCTCTTCAATAGAGAGAGTTGAGCAACTTCGGAACATCAATGTTGCTCGGTGTACACTTTTTATTGTTCTTCTATGTCAAATTTCATGAGTATAAGCTTCCAAGATTATTTCGATGCCAAAATCCCAAGTTTCTATGACAAATGGAGAAAACTGTTAAAAGCTCCTTCATAGAGAGAGTTGACCAATTTCTGACCATCAAAGATGCTCGGTGTACACGTTTTATTGTTTTTCTATGTCAAATTTTATGAGTATAATCTTCCAAGATTATTTCGATGCCAAAACAACAACTTTCTATGACAAATGGAGAAAACTGTTAAAAGCTCCTCCATAGAGAGAGTTTACCAATTTCGGACCATCAAAGATGCTCGGTGTACACGTTTTATTGTTTTTCTATGTCAAATTTTATGAGTATAAGCTTCCAAGATTATTTCGATGCCAAAACAACAACTTTCTATAATAAATGGACAAAACCTTCAAAAGCTCCTCCATAGAGAGAGCTGAGCAACTTCGGAACATCAAAGTTGCTCGGTTGACACTTTTTATTGTTCTTCTATGTCAAATTTTATGAGTATAAGCTTCCTAGATTATTTCGATGCCAAAATCCCAAGTTTCTATGACAAATGGAGAAAACAGTTAAAAGCTCCTTCATAGAGAGAGTTGACCTTTTTCGGACCATCAAAGATGCTCGGTGTACACGTTTTATTGTTCTTCTATGTCAAATTGTATGACTATAAGCTTCCAAGATTATTTCGATGCCAAAACAGCAACTTTCTATGACAAATCGACAAACCCGTTAAAAGCTCCTCCATAGAGAGAGTTGAGCAACTTCGGAATATCAATGTTGTTCGGTGTACAATTTTTATTGTTCTTCTATGTTAAATTTTACGAAAATGAGCTTCCAAGATAATTTCGATGCAAAAACACCAACTTTCTATGACAAATGGACCAAATCGTTAAAAGCTCCTCCTTAGAGAGAGTTGAGCAACATCGGACCATCAAAGTTGCTCGATGTACACCTTTTAATGTTCTTCTATGTCAAATTTTACGAGTATAAGCTTTGTGGATTATTTCGATGAAAAAAGACCAACTTTCTATAACAAATGGACAAAACCGTTAAATGCTCCTCCATAGAGAGAGTTGAGCAACTTCGGACTATCAAAGTTGCTCAGTGTACACTTTTTAATGTTCTTCTATGTCAAATTTTATGAGTATAAGCTTCCAAGATTATTTCGATGCCAAAAACCCAACTTTCTATAACAAATGGACAAAACCGTTAAAAGCTCCTCCATAGAAAGAGTTGAGCAACTTCGGACTATCGAAGTTGCTCAGTGTATACTTTTCAATTTTTTTCTATGTCAAATTTTATGCGTATAAGCTTCCAAGCTTATTTCGATGCCAAAATCCCAAGTTTCTATGACAAATGGAGAAAACTGTTAAAAGCTCCTCCATAGAGAGAGTTGACCAACTTCGGACTATCGAAGTTGCTCGGTGTACACTTTTTAATGTTCATCTATGTCAAATTTTATGAGTATAAGCTTCCAAGATTATTTCGATGGCAAAAGACCAACTTTCTATGACAAATGGACAATACCTTGAAAAGCTCCTCCATAGAGAGAGTTGAGCAACTTCGGAATAACAAAGTTGCTCGGTGTACACTTTTTAATGTTCTTCTATGTCAAATTTTATGAGTATAAGCTTCCAAGATTATTTCGATGGCAAAAGACCAACTTTCTGTGACAAATGGAAAAATATTCAAAAGCTCTTTCATAGAGAGAGTTGAGCAACTTCGGAACATCAATGTTGCTCGGTGTACACTTTTTATTGTTCTTCTATGTCAAATTTCGTGAGTATAAGCTTCAAAGATATTTCGATGCCAAAATCCCAAGTTTCTATGACAAATGGAGAAAACTGTTAAAAGCTCCTTCATAGAGAGAGTTGACCAATTTCTAACCATCAAAGATGCTCGGTTTACACGTTTTATTGTTTTTCTATGTAAAATTTTATGAGTATAATCTTCCATGATTATCTCGATGCCAAAACAACAACTTTCTATGACAAATGGAGAAAACTGTTAAAAGATCCTCCATAGAGAGAGTTTACCAATTTCGGACCATCAAAGATGCTCGGTGTACACGTTTTATTGTTTTTCTATGTCAAATTTTATGAGTATAAGCTTCCAAGATTATTTCGATGCCAAAACAACGACTTTCTATGATAAATGGACAAAACCTTCAAAAGCTCCTCCATGGAGATAGTTGAGCAACTTCGGAACATCAATGTTGCTCGGTGTACACTTTTTATTGTTCTTCTATGTCAAATTTCATGGGTATAAGCTTCCAAGATTATTTCGATGCAAAATTCCCAAGTTTCTATGACAAATGGAGAAAACTGTTAAAAGCTCCTTTATAGAGAGAGTTGACCAATTTCGGACCATCAAAGATGCTCGGTGTACACGTTTTATTGTTTTTCTATGTCAAATTTTATGAGTATAAGCTTCCAAGATTATTTCGATGCCAAAACAACAACTTTCTATGACAAATGGAGAAAACTGTTAAAAGCTCCTCCATAGAGAGAGTTTACCAATTTCGGACCATCAAAGATGCTCGGTGTACACGTTTTATTGTTTTTCTATGTCAAATTTTATGAGTATAAGCTTCCAAGATTATTTCGATGCCAAAACAACAACTTTCTATAATAAATGGACAAAACCTTCAAAAGCTCCTCCATAGAGAGAGTTGAGCAACTTCGGAAGATCAAAGTTACTCGGTTGACACTTTTTATTGTTCTTCTATGTCAAATTTTATGAGTATAAGTTTCCAAGATTATTTCGACGCCAAAATCCCAAGTTTCTATGACAAATGCAGAAAATAGTTAAAAGCTCCTTCATAGAGAGAGTTGACCCATTTCGGACCATCAAAGATGCTCGGTGTACACGTTTTATTGTTCTTCTAAGTAAAATTTTATGACTATAAGCTTCCAAGATTATTTCGATGACAAAACAGCAACTTTCTATGACAAATCGACAAACCCGTTAAAAGCTCCTCCATAGAGAGAGTTGAGCAACTTCGGACAATCAAAGATGCTCGGTGTACAATTTTTATTGTTCTTCTATATTAAATTTTACGAAAATGAGCTTCCAGATTATTTCGATGCAAAAACACCAACTTTCTATGACAAATGGACAAAACCGTTAAAAGCTCCTCCATAGAGAGAGTTGAGCAACGTCGGACCATCAAAGTTGCTCGGTGTACACCTTTTAATGTTCTTCTATGTCAAATTTTACGAGTATAAGCTTTGTGGATTATTTCGATGAAAAAAGACCGACTTTCTATAACAAATGGACAAAACCGTTAAAAGCTCCTCCATAGAGAGAGTTGAGCAACTTCGGACTATCAACGTTGCTCAGTGTACACTTTTTAATGTACTTCTATGTCAAATTTTATGAGTATAAGCTTCCAAAATTATTTCGATGCCAAAATCCCAACTTTCTATGACAAATAGAGAAAACTGTTAAAAGCTCCTCCATAGAGAGAGTTGACCAACTTCGGACTATCAAAGTTGCTCGGTGTACACTTTTTAATGTTCATCTATGTCAAATTTTATGAGTATAAGGTTCCATGATTATTTCGATGGCAAAAGATCAACTTTCTATGACAAATGGACAATACCTTGAAAAGCTCCTCCATAGAGAGAGTTGAGCAACTTCGGAACAACAAAGTTGCTCGGTGTACACTTTTTAATGTTCTTCTATGTCAAATTTTATGAGTATAAGCTTCCAAGATTATTTCGATGGCAAAAGACCAACTTTCTATGAAAAATGGAAAAACATTCAAAAGCTCTTCAATAGAGAGAGTTGAGCAACTTCGGAACATCAATGTTGCTCGGTGTACACTTTTTATTGTTCTTCTATGTCAAATTTCATGAGTATAAGCTTCCAAGATTATTTCGATGCCAAAATCCCAAGTTTCTATGACAAATGGAGAAAACTGTTAAAAGCTCCTTCATAGAGAGAGTTGACCAATTTCTGACCATCAAAGATGCTCGGTGTACACGTTTTATTGTTTTTCTATGTCAAATTTTATGAGTATAATCTTCCAAGATTATTTCGATGCCAAAACAACAACTTTCTATGACAAATGGAGAAAACTGTTAAAAGCTCCTCCATAGAGAGAGTTTACCAATTTCGGACCATCAAAGATGCTCGGTGTACACGTTTTATTGTTTTTCTATGTCAAATTTTATGAGTATAAGCTTCCAAGATTATTTCGATGCCAAAACAACAACTTTCTATAATAAATGGACAAAACCTTCAAAGGCTCCTCCATAGAGAGAGCTGAGCAACTTCGGAACATCAAAGTTGCTCGGTTGACACTTTTTATTGTTCTTCTATGTCAAATTTTATGAGTATAAGCTTCCTAGATTATTTCGATGCCAAAATCCCAAGTTTCTATGACAAATGGAGAAAACAGTTAAAAGCTCCTTCATAGAGAGAGTTGACCTTTTTCGGACCATCAAAGATGCTCGGTGTACACGTTTTATTGTTCTTCTATGTCAAATTGTATGACTATAAGCTTCCAAGATTATTTCGATGCCAAAACAGCAACTTTCTATGACAAATCGACAAACCCGTTAAAAGCTCCTCCATAGAGAGAGTTGAGTAACTTCGGAATATCAATGTTGTTCGGTGTACAATTTTTATTGTTCTTCTATGTTAAATTTTACGAAAATGAGCTTCCAAGATAATTTCGATGCAAAAACACCAACTTTCTATGACAAATGGACCAAATCGTTAAAAGCTCCTCCTTAGAGAGAGTTGAGCAACATCGGACCATCAAAGTTGCTCGATGTACACCTTTTAATGTTCTTCTATGTCAAATTTTACGAGTATAAGCTTTGTGGATTATTTCGATGAAAAAAGACCAACTTTCTATAACAAATGGACAAAACCGTTAAATGCTCCTCCATAGAGAGAGTTGAGCAACTTCGGACTATCAAAGTTGCTCAGTGTACACTTTTTAATGTTCTTCTATGTCAAATTTTATGAGTATAAGCTTCCAAGATTATTTCGATGCCAAAAACCCAACTTTCTATAACAAATGGACAAAACCGTTAAAAGCTCCTCCATAGAAAGAGTTGAGCAACTTCGGACTATCGAAGTTGCTCAGTGTATACTTTTTAATTTTTTTCTATGTCAAATTTTATGCGTATAAGCTTCCAAGCTTATTTCGATGCCAAAATCCCAAGTTTCTATGACAAATGGAGAAAACTGTTAAAAGCTCCTCCATAGAGAGAGTTGACCAACTTCGGACTATCGAAGTTGCTCGGTGTACACTTTTTAATGTTCATCTATGTCAAATTTTATGAGTATAAGCTTCCAAGATTATTTCGATGGCAAAAGACCAACTTTCTATGACAAATGGACAATACCTTGAAAAGCTCCTCCATAGAGAGAGTTGAGCAACTTCGGAATAACAAAGTTGCTCGGTGTACACTTTTTAATGTTCTTCTATGTCAAATTTTATGAGTATAAGCTTCCAAGATTATTTCGATGGCAAAAGACCAACTTTCTGTGACAAATGGAAAAACATTCAAAAGCTCTTTCATAGAGAGAGTTGAGCAACTTCGGAACATCAATGTTGCTCGGTGTACACTTTTTATTGTTCTTCTATGTCAAATTTCGTGAGTATAAGCTTCAAAGATATTTCGATGCCAAAATCCCAAGTTTCTATGACAAATGGAGAAAACTGTTAAAAGCTCCTTCATAGAGAGAGTTGACCAATTTCGGACCATCAAAGATGCTCGGTTTACACGTTTTATTGTTTTTCTATGTAAAATTTTATGAGTATAATCTTCCATGATTATCTCGATGCCAAAACAACAACTTTCTATGACAAATGGAGAAAACTGTTAAAAGCTCCTCCATAGAGAGAGTTTACCAATTTCGGACCATCAAAGATGCTCGGTGTACACGTTTTATTGTTTTTCTATGTCAAATTTTATGAGTATAAGCTTCCAAGATTATTTCGATGCCAAAACAACAACTTTCTATAATAAATGGACAAAACCTTCAAAAGCTCCTCCATAGAGAGAGTTGAGCAACTTCGGAACATCAAAGTTACTCGGTTGACACTTTTTATTGTTCTTCTATGTCAAATTTTATGAGTATAAGTTTCCAAGATTATTTCGACGCCAAAATCCCAAGTTTCTATGACAAATGCAGAAAATAGTTAAAAGCTCCTTCATAGAGAGAGTTGACCCATTTCGGACCATCAAAGATGCTCGGTGTACACGTTTTATTGTTCTTCTAAGTAAAATTTTATGACTATAAGCTTCCAAGATTATTTCGATGACAAAACAGCAACTTTCTATGACAAATCGACAAACCCGTTAAAAGCTCCTCCATAGAGAGAGTTGAGCAACTTCGGACAATCAAAGATGCTCGGTGTACAATTTTTATTGTTCTTCTATATTAAATTTTACGAAAATGAGCTTCCAGATTATTTCGATGCAAAAACACCAACTTTCTATGACAAATGGACAAAACCGTTAAAAGCTCCTCCATAGAGAGAGTTGAGCAACGTCGGACCATCAAAGTTGCTCGGTGTACACCTTTTAATGTTCTTCTATGTCAAATTTTACGAGTATAAGCTTTGTGGATTATTTCGATGAAAAAAGACCGACTTTCTATAACAAATGGACAAAACCGTTAAAAGCTCCTCCATAGAGAGAGTTGAGCAACTTCGGACTATCAACGTTGCTCAGTGTACACTTTTTAATGTACTTCTATGTCAAATTTTATGATTATAAGCTTCCAAAATTATTTCGATGCCAAAATCCCGACTTTCTATGACAAATAGAGAAAACTGTTAAAAGCTCCTCCATAGAGAGAGTTGACCAACTTCGGACTATCAAAGTTGCTCGGTGTACACTTTTTAATGTTCATCTATGTCAAATTTTATGAGTATAAGGTTCCATGATTATTTCGATGGCAAAAGATCAACTTTCTATGACAATGGACAATACCTTGAAAAGCTCCTCCATAGAGAGAGTTGAGCAACTTCGGAACAACAAAGTTGCTCGGTGTACACTTTTTAATGTTCTTCTATGTCAAATTTTATGAGTATAAGCTTCCAAGATTATTTCGATGGCAAAAGACCAACTTTCTATGAAAAATGGAAAAACATTCAAAAGCTCTTCAATAGAGAGAGTTGAGCAACTTCGGAACATCAATGTTGCTCGGTGTACACTTTTTATTATTCTTCTATGTCAAATTTCGTGGGTATAAGCTTCCAAGATTATTTCGATGCAAAAATCCCAAGTTTCTATGACAAATGGAGAAAACTGTTAAAAGCTCCTTTATAGAGAGAGTTGACCAATTTCGGACCATCAAAGATGCTCGGTGTACACATTTTATTGTTTTTCTATGTCAAATTTTATGAGTATAAGCTTCCAAGATTATTTCGATGCCAAAACAACAACTTTCTATGACAAATGGAGAAAACTGTTAAAAGCTCCTCCATAGAGAGAGTTTACCAATTTCGGACCATCAAAGATGTTCGGTGTACACGTTTTATTGTTTTTCTATGTCAAATTTTATGAGTATAAGCTTCCAATATTATTTCGATGCCAAAACGACTTTCTATGATAAATGGACAAAACCTTCAAAAGCTCCTCCATGGAGATAGTCGAGCAACTTCGGAACATCAATGTTGCTCGGTGTACACTTTTTATTATTCTTCTATGTCAAATTTCGTGGGTATAAGCTTCCAAGATTATTTCGATGCAAAAATCCCAAGTTTCTATGACAAATGGAGAAAACTGTTAAAAGCTCCTTTATAGAGAGAGTTGACCAATTTCGGACCATCAAAGATGCTCGGTGTACACGTTTTATTGTTTTTCTATGTCAAATTTTATGAGTATAAGCTTCCAAGATTATTTCGATGCCAAAATCCCAAGTTTCTATGACAAATGGAGAAAATAGTTAAAAGCTCCTTCATAGAAAGAGTTGACCCATTTCGGACCATCAAAGATGCTCGGTGTACACGTTTTATTGTTCTTCTAAGTCAAATTTTATGACTATAAGCTTCCAAGATTATTTCGATGTCAAAACAGCAACTTTCTATGACAAATCGACAAACCCGTTAAAAGCTCCTCCATAGAGAGAGTTGAGCAACTTCGGACAATCAAAGATGCTCGGTGTACAATTTTTATTGTTCTTCTATATTAAATTTTACGAAAATGAGCTTCAAGATTATTTCGATGCAAAAACTTTCTATGACAAATGGACAAAACCGTTAAAAGCTCCTCCATAGAGAGAGTTGAGCAACGTCGGACCATCAAAGTTGCTCGGTGTACACCTTTTAATGTTCTTCTATGTCAAATTTTACGAGTATAAGCTTTGTGGATTATTTCGATGAAAAAAGACCGACTTTCTATAACAAATGGACAAAACCGTTAAAAGCTCCTCCATAGAGAGAGTTGAGCAACTTCGGACTATCAACGTTGCTCAGTGTACACTTTTTAATGTACTTCTATGTCAAATTTTATGAGTATAAGCTTCCAAGATTATTTCGATGCCAAAATCCCAACTTTCTATGACAAATAGAGAAAACTGTTAAAAGCTCCTCCATAGAGAGAGTTGACCAACTTCGGACTATCAAAGTTGCTCGGTGTACACTTTTTAATGTTCATCTATGTCAAATTTTATGAGTATAAGCTTCCAAGATTATTTCGATGGCAAAAGATCAACTTTCTATGACAAATGGACAATACCTTGAAAAGCTCCTCCATAGAGAGAGTTGAGCAACTTCGGAACAACAAAGTTGCTCGGTGTACACTTTTTAATGTTCTTCTATGTCAAATTTTATGAGTATAACTTCCAAGATTATTTCGATGGCAAAAGACCAACTTTCTATGAAAAATGGAAAAACATTCAAAAGCTCTTCAATAGAGAGAGTTGAGCAACTTCGGAACATCAATGTTGCTCGGTGTACACTTTTTATTGTTCTTCTATGTCAAATTTCATGAGTATAAGCTTCCAAGATTATTTCGATGCCAAAATCCCAAGTTTCACTGACAAATGGAGAAAACTGTTAAAAGCTCCTTCATAGAGAGAGTTGACCAATTTCTGACCATCAAAGATGCTCGGTGTACACGTTTTATTGTTTTTCTATGTCAAATTTTATGAGTATAATCTTCCAAGATTATTTCGATGCCAAAACAACAACTTTCTATGACAAATGGAGAAAACTGTTAAAAGCTCCTCCATAGAGAGAGTTTACCAATTTCGGACCATCAAAGATGCTCGGTGTACACGTTTTATTGTTTTTCTATGTCAAATTTTATGAGTATAAGCTTCCAAGATTATTTCGATGCCAAAACAACAACTTTCTATAATAAATGGACAAAACCTTCAAAAGCTCCTCCATAGAGAGAGCTGAGCAACTTCGGAACATCAAAGTTGCTCGGTTGACACTTTTTATTGTTCTTCTATGTCAAATTTTATGAGT
Organism: Euonymus europaeus; assembly: GCA_963580455.1. Classification (NCBI taxonomy): domain Eukaryota; kingdom Viridiplantae; phylum Streptophyta; class Magnoliopsida; order Celastrales; family Celastraceae; genus Euonymus; species Euonymus europaeus. Next base: position 10,622,205 of record OY756967.1, on the reverse strand, counting down.
ATAAGCTTCCTAGATTATTTCGATGCCAAAATCCCAAGTTTCTATGACAAATGGAGAAAACAGTTAAAAGCTCCTTCATAGAGAGAGTTGACCCATTTCGGACCATCAAAGATGCTCGGTGTACACGTTTTATTGTTCTTCTATGTCAAATTGTATGACTATAAGCTTCCAAGATTATTTCGATGCCAAAACAGCAACTTTCTATGACAAATCGACAAACCCGTTAAAAGCTCCTCCATAGAGAGAGTTGAGCAACTTCGGAATATCAATGTTGTTCGGTGTACAATTTTTATTGTTCTTCTATGTTAAATTTTACGAAAATGAGCTTCCAAGATTATTTCGATGCAAAAACACCAACTTTCTATGACAAATGGACCAAATCGTTAAAAGCTCCTCCATAGAGAGAGTTGAGCAACATCGGACCATCAAAGTTGCTCGGTGTACACCTTTTAATGTTCTTCTATGTCAAATTTTACGAGTATAAGCTTTGTGGATTATTTCGATGAAAAAAGACCAACTTTCTATAACAAATGGACAAAACCGTTAAAAGCTCCTCCATAGAGAGAGTTGAGCAACTTCGGACTATCAAAGTTGCTCAGTGTACACTTTTTAATGTTCTTCTATGTCAAATTTTATGAGTATAAGCTTCCAAGATTATTTCGATGCCAAAAATCCAACTTTCTATAACAAATGGACAAAACCGTTAAAAGCTCCTCCATAGAGAGAGTTGAGCAACTTCGGACTATCGAAGTTGCTCAATGTATACTTTTTAATTTTTTTCTATGTCAAATTTTATGAGTATAAGCTTCCAAGCTTATTTCGATGCCAAAATCCCAAGTTTCTATGACAAATGGAGAAAACTGTTAAAAGCTCCTCCATAGAGAGAGTTGACCAACTTCGGACTATCGAAGTTGCTCGGTGTACACTTTCTAATGTTCATCTATGTCAAATTTTATGAGTATAAGCTTCCAAGATTATTTCGATGGCAAAAGACCAACTTTCTATGACAAATGGACAATACCTTGAAAAGCTCCTCCATAGAGAGAGTTGAGCAACTTCGGAATAACAAAGTTGCTCGGTGTACACTTTTTAATATTCTTCTATGTCAAATTTTATGAGTATAAGCTTCCAAGATTATTTCGATGGCAAAAGACCAACTTTCTGTGACAAATGGAAAAACATTCAAAAGCTCTTTCATAGAGAGAGTTGAGCAACTTCGGAACATCAATATTGCTCGGTGTACACTTTTTATTGTTCTTCTATGTCAAATTTCATGAGTATAAGCTTCAAAGATACTTCGATGCCAAAATCCCAAGTTTCTATGACAACTGGAGAAAACTGTTAAAAGCTCCTTCATAGAGAAAGTTGACCAATTTCGGACCATCAAAGATGCTCGGTTTACACGTTTTATTGTTTTTCTATGTAAAATTTTATGAGTATAATCTTCCAAGATTATTTCGATGCCAAAACAACAACTTTCTATGACAAATGGAGAAAACTGTTAAAAGCTCCTCCATAGAGAAAGTTTACCAATTTCGGACCTTCAAAGATGCTCGGTGTACACGTTTTATTGTTTTTCTATGTCAAATTTTATGAGTATAAGCTTCCAAGATTATTTCGATGCCAAAACAACGACTTTCTATAATAAATGGACAAAACCTTCAAAAGCTCCTCCATAGAGAGAGCTGAGCAACTTCGGAACATCAAAGTTGCTCGGTTGACACTTTTTATTGTTCTTCTATGTCAAATTTTATGAGTATAAGCTTCCTAGATTATTTCGATGCCAAAATCCCAAGTTTCTATGACAAATGGAGAAAACAGTTAAAAGCTCCTTCATAGAGAGAGTTGACCCATTTCGGACCATCAAAGATGCTCGGTGTACACGTTTTATTGTTCTTCTATGTCAAATTGTATGACTATAAGCTTCCAAGATTATTTCGATGCCAAAACAGCAACTTTCTATGACAAATCGACAAACCCGTTAAAAGCTCCTCCATAGAGAGAGTTGAGCAACTTCGGAATATCAATGTTGTTCGGTGTACAATTTTTATTGTTCTTCTATGTTAAATTTTACGAAAATGAGCTTCCAAGATTATTTCGATGCAAAAACACCAACTTTCTATGACAAATGGACCAAATCGTTAAAAGCTCCTCCATAGAGAGAGTTGAGCAACATCGGACCATCAAAGTTGCTCGGTGCACACCTTTTAATGTTCTTCTATGTCAAATTTTACGAGTATAAGCTTTGTGGATTATTTCGATGAAAAAAGACCAACTTTCTATAACAAATGGACAAAACCGTTAAAAGCTCCTCCATAGAGAGAGTTGAGCAACTTCGGACTATCAAAGTTGCTCAGTGTACACTTTTTAATGTTCTTCTATGTCAAATTTTATGAGTATAAGCTTCCAAGATTATTTCGATGCCAAAAACCCAACTTTCTATAACAAATGGACAAAACCGTTAAAAGCTCCTCCATAGAGAGAGTTGAGCAACTTCGGACTATCGAAGTTGCTCAATGTATACTTTTTAATTTTTTTCTATGTCAAATTTTATGAGTATAAGCTTCCAAGCTTATTTCGATGCCAAAATCTCAAGTTTCTATGACAAATGGAGAAAACTGTTAAAAGCTCCTCCATAGAGAGAGTTGACCAACTTCGGACTATCGAAGTTGCTCGGTGTACACTTTTTAATGTTCATCTATGTCAAATTTTATGAGTATAAGCTTCCAAGATTATTTCGATGGCAAAAGACCAACTTTCTATGACAAATGGACAATACCTTGAAAAGCTCCTCCATAGAGAGAGTTGAGCAACTTCGGAATAACAAAGTTGCTCGGTGTACACTTTTTAATGTTCTTCTATGTCAAATTTTATGAGTATAAGCTTCCAAGATTATTTCGATGGCGAAAGACCAACTTTCTGTGACAAATGGAAAAACATTCAAAAGCTCTTTCATAGAGAGAGTTGAGCAACTTCGGAACATCAATGTTGCTCGGTGTACACTTTTTATTGTTCTTCTATGTCAAATTTCATGAGTATAAGCTTCAAAGATACTTCGATGCCAAAATCCCAAGTTTCTATGACAACTGGAGAAAACTGTTAAAAGCTCCTTCATAGAGAGAGTTGACCAATTTCGGACCATCAAAGATGCTCGGTTTACACGTTTTATTGTTTTTCTATGTAAAATTTTATGAGTATAATCTTCCAAGATTATTTCGATGCCAAAACAACAACTTTCTATGACAAATGGAGAAAACTGTTAAAAGCTCCTCCATAGAGAGAGTTTACCGATTTCGGACCTTCAAAGATGCTCGGTGTACACGTTTTATTGTTTTTCTATGTCAAATTTTATGAGTATAAGCTTCCAAGATTATTTCGATGCCAAAACAACGACTTTCTATGATAAATGGACAAAACCTTCAAAAGCTTCTCCATGGAGATAGTCGAGCAACTTCAGAACATCAATGTTGCTCGGTGTACACTTTTTATTGTTCTTCTATGTCAAATTTCGTGGGTATAAGCTTCCAAGATTATTTCGATGCAAAAATCCCAAGTTTCTATGACAAATGGAGAAAACTGTTAAAAGCTCCTTTATAGAGAGAGTTGACCAATTTCGGACCATCAAAGATGCTCGGTGTACACGTTTTATTGTTTTTCTATGTCAAATTTTATGAGTATAAGCTTCCAAGATTATTTCGATGCCAAAACAACAACTTTCTATGACAAATGGAGAAAACTGTTAAAAGCTCCTCCATAGAGAGAGTTTACCAATTTCGGAACATCAAAGATGTTCGGTGTACACGTTTTATTGTTTTTCTATGTCAAATTTTATGAGTATAAGCTTCCAATATTATTTCGATGCCAAAACAACAACTTTCTATAATAAATGGACAAAACCTTCAAAAGCTCCTCCATAGAGAGAGTTGAGCAACTTCGGAACATCAAAGTTGCTCGGTTGACAATTTTTATTGTTCTTCTATGTCAAATTTTATGAGTATAAGCTTCCAAGATTATTTCGATGCCAAAATCCCAAGTTTCTATGACAAATGGAGAAAATATTTAAAAGCTCCTTCATAGAGAGAGTTGACCCATTTCGGACCATCAAAGATGCTCGGTGTACACGTTTTATTGTTCTTCTAAGTCAAATTTTATGACTATAAGCTTCCAAGATTATTTCGATGACAAAACCGCAACTTTCTATGACAAATCGACAAACCCGTTAAAAGCTCTTCCATAGAGAGAGTTGAGCAACTTCGGACAATCAAAGATGCTCGGTGTACAATTTTTATTGTTCTTCTATATTAAATTTTACGAAAATGAGCTTCCAGATTATTTCGATGCAAAAACACCAACTTTCTATGACAAATGGACAAAACCGTTAAAAGCTCCTCCAAAGAGAGAGTTGAGCAACGTCGGACCATCAAAGTTGCTCGGTGTACACCTTTTAATGTTCTTCTATGTCAAATTTTACGAGTATAAGCTTTGTGGATTATTTCGATGAAAAAAGACCAACTTTCTATAACAAATGGACAAAACCGTTAAAAGCTCCTCCATAGAGAGAGTTGAGCAACTTCGGACTATCAACGTTGCTCAGTGTACACTTTTTAATGTACTTCTATGTCAAATTTTATGAGTATAAGCTTCCAAGATTATTTCGATGCCAAAATCCCAACTTTCCATGACAAATAGAGAAAACTGTTAAAAGCTTCTCCATAGAGAGAGTTGACCAACTTCGGACTATCAAAGTTGCTCGGTGTACACTTTTTAATTTTCATCTATGTCAAATTTTATGAGTATAAGCTTCCGAGATTATTTCGATGGCAAAAGACCAACTTTCTATGAAAAATGGAAAAACATTCAAAAGCTCTTCAATAGAGAGAGTTGAGCAACTTCGGAACATCAATGTTGCTCGGTGTACACTTTTTATTGTTCTTCTATGTCAAATTTCATGAGTATAAGCTTCCAAGATTATTTCGATGCCAAAATCCCAAGTTTCTATGACAAATGGAGAAAACTGTTAAAAGCTCCTTCATAGAGAGAGTTGACCAATTTCTGACCATCAAAGATGCTGGGTGTACACATTTTATTGTTTTTCTATGTCAAATTTTATGAGTATAATCTTCCAAGATTATTTCGATGCCAAAACAACAACTTTCTATGACAAATGGAGAAAACTGTTAAAAGCTCCTCCATAGAGAGAGTTTACCAATTTCGGACCATCAAAGATGCTCGGTGTACACGTTTTATTGTTTTTCTATGTCAAATTTTGTGAGTATAAGCTTCCAAGATTATTTCGATGTCAAAACAACAACTTTCTATGATAAATGGACAAAACCTTCAAAAGCTCCTCCATAGAGAGAGTTGAGCAACTTCGGAACATCAATGTTGCTCGGTGTACACTTTTTATTGTTCTTCTATGTCAAATTTCATGAGTATAAGCTTCCAAGATTATTTTGATGCCAAAACAACAACTTTCTATGACAAATGGAGAAAACTGTTAAAAGCTCCTCCGTAGAGAGAGTTTACCAATTTCGGACCATCAAAGATCCTCGGTGTACACATTTTATTGTTTTTCTATGTCAAATTTTATGAGTATAAGCTTCCAAGATTATTTCGATGCCAAAACAACAACTTTCTATGATAAATGGACAAAACCTTCAAAAGCTCCTCCATAGAGAGAGCTGAGCAACTTCGGAACATCAAAGTTGCTCGGTTGACACTTTTTATTGTTCTTCTATGTCAAATTTTATGAGTATAAGCTTCCTAGATTATTTCGATGCCAAAATCCCAAGTTTCTATGACAAATGGAGAAAACGGTTAAAAGCTCCTTCATAGAGAGAGTTGACCCATTTTGGACCATCAAAGATGCTCGGTGTACACGTTTTACTGTTTTTCTATGTCAAATTTTATGAGTATAAGCTTCCAAGATTATTTCGATGCCAAAACAACAACTTTCTTTGATAAATGGACAAAACCTTCAAAAGCTCTTCCATAGAGAGAGTTGAGCAACTTCGGAACATCAATGTTGCTCGGTGTACACTTTTATTGTTCTTCTATGTCAAATTTCATGAGTATAAGCTTCCAAGATTATTTCGATGCCAAAATCCCAAGTTTCTATGACAAATGGAGAAAACAGTTAAAAGCACCTTCATAGAGAGAGTTGACCCATTTCGGACCATCAAAGATGCTCGGTGTACACGTTTTATTGTTCTTCTATGTCAAATTGTATGACTATAAGCTTCCAAGATTATTTCGATGCCAAAACAGCAACTTTCTATGACAAATCGACAAACCCGTTAAAAGCTCCTCCATAGAGAGAGTTGAGCAACTTCGGATTATCAATGTTGTTCGGTGTACAATTTTTGTTGTTCTTCTATGTTAAATTTTACGAAAATGAGCTTCCAAGATTATTTCGATGCAAAAACACCAACTTTCTATGACAAATGGACCAAATCGTTAAAAGCTCCTCCATAGAGAGAGTTGAGCAACATCGGACCATCAAAGTTGCTCGGTGTACACCTTTTAATGTTCTTCTATGTCAAATTTTACGAGTATAAGCTTTGTGGATTATTTCGATGAAAAAAGACCAACTTTCTATAACAAATGGACAAAACCGTTAAAAGCTCCTCCATAGAGAGAGTTGAGCAACTTCGGACTATCAAAGTTGCTCAGTGTACACTTTTTAATGTTCTTCTATGTCAAATTTTATGAGTATAAGCTTCCAAGATTATTTCGATGCCAAAAACCCAACTTTCTATAACAAATGGACAAAACCGTTAAAAGCTCCTCCATAGAGAGAGTTGAGCAACTTCGAACTATCGAAGTTGCTCAGTGTATACTTTTTAATTTTTTTCTATGTCAAATTTTATGAGTATAAGCTTCCAAGCTTATTTCGATGCCAAAATCCCAAGTTTCTATGACAAATGGAGAAAACTGTTAAAAGCTCCTCCATAGAGAGAGTTGACCAACTTCGGACTATCGAACTTGCTCGGTGTACACTTTTTAATGTTCATCTATGTCAAATTTTATGAGTATAAGCTTCCAAGATTATTTCGATGGCAAAAGACCAACTTTCTATGACAAATGGACAATACCTTGAAAAGCTCCTCCATAGAGAGAGTTGAGCAACTTCGGAATAACAAAGTTGCTCGGTGTACACTTTTTAATGTTCTTCTATGTCAAATTTTATGAGTATAAGCTTCCAAGATTATTTCGATGGCAAAAGACCAACTTTCTGTGACAAATGGAAAAACATTCAAAAGCTCTTTCATAGAGAGAGTTGAGAAACTTCGGAACATCAATGTTGCTCGGTGTACACTTTTTATTGTTCTTCTATGTCAAATTTCATGAGTATAAGCTTCAAAGATATTTCGATGCCGAAATCCCAAGTTTCTATGACAAATGGAGAAAACTGTTAAAAGCTCCTTCATAGAGAGAGTTGACCAATTTCGGACCATCAAAGATGCTCGGTTTACACGTTTTATTGTTTTTCTATGTAAAATTTTATGAGTATAATCTTCCAAGATTATTTCGATGCCAAAACAACAACTTTCTATGACAAATGGAGAAAACTGTTAAAACCTCCTCCATAGAGAGTGTTTACCAATTTCGGACCATCAAAGATGCTCGGTGTACACGTTTTATTGTTTTTCTGTGTCAAATTTTATGAGTATAAGCTTCCAAGATTATTTCGATGCCAAAACAACGACTTTCTATGATAAATGGACAAAACCTTCAAAAGCTCCTCCATGGAGATAGTTGAGCAACTTCGGAACATCAATGTTGCTCGGTGTACACTTTTTATTGTTCTTCTATGTCAAATTTCATGAGTATAAGCTTCAAAGATATTTCGATGCCGAAATCCCAAGTTTCTATGACAAATGGAGAAAACTGTTAAAAGCTCCTTCATAGAGAGAGTTGACCAATTTCGGACCATCAAAGATGCTCGGTTTACACGTTTTATTGTTTTTCTATGTAAAATTTTATGAGTATAATCTTCCAAGATTATTTCGATGCCAAAACAACAACTTTCTATGACAAATGGAGAAAACTGTTAAAAGCTCCTCCATAGAAAGAGTTTACCAATTTCGGACCATCAAAGATGCTCGGTGTACACGTTTTATTGTTTTTCTATGTCAAATTTTATGAGTATAAGCTTCCAAGATTATTTCGATGCCAAAACAACGACTTTCTATGATAAATGGACAAAACCTTCAAAAGCTCCTCCATGGAGATAGTTGAGCAACTTCGGAACATCAATGTTGCTCGGTGTACACTTTTTATTGTTCTTCTATGTCAAATTTCATGGGTATAAGCTTCCAAGATTATTTCGATGCAAAAATCCCAAGTTTCTATGACAAATGGAGAAAACTGTTAAAAGCTCCTTTATAGAGAGAGTTGACCAATTTCGGACCATCAAAGATGCTCGGTGTACACGTTTTATTGTTTTTCTATGTCAAATTTTATGAGTATAAGCTTCCAAGATTATTTCGATGCCAAAACAACAACTTTCTATGACAAATGGAGAAAACTGTTAAAAGCTCCTCCATAGAAAGAGTTTACCAATTTCGGACCATCAAAGATGCTCGGTGTACACGTTTTATTGTTTTTCTATGTCAAATTTTATGAGTATAAGCTTCCAAGATTATTTCGATGCCAAAACAACAACTTTCTATAATAAATGGACAAAACCTTCAAAAGCTCCTCCATAGAGAGAGTTGAGCAACTTCGGAACATCAAAGTTGCTCGGTTGACACTTTTTATTGTTCTTCTATGTCAAATTTTATGAGTATAAGCTTCCAAGATTATTTCGATGCCAAAATCCCAAGTTTCTATGACAAATGGAGAAAATAGTTAAAAGCTCCTCATAGAGAGAGTTGACCCATTTCGGACCATCAAAGATGCTCGGTGTACACGTTTTATTGTTCTTCTAAGTCAAATTTTATGACTATAAGCTTCCAAGATTATTTCGATGACAAAACAGCAACTTTCTATGACAAATCGACAAACCCGTTAAAAGCTCCTCCATAGAGAGAGTTGAGCAACGTCGGACCATCAAAGTTGCTCGGTGTACACCTTTTAATGTTCTTCTATGTGAAATTTTACGAGTATAAGCTTTGTGGATTATTTCGATGAAAAAAGACCGACTTTCTATAACAAATGGACAAAACCATTAAAAGCTCCTCCATAGAGAGAGTTGAGCAACTTCGGACTATCAACGTTGCTCAGTGTACACTTTTTTAATGTACTTCTATGTCAAATTTTATGAGTATAAGCTTCCAAGATTATTTCGATGCCAAAATCCCAACTTTCTATGACAAATAGAGAAAACTGTTAAAAGCTCCTCCATAGAGAGAGTTGAGCAACTTCGGACTATCGAAGTTGCTCGGTGTATACTTTTTAATTTTTTTCTATGTCAAATTTTATGAGTATAAGCTTCCAAGCTTATTTCGATGCCAAAAGATCAACTTTCTATGACAAATGGACAATACCTTGAAAAGCTCCTCCATAGAGAGAGTTGAGCAACTTCGGAACAACAAAGTTGCTCGGTGTACACTTTTTAATGTTCTTCTATGTCAAATTTTATGAGTATAAGCTTCCAAGATTTATTTCGATGGCAAAAGACCAACTTTCTATGACAAATGTAAAACATTCAAAAGCTCCTCCACAGAGAGAGTTGAGCAACTTCGGAACATCAATGTTGCTCGGTGTACACTTTTTACTGTTCTTCTATGTCAAATTAAATGAGTATAAGCTTCCAAGATTATTTCGATGCCAAAATCCCAAGTTTCTATGACAAATGGAGAAAACTGTTAAAAGCTCCATCATAGAGAGAGTTGACCAATTTCGGACCATCAAAGATGCTCGGTGTACACGTTTTATTGTTTTTCTATGTCAAATTTTATGAGTATAATCTTCCAAGATTATTTCGATGCCAAAACAACAACTTTCTATGACAAATGGAGAAAACTGTTAAAAGCTCCTCCATAGAGAGAGTTTACCAATTTCGGACCATCAAAGATGCTCGGTGTACACGTTTTATTGTTTTTCTATGTCAAATTTTATGAGTATAAGCTTCCAAGATTATTTCGATGCCAAAACAACAACTTTCTATGATAAATGGACAAAACCTTCAAAAGCTCCTCCATAGAGAGAGTTGAGCAACTTCGGAACGTCAATGTTGCTCGGTGTACACTTTTTATTTTTCTTCTATGTCAAATTTCATAAGTATAAGCTTCCAAGATTATTTCGATGCCAAAATCCCAATTTTCTATGACAAATGGAGAAAACTGTTAAAAGCTCCTTCATAGAGAGAGTTGACCAATTTCGGACCATCAAAGATGCTCCGTGTACACGTTTTATTGTTTTTCTATGTCAAATTTTATTAGTATAAGCTTCCAAGATTATTTCGATGCCAAAACAACAACTTTCTATGAAAAATGGAGAAAACTATTAAAAGCTCCTACATAGAGAGAGTTTACCAATTTCGGACCATCAAAGATGCTCGGTGTACACGTTTTATTGTTTTTCTATGTCAAATTTTATGAGTATAAGCTTCCAAGATTATTTCGATGCCAAAACAACAACTTTCTATGATAAATGGACAAAACCTTCAAAAGCTCCTCCATAGAGAGAGCTGAGCAACTTCGGAACATCAAAGTTGCTCGGTTGACACTTTTTATTGTTCTTCTATGTCAAATTTTATGAGTATAAGCTTCCTAGATTATTTCGATGCCAAAATCCCAAGTTTCTATGACAAATGGAGAAAACAGTTAAAAGCTCCTTCATAGAGAGAGTTGACCCATTTCGGACCATCAAAGATGCTCGGTGTACACGTTTTATTGTTCTTCTATGTCAAATTTTATGACTATAAGCTTCCAAGATTATTTCGATGCCAAAACAGCTACTTTCTACGACAAATCGACAAACCCGTTAAAAGCTCCTCCATAGAGAGAGTTGGGCAACTTCGGACAATCAATGTTGTTCGGTGTACAATTTTTATTGTTCTTCTATGTTAAATTTTACGAAAATGAGCTTCCAAGATTATTTCGATGCAAAAACACCAACTTTCTATGACAAATGGACCAAATCGTTAAAAGCTCGTCCATAGAGAGAGTTGAGCAACATCGGACCATCAAAGTTGCTCGGTGTACACCTTTTAATGTTCTTCTTTGTAAATTTTACGAGTATAAGCTTTGTGGATTATTTCGATGAAAAAAGACCAACTTTCTATAACAAATGGACAAAACCATTAAAAGCTCCTCCATAGAGAGAGTTGAGCAACTTTGGACTATCAAAGTTGCTCAGTGTACACTTTTTAATGTTCTTCTATGTCAAATTTTATGAGTATAAGCTTCCAAGATTATTTCGATGCCAAAATCCCAAGTTTCTATGACAAATGAAGAAAACTGTTAAAAGCTCCTCCATAGAGAGAGTTGAGCAACTTCGGACTATCAAAGTTGCTTGGTGTACACTTTTTAATGTTCATCTATGTCAAATTTTATGAGTATAAGCTTCCGAGATTATTTCGATGGCAAAAGACCAACTTTCTATGACAAATGGAAAAACATTCAAAAGCTCCTCCACAGAGAGAGTTGAGCAACTTCGGAACATCAATGTTGCTCGGTGTACACTTTTTACTGTTCTTCTATGTCAAATTAAATGAGTATAAGCTTCCAAGATTATTTCGATGCCAAAATCCCAAGTTTCTATGACAAATGGAGAAAACTGTTAAAAGCTCCATCATAGAGAGAGTTGACCAATTTCGGACCATCAAAGATGCTCGGTGTACACGTTTTATTGTTTTTCTATGTCAAATTTTATGAGTATAATCTTCCAAGATTATTTCGATGCCAAAACAACAACTTTCTATGACAAATGGAGAAAACTGTTAAAAGCTCCTCCATAGAGAGAGTTTACCAATTTCGGACCATCAAAGATGCTCGGTGTACACGTTTTATTGTTTTTCTATGTCAAATTTTATGAGTATAAGCTTCCAAGATTATTTCGATGCCAAAACAACAACTTTCTATGATAAATGGACAAAACCTTCAAAAGCTCCTCCATAGAGAGAGTTGAGCAACTTCGGAACATCAATGTTGCTCGGTGTACACTTTTTATTTTTCTTCTATGTCAAATTTCATAAGTATAAGCTTCCAGGATTATTTCGATGCCAAAATCCCAATTTTCTATGACAAATGGAGAAAACTGTTAAAAGCTCCTTCATAGAGAGAGTTGACCAATTTCGGACCATCAAAGATGCTCCGTGTACACGTTTTATTGTTTTTCTATGTCAAATTTTATTAGTATAAGCTTCCAAGATTATTTCGATGCCAAAACAACAACTTTCTATGAAAAATGGAGAAAACTATTAAAAGCTCCTACATAGAGAGAGTTTACCAATTTCGGACCATCAAAGATGCTCGGTGTACACGTTTTATTGTTTTTCTATGTCAAATTTTATGAGTATAAGCTTCCAAGATTATTTCGATGCCAAAACAACAACTTTCTATGATAAATGGACAAAACCTTCAAAAGCTCCTCCATAGAGAGAGCTGAGCAACTTCGGAACATCAAAGTTGCTCGGTTGACACTTTTTATTGTTCTTCTATGTCAAATTTTATGAGTATAAGCTTCCTAGATTATTTCGATGCCAAAATCCCAAGTTTCTATGACAAATGGAGAAAACAGTTAAAAGCTCCTTCATAGAGAGAGTTGACCCATTTCGGACCATCAAAGATGCTCGGTGTACACGTTTTATTGTTCTTCTATGTCAAATTTTATGACTATAAGCTTCCAAGATTATTTCGATGCCAAAACAGCTACTTTCTACGACAAATCGACAAACCCGTTAAAAGCTCCTCCATAGAGAGAGTTGGGCAACTTCGGACAATCAATGTTGTTCGGTGTACAATTTTTATTGTTCTTCTATGTTAAATTTTACGAAAATGAGCTTCCAAGATTATTTCGATGCAAAAACACCAACTTTCTATGACAAATGGACCAAATCGTTAAAAGCTCGTCCATAGAGAGAGTTGAGCAACATCGGACCATCAAAGTTGCTCGGTGTACACCTTTTAATGTTCTTCTATGTAAATTTTACGAGTATAAGCTTTGTGGATTATTTCGATGAAAAAAGACCAACTTTCTATAACAAATGGACAAAACCATTAAAAGCTCCTCCATAGAGAGAGTTGAGCAACTTTGGACTATCAAAGTTGCTCAGTGTACACTTTTTAATGTTCTTCTATGTCAAATTTTATGAGTATAAGCTTCCAAGATTATTTCGATGCCAAAATCCCAAGTTTCTATGACAAATGAAGAAAACTGTTAAAAGCTCCTCCATAGAGAGAGTTGAGCAACTTCGGACTATCAAAGTTGCTTGGTGTACACTTTTTAATGTTCATCTATGTCAAATTTTATGAGTATAAGCTTCCGAGATTATTTCGATGGCAAAAGACCAACTTTCTATGACAAATGGAAAAACATTCAAAAGCTCCTCCACAGAGAGAGTTGAGCAACTTCGGAACATCAATGTTGCTCGGTGTACACTTTTTATTGTTCTTCTATGTCAAATTAAATGAGTATAAGCTTCCAAGATTATTTCGATGCCAAAATCCCAAGTTTCTATGACAAATAGAGAAAACTGTTAAAAGCTCCATCATAGAGAGAGTTGACCAATTTCAGACCATCAAAGATGCTCGGTGTACACGTTTTATTGTTTTTCTATGTCAAATTTTATGAGTATAATCTTCCAAGATTATTTCGATGCCAAAACGACAACTTTCTATGACAAATGGAGAAAACTGTTAAAAGCTCCTCCATAGAGAGAGTTTACCAATTTCGGACCATCAAAGATGATCGGTGTACACGTTTTATTGTTTTTCTATGTCAAATTTTATGAGTATAATCTTCCAAGATTATTTCGATGCCAAAACAACAACTTTCTGTGACAAATGGAGAAAACTGTTAAAAGCTCCTCCATAGAGAGAGTTTACCAATTTCGGACCATCAAAGATGCTCGGTGTACACGTTTTATTGTTTTTCTATGTCAAATTTTATGAGTATAAGCTTCCAAGATTATTTCGATGCCAAAACAACAACTTTCTTTGATAAATGGACAAAACCTTCAAAAGCTCCTCCATAGAGAGAGTTGAGCAACTTCGGAACATCAATGTTGCTCGGTGTACACTTTTTATTGTTCTTCTATGTCAAATTTCATGAGTATAAGCTTCCAAGATTATTTCGATGCCAAAATCTCAAGTTTCTATGACAAATGGAGAAAACTGTTAAAAGCTCCTTCATAGAGAGAGTTGACCAATTTTGGACCATCAAAGATGCTCGGTGTATACGTTTTATTGTTTTTCTATGTCAAATTTTATTAGTATAAGCTTCCAAGATTATTTCGATGCCAAAACAACAACTTTCTATGAAAAATGGAGAAAACTGTTAAAAGCTCCTACATAGAGAGAGTTTACCAATTTCGGACCATCAAAGATGCTCGGTGTACACGTTTTATTGTTTTTCTATGTCAAATTTTATGAGTACAAGCTTCCAAGATTATTTCGATGCCAAAACAACAACTTTCTATGATAAATGGACAAAACCTTCAAAAGCTCCTCCATAGAGAGAGCTGAGCAACTTCGGAACATCAAAGTTGCTCGGTTGACACTTTTTATTGTTCTTCTATGTCAAATTTTATGAGTATAAGCTTCCTAGATTATTTCGATGCCAAAATCCCAAGTTTCTATGACAAATGGAGAAAACAGTTAAAAGCTCCTTCATAGAGAGAGTTGACCCATTTCGGACAATCAAAGATGCTCGGTGTACACGTTTTATTGTTCTTCTATGTCAAATTTTATGACTATAAGCTTCCAAGATTATTTCGATGCCAAAACAGCTACTTTCTATGACAAATCGACAAACCCGTTAAAAGCTCCTCCATAGAGAGAGTTGAGCAACTTCGGACAATCAATGTTGTTCGGTGTACAATTTTTATTGTTCTTCTATGTTAAATTTTACGAAAATGAGCTTTGAAGATTATTTCGATGCAAAAACACCAACTTTCTATGACAAATGGACCAAATCGTTAAAAGCTCGTCCATAGAGAGAGTTGAGCAACACCGAACCATCAAAGTTGCTCGGTGTACACCTTTTAATGTTCTTCCATGTCAAATTTTACGAGTATAAGCTTTGTGGATTATTTCGATGAAAAAAGACCAACTTTCTATAACAAATGGACAAAACCATTAAAAGCTCCTCCATAGAGAGAGTTGAGCAACTTTGGACTATCAAAGTTGCTCAGTGTACACTTTTTAATGTTCTTCTATGTCAAATTTTATGAGTATAAGCTTCCAATATTATTTCGATGCCAAAATCCCAAGTTTCTATGACAAATGGAGAAAACTGTTAAAAGCTCCTCCATATAGAGAGTTGAGCAACTTCGGACTATCAAAGTTGCTCGGTGTACACTTTTTAATGTTCATCTATGTCAAATTTTATGAGTATAAGCTTCCGAGATTATTTCGATGGCAAAAGACCAACTTTCTATGACAAATGGAAAAACATTCAAAAGCTCCTCCACAGAGAGAGTTGAGCAACTTCGGAACATCAATGTTGCTCGGTGTACACTTTTTATTCTTCTTCTATGTCAAATTAAATGAGTATAAGCTTCCAAGATTATTTCTATGACAAATAGAGAAAACTGTTAAAAGCTCCATCATAGAGAGAGTTGACCAATTTCAGACCATCAAAGATGCTCGGTGTACACGTTTTATTGTTTTTCTATGTCAAATTTTTTGAGTATAAGCTTCTAAGATTATTTCGATGCCAAAACAACAAGTTTCTATGACAAATGGAGAAAACTGTTAAAAGCTCCTACATAGAGAGAGTTTACCAATTTCGGACCATCAAAGATGCTCGGTGTACACGTTTTATTGTTTTTCTATGTCAAATTTTATGAGTATAAGCTTCCAAGATTATTTCGATGCCAAAACAACAACTTTCTTTGATAAATGGACAAAACCTTCCAAAGCTCCTCCATAGAGAGAGTTGAGCAACTTCGGAACATCAATGTTGCTCGGTGTACACTTTTTATTGTTCTTCTATGTCAAATTTCATGAGTATAAGCTTCCAAGATTATTTCGATGCCAAAATCCCAAGTTTCTATGACAAATGGAGAAAACTATTAAAAGCTCCTTCATAGAGAGAGTTGACCAATTTCGGACCATCAAAGATGCTCGGTGTACACGTTTTATTGTTTTTCTATGTCAAATTTTATGAGTATAATCTTCCAAGATTATTTCGATGCCAAAACAACAACTTTCTATGACAAATGGAAAAAACTGTTAAAAGCTCCTCCATAGAGAGAGTTTACCAATTTCGGACCATCAAAGATGCTCGGTGTACACGTTTTATTGTTTTTCTATGTCAAATTTTATGAGTATAAGCTTCCAAGATTATTTCGATGCCAAAACAACAACTTTCTTTGATAAATGGACAAAACCTTCAAAAGCTCCTCCATAGAGAGAGTTGAGCAACTTCGGAACATCAATGTTGCTCGGTGTACACTTTTAATTTTTCTTCTATGTCAAATTTCATGAGTATAAGCTTCCAAGATTATTTCGATGCCAAAATCCCAATTTTCTATGACAAATGGAGAAAACTGTTAAAAGCTTCTTCATAGGGAGAGTTGACCAATTTTGGACCATCAAAGATGCTCGGTGTACACGTTTTATTGTTTTTCTATGTCAAATTTTATTAGTATAAGCTTTCCAAGATTATTTCGATGCCAAAACAACAACTTTCTATGAAAAATGGAGAAAACTGTTAAAAGCTCCTACATAGGGAGAGTTTACCAATTTCGGACCATCAAAGATGCTCGGTGTACACGTTTTATTGTTTTTCTATGTCAAATTTTATGAGTATAAGCTTCCAAGATTATTTCGATGCCAAAACAACAACTTTCTATGATAAATGGACAAAACCTTCAAAAGCTCCTCCATAGAGAGAGCTGAGCAACTTCGGAACATCAAAGTTGCTCGGTTGACACTTTTTATTGTTCTTCTATGTCAAATTTTATGAGTATAAGCTTCCTAGATTATTTCGATGCCAAAATCCCAAGTTTCTATGACAAATGGAGAAAACAGTTAAAAGCTCCTTCATAGAGAGAGTTGACCCATTTCGGACCATCAAAGATGCTCGGTGTACACGTTTTATTGTTCTTCTATGTCAAATTTTATGACTATAAGCTTCCAAGATTATTTCGATGCCAAAACAGCTACTTTCTACGACAAATCGACAAACCTGTTAAAAGCTCCTCCATAGAGAGAGTTGGCCAACTTCGGACAATCAATGTTGTTCGCTGTACACGTTTTATTGTTTTTCTATGTCAAATTTTATGAGTATAAGCTTCCAAGATTATTTCGATGGCAAAAGACCAACTTTCTATGACAAATGGACAATACCTTGAAAAGCTCCTCCATAGAGAGAGTTGAGCAACATCGGACCATCAAAGTTGCTCGGTGTACACCTTTTAATGTTCTTCTATGTCAAATTTTACGAGTATAAGCTTTGTGGATTATTTCGATGAAAAAAGACCAACTTTCTATAACAAATGGACAAAACCATTAAAAGCTCCTCCATAGAGAGAGTTGAGCAACTTTGGACTATCAAAGTTGCTCAGTGTACACTTTTTAATGTTCTTCTATGTCAAATTTTATGAGTATGAGCTTCCAAAATTATTTCGATGCCAAAATCCCAAGTTTCTATGACAAATGGAGAAAACTGTTAAAAGCACCTCCATATAGAGAGTTGAGCAACTTCGGACTATCAAAGTTGCTCGGTGTACACTTTTTAATGTTCATCTATGTCAAATTTTATGAGTATAAGCTTCCGAGATTATTTCGATGGCAAAAGACCAACTTTCTATGACAAATGGAAAAACATTCAAAAGCTCCTCCACAGAGAGAGTTGAGCAACTTCGGAACATCAATGTTGCTCGGTGTACACTTTTTATTGTTCTTCTATGTCAAATTAAATGAGTATAAGCTTCCAAGATTAATTCGATGCCAAAATCTCAAGTTTCTATGACAAATAGAGAAAACTGTTAAAAGCTCCATCATAGAGAGAGTTGACCAATTTCAGACCATCAAAGATGCTCGGTGTACACGTTTTATTGTTTTTCTATGTCAAATTTTATGAGTATAATCTTCCAAGATTATTTCGATGCCAAAACAACAACTTTCTATGACAAATGGAGAAAACTGTTAAAAGCTCCTCCATAGAGAGAGTTTACCAATTTCGGACCATCAAAGATGCTCGGTGTACACGTTTTATTGTTTTTCTATGTCAAATTTTATGAGTATAATCTTCCAAGATTATTTCGATGCCAAAACAACAACTTTCTATGACAAATGGAGAAAACTGTTAAAAGCTCCTCCATAGAGAGAGTTTACCAATTTCGAACCATCAAAGATGCTCGGTGTACACGTTTTATTGTTTTTCTATGTCAAATTTTATTAGTATAAGCTTCCAAGATTATTTCGATGCCAAAACAACAACTTTCTTTGATAAATGGACAAAACCTTCAAAAGCTCCTCCATAGAGAGAGTTGAGCAACTTCGGAACATCAATGTTGCTCGGTGTACACTTTTTATTGTTCTTCTATGTCAAATTTCATGAGTACAAGCTTCCAAGATTATTTCGATGCCAAAATCCCAAGTTTCTATGACAAAAGGAGAAAACTATTAAAAGCTCCCTCATAGAGAGAGTTGACCAATTTCGGACCATCAAAGATGCTCGGTGTACACGTTTTATTGTTTTTCTATGTCAAATTTTATGAGTATAAGCTTCCAAGATTATTTCGATGCCAAAACAACAACTTTCTATGACAAATGGAGAAAACTGTTAAAAGCTCCTCCATAGAGAGAGTTTACCAATTTCGGACCATCAAAGATGCTCGGTGTACACGTTTTATTGTTTTTCTATGTCAAATTTTATGAGTATAAGCTTCCAAGATTATTTCGATGGCAAAAGACCAACTTTCTATGACAAATTGACAATACCTTGAAAAGCTCCTCCATAGAGAGAGTTGAGCAACTTCGGAACAACAAAGTTACTTGGTGTACACTTTTTAATGTTCTTCTATGTCAAATTTTATGAGTATAAGCTTCCAGGATTATTTCGATGCCAAAACACCAACTTTCTATGATAAATGGACAAAACCTTCAAAAGCTCCTACATAGAGAGAGTTGAGCAACTTCGGAACATCAATGTTGCTCGGTGTACACTTTTTATTGTTCTTCTATGTCAAATTTCATGAGTATAAGCTTCCAAGATTATTTCGATGCCAAAATCCCAAGTTTCTATGACAAATGGAGAAAACTGTTAAAAGCTCCATCATAGAGAGAGTTGACCAATTTCGGACCATCAAAGATGCTCGATGTACACGTTTTATTGTTTTTCTATGTCAAATTTTATGAGTATAATCTTCCAAGATTATTTCGATGCCAAAATAACAACTTTCTATGACAAATGGAGAAAACTGTTAAAAGCTCCTCCATAGAGAGAGTTTACCAATTTCGGACCATCAAAGATGCTCGGTGTACACGTTTTATTGTTTTTCGATGTCAAATTTTATGAGTATAAGCTTCTAAGATTATTTCGATGCCAAAACAACAACTTTCTTTGATAAATGGACAAAACCTTCAAAAGCTCCTCCATAGAGAGAGTTGAGCAACTTCGGAACATCAATGTTGCTCGGTGTACACTTTTTATTGTTCTTCTATGTCAAATTTCATGAGTATAAGCTTCCAAGATTATTTCGATGCCAAAATCCCAAGTTTCTATGACAAATGGAGAAAACTGTTAAAAGCTCCTGCATAGAGAGAGTTGACCAATTTCGGACCATCAAAGATGCTCGGTGTACACGTTTTATTGTTTTTCTATGTCAAATTTTATGAGTATAAGCTTCCAAGATTATATCGATGCCAAAACAACAACTTTCTATGACAAATGGAGAAAACTGTTAAAAGCTCCTCCATAGAGAGAGTTTACCAAATTCGGACCATCAAAGATGCTCGGTGTACACGTTTTATTGTTTTTCTATGTCAAATTTTATGAGTATAAGCTTCCAAGATTATTTCGATTCCAAAACAACAACTTTCTATGATAAATGGACAAAACCTTCAAAAGCTCCTCCATAGAGAGAGTTGAGCAACTTCTGAACATCAAAGTTGCTCGGTTGACACTTTTTATTGTTCTTCTATGTCAAATTTTATGAGTATAAGCTTCCTAGATTATTTCGATGCCAAAATCCCAAGTTTCTATGACAAATAGAGAAAACTGTTAAAAGCTCCATCATAGAGAGAGTTGACCAATTTCGGACCATCAAAGATGCTCGGTGTACACGTTTTATTGTTTTTCTATGTCAAATTTTCTGAGTATAAGCTTCCAAGATTATTTCGATGCCAAAACAACAACTTTCTATGACAAATGGAGAAAACAGTTAAAAGCTCCTACATAGAGAGAGTTTACCAATTTCGGACTATCAAAGATGCTCGGTGTACACGTTTTATTGTTTTTCTATGTCAAATTTTATGAGTATAAGCTTCCAAGATTATTTCGATGCCAAAACAACAACTTTCTTTGATAAATGGACAAAACCTTCAAAAGCTCCTCCATAGAGAGAGTTGAGCAACTTCGGAACATCAATGTTGCTCGGTGTACACTTTTTATTTTTCTTCTATGTCAAATTTCATGAGTTTATGCTTCCAAGATTATTTCGATGCCAAAATCCCAATTTTCTATGACAAATGGAGAAAACTGTTAAAAGCTCCTTCATAGGGAGAGTTGACCAATTTTGGACCATCAAAGATGCTCGGTGTACACGTTTTATTGTTTTTCTATGTCAAATTTTATTAGTATAAGCTTCCAAGATTATTTCGATGCCAAAACAACAACTTTCTATGAAAAATGGAGAAAACTGTTAAAAGCTCCTACATAGGGAGAGTTTACCAATTTCGGACCATGAAAGATGCTCGGTGTACACGTTTTATTGTTTTTCTATGTCAAATTTTATGAGTATAAGCTTCCAAGATTATTTCGATGCCAAAACAACAACTTTCTATGATAAATGGACAAAACCTTCAAAAGCTCCTCCATAGAGAGAGCTGAGCAACTTCGGAACATCAAAGTTGCTCGGTTGACACTTTTTATTGTTCTTCTATGTCAAATTTTATGAGTATAATCTTCCTAGATTATTTCGATGCCAAAATCCCAAAATTCTATGACAAATGGAGAAAACAGTTAAAAGCTCCTTCATAGAGAGAGTTGACCCATTTCGGACCATCAAAGATGCTCGGTGTACACGTTTTATTGTTTTTCTATGTCAAATTTTATTAGTATAATCTTCCAAGATTATTTCGATGCCAAAACAACAACTTTCTATGAAAAATGGAGAAAACTATTAAAAGCTCCTACATAGAGAGAGTTTACCAATTTCGGACCATCAAAGATGCTCGGTGTACACGTTTTATTGTTTTTCTATGTCAAATTTTATGAGTATAAGCTTCCAAGATTATTTCGATGCCAAAACAACAACTTTCTATGATAAATGGACAAAACCGTCAAAAGCTCCTCCATAGAGAGAGCTGAGCAACTTCGGAACATCAAAGTTGCTCGGTTGACACTTTTTATTGTTCTTCTATGTCAAATTTTATGAGTATAAGCTTCCTAGATTATTTCGATGCCAAAATCCCAAGTTTCTATGACAAATGGAGAAAACGGTTAAAAGCTCCTTCATAGAGAGAGTTGACCCATTTCGGACAATCAAAGATGCTCGGTGTACACGTTTTATTGTTCTTCTATGTCAAATTTTATGACTATAAGCTTCCAAGATTATTTCGATGCCAAAACAGCTACTTTCTATGACAAATCGACAAACCCGTTAAAAGCTCCTCCATAGAGAGAGTTGAGCAACTTCGGACAATCAATGTTGTTCGGTGTACAATTTTTATTGTTCTTCTATGTTAAATTTTACGAAAATGAACTTCGAAGATTATTTCGATGCAAAAACACCAACTTTCTATGACAAATGGACCAAATCGTTAAAAGCTCGTCCATAGAGAGAGTTGAGCAACACCGGACCATCAAAGTTGCTCGGTGTACACCTTTTAATGTTCTTCTATGTCAAATTTTACGAGTATAAGCTTTGTGGATTATTTCGATGAAAAAAGACCAACTTTCTATAACAAATGGACAAAACCATTAAAAGCTCCTCCATAGAGAGAGTTGAGCAACTTTGGACTATCAAAGTTGCTCAGTGTACACTTTTTAATGTTCTTCTATGTCAAATTTTATGAGTATAAGCTTCCAATATTATTTCGATGCCAAAATCCCAAGTTTCTATGATAAATGGAGAAAACTGTTAAAAGCTCCTCCATATAGAGAGTTGAGCAACTTCGGACTATCAAAGTTGCTCGGTGTACACTTTTTAATGTTCATCTATGTCAAATTTTATGAGTATAAGCTTCCGAGATTATTTCGATGGCAAAAGACCAACTTTCTATGACAAATGGAAAAACATTCAAAAGCTCCTCCACAGAGAGAGTTGAGCAACTTCGGAACATCAATGTTGCTCGGTGTACACTTTTTATTGTTCTTCTATGTCAAATTAAATGAGTATAAGCTTCCAAGATTATTTCGATGCCAAAATCCCAAGTTTCTATGACAAATAGAGAAAACTGTTAAAAGCTCCATCATAGAGAGAGTTGACCAATTTCAGACCATCAAAGATGCTCGGTGTACACGTTTTATTGTTTTTCTATGTCAAATTTTTTGAGTATAAGCTTCCAAGATTATTTCGATGCCAAAACAACAACTTTCTATGACAAATGGAGAAAACTGTTAAAAGCTCCTACATAGAGAGAGTTTACCAATTTCGGACCATCAAAGATGCTCGGTGTACACGTTTTATTGTTTTTCTATGTCAAATTTTATGAGTATAAGCTTCCAAGATTATTTCGATGCCAAAACAACAACTTTCTTTGATAAATGGACAAAACCTTCCAAAGCTCCTCCATAGAGAGAGTTGAGCAACTTCGGAACATCAATATTGCTCGGTGTACACTTTTTATTGTTCTTCTATGTCAAATTTCATGAGTATAAGCTTCCAAGATTATTTCGATGCCAAAATCCCAAGTTTCTATGACAAATGGAGAAAACTATTAAAAGCTCCTTCATAGAGAGAGTTGACCAATTTCGGACCATCAAAGATGCTCGGTGTACACGTTTTATTGTTTTTCTATGTCAAATTTTATGAGTATAATCTTCCAAGATTATTTCGATGCCAAAACAACAACTTTCTATGACAAATGGAAAAAACTGTTAAAAGCTCCTCCATAGAGAGAGTTTACCAATTTCGGACCATCAAAGATGCTCGGTGTACACGTTTTATTGTTTTTCTATGTCAAATTTTATGAGTATAAGCTTCCAAGATTATTTCGATGCCAAAACAACAACTTTCTTTGATAAATGGACAAAACCTTCAAAAGCTCCTCCATAGAGAGAGTTGAGCAACTTCGGAACATCAATGTTGCTCGGTGTACACTTTTTATTTTTCTTCTATGTCAAATTTCGTGAGTATAAGCTTCCAAGATTATTTCGATGCCAAAATCCCAATTTTCTATGACAAATGGAGAAAACTGTTAAAAGCTCCTTCATAGGGAGAGTTGACCAATTTTGGACCATCAAAGATGCTCGGTGTACACGTTTTATTGTTTTTCTATGTCAAATTTTATTAGTATAAGCTTTCCAAGATTATTTTGATGCCAAAACAACAACTTTCTATGAAAAATGGAGAAAACTGTTAAAAGCTCCTACATAGGGAGAGTTTACCAATTTCGGACCATCAAAGATGCTCGGTGTACACGTTTTATTGTTTTTCTATGTCAAATTTTATGAGTATAAGCTTCCAAGATTATTTCGATGCCAAAACAACAACTTTCTATGATAAATGGACAAAACCTTCAAAAGCTCCTCCATAGAGAGAGCTGAGCAACTTCGGAACATCAAAGTTGCTCGGTTGACACTTTTTATTGTTCTTCTATGTCAAATTTTATGAGTATAAGCTTCCTAGATTATTTCGATGCCAAAATCCCAAGTTTCTATGACAAATGGAGAAAACAGTTAAAAGCTCCTTCATAGAGAGAGTTGACCCATTTCGGACCATCAAAGATGCTCGGTGTACACGTTTTATTGTTCTTCTATGTCAAATTTTATGACTATAAGCTTCCAAGATTATTTCGATGCCAAAACAGCTACTTTCTACGACAAATCGACAAACCTAGTAAAAGCTCCTCCATAGAGAGAGTTGGGCAACTTCGGACAATCAATGTTGTTCGGTGTACACGTTTTATTGTTTTTCTATGTCAAATTTTATGAGTATAAGCTTCCAAGATTATTTCGATGGCAAAAGACCAACTTTCTATGACAAATGGACAATACCTTGAAAAGCTCCTCCATAGAGAGAGTTGAGCAACATCGGACCATCAAAGTTGCTCGGTGTACACCTTTTAATGTTCTTCTATGTCAAATTTTACGAGTATAAGCTTTGTGGATTATTTCGATGAAAAAAGACCAACTTTCTATAACAAATGGACAAAACCATTTAAAGCTCCTCCATAGAGAGAGTTGAGCAACTTTGGACTATCAAAGTTGCTCAGTGTACACTTTTTAATGTTCTTCTATGTCAAATTTTATGAGTATGAGCTTCCAAGATTATTTCGATGCCAAAATCCCAAGTTTCTATGACAAATGGAGAAAACTGTTAAAAGCTCCTCCATATAGAGAGTTGAGCAACTTCGGACTATCAAAGTTGCTCGGTGTACACTTTTTAATGTTCATCTATGTCAAATTTTATGAGTATAAGCTTCCGAGATTATTTCGATGGCAAAAGACCAACTTTCTATGACAAATGGAAAAACATTCAAAAGCTCCTCCACAGAGAGAGTTGAGCAACTTCGGAACATCAATGTTGCTCGGTGTACACTTTTTATTGTTCTTCTATGTCAAATTAAATGAGTATAAGCTTCCAAGATTAATTCGATGCCAAAATCTCAAGTTTCTATGACAAATAGAGAAAACTGTTAAAAGCTCCATCATAGAGAGAGTTGACCAATTTCAGACCATCAAAGATGCTCGGTGTACACGTTTTATTGTTTTTCTATGTCAAATTTTATGAGTATAATCTTCCAAGATTATTTCGATGCCAAAACAACAACTTTCTATGACAAATGGAGAAAACTGTTAAAAGCTCCTCCATAGAGAGAGTTTACCAATTTCGGACCATCAAAGATGCTCGGTGTACACGTTTTATTGTTTTTCTATGTCAAATTTTATGAGTATAATCTTCCAAGATTATTTCGATGCCAAAACAACAACTTTCTACGACAAATGGAGAAAACTGTTAAAAGCTCCTCCATAGAGAGAGTTTACCAATTTCGAACCATCAAAGATGCTCGGTGTACACGTTTTATTGTTTTTCTATGTCAAATTTTATTAGTATAAGCTTCCAAGATTATTTCGATGCCAAAACAACAACTTTCTTTGATAAATGGACAAAACCTTCAAAAGCTCCTCCATAGAGAGAGTTGAGCAACTTCGGAACATCAATGTTGCTCGGTGTACACTTTTTATTGTTCTTCTATGTCAAATTTCATGAGTACAAGCTTCCAAGATTATTTCGATGCCAAAATCCCAAGTTTCTATGACAAAAGGAGAAAACTATTAAAAGCTCCTTCATAGAGAGAGTTGACCAATTTCGGACCATCAAAGATGCTCGGTGTACACGTTTTATTGTTTTTCTATGTCAAATTTTATGAGTATAAGCTTCCAAGATTATTTCGATGCCAAAACAACAACTTTCTATGACAAATGGAGAAAACTGTTAAAAGCTCCTCCATAGAGAGAGTTTACCAATTTCGGACCATCAAAGATGCTCGGTGTACACGTTTTATTGTTTTTCTATGTCAAATTTTATGAGTATAAGCTTCCAAGATTATTTCGATGGCAAAAGACCAACTTTCTATGACAAATGGACAATATCTTGAAAAGCTCCTCCATAGAGAGAGTTGAGCAACTTCGGAACAACAAAGTTGCTCGGTGTACACTTTTTAATGTTCTTCTACGTCAAATTTTATGAGTATAAGCTTCCAGGATTATTTCGATGCCAAAACACCAACTTTCTATGATAAATGGACAAAACCTTCAAAAGCTCCTCCATAGAGAGAGTTGAGCAACTTCGGAACATCAATGTTGCTCGGTGTACACTTTTTATTGTTCTTCTATGTCAAATTTCATGAGTATAAGCTTCCAAGATTATTTCGATGCCAAAATCCCAAGTTTCTATGACAAATGGAGAAAACTGTTAAAAGCTCCGGCATAGAGAGAGTTGTCCAATTTCGGACCATCAAAGATGCTCGGTGTACACGTTTTATTTTTTTTCTATGTCAAATTTTATGAGTATAAGCTTCCAAGATTATATCGATGCCAAAACAACAACTTTCTATGACAAATGGAGAAAACTGTTAAAAGCTCCTCCATAGAGAGAGTTTACCAAATTCGGACCATCAAAGATGCTCGGTGTACACTTTTTAATGTTCTTCTATGTCAAATTTTATGAGTATAAGCTTCCAGGATTATTTCGATGCCAAAACACCAACTTTCTATGATAAATGGACAAAACCTTCAAAAGCTCCTCCATAGAGAGAGCTGAGCAACTTCGGAAAATCAAAGTTGCTCGGTGTACACTTTTTATTGTTCTTCTATGTCAAATTTCATGAGTATAAGCTTCCAAGATTATTTCGATGCCAAAATCCCAAGTTTCTATGACAAATGGAGAAAACTCTTAAAAGCTCCTTCATAGAGAGAGTTGACCAATTTCGGACCATCAAAGATGCTCGGTGTACACGTTTTATTGTTTTTCTATGTCAAATTTTATGAGTATAATCTTCCAAGATTATTTCGATGCCAAAACAACAACTTTCTATGACAAATGGAAAAAACTGTTAAAAGCTCCTCCATAGAGAGAGTTTACCAATTTCGGACCATCAAAGATGCTCGGTGTACACGTTTTATTGTTTTTCTATGTCAAATTTTATGAGTATAAGCTTCCAAGATTATTTCGATGCCAAAACAACAACTTTCTTTGATAAATGGACAAAACCTTCAAAAGCTCCTCCATAGAGAGAGTTGAGCAACTTCGGAACATCAATGTTGCTCGGTGTACACTTTTTATTTTTCTTCTATGTCAAATTTCATGAGTATAAGCTTCCAAGATTATTTCGATGCCAAAATCCCAATTTTCTATGACAAATGGAGAAAACTGTTAAAAGCTCCTTCATAGGGAGAGTTGACCAATTTTGGACCATCAAAGATGCTCGGTGTACACGTTTTATTGTTTTTCTATGTCAAATTTTATTAGTATAAGCTTTCCAAGATTATTTCGATGCCAAAACAACAACTTTCTATGAAAAATGGAGAAAACTGTTAAAAGCTCCTACATAGGGAGAGTTTACCAATTTCGGACCATCAAAGATGCTCGGTGTACACGTTTTATTGTTTTTCTATGTCAAATTTTGTGAGTATAAGCTTCCAAGATTATTTCGATGCCAAAACAACAACTTTCTATGAAAAATGGAGAAAACTGTTAAAAACTCCTACATAGGGAGAGTTTACCAATTTCGGACCATCAAAGATGCTCGGTGTACACGTTTTATTGTTTTTCTATGTCAAATTTTGTGAGTATAAGCTTCCAAGATTATTTCGATGCCAAAACAACAACTTTCTATGATAAATGGACAAAACCTTCAAAAGCTCCTCCATAGAGAGAGCTGAGCAACTTCGGAACATCAAAGTTGCTCGGTTGACACTTTTTATTGTTCTTCTATGTCAAATTTTATGAGTATAAGCTTCCTAGATTATTTCGATGCCAAAATCCCAAGTTTCTATGACAAATGGAGAAAACAGTTAAAAGCTCCTTCATAGAGAGAGTTGACCTATTTCGGACCATCAAAGATGCTCGGTGTACACGTTTTATTGTTCTTCTATGTCAAATTTTATGACTATAAGCTTCCAAGATTATTTCGATGCCAAAACAGCTACTTTCTACGACAAATCGACAAACCTGTTAAAAGCTCCTCCATAGAGAGAGTTGGGCAACTTCGGACAATCAATGTTGTTCGGTGTACACGTTTTATTGTTTTTCTATGTCAAATTTTATGAGTATAAGCTTCCAAGATTATTTCGATGGCAAAAGACCAACTTTCTATGACAAATGGACAATACCTTGAAAAGCTCCTCCATAGAGAGAGTTGAGCAACATCGGACCATCAAAGTTGCTCGGTGTACACCTTTTAATGTTCTTCTATGTCAAATTTTACGAGTATAAGCTTTGTGGATTATTTCGATGAAAAAAGATCAACTTTCTATAACAAATGGACAAAACCATTAAAAGCTCCTCCATAGAGAGAGTTGAGCAACTTTGGACTATCAAAGTTGCTCAGTGTACACTTTTTAATGTTCTTCTATGTCAAATTTTATGAGTATGAGCTTCCAAGATTATTTCGATGCCAAAATCCCAAGTTTCTATGACAAATGGAGAAAACTGTTAAAAGCTCCTCCATATAGAGAGTTGAGCAACTTCGGACTATCAAAGTTGCTCGATGTACACTTTTTAATGTTCATCTATGTCAAATTTTATGAGTATAAGCTTCCGAGATTATTTCGATGGCAAAAGACCAACTTTCTATGACAAATGGAAAAACATTCAAAAGCTCCTCCACAGAGAGAGTTGAGCAACTTCGGAACATCAATGTTGCTCGGTGTACACTTTTTATTGTTCCTCTATGTCAAATTAAATGAGTATAAGCTTCCAAGATTATTTCGATGCCAAAATCTCAAGTTTCTATGACAAATAGAGAAAACTGTTAAAAGCTCCATCATAGAGAGAGTTGACCAATTTCAGACCATCAAAGATGCTCGGTGTACACGTTTTATTGTTTTTCTATGTCAAATTT
The DNA here is from genome assembly GCA_963580455.1 of Euonymus europaeus. NCBI lineage: Eukaryota > Viridiplantae > Streptophyta > Magnoliopsida > Celastrales > Celastraceae > Euonymus > Euonymus europaeus. Next base: position 10,593,130 of record OY756967.1, on the reverse strand, counting down.
TATGAGTATAATCTTCCAAGATTATTTCGATGCCAAAACAACAACTTTCTATGACAATTGGAGAAAACTGTTAAAAGCTCTTCCATAGAGAGAGTTTACCAATTTCGGACCATCAAAGATGCTCGGTGTACACGTTTTATTGTTTTTCTATGTCAAATTTTATGAGTATAAGCTTCCAAGATTATTTCGATGGCAAAAGACCAACTTTCTATGACAAATGGACAATACCTTGAAAAGCTCCTCCATAGAGAGAGTTGAGCAACTTCGGAACAACAAAGTTGCTCGGTGTACACTTTTTAATGTTCTTCTATGTCAAATTTTATGAGTATAAGCTTCCAGGACTATTTCGATGCCAAAACACCAACTTTCTATGATAAATGGACAAAACCTTCAAAAGCTCCTCCATAGAGAGAGTTGAGCAACTTCGGAACATCAATGTTGCTCGGTGTACACTTTTTATGGTTCTTCTATGTCAAATTTCATGAGTATAAGCTTCCAAGATTATTTCGATGCCAAAATCCCAAGTTTCTATGACAAATGGAGAAAACTGTTAAAAGCTCCATCATAGAGAGAGTTGACCAATTTCGGACCATCAAAGATGCTCGATGTACACGTTTTATTGTTTTTCTATGTCAAATTTTATGAGTATAATCTTCCAAGATTATTTCGATGCCAAAATAACAACTTTCTATGACAAATGGAGAAAACTGTTAAAAGCTCCTCCATAGAGAGAGTTTACCAATTTCGGACCATCAAAGATGCTCGGTGTACACGTTTTATTGTTTTTCGATGTCAAATTTTATGAGTATAAGCTTCTAAGATTATTTCGATGCCAAAACAACAACTTTCTTTGATAAATGGACAAAACCTTCAAAAGCTCCTCCATAGAGAGAGTTGAGCAACTTCGGAACATCAATGTTGCTCGGTGTACACTTTTTATTGTTCTTCTATGTCAAATTTCATGAGTATAAGCTTCCAAGATTATTTCGATGCCAAAATCCCAAGTTTCTATGACAAATGGAGAAAACTGTTAAAAGCTCCTGCATAGAGAGAGTTGTCCAATTTCGGACCATCAAAGATGCTCGGTGTACACGTTTTATTGTTTTTCTATGTCAAATTTTATGAGTATAAGCTTCCAAGATTATATCGATGCCAAAACAACAACTTTCTATGACAAATGGAGAAAACTGTTAAAAGCTCCTCCATAGAGAGAGTTTACCAAATTCGGACCATCAAAGATGCTCGGTGTACACGTTTTATTGTTTTTCTATGTCAAATTTTATGAGTATAAGCTTCCAAGATTATTTCGATTCCAAAACAACAACTTTCTATGATAAATGGACAAAACCTTCAAAAGCTCCTCCATAGAGAGAGCTGAGCAACTTCTGAACATCAAAGTTGCTCGGTTGACACTTTTTATTGTTCTTCTATGTCAAATTTTATGAGTATAAGCTTCCTAGATTATTTCGATGCCAAAATCCCAAGTTTCTATGACAAATAGAGAAAACTGTTAAAAGCTCCATCATAGAGAGAGTTGACCAATTTCAGACCATCAAAGATGCTCGGTGTACACGTTTTATTGTTTTTCTATGTCAAATTTTTTGAGTATAAGCTTCCAAGATTATTTCGATGCCAAAACAACAACTTTCTATGACAAATGGAGAAAACTGTTAAAAGCTCCTACATAGAGAGAGTTTACCAATTTCGGACTATCAAAGATGCTCGGTGTACACGTTTTATTGTTTTTCAATGTCAAATTTTATGAGTATAAGCTTCCAAGATTATTTCGATGCCAAAACAACAACTTTCTTTGATAAATGGACAAAACCTTCCAAAGCTCCTCCATAGAGAGAGTTGAGCAACTTCGGAACATCAATGTTGCTCGGTGTACACTTTTTATTGTTCTTCTATGTCAAATTTCATGAGTATAAGCTTCCAAGATTATTTCGATGCCAAAATCCCAAGTTTCTATGACAAATGGAGAAAACTGTTAAAAGCTCCATCATAGAGAGAGTTGACCAATTTCGGACCATCAAAGATGCTCGATGTACACGTTTTATTGTTTTTCTATGTCAAATTTTATGAGTATAATCTTCCAAGATTATTTCGATGCCAAAATAACAACTTTCTATGACAAATGGAGAAAACTGTTAAAAGCTCCTCCATAGAGAGAGTTTACCAATTTCGGACCATCAAAGATGCTCGGTGTACACGTTTTATTGTTTTTCGATGTCAAATTTTATGAGTATAAGCTTCTAAGATTATTTCGATGCCAAAACAACAACTTTCTTTGATAAATGGACAAAACCTTCAAAAGCTCCTCCATAGAGAGAGTTGAGCAACTTCGGAACATCAATGTTGCTCGGTGTACACTTTTTATTGTTCTTCTATGTCAAATTTCATGAGTATAAGCTTCCAAGATTATTTCGATGCCAAAATCCCAAGTTTCTATGACAAATGGAGAAAACTGTTAAAAGCTCCTGCATAGAGAGAGTTGTCCAATTTCGGACCATCAAAGATGCTCGGTGTACACGTTTTATTGTTTTTCTATGTCAAATTTTATGAGTATAAGCTTCCAAGATTATATCGATGCCAAAACAACAACTTTCTATGACAAATGGAGAAAACTGTTAAAAGCTCCTCCATAGAGAGAGTTTACCAAATTCGGACCATCAAAGATGCTCGGTGTACACGTTTTATTGTTTTTCTATGTCAAATTTTATGAGTATAAGCTTCCAAGATTATTTCGATTCCAAAAAAACAACTTTCTATGATAAATGGACAAAACCTTCAAAAGCTCCTCCATAGAGAGAGCTGAGCAACTTCTGAACATCAAAGTTGCTCGGTTGACACTTTTTATTGTTCTTCTATGTCAAATTTTATGAGTATAAGCTTCCTAGATTATTTCGATGCCAAAATCCCAAGTTTCTATGACAAATAGAGAAAACTGTTAAAAGCTCCATCATAGAGAGAGTTGACCAATTTCAGACCATCAAAGATGCTCGGTGTACACGTTTTATTGTTTTTCTATGTCAAATTTTTTGAGTATAAGCTTCCAAGATTATTTCGATGCCAAAACAACAACTTTCTATGACAAATGGAGAAAACTGTTAAAAGCTCCTACATAGAGAGAGTTTACCAATTTCGGACTATCAAAGATGCTCGGTGTACACGTTTTATTGTTTTTCTATGTCAAATTTTATGAGTATAAGCTTCCAAGATTATTTCGATGCCAAAACAACAACTTTCTTTGATAAATGGACAAAACCTTCCAAAGCTCCTCCATAGAGAGAGTTGAGCAACTTCGGAACATCAATGTTGCTCGGTGTACACTTTTTATTGTTCTTCTATGTCAAATTTCATGAGTATAAGCTTCCAAGATTATTTCGATGCCAAAATCCCAAGTTTCTATGACAAATGGAGAAAACTATTAAAAGCTCCTTCATAGAGAGAGTTGACCAATTTCGGACCATCAAAGATGCTCGGTGTACACGTTTTATTGTTTTTCTATGTCAAATTTTATGAGTATAAGCTTCCAAGATTATTTCGATGCCAAAACAACAACTTTCTATGACAAATGGAGAAAACTGTTAAAAGCTCCTCCATAGAGAGAGTTTACCAATTTCGGACCATCAAAGATGCTCGGTGTACACGTTTTATTGTTTTTCTATGTCAAATTTTATGAGTATAAGCTTCCAAGATTATTTCGATGCCAAAACAACAACTTTCTTTGATAAATGGACAAAACCTTCAAAAGCTCCTCCATAGAGAGAGTTGAGCAACTTCGGAACATCAATGTTGCTCGGTGTACACTTTTTATTTTTCTTCTATGTCAAATTTCATGAGTATAAGCTTCCAAGATTATTTCGATGCCAAAATCCCAATTTTCTATGACAAATGGAGAAAACTGTTAAAAGTTCCTTCATAGGGAGAGTTGACCAATTTTGGACCATCAAAGATGCTCGGTGTACACGTTTTATTGTTTTTCTATGTCAAATTTTATTAGTATAAGCTTCCAAGATTATTTCGATGCCAAAACAACAACTTTCTATGAAAAATGGAGAAAACTGTTAAAAGCTCCTACATAGGGAGAGTTTACCAATTTCGGACCATCAAAGATGCTCGGTGTACACGTTTTATTGTTTTTCTATGTCAAATTTTATTAGTATAAGCTTCCAAGATTATTTCGATGCCAAAACAACAACTTTCTATGAAAAATGGAGAAAACTGTTAAAAGCTCCTACATAGGGAGAGTTTACCAATTTCGGACCATCAAAGATGCTCGGTGTACACGTTTTATTGTTTTTCTATGTCAAATTTTATGAGTATAAGCTTCCAAGATTATTTCGATGCCAAAACAACAACTTTCTATGATAAATGGACAAAACCTTCAAAAGCTCCTCCATAGAGAGAGCTGAGCAACTTCGGAACATCAAAGTTGCTCGGTTGACACTTTTTATTGTTCTTCTATGTCAAATTTCATGGGTATAAGCTTCCAAGATTATTTCGATGCAAAATTCCCAAGTTTCTATGACAAATGGAGAAAACTGTTAAAAGCTCCTTTATAGAGAGAGTTGACCAATTTCGGACCATCAAAGATGCTCGGTGTACACGTTTTATTGTTTTTCTATGTCAAATTTTATGAGTATAAGCTTCCAAGATTATTTCGATGCCAAAACAACAACTTTCTATGACAAATGGAGAAAACTGTTAAAAGCTCCTCCATAGAGAGAGTTTACCAATTTCGGACCATCAAAGATGCTCGGTGTACACGTTTTATTGTTTTTCTATGTCAAATTTTATGAGTATAAGCTTCCAAGATTATTTCGATGCCAAAACAACAACTTTCTTTGATAAATGGACAAAACCTTCAAAAGCTCCTCCATAGAGAGAGTTGAGCAACTTCGGAACATCAATGTTGCTCGGTGTACACTTTTTATTTTTCTTCTATGTCAAATTTCATGAGTATAAGCTTCCAAGATTATTTCGATGCCAAAATCCCAATTTTCTATGACAAATGGAGAAAACTGTTAAAAGTTCCTTCATAGGGAGAGTTGACCAATTTTGGACCATCAAAGATGCTCGGTGTACACGTTTTATTGTTTTTCTATGTCAAATTTTATTAGTATAAGCTTCCAAGATTATTTCGATGCCAAAACAACAACTTTCTATGAAAAATGGAGAAAACTGTTAAAAGCTCCTACATAGGGAGAGTTTACCAATTTCGGACCATCAAAGATGCTCGGTGTACACGTTTTATTGTTTTTCTATGTCAAATTTTATGAGTATAAGCTTCCAAGATTATTTCGATGCCAAAACAACAACTTTCTATGATAAATGGACAAAACCTTCAAAAGCTCCTCCATAGAGAGAGCTGAGCAACTTCGGAACATCAAAGTTGCTCGGTTGACACTTTTTATTGTTCTTCTATGTCAAATTTTATGAGTATAATCTTCCTAGATTATTTCGATGCCAAAATCCCAAAATTCTATGACAAATGGAGAAAACAGTTAAAAGCTCCTTCATAGAGAGAGTTGACCCATTTCGGACCATCAAAGATGCTCGGTGTACACGTTTTATTGTTCTTCTATGTCAAATTTTATGACTATAAGCTTCCAAGATTATTTCGATGCCAAAACAGCTACTTTCTACGACAAATCGACAAACCTGTTAAAAGCTCCTCCATAGAGAGAGTTGGGCAACTTCGGACAATCAATGTTGTTCGGTGTACAATTTTTATTGTTCTTCTATGTTAAATTTTACGAAAATGAGCTTCGAAGATTATTTCGATGCAAAAACACCAACTTTCTATGACAAATGGACCAAATCGTTAAATGCTCGTCCATAGAGAGAGTTGAGCAACATCGGACCATCAAAGTTGCTCGGTGTACACCTTTTAATGTTCTTTTATGTCAAATTCTACGAGTATAAGCTTTGTGGATTATTTCGATGAAAAAAGACCAACTTTCTATAACAAATGGACAAAACCATTAAAAGCTCCTCCATAGAGAGAGTTGAGCAACTTTGGACTATCAAAGTTGCTCAGTGTACACTTTTTAATGTTCTTCTATGTCAAATTTTATGAGTATGAGCTTCCAAGATTATTTCGATGCCAAAATCCCAAGTTTCTATGACAAATGGAGAAAACTGTTAAAAGCTCCTCCATATAGAGAGTTGAGCAATTTCGGACTATCAAAGTTGCTCGGTGTACACTTTTTAATGTTCATCTATGTCAAATTTTGTGAGTATAAGCTTCCGAGATTATTTCGATGGCAAAAGACCAACTTTCTATGACAAATGGAAAAACATTCAAAAGCTCCTCCACAGAGAGAGTTGAGCAACTTCGGAACATCAATGTTGCTCGTTGTACACTTTTTATTGTTCTTCTATGTCAAATTAAATGAGTATAAGCTTCCAAGATTATTTCGATGCCAAAATCTCAAGTTTCTATGACAAATAGAGAAAACTGTTAAAAGCTCCATCATAGAGAGAGTTGACCAATTTCAGACCATCAAAGATGCTCGGTGTACACGTTTTATTGTTTTTCTATGTCAAATTTTATGAGTATAATCTTCCAAGATTATTTCGATGCCAAAACAACAACTTTCTATGACAAATGGAGAAAACTGTTAAAAGCTCCTCCATAGAGAGAGTTTACCAATTTCGGACCATCAAAGATGCTCGGTGTACACGTTTTATTGTTTTTCTATGTCAAATTTTATGAGTATAATCTTCCAAGATTATTTCGATGCCAAAACAACAACTTTCTATGACAAATGTAGAAAACTGTTAAAAGCTCCTCCATAGAGAGAGTTTACCAATTTCGAACCATCAAAGATGCTCGGAGTACACGTTTTATTGTTTTTCTATGTCAAATTTTATTAGTATAAGCTTCCAAGATTATTTCGATGCCAAAACAACAACTTTCTTTGATAAATGGACAAAACCTTCAAAAGCTCCTCCATAGAGAGAGTTGAGCAACTTCGGAACATCAATGTTGCTCGGTGTACACTTTTTATTGTTCTTCTATGTCAAATTTCATGAGTACAAGCTTCCAAGATTATTTCGATGCCAAAATCCCAAGTTTCTATGACAAAAGGAGAAAACTATTAAAAGCTCCTTCATAGAGAGAGTTGACCAATTTCGGACCATCAAAGATGCTCGGTGTACACGTTTTATTGTTTTTCTATGTCAAATTTTATGAGTATAAGCTTCCAAGATTATTTCGATGCCAAAACAACAACTTTCTATGACAAATGGAGAAAACTGTTAAAAGCTCCTCCATAGAGAGAGTTTACCAATTTCGGACCATCAAAGATGCTCGGTGTACACGTTTTATTGTTTTTCTATGTCAAATTTTATGAGTATAAGCTTCCAAGATTATTTCGATGGCAAAAGACCAACTTTCTATGACAAATGGACAATACCATGAAAAGCTCCTCCATAGAGAGAGTTGAGCAACTTCGGAACAACAAAGTTGCTCGGTGTACACTTTTTAATGTTCTTCTATGTCAAATTTTATGAGTATAAGCTTCCAGGACTATTTCGATGCCAAAACACCAACTTTCTATGATAAATGGACAAAACCTTCAAAAGCTCCTCCATAGAGAGAGTTGAGCAACTTCGGACCATCAAAGATGCTCGGTGTACACGTTTTATTGTTTTTCTATGTCAAATTTTATGAGTATAGTCTTCCAAGATTATTTCGATGCCAAAACAACAACTTTCTATGACAAATGGAGAAAACTGTTAAAAGCTCCTCCATAGAGAGAGTTTACCAATTTCGGACCATCAAAGATGCTCGATGTACACGTTTTATTGTTTTTCTATGTCAAATTTTATGAGTATAATCTTCCAAGATTATTTTGATGCCAAAACAACTACTTTCTATGACAAATGGAGAAAACTGTTAAAAGCTCCTCCATAGAGAGAGTTTACCAATTTCGAACCATCAAAGATGCTCGGTGTACACGTTTTATTGTTTTTCTATGTCAAATTTTATTAGTATAAGCTTCCAAGATTATTTCGATGCCAAAACAACAACTTTCTTTGATAAATGGACAAAACCTTCAAAAGCTCCTCCATAGAGAGAGTTGAGCAACTTCGGAACATCAATGTTGCTCGGTGTACACTTTTTATTTTTCTTCTATGTCAAATTTCATGAGTACAAGCTTCCAATATTATTTCGATGCCAAAATCCCAAGTTTCTATGACAAAAGGAGAAAACTATTAAAAGCTCCTTCATAGAGAGAGTTGACCAATTTCGGACCATCAAAGATGCTCGGTGTACACGTTTTATTGTTTTTCTATGTCAAATTTTATGAGTATAAGCTTCCAAGATTATTTCGATGCCAAAACAACAACTTTCTATGACAAATGGAGAAAACTGTTAAAAGCTCCTCCATAGAGAGAGTTTACCAATTTCGGACCATCAAAGATGCTCGGTGTACACGTTTTATTGTTTTTCTATGTCAAATTTTATGAGTATAAGCTTCCAAGATTATTTCGATGGCAAAAGACCAACTTTCTATGACAAATGGACAATACCTTGAAAAGCTCCTCCATAGAGAGAGTTGAGCAACTTCGGAACAACAAAGTTGCTCGGTGTACACTTTTTAATGTTCTTCTATGTCAAATTTTATGAGTATAAGCTTCCAGGACTATTTCGATGCCAAAACACCAACTTTCTATGATAAATGGACAAAACCTTCAAAAGCTCCTCCATAGAGAGAGTTGAGCAACTTCGGAACATCAATGTTGCTCGGTGTACACTTTTTATTGTTCTTCTATGTCAAATTTCATGAGTATAAGCTTCCAAGATTATTTCGATGCCAAAATCCCAAGTTTCTATGACAAATGGAGAAAACTGTTAAAAGCTCCATCATAGAGAGAGTTGACCAATTTCGGACCATCAAAGATGCTCGATGTACACGTTTTATTGTTTTTCTATGTCAAATTTTATGAGTATAATCTTCCAAGATTATTTCGATGCCAAAATAACAACTTTCTATGACAAATGGAGAAAACTGTTTAAAGCTCCTCCATAGAGAGAGTTTACCAATTTCGGACCATCAAAGATGCTCGGTGTACACCTTTTATTGTTTTTCGATGTCAAATTTTATGTGTATAAGCTTTTAAGATTATTTCGATGCCAAAACAACAACTTTCTTTGATAAATGGACAAAACCTTCAAAAGCTCCTCCATAGAGAGAGTTGAGCAACTTCGGAACATCAATGTTGCTCGGTGTACACTTTTTATTGTTCTTCTATGTCAAATTTCATGAGTATAAGCTTCCAAGATTATTTCGATGCCAAAATCCCAAGTTTCTATGACAAATGGAGAAAACTGTTAAAAGCTCCTGCATAGAGAGAGTTGTCCAATTTCGGACCATCAAAGATGCTCGGTGTACACGTTTTATTGTTTTTCTATGTCAAATTTTATGAGTATAAGCTTCCAAGATTATATCGATGCCAAAACAACAACTTTCTATGACAAATGGAGAAAACTGTTAAAAGCTCATCCATAGAGAGAGTTTACCAAATTCGGACCATCAAAGATGCTCGGTGTACACGTTTTATTGTTTTTCTATGTCAAATTTTATGAGTATAAGCTTCCAAGATTATTTCGATTCCAAAACAACAACTTTCTATGATAAATGGACAAAACCTTCAAAAGCTCCTCCATAGAGAGAGCTGAGCAACTTCTGAACATCAAAGTTGCTCGGTTAACACTTTTTATTGTTCTTCTATGTCAAATTTTATGAGTATAAGCTTCCTAGATTATTTCGATGCCAAAATCCCAAGTTTCTATGACAAATAGAGAAAACTGTTAAAAGCTCCATCATAGAGAGAGTTGACCAATTTCAGACCATCAAAGATGCTCGGTGTACACGTTTTATTGTTTTTCTATGTCAAATTTTTTGAGTATAAGCTTCCAAGATTATTTCGATGCCAAAACAACAACTTTCTATGACAAATGGAGAAAACTGTTAAAAGCTCCTACATAGAGAGAGTTTACCAATTTCGGACTATCAAAGATGCTCGGTGTACACGTTTTATTGTTTTTCTATGTCAAATTTTATGAGTATAAGCTTCCAAGATTATTTCGATGCCAAAACAACAACTTTCTTTGATAAATGGACAAAACCTTCCAAAGCTCCTCCATAGAGAGAGTTGAGCAACTTCGGAACATCAATGTTGCTCGGTGTACACTTTTTATTGTTCTTCTATGTCAAATTTCATGAGTATAAGCTTCCAAGATTATTTCGATGCCAAAATCCCAAGTTTCTATGACAAATGGAGAAAACTATTAAAAGCTCCTTCATAGAGAGAGTTGACCAATTTCGGACCATCAAAGATGCTCGGTGTACACGTTTTATTGTTTTTCTATGTCAAATTTTATGAGTATAATCTTCCAAGATTATTTCGATGCCAAAACAACAACTTTCTATGACAAATGGAGAAAACTGTTAAAAGCTCCTCCATAGAGAGAGTTTACCAATTTCGGACCATCAAAGATGCTCGGTGTACACGTTTTATTGTTTTTCTATGTCAAATTTTATGAGTATAAGCTTCCAAGATTATTTCGATGCCAAAACAACAACTTTCTTTGATAAATGGACAAAACCTTCAAAAGCTCCTCCATAGAGAGAGTTGAGCAACTTCGGAACATCAATGTTGCTCGGTGTACACTTTTTATTTTTCTTCTATGTCAAATTTCATGAGTATAAGCTTCCAAGATTATTTCGATGCCAAAATCCCAATTTTCTATGACAAATGGAGAAAACTGTTAAAAGCTCCTTCATAGGGAGAGTTGACCAATTTTGGACCATCAAAGATGCTCGGTGTACACGTTTTATTGTTTTTCTATGTCAAATTTTATAAGTATAAGCTTCCAAGATTATTTCGATGCCAAAACAACAACTTTCTATGAAAAATGGAGAAAACTGTTAAAAGCTCCTACATAGGGAGAGTTTACCAATTTCGGACCATCAAAGATACTCGGTGTACACGTTTTATTGTTTTTCTATGTCAAATTTTATGAGTATAAGCTTCCAAGATTATTTCGATGCCAAAACAACAACTTTCTATGATAAATGGACAAAACCTTCAAAAGCTCCTCCATAGAGAGAGCTGAGCAACTTCGGAACATCAAAGTTGCTCGGTTGACACTTTTTATTGTTCTTCTATGTCAAATTTTATGAGTATAATCTTCCTAGATTATTTCGATGCCAAAATCCCAAAATTCTATGACAAATGGAGAAAACAGTTAAAAGCTCCTTCATAGAGAGAGTTGACCCATTTCGGACCATCAAAGATGCTCGGTGTACACGTTTTATTGTTCTTCTATGTCAAATTTTATGACTATAAGCTTCCAAGATTATTTCGATGCCAAAACAGCTACTTTCTACGACAAATCGACAAACCTGTTAAAAGCTCCTCCATAGAGAGAGTTGGGCAACTTCGGACAATCAATGTTGTTCGGTGTATAATTTTTATTGTTCTTCTATGTTAAATTTTACGAAAATGAGCTTCGAAGATTATTTCGATGCAAAAACACCAACTTTCTATGACAAATGGACCAAATCGTTAAAAGGTCGTCCATAGAGAGAGTTGAGCAACATCGGACCATCAAAGTTGCTCGGTGTACACCTTTTAATGTTCTTTTATGTCAAATTTTACGAGTATAAGCTTTGTGGATTATTTCGATGAAAAAAGACCAACTTTCTATAACAAATGGACAAAACCATTAAAAGCTCCTCCATAGAGAGAGTTGAGCAACTTTGGACTATCAAAGTTGCTCAGTGTACACTTTTTAATGTTCTTCTATGTCAAATTTTATGAGTATGAGCTTCCAAGATTATTTCGATGCCAAAATCCCAAGTTTCTATGACAAATGGAGAAAACTGTTAAAAGCTCCTCCATATAGAGAGTTGAGCAACTTCGGACTATCAAAGTTGCTCGGTGTACACTTTTTAATGTTCATCTATGTCAAATTTTATGAGTATAAGCTTCCGAGATTATTTCGATGGCAAAAGACCAACTTTCTATGACAAATGGAAAAACATTCAAAAGCTCCTCCACAGAGAGAGTTGAGCAACTTCGGAACATCAATGTTGCTCGTTGTACACTTTTTATTGTTCTTCTATGTCAAATTAAATGAGTATAAGCTTCCAAGATTATTTCGATGCCAAAATCTCAAGTTTCTATGACAAATAGAGAAAACTGTTAAAAGCTCCATCATAGAGAGAGTTGACCAATTTCAGACCATCAAAGATGCTCGGTGTACACGTTTTATTGTTTTTCTATGTCAAATTTTATGAGTATAATCTTCCAAGATTATTTCGATGCCAAAACAACAACTTTCTATGACAAATGGAGAAAACTGTTAAAAGCTCCTCCATAGAGAGAGTTTACCAATTTCGGACCATCAAAGATGCTCGGTGTACACGTTTTATTGTTTTTCTATGTCAAATTTTATGAGTATAATCTTCCAAGATTATTTCGATGCCAAAACAACAACTTTCTATGACAAATGGAGAAAACTGTTAAAAGCTCCTCCATAGAGAGAGTTTACCAATTTCGAACCATCAAAGATGCTCGGTGTACACGTTTTATTGTTTTTCTATGTCAAATTTTATTAGTATAAGCTTCCAAGATTATTTCGATGCCAAAACAACAACTTTCTTTGATAAATGGACAAAACCTTCAAAAGCTCCTCCATAGAGAGAGTTGAGCAACTTCGGAACATCAATGTTGCTCGGTGTACACTTTTTATTGTTCTTCTATGTCAAATTTCATGAGTACAAGCTTCCAAGATTATTTCGATGCCAAAATCCCAAGTTTCTATGACAAAAGGAGAAAACTATTAAAAGCTCCTTCATAGAGAGAGTTGACCAATTTCGGACCATCAAAGATGCTCGGTGTACACGTTTTATTGTTTTTCTATGTCAAATTTTATGAGTATAAGCTTCCAAGATTATTTCGATGCCAAAACAACAACTTTCTATGACAAATGGAGAAAACTGTTAAAAGCTCCTCCATAGAGAGAGTTTACCAATTTCGGACCATCAAAGATGCTCGGTGTACAAGTTTTATTGTTTTTCTATGTCAAATTTTATGAGTATAAGCTTCCAAGATTATTTCGATGGCAAAAGACCAACTTTCTATGACAAATGGACAATACCTTGAAAAGCTCCTCCATAGAGAGAGTTGAGCAACTTCGGAAGAACAAAGTTGCTCGGTGTACACTTTTTAATGTTCTTCTATGTCAAATTTTATGAGTATAAGCTTCCAGGATTATTTCGATGACAAAACACCAACTTTCTATGATAAATGGACAAAACCTTCAAAAGCTCCACCATAGAGAGAGTTGAGCAACTTCGGAACATCAATGTTGCTCGGTGTACACTTTTTATTGTTCTTCTATGTCAAATTTCATGAGTATAAGCTTCCAAGATTATTTCGATGCCAAAATCCCAAGTTTCTATGACAAATGGAGAAAACTGTTAAAAGCTCCTGCATAGAGAGAGTTGTCCAATTTCGGACCATCAAAGATGCTCGGTGTACACGTTTTATTGTTTTTCTATGTCAAATTTTATGAGTATAAGCTTCCAAGATTATATCGATGCCAAAACAACAACTTTCTATGACAAATGGAGAAAACTGTTAAAAGCTCATCCATAGAGAGAGTTTACCAAATTCGGACCATCAAAGATGCTCGGTGTACACGTTTTATTGTTTTTCTATGTCAAATTTTATGAGTATTAGCTTCCAAGATTATTTCGATTCCAAAACAACAACTTTCTATGATAAATGGACAAAACCTTCAAAAGCTCCTCCATAGAGAGAGCTGAGCAACTTCTGAACATCAAAGTTGCTCGGTTGACACTTTTTATTGTTCTTCTATGTCAAATTTTATGAGTATAAGCTTCCTAGATTATTTCGATGCCAAAATCCCAAGTTTCTATGACAAATAGAGAAAACTGTTAAAAGCGCCATCATAGAGAGAGTTGACCAATTTCAGACCATCAAAGATGCTCGGTGTACACGTTTTATTGTTTTTCTATGTCAAATTTTTTGAGTATAAGCTTCGAAGATTATTTCGATGCCAAAACAACAACTTTCTATGACAAATGGAGAAAACTGTTAAAAGCTCCTACATAGAGAGAGTTTACCAATTTCGGACTATCAAAGATGCTCGGTGTACACGTTTTATTGTTTTTCTATGTCAAATTTTATGAGTATAAGCTTCCAAGATTATTTCGATGCCAAAACAACAACTTTCTTTGATAAATGGACAAAACCTTCCAAAGCTCCTCCATAGAGAGAGTTGAGCAACTTCGGAACATCAATGTTGCTCGGTGTACACTTTTTATTGTTCTTCTATGTCAAATTTCATGAGTATAAGCTTCCAAGATTATTTCGATGCCAAAATCCCAAGTTTCTATGACAAATGGAGAAAACTATTAAAAGCTCCTTCATAGAGAGAGTTGACCAATTTCGGACCATCAAAGATGCTCGGTGTACACGTTTTATTGTTTTTCTATGTCAAATTTTATGAGTATAATCTTCCAAGATTATTTCGATGCCAAAACAACAACTTTCTATGACAAATGGAGAAAACTGTTAAAAGCTCCTCCATAGAGAGAGTTTACCAATTTCGGACCATCAAAGATGCTCGGTGTACACGTTTTATTGTTTTTCTATGTCAAATTTTATGAGTATAAGCTTCCAAGATTATTTCGATGCCAAAACAACAACTTTCTTTGATAAATGGACAAAACCTTCAAAAGCTCCTCCATAGAGAGAGTTGAGCAACTTCGGAACATCAATGTTGCTCGGTGTACACTTTTTATTTTTCTTCTATGTCAAATTTCATGAGTATAAGCTTCCAAGATTATTTCGATGCCAAAACAACAACTTTCTATGAAAAATGGAGAAAACTGTTAAAAGCTCCTACATAGGGAGAGTTCACCAATTTCGGACCATCAAAGATGCTCGGTGTACACGTTTTATTGTTTTTCTATGTCAAATTTTATGAGTATAAGCTTCCAAGATTATTTCGATGCCAAAACAACAACTTTCTATGATAAATGGACAAAACCTTCAAAAGCTCCTCCATAGAGAGAGCTGAGCAACTTCGGAACATCAAAGTTGCTCGGTTGACACTTTTTATTGTTCTTCTATGTCAAATTTTATGAGTATAATCTTCCTAGATTATTTCGATGCCAAAATCCCAAGTTTCTATGACAAATGGAGAAAACAGTTAAAAGCTCCTTCATAGAGAGAGTTGACCCATTTCGGACCATCAAAGATGCTCGGTGTACACGTTTTATTGTTCTTCTATGTCAAATTTTATGACTATAAGCTTCCAAGATTATTTCGATGCCAAAACAGCTACTTTCTACGACAAATCGACAAACCTGTTAAAAGCTCCTCCATAGAGAGAGTTGGGCAACTTCGGACAATCAATGTTGTTCGGTGTACAATTTTTATTGTTCTTCTATGTTAAATTTTACGAAAATGAGCTTCGAAGATTATTTCGATGCAAAAACACCAACTTTCTATGACAAATGGACCAAATCGTTAAAAGCTCGTCCATAGAGAGAGTTGAGCAACATCGGACCATCAAAGTTGCTCGGTATACACCTTTTAATGTTCTTCTATGTCAAATTTTACGAGTATAAGCTTTGTGGATTATTTCGATGAAAAAAGACCAACTTTCTATAACAAATGGACAAAATCATTAAAAGCTCCTCCATAGAGAGAGTTGAGCAACTTTGGACTATCAAAGTTGCTCAGTGTACACTTTTTAATGTTCTTCTATGTCAAATTTTATGAGTATGAGCTTCCAAGATTATTTCGATGCCAAAATCCCAAGTTTCTATGACAAATGGAGAAAACTGTTAAAAGCTCCTCCATATAGAGAGTTGAGCAACTTCGGACTATCAAAGTTGCTCGGTGTACACTTTTTAATGTTCATCTATGTCAAATTTTATGAGTATAAGCTTCCGAGATTATTTCGATGGCAAAAGACCAACTTTCTATGACAAATGGAAAAACATTCAAAAGCTCCTCCACAGAGAGAGTTGAGCAACTTCGGAACATCAATGTTGCTCGGTGTACACTTTTTATTGTTCTTCTATGTCAAATTAAATGAGTATAAGCTTCCAAGATTATTTCGATGCCAAAATCTCAAGTTTCTATGACAAATAGAGAAAACTGTTAAAAGCTCCATCATAGAGAGAGTTGACCAATTTCAGACCATCAAAGATGCTCGGTGTACACGTTTTATTGTTTTTCTATGTCAAATTTTATGAGTATAGTCTTCCAAGATTATTTCGATGCCAAAACAACAACTTTCTATGACAAATGGAGAAAACTGTTAAAAGCTCCTCCATAGAGAGAGTTTACCAATTTCGGACCATCAAAGATGCTCGGTGTACACGTTTTATTGTTTTTCTATGTCAAATTTTATGAGTATAATCTTCCAAGATTATTTTGATGCCAAAACAACTACTTTCTATGACAAATGGAGAAAACTGTTAAAAGCTCCTCCATAGAGAGAGTTTACCAATTTCGAACCATCAAAGATGCTCGGTGTACACGTTTTATTGTTTTTCTATGTCAAATTTTATTAGTATAAGCTTCCAAGATTATTTCGATGCCAAAACAACAACTTTCTTTGATAAATGGACAAAACCTTCAAAAGCTCCTCCATAGAGAG
This sequence comes from Euonymus europaeus, assembly GCA_963580455.1. Lineage (NCBI taxonomy): Eukaryota > Viridiplantae > Streptophyta > Magnoliopsida > Celastrales > Celastraceae > Euonymus > Euonymus europaeus. The sequence continues at coordinate 10,576,401 of OY756967.1, read as the reverse complement.
AGTTGAGCAACTTCGGAACATCAATGTTGCTCGGTGTACACTTTTTATTGTTCTTCTATGTCAAATTTCATGAGTACAAGCTTCCAAGATTATTTCGATGCCAAAATCCCAAGTTTCTATGACAAAAGGAGAAAACTATTAAAAGCTCCTTCATAGAGAGAGTTGACCAATTTCGGACCATCAAAGATGCTCGGTGTACACGTTTTATTGTTTTTCTATGTCAAATTTTATGAGTATAAGCTTCCAAGATTATTTCGATGCCAAAACAACAACTTTCTATGACAAATGGAGAAAACTGTTAAAAGCTCCTCCATAGAGAGAGTTTACCAATTTCGGACCATCAAAGATGCTCGGTGTACACGTTTTATTGTTTTTCTATGTCAAATTTTATGAGTATAAGCTTCCAAGATTATTTCGATGGCAAAAGACCAACTTTCTATGACAAATGGACAATACCTTGAAAAGCTCCTCCATAGAGAGAGTTGAGCAACTTCGGAACAACAAAGTTGCTCGGTGTACACTTTTTAATGTTCTTCTATGTCAAATTTTATGAGTATAAGCTTCCAGGACTATTTCGATGCCAAAACACCAACTTTCTATGATAAATGGATAAAACCTTCAAAAGCTCCTCCATAGAGAGAGTTGAGCAACTTCGGAACATCAATGTTGCTCGGTGTACACTTTTTATTGTTCTTCTATGTCAAATTTCATGAGTATAAGCTTCCAAGATTATTTCGATGCCAAAATCCCAAGTTTCTATGACAAATGGAGAAAACTGTTAAAAGCTCCATCATAGAGAGAGTTGACCAATTTCGGACCATCAAAGATGCTCGATGTACACGTTTTATTGTTTTTCTATGTCAAATTTTATGAGTATAATCTTCCAAGATTATTTCGATGCCAAAATAACAACTTTCTATGACAAATGGAGAAAACTGTTAAAAGCTCCTCCATAGAGAGAGTTTACCAATTTCGGACCATCAAAGATGCTCGGTGTACACATTTTATTGTTTTTCGATGTCAAATTTTATGAGTATAAGCTTTTAAGATTATTTCGATGCCAAAACAACAACTTTCTTTGATAAATGGACAAAACCTTCAAAAGCTCCTCCATAGAGAGAGTTGAGCAACTTCGGAACATCAATGTTGCTCGGTGTACACTTTTTATTGTTCTTCTATGTCAAATTTCATGAGTATAAGCTTCCAAGATTATTTCGATGCCAAAATCCCAAGTTTCTATGACAATTGGAGAAAACAGTTAAAAGCTCCTGCATAGAGAGAGTTGTCCAATTTCGGACCATCAAAGATGCTCGGTGTACACGTTTTATTGTTTTTCTATGTCAAATTTTATGAGTATAAGCTTCCAAGATTATATCGATGCCAAAACAACAACTTTCTATGACAAATGGAGAAAACTGTTAAAAGCTCATCCATAGAGAGAGTTTACCAAATTCGGACCATCAAAGATGCTCGGTGTACACGTTTTATTGTTTTTCTATGTCAAATTTTATGAGTATAAGCTTCCAAGATTATTTCGATTCCAAAACAACAACTTTCTATGATAAATGGACAAAACCTTCAAAAGCTCCTCCATAGAGAGAGCTGAGCAACTTCTGAACATCAAAGTTGCTCGGTTGACACTTTTTATTGTTCTTCTATGTCAAATTTTATGAGTATAAGCTTGCTAGATTATTTCGATGCCAAAATCCCAAGTTTCTATGACAAATAGAGAAAACTGTTAAAAGCTCCATCATAGAGAGAGTTGACCAATTTCAGACCATCAAAGATGCTCGGTGTACACGTTTTATTGTTTTTCTATGTCAAATTTTTTGAGTATAAGCTTCCAAGATTATTTCGATGCCAAAACAACAACTTTCTATGACAAATGGAGAAAACTGTTAAAAGCTCCTACATAGAGAGAGTTTACCAATTTCGGACTATCAAAGATGCTCGGTGTACACGTTTTATTGTTTTTCTATGTCAAATTTTATGAGTATAAGCTTCCAAGATTATTTCGATGCCAAAACAACAACTTTCTTTGATAAATGGACAAAACCTTCCAAAGCTCCTCCATAGAGAGAGTTGAGCAACTTCGGAACATCAATGTTGCTCGGTGTACACTTTTTATTGTTCTTCTATGTCAAATTTCATGAGTATAAGCTTCCAAGATTATTTCGATGCCAAAATCCCAAGTTTCTATGACAAATGGAGAAAACTATTAAAAGCTCCTTCATAGAGAGAGTTGACCAATTTCGGACCATCAAAGATGCTCGGTGTACACGTTTTATTGTTTTTCTATGTCAAATTTTATGAGAATAATCTTCCAAGATTATTTCGATGCCAAAACAACAACTTTCTATGACAAATGGAGAAAACTGTTAAAAGCTCCTCCATAGAGAGAGTTTACCAATTTCGGACCATCAAAGATGCTCGGTGTACACGTTTTATTGTTTTTCTATGTCAAATTTTATGAGTATAAGCTTCCAAGATTATTTCGATGCCAAAACAACAACTTTCTTTGATAAATGGACAAAACCTTCAAAAGCTCCTCCATAGAGAGAGTTGAGCAACTTCGGAACATCAATGTTGCTCGGTGTACACTTTTTATTTTTCTTCTATGTCAAATTTCATGAGTATAAGCTTCCAAGATTATTTCGATGCCAAAATCCCAATTTTCTATGACAAATGGAGAAAACTGTTAAAAGCTCCTTCATAGGGAGAGTTGACCAATTTTGGACCATCAAAGATGCTCGGTGTACACGTTTTATTGTTTTTCTATGTCAAATTTTATTAGTATAAGCTTCCAAGATTATTTCGATGCCAAAACAACAACTTTCTATGAAAAATGGAGAAAACTGTTAAAAGCTCCTACATAGGGAGAGTTTACCAATTTCGGACCATCAAAGATACTCGGTGTACACGTTTTATTGTTTTTCTATGTCAAATTTTATGAGTATAAGCTTCCAAGATTATTTCGATGCCAAAACAACAACTTTCTATGATAAATGGACAAAACCTTCAAAAGCTCCTCCATAGAGAGAGCTGAGCAACTTCGGAACATCAAAGTTGCTCGGTTGACACTTTTTATTGTTCTTCTATGTCAAATTTTATGAGTATAATCTTCCTAGATTATTTCGATGCCAAAATCCCAAAATTCTATGACAAATGGAGAAAACAGTTAAAAGCTCCTTCATAGAGAGAGTTGACCCATTTCGGACCATCAAAGATGCTCGGTGTACACGTTTTATTGTTCTTCTATGTCAAATTTTATGACTATAAGCTTCCAAGATTATTTCGATGCCAAAACAGCTACTTTCTACGACAAATCGACAAACCTGTTAAAAGCTCCTCCATAGAGAGAGTTGGGCAACTTCGGACAATCAATGTTGTTCGGTGTACAATTTTTATTGTTCTTCTATGTTAAATTTTACGAAAATGAGCTTCGAAGATTATTTCGATGCAAAAACACCAACTTTCTATGACAAATGGACCAAATCGTTAAAAGCTCGTCCATAGAGAGAGTTGAGCAACATCGGACCATCAAAGTTGCTCGGTGTACACCTTTTAATGTTCTTTTATGTCAAATTTTACGAGTATAAGCTTTGTGGATTATTTCGATGAAAAAAGACCAACTTTCTATAACAAATGGACAAAACCATTAAAAGCTTCTCCATAGAGAGAGTTGAGCAACTTTGGACTATCAAAGTTGCTCAGTGTACACTTTTTAATGTTCTTCTATGTCAAATTTTATGAGTATGAGCTTCCAAAATTATTTCGATGCCAAAATCCCAAGTTTCTATGACAAATGGAGAAAACTTTTAAAAGCTCCTCCATATAGAGAGTTGAGCAACTTCGGACTATCAAAGTTGCTCGGTGTACACTTTTTAATGTTCATCTATGTCAAATTTTATGAGTATAAGCTTCCGAGATTATTTCGATGGCAAAAGACCAACTTTCTATGACAAATGGAAAAACATTCAAAAGCTCCTCCACAGAGAGAGTTGAGCAACTTCGGAACATCAATGTTGCTCGTTGTACACTTTTTATTGTTCTTCTATGTCAAATTAAATGAGTATAAGCTTCCAAGATTATTTCGATGCCAAAATCTCAAGTTTCTATGACAAATAGAGAAAACTGTTAAAAGCTCCATCATAGAGAGAGTTGACCAATTTCAGACCATCAAAGATGCTCGGTGTACACGTTTTATTGTTTTTCTATGTCAAATTTTATGAGTATAATCTTCCAAGATTATTTCGATGCCAAAACAACAACTTTCTATGACAAATGGAGAAAACTGTTAAAAGCTCCTCCATAGAGAGAGTTTACCAATTTCGGACCATCAAAGATGCTCGGTGTACACGTTTTATTGTTTTTCTATGTCAAATTTTATGAGTATAATCTTCCAAGATTATTTCGATGCCAAAACAACAACTTTCTATGACAAATGGAGAAAACTGTTAAAAGCTCCTCCATAGAGAGAGTTTACCAATTTCGAACCATCAAAGATGCTCGGTGTACACGTTTTATTGTTTTTCTATGTCAAATTTTATTAGTATAAGCTTCCAAGATTATTTCGATGCCAAAACAACAACTTTCTTTGATAAATGGACAAAACCTTCAAAAGCTCCTCCATAGAGAGAGTTGAGCAACTTCGGAACATCAATGTTGCTCGGTGTACACTTTTTATTGTTCTTCTATGTCAAATTTCATGAGTACAAGCTTCCAAGATTATTTCGATGTCAAAATCCCAAGTTTCTATGACAAAAGGAGAAAACTATTAAAAGCTCCTTCATAGAGAGAGTTGACCAATTTCGGACCATCAAAGATGCTCGGTGTACACGTTTTATTGTTTTTCTATGTCAAATTTTATGAGTATAAGCTTCCAAGATTATTTCGATGCCAAAACAACAACTTTCTATGACAAATGGAGAAAACTGTTAAAAGCTCCTCCATAGAGAGAGTTTACCAATTTCGGACCATCAAAGATGCTCGGTGTACACGTTTTATTGTTTTTCTATGTCAAATTTTATGAGTATAAGCTTCCAAGATTATTTCGATGGCAAAAGACCAACTTTCTATGACAAATGGACAATACCTTGAAAAGCTCCTCCATAGAGAGAGTTGAGCAACTTCGGAAGAACAAAGTTGCTCGGTGTACACTTTTTAATGTTCTTCTATGTCAAATTTTATGAGTATAAGCTTCCAGGATTATTTCGATGACAAAACACCAACTTTCTATGATAAATGGACAAAACCTTCAAAAGCTCCTCCATAGAGAGAGTTGAGCAACTTCGGAACATCAATGTTTCTCGGTGTACACTTTTTATTGTTCTTCTATGTCAAATTTCATGAGTATAAGCTTCCAAGATTATTTCGATGCCAAAATCCCAAGTTTCTATGACAAATGGAGAAAACTGTTAAAAGCTCCATCATAGAGAGAGTTGACCAATTTCGGACCATCAAAGATGCTCGATGTACACGTTTTATTGTTTTTCTATGTCAAATTTTATGAGTATAATCTTTCAAGATTATTTCGATGCCAAAATAACAACTTTCTATGACAAATGGAGAAAACTGTTAAAAGCTCCTCCATAGAGAGAGTTTACCAATTTCGGACCATCAAAGATGCTCGGTGTACACGTTTTATTTTTTTTCGATGTCAAATTTTATGAGTATAAGCTTCTAAGATTATTTCGATGCCAAAACAACAACTTTCTTTGATAAATGGACAAAACCTTCAAAAGCTCCTCCATAGAGAGAGTTGAGCAACTTCGGAACATCAATGTTGCTCGGTGTACAATTTTTATTGTTCTTCTATGTCAAATTTCATGAGTATAAGCTTCCAAGATTATTTCGATGCCAAAATCCCAAGTATCTATGACAAATGGAGAAAACTGTTAAAAGCTCCTGCATAGAGAGAGTTGACCAATTTCGGACCATCAAAGATGCTCGGTGTACACGTTTTATTGTTTTTCTATGTCAAATTTTATGAGTATAAGCTTCCAAGATTATATCGATGCCAAAACAACAACTTTCTATGACAAATGGAGAAAACTGTTAAAAGCTCCTCCATAGAGAGAGTTTACCAAATTCGGACCATCAAAGATGCTCGGTGTACACGTTTTATTGTTTTTCTATGTCAAATTTTATGAGTATAAGCTTCCAAGATTATTTCGATTCCAAAACAACAACTTTCTATGATAAATGGACAAAACCTTCAAAAGCTCCTCCATAGAGAGAGCCGAGCAACTTCTGAACATCAAAGTTGCTCGGTTGACACTTTTTATTGTTCTTCTATGTCAAATTTTATGAGTATAAGCTTCCTAGATTATTTCGATGCCAAAATCCCAAGTTTCTATGACAAATAGAGAAAACTGTTAAAAGCTCCATCATAGAGAGAGTTGACCAATTTCAGACCATCAAAGATGCTCGGTGTACACGTTTTATTGTTTTTCTATGTCAAATTTTATGAGTATAATCTTCCAAGATTATTTCGATGCCAAAACAACAACTTTCTATGACAAATGGAGAAAACTGTTAAAAGCTCCTCCATAGAGAGAGTTTACCAATTTCGGACCATCAAAGATGCTCGGTGTACACGTTTTATTGTTTTTCTATGTCAAATTTTATGAGTATAATCTTCCAAGATTATTTTGATGCCAAAACAACTACTTTCTATGACAAATGGAGAAAACTGTTAAAAGCTCCTCCATAGAGAGAGTTTACCAATTTCGAACCATCAAAGATGCTCGGTGTACACGTTTTATTGTTTTTCTATGTCAAATTTTATTAGTATAAGCTTCCAAGATTATTTCGATGCCAAAACAACAACTTTCTTTGATAAATGGACAAAACCTTCAAAAGCTCCTCCATAGAGAGAGTTGAGCAACTTCGGAACATCAATGTTGCTCGGTGTACAATTTTTATTGTTCTTCTATGTCAAATTTCATGAGTATAAGCTTCCAAGATTATTTCGATGCCAAAATCCCAAGTTTCTATGACAAATGGAGAAAACTGTTAAAAGCTCCTGCATAGAGAGAGTTGACCAATTTCGGACCATCAAAGATGCTCGATGTACACGTTTTATTGTTTTTCTATGTCAAATTTTATGAGTATAATCTTCCAAGATTATTTCGATGCCAAAATAACAACTTTCTATGACAAATGGAGAAAACTGTTAAAAGCTCCTCCATAGAGAGAGTTTACCAATTTCGGACCATCAAAGATGCTCGGTGTACACGTTTTATTTTTTTTCGATGTCAAATTTTATGAGTATAAGCTTCTAAGATTATTTCGATGCCAAAACAACAACTTTCTTTGATAAATGGACAAAACCTTCAAAAGCTCCTCCATAGAGAGAGTTGAGCAACTTCGGAACATCAATGTTGCTCGGTGTACAATTTTTATTGTTCTTCTATGTCAAATTTCATGAGTATAAGCTTCCAAGATTATTTCGATGCCAAAATCCCAAGTTTCTATGACAAATGGAGAAAACTGTTAAAAGCTCCTGCATAGAGAGAGTTGACCAATTTCGGACCATCAAAGATGCTCGGTGTACACGTTTTATTGTTTTTCTATGTCAAATTTTATGAGTATAAGCTTCCAAGATTATATCGATGCCAAAACAACAACTTTCTATGACAAATGGAGAAAACTGTTAAAAGCTCCTCCATAGAGAGAGTTTACCAAATTCGGACCATCAAAGATGCTCGGTGTATACGTTTTATTGTTTTTCTATGTCAAATTTTATGAGTATAAGCTTCCAAGATTATTTCGATTCCAAAACAACAACTTTCTATGATAAATGGACAAAACCTTCAAAAGCTCCTCCATAGAGAGAGCCGAGCAACTTCTGAACATCAAAGTTGCTCGGTTGACACTTTTTATTGTTCTTCTATGTCAAATTTTATGAGTATAAGCTTCCTAGATTATTTCGATGCCAAAATCCCAAGTTTCTATGACAAATAGAGAAAACTGTTAAAAGCTCCATCATAGAGAGAGTTGACCAATTTCAGACCATCAAAGATGCTCGGTGTACACGTTTTATTGTTTTTCTATGTCAAATTTTATGAGTATAATCTTCCAAGATTATTTCGATGCCAAAACAACAACTTTCTATGACAAATGGAGAAAACTGTTAAAAGCTCCTCCATAGAGAGAGTTTACCAATTTCGGACCATCAAAGATGCTCGGTGTACACGTTTTATTGTTTTTCTATGTCAAATTTTATGAGTATAATATTCCAAGATTATTTTGATGCCAAAACAACTACTTTCTATGACAAATGGAGAAAACTGTTAAAAGCTCCTCCATAGAGAGAGTTTACCAATTTCGAACCATCAAAGATGCTCGGTGTACACGTTTTATTGTTTTTTTATGTCAAATTTTATGAGTATAAGCTTCCAAGATTATTTCGATGGCAAAAGACCAACTTTCTATGACAAATGGACAATACCTTGAAAAGCTCCTCCATAGAGAGAGTTGAGCAACTTCGGAAGAACAAAGTTGCTCGGTGTACACTTTTTAATGTTCTTCTATGTCAAATTTTATGAGTATAAGCTTCCAGGATTATTTCGATGCCAAAACACCAACTTTCTATGATAAATGGACAAAACCTTCAAAAGCTCCTCCATAGAGAGAGTGGAGCAACTTCGGAACATCAATGTTGCTCGGTGTACACTTTTTATTGTTCTTCTATGTCAAATTTCATGAGTATAAGCTTCCAAGATTATTTCGATGCCAAAATCCCAAGTTTCTATGACAAATGGAGAAAACTGTTAAAAGCTCCATCATAGAGAGAGTTGACCAATTTCGGACCATCAAAGATGCTCGATGTACACGTTTTATTGTTTTTCTATGTCAAATTTTATGAGTATAATCTTCCAAGATTATTTCGATGCCAAAATAACAACTTTCTATGACAAATGGAGAAAACTGTTAAAAGCTCCTCCATAGAGAGAGTTTACCAATTTCGGACCATCAAAGATGCTCGGTGTACACGTTTTATTTTTTTTCGATGTCAAATTTTATGAGTATAAGCTTCTAAGATTATTTCGATGCCAAAACAACAACTTTCTTTGATAAATGGACAAAACCTTCAAAAGCTCCTCCATAGAGAGAGTTGAGCAACTTCGGAACATCAATGTTGCTCGGTGTACAATTTTTATTGTTCTTCTATGTCAAATTTCATGAGTATAAGCTTCCAAGATTATTTCGATGCCAAAATCCCAAGTTTCTATGACAAATGGAGAAAACTGTTAAAAGCTCCTGCATAGAGAGAGTTGACCAATTTCGGACCATCAAAGATGCTCGGTGTACACGTTTTATTGTTTTTCTATGTCAAATTTTATGAGTATAAGCTTCCAAGATTATATCGATGCCAAAACAACAACTTTCTATGACAAATGGAGAAAACTGTTAAAAGCTCCTCCATAGAGAGAGTTTACCAAATTCGGACCATCAAAGATGCTCGGTGTACACGTTTTATTGTTTTTCTATGTCAAATTTTATGAGTATAAGCTTCCAAGATTATTTCGATTCCAAAACAACAACTTTCTATGATAAATGGACAAAACCTTCAAAAGCTCCTCCATAGAGAGAGCCGAGCAACTTCTGAACATCAAAGTTGCTCGGTTGACACTTTTTATTGTTCTTCTATGTCAAATTTTATGAGTATAAGCTTCCTAGATAATTTCGATGCCAAAATCCCAAGTTTCTATGACAAATAGAGAAAACTGTTAAAAGCTCCATCATAGAGAGAATTGACCAATTTCAGACCATCAAAGATGCTCGGTGTACACGTTTTATTGTTTTTCTATGTCAAATTTTATGAGTATAATCTTCCAAGATTATTTCGATGCCAAAACAACAACTTTCTATGACAAATGGAGAAAACTGTTAAAAGCTCCTACATAGAGAGAGTTTACCAATTTCGGACCATCAAAGATGCTCGGTGTACACGTTTTATTGTTTTTCTATGTCAAATTTTATGAGTATAAGCTTCCAAGATTATTTCGATGCCAAAACAACAACTTTCTTTGATAAATGGACAAAACCTTCCAAAGCTCCTCCATAGAGAGAGTTGAGCAACTTCGGAACATCAATGTTGCTCGGTGTACACTTTTTATTGTTCTTCTATGTCAAATTTCATGAGTATAAGCTTCCAAGATTATTTCGATGCCAAAATCCCAAGTTTCTATGACAAATGGAGAAAACTATTAAAAGCTCCTTCATAGAGAGAGTTGACCAATTTCGGACCATCAAAGATGCTCGGTGTACACGTTTTATTGTTTTTCTATGTCAAATTTTATGAGTATAATCTTCCAAGATTATTTCGATGCCAAAACAACAACTTTCTATGACAAATGGAGAAAACTGTTAAAAGCTTCTCCATAGAGAGAGTTTACCAATTTCGGACCATCAAAGATGCTCGGTGTACACGTTTTATTGTTTTTCTATGTCAAATTTTATGAGTATAAGCTTCCAAGATTATTTCGATGCCAAAACAACAACTTTCTTTGATAAATGGACAAAACCTTCAAAAGCTCCTCCATAGAGAGAGTTGAGCAACTTCGGAACATCAATGTTGCTCGGTGTACACTTTTTATTTTTCTTCTATGTCAAATTTCATGAGTATAAGCTTCCAAGACAACAACTTTCTATGAAAAATGAAGAAAACTGTTAAAAGCTCCTACATAGGGAGAGTTCACCAATTTCGGACCATCAAAGATGCTCGGTGTACACGTTTTATTGTTTTTCTATGTCAAATTTTAGGAGTATAAGCTTCCAAGATTATTTCGATGCCAAAACAACAACTTTCTATGATAAATGGACAAAACCTTCAAAAGCTCCTCCATAGAGAGAGCTGAGCAACTTCGGAACATCAAAGTTGCTCGGTTGAGACTTTTTATTGTTCTTCTATGTCAAATTTTATGAGTATAATCTTCCTAGATTATTTCGATGCCAAAATCCCAAGTTTCTATGACAAATGGAGAAAACAGTTAAAAGCTCCTTCATAGAGAGAGTTGACCCATTTCGGACCATCAAAGATGCTCGGTGTACACGTTTTATTGTTCTTCTATGTCAAATTTTATGACTATAAGCTTCCAAGATTATTTCGATGCCAAAACAGCTACTTTCTACGACAAATCGACAAACCTGTTAAAAGCTCCTCAATAGAGAGAGTTGGGCAACTTCGGACAATCAATGTTGTTCGGTGTACAATTTTTATTGTTCTTCTATGTTAAATTTTACGAAAATGAGCTTCGAAGATTATTTCGATGCAAAAACACCAACTTTCTATGACAAATGGACCAAATCGTTAAAAGCTCGTCCATAGAGAGAGTTGAGCAACATCGGACCATCAAAGTTGCTCGGTGTACACCTTTTAATGTTCTTCTATGTCAAATTTTACGAGTATAAGCTTTGTGGATTATTTCGATGAAAAAAGACCAACTTTCTATAACAAATGGACAAAATCATTAAAAGCTCCTCCATAGAGAGAGTTGAGCAACTTTGGACTATCAAAGTTGCTCAGTGTACACTTTTTAATGTTCTTCTATGTCAAATTTTATGAGTATGAGCTTCCAAGATTATTTCGATGCCAAAATCCCAAGTTTCTATGACAAATGGAGAAAACTGTTAAAAGCTCCTCCATATAGAGAGTTGAGCAACTTCGGACTATCAAAGTTGCTCGGTGTACACTTTTTAATGTTCATCTATGTCAAATTTTATGAGTATAAGCTTCCGAGATTATTTCGATGGCAAAAGACCAACTTTCTATGACAAATGGAAAAACATTCAAAAGCTCCTCCACAGAGAGAGTTGAGCAACTTCGGAACATCAATGTTGCTCGGTGTACACTTTTTATTGTTCTTCTATGTCAAATTAAATGAGTATAAGCTTCCAAGATTATTTCGATGCCAAAATCTCAAGTTTCTATGACAAATAGAGAAAACTGTTAAAAGCTCCATCATAGAGAGAGTTGACCAATTTCAGACCATCAAAGATGCTCGGTGTACACGTTTTATTGTTTTTCTATGTCAAATTTTATGAGTATAATCTTCCAAGATTATTTCGATGCCAAAACAACAACTTTCTATGACAAATGGAGAAAACTGTTAAAAGCTCCTCCATAGAGAGAGTTTACCAATTTCGGACCATCAAAGATGCTCGGTGTACACGTTTTATTGTTTTTCTATGTCAAATTTTATGAGTATAATCTTCCAAGATTATTTCGATGCCAAAACAACAACTTTCTATAACAAATGGAGAAAACTGTTAAAAGCTCCTCCATAGAGAGAGTTTACCAATTTCGAACCATCAAAGATGCTCGGTGTACACGTTTTATTGTTTTTCTATGTCAAATTTTATTAGTATAAGCTTCCAAGATTATTTCGATGCCAAAACAAGAACTTTCTTTGATAAATGGACAAAACCTTCAAAAGCTCCTCCATAGAGAGAGTTGAGCAACTTCGGAACATCAATGTTGCTCGGTGTACACTTTTTATTGTTCTTCTATGTCAAATTTCATGAGTACAAGCTTCCAAGATTATTTCGATGCCAAAATCCCAAGTTTCTATGACAAAAGGAGAAAACTATTAAAAGCTCCTTCATAGAGAGAGTTGACCAATTTCGGACCATCAAAGATGCTCGGTGTACACGTTTTATTGTTTTTCTATGTCAAATTTTATGAGTATAAGCTTCCAAGATTATTTCGATGCCAAAACAACAACTTTCTATGACAAATGGAGAAAACTGTTAAAAGCTCCTCCATAGAGAGAGTTTACCAATTTCGGACCATCAAAGATGCTCGGTGTACACGTTTTATTGTTTTTCTATGTCAAATTTTATGAGTATAACTTCCAAGATTATTTCGATGGCAAAAGACCAACTTTCTATGAAAAATGGACAATACCTTGAAAAGCTCCTCCATAGAGAGAGTTGAGCAACTTCGGAACAACAAAGTTGCTCGGTGTACACTTTTTAATGTTCTTCTATGTCAAATTTTATGAGTATAAGCTTCCAGGATTATTTAAATGCCAAAACACCAACTTTCTATGATAAATGGACAAAACCTTCAAAAGCTCCTCCATAGAGAGAGTTGAGCAACTTCGGAACATCAATGTTGCTCGGTGTACACTTTTTATTGTTCTTCTATGTCAAATTTCATGAGTATAAGCTTCCAAGATTATTTCGATGCCAAAATCCCAAGTTTCTATGACAAATGGAGAAAACTGTTAAAAGCTCCATCATAGAGAGAGTTGACCAATTTCGGACCATCAAAGATGCTCGATGTACACGTTTTATTGTTTTTCTATGTCAAATTTTATGAGTATAATCTTCCAAGATTATTTCGATGCCAAAATAACAACTTTCTATGACAAATGGAGAAAACTGTTAAAAGCTCCTCCATAGAAAGAGTTTACCAATTTCGGACCATCAAAGATGCTCGGTGTACACGTTTTATTGTTTTTCGATGTCAAATTTTATGAGTATAAGCTTCTAAGATTATTTCGATGCCAAAACAAAAACTTTCTTTGATAAATGGACAAAACCTTCAAAAGCTCCTCCATAGAGAGAGTTGAGCAACTTCGGAACATCAATGTTGCTCGGTGTACACTTTTTATTGTTCTTCTATGTCAAATTTCATGAGTATAAGCTTCCAAGATTATTTCGATGCCAAAATCCCAAGTTTCTATGACAAATGGAGAAAACTGTTAAAAGCTCCTGCATAGAGAGAGTTGACCAATTTCGGACCATCAAAGATGCTCGGTGTACACGTTTTATTGTTTTTCTATGTCAAATTTTATGAGTATAAGCTTCCAAGATTATATCGATGCCAAAACAACAACTTTCTATGACAAATGGAGAAAACTGTTAAAAGCTCCTCCATAGAGAGAGTTTACCAAATTCGGACCATCAAAGATGCTCGGTGTACAAGTTTTATTGTTTTTCTATGTCAAATTTTATGAGTATAAGCTTCCAAGATTATTTCGATTCCAAAACAACAACTTTCTATCATAAATGGACAAAACCTTCAAAAGCTCCTCCATAGAGAGAGCTGAGCAACTTCTGAACATCAAAGTTGCTCGGTTGACACTTTTTATTGTTCTTCTATGTCAAATTTTATGAGTATAAGCTTCCTAGATTATTTCGATGCCAAAATCCCAAGTTTCTATGACAAATGGAGAAAACAGTTAAAAGCACCTTCATAGAGAGAGTTGACCCATTTCGGACCATCAAAGATGCTCGGTGTACACGTTTTATTGTTCTTCTGTGTCAAATTTTATAACTATAAGTTTCCAAGATTATTTCGATGCCAAAACAGCAACTTTCTATGACAAATCGACAAACCCGTTAAAAGCTCCTCCATAGAGAGAGTTGAGCAACTTCGGACAATCACAGTTGCTCGGTGTACAATTTTTATTGTTCTTCTATGTTAAATTTTACGAAAATGAGCTTCCAAGATTATTTCGATGCAAAAACACCAACTTTCAATGACAAATGGACAAAACCGTTAAAAGCTCCTCCATAGAGAGAGTTGAGCAACGTCGGACCATCAAAGTTGCTCGGTGTACACCTTTTAATGTTCTTCTATGCCAAATTTTACAAGTATAAGCTTTGTGGATTATTTCGATGAAAAAAGACCAACTTTCTATAACAAATGGACAAAACCGTTAAAAGCTCCTCCATAGAGAGAGTTGAGCAACTTCGGAATATCCAAGTTGCTCAGTGTACACTTTTTAATGTTCTTCTATGTCAAATTTTATGAGTATAAGCTTCCAAGATTATTTCGATGGCAAAATCCCAAGTTTTTATGACAAATGGAGAAAACTGTTAAAAAGCTCCTCCATAGAGAGAGTTGACCAACTTCGGACTATCAAAGTTGCTCGGTGTACACTTTTTAATGTTCATCTATGTCAAATTTTATGAGTATAAGCTTGCAAGATTATTTCGATGGCAAAAGACCAACTTTCTATGACAAATGGACAATACCTTGAAAAGCTCCTCCATAGAGAGTTGAGCAACTTCGGAACAACAAAGTTGCTCGGTGTACACTTTTTTATGTTCTTCTATGTCAAATTTTATGAGTATAAGCTTCCAAGATTATTTCGATGGCAAAAGACTAACTTTCTATGACAAATGAAAAAACATTCAAAAGCTCCTCCATAGAGAGAGTTGAGCAACTTCAGAACATCAATGTTGCTCGGTGTACACTTTTTATTGTTCTTCTATGTCAAATTTGATGAGTATAAGCTTTCAAGATTATTTCGATGCCAAAATCCCAAGTTTCTATGACAAATGAAGAAAACTGTTAAAAGCTCCTTCATAGAGAGAGTTGACCAATTTCGGACCATCAAAGATTCTCGGTGTACACGTTTTATTGTTTTTCTATGTCAAATTTTATGAGTATAAGCTTCCAAGATTATTTCGATGCCAAAACAACAACCTTCTATGACAAATGGAGAAAACTGTTAAAAGCTCCTCCATAGAGAGAGTTTACCAATTTCTGACCATCAAAGATGCTCGGTGTACACGTTTTATTGTTTTTCTATGTCAACTTTTATGAGTATAAGCTTCCAAGATTATTTCGATGCCAAAACAACAAATTTCTATGATAAATGGACAAAACCTTCAAAAGCTCCTCCATAGAGAGAGCTGAGCAACTTCGGAACATCAAAGTTGTTCGGTTGACACTTTTTATTGTTCTTCTATATCAAATTTTATGTGTATAAGCTTCCAAGATTATTTCGATGCCAAAATCCCAAGTTTCCATGACAAATGGAGAAAACTGTTAAAACTCTTTCTTAGAGAGAGTTGACCAATTTCGGACCATCAAAGATGCTCGGTGTACACGTTTTATTGTTTTTCTATGTCAAATTTTATGAGTATAAGCTTCCAAGATTATTTCGATGCCAAAACAACAAATTTCTATGATAAATGGAAAAAACCTTCAAAAGCTCCTCCATGGAGAGAGCTGAGCAACTTCTGAACATCAAAGTTGCTCGGTTGACACTTTTTATTGTTCTTCTATGTCAAATTTTATGAGTATAAGATTCCTAGATTATTTCGATGCCAAAATCCCAAGTTTCTATGACAAATGGAGAAAACAGTTAAAAGCACCTTCATGGAGAGAGTTGACCCATTTCGGACCATCAAAGATGCTCGGTGTACACGTTTTATTGTTCTTCTATGTCAAATTTTATAACTATAAGTTTCCAAGATTTTTTCGATGCCAAAACAACAACTTTCTTTGATAAATGGACAAAACCTTCAAAAGCTCCTCCATAGAAAGAGTTGAGCAACTTCGGAACATCAATGTTGCTCGGTGTACACTTTTTATTGTTCTTCTATGTCAAATTTCACGAGTATAAGCTTCCAAGATTATTTCGATGCCAAAATCCCAAGTTTCTATGACAAATGGAGAAAACTATTAAAAGCTCCTTCATAGAGAGAGTTGACCAATTTCGGACCATCAAAGATGCTCGGTGTACAGGTTTTATTGTTTTTCTATGTCAAATTTTATGAGTATAAGCTTCCAAGATTATTTCGATGCCAAAACAACAACTTTCTATGACAAATGGAGAAAACTGTTAAAAGCTCCTCCATAGAGAGAGTTTACCAAATTCGGACCATCAAAGATGCTCGGTGTACACGTTTTATTGTTTTTCTATGTCAAATTTTATGAGTATAATCTTCCAAGATTATTTCGATGCCAAAACAACAACTTTCTATGACAAATGGAGAAAACTATTAAAAGCTCCTCCATAGAGAGAGTTTACCAATTTCGGACCATCAAAGATGCTCGGTGTACACGTTTTATTGTTTTTCTATGTCAAATTTTATGAGTATAATCTTCCAAGATTATTTCGATGCCAAAACAACAACTTTCTATGACAAATGGAGAAAACTGTTAAAAGCTCCTCCATAGAGAGAGTTTACCAATTTCGGACCATCAAAGATGCTCGGTGTACACGTTTTATTGTTTTTCTATGTCAAATTTTATGAGTATAAGCTTCCAAGATTATTTCGATTCCAAAACAACAACTTTCTATGATAAATGGACAAAACCTTCAAAAGCTCCTCCATAGAGAGAGCTGAGCAACTTCTGAACATCAAAGTTGCTCGGTTGACACTTTTTATTGTTCTTCTATGTCAAATTTTATGAGTATAAGCTTCCTAGATTATTTCGATGCCAAAATCCCAAGTTTCTATGACAAATGGAGAAAACAGTTAAAAGCACCATCATAGAGAGAGTTGACCCATTTCGGACAATCAAAGATGCTCGGTGTACACGTTTTATTGTTCTTCTGTGTCAAATTTTATGACTATAAGTTTCCAAGATTATTTCGATGCCAAAACAGCAACTTTCTATGACAAATCGACAAACCCGTTAAAAGCTCCTCCATTGAGAGAGTTGAGCAACTTCGGACAATCAAAGTTGCTCGGTGTACAATTTTTATTGTTCTTCTATGTTAAATTTTATGAAAATGAGCTTCCAAGATTATTTCGATGCAAAAACACCAACTTTCAATGACAAATGGACAAAACCGTTAAAAGCTCCTCCATAGAGAGAGTTGAGCAACGTCGGACCATCAAAGTTGCTCGGTGTACACCTTTTAATGTTCTTCTATGCCAAATTTTATAAGTATAAGCTTTGTGGATTATTTCGATGAGAAAAGACCAACTTTCTATAACAAATGGACAAAACCGTTAAAAGCTCCTCCATAGAGAGAGTTGAGCAACTTCGGAATATCAAAGTTGCTCAGTGTACACTTTTTAATGTTCTTTTATGTCAAATTTTATGAGTATAAGCTTCCAAGATTATTTCGATGGCAAAATCCCAAGTTTTTATGACAAATGGAGAAAACTGTTAAAAGCTCCTCCATAGAGAGAGTTGACCAACTTCGGACTATCAAAGTTGCTCGGTGTACACTTTTTAATGTTCATCTATGTCAAATTTTATGAGTATAAGCTTGCAAGATTATTTTGATGGCAAAAGACCAACTTTCTATGACAAATGGACAATACCTTGAAAAGCTCCTCCATAGAGAGAGTTGAGCAACTTCGGAACAACAAAGTTGCTCGGTGTACACTTTTTTATGTTCTTCTATGTCAAATTTTATGAGTATAAGCTTCCAAGATTATTTCGATGGCAAAAGACCAAATTTCTATGACAAATGAAAAAACATTCAAAAGCTCCTCCATAGAGAGAGTTGAGCAACTTCGGAACATCAATGTTGCTCGGTGTACACTTTTTATTGTTCTTCTATGTCAAATTTCATGAGTATAAGCTTTCAAGATTATTTCGATGCCAAAATCCCAAGTTTCTATGACAAATGGAGAAAACTGTTAAAAGCTCCTTCATAGAGAGAGTTGACCAATTTCGGACCATCAAAGATGCTCGGTGTACACGTTTTATTGTTTTTCTATGTCAAATTTTATGAGTATAAGCTTCCAAGATTATTTCGATGCCAAAACAACAACCTTCTATGATAAATGGAGAAAACTGTTAAAAGCTCCCCATAGAGAGAGTTTACCAATTTTTGACCATCAAAGATGCTCGGTGTACACGTTTTATTGTTTTTCTATGTCAACTTTTATGAGTATAAGCTTCCAAGATTATTTCGATGCCAAAAAAACAAATTTCTATGATAAATGGACAAAACCTTCAAAAGCTCCTCCATAGAGAGAGCTGAGCAACTTCGGAACATCAAAGTTGTTCGGTTGACACTTTTTATTGTTCTTCTATGTCAAATTTTATGAGTATAAGCTTCCTAGATTATTTCGATGCCAAAATCCCAAGTTTCTATGACAAATGGAGAAAACTGTTAAAAGCACCTTCATAGAGAGAGTTGACCCATTTCGGACCATCAAAGATGCTCGGTGTACACGTTTTATTGTTCTTCTATGTCAACTTTTATGAGTATAAGCTTCCAAGATTATTTCGATGCCAAAACAACAAATTTCTATGATAAATGGACAAAACCTTCAAAAGCTCCTCCATAGAGAGAGCTGAGCAACTTCGGAACATCAAAGTTGTTCGGTTGACACTTTTTATTGTTCTTCTATATCAAATTTTATGTGTATAAGCTTCCAAGATTATTTCCATGCCAAAATCCCAAGTTTCCATGACAAATGGAGAAAACTGTTAAAACTCTTTCTTAGAGAGAGTTGACCAATTTCGGACCATCAAAGATGCTCGGTGTACACGTTTTATTGTTTTTCTATGTCAAATTTTATGAGTATAAGCTTCCAAGATTATTTCGATGCCAAAACAACAAATTTCTATGATAAATGGAAAAAACCTTCAAAAGCTCCTCCATGGAGAGAGCTGAGCAACTTCTGAACATCAAAGTTGCTCGGTTGACACTTTTTATTGTTCTTCTATGTCAAATTTTATGAGTATAAGATTCCTAGATTATTTCGATGCCAAAATCCCAAGTTTCTATGACAAATGGAGAAAACAGTTAAAAGCACCTTCATAGAGAGAGTTGACCCATTTCGGACCATCAAAGATGCTCGGTGTACACGTTTTATTGTTCTTCTATGTCAAATTTTATAACTATAAGTTTCCAAGATTTTTTCGATGCCAAAACAACAACTTTCTTTGATAAATGGACAAAACCTTCAAAAGCTCCTCCATAGAAAGAGTTGAGCAACTTCGGAACATCAATGTTGCTCGGTGTACACTTTTTATTGTTCTTCTATGTCAAATTTCACGAGTATAAGCTTCCAAGATTATTTCGATGCCAAAATCCCAAGTTTCTATGACAAATGGAGAAAACAGTTAAAAGCTCCTCCATAGAGAGAGTTGACCAATTTCTGACCATCAAAGATGCTCGGTGTACACGTTTTATTGTTTTTCTATGTCAAATTTTATGAGTATAATCTTCCAAGATTATTTCGATGCCAAAACAACAACTTTCTATGACAAATGGAGAAAACTATTAAAAGCTCCTCCATAGAGAGAGTTTACCAATTTCGGACCATCAAAGATGCTCGGTGTACACGTTTTATTGTTTTTCTATGTCAAATTTTATGAGTATAATCTTCCAAGATTATTTCGATGCCAAAACAACAACTTTCTATGACAAATGGAGAAAACTGTTAAAAGCTCCTCCATAGAGAGAGTTTACCAATTTCGGACCATCAAAGATGCTCGGTGTACACGTTTTATTGTTTTTCTATGTCAAATTTTATGAGTATAAGCTTCCAAGATTATTTCGATTCCAAAACAACAACTTTCTATGATAAATGGACAAAACCTTCAAAAGCTCCTCCATAGAGAGAGCTGAGCAACTTCTGAACATCAAAGTTGCTCGGTTGACACTTTTTATTGTTCTTCTATGTCAAATTTTATGAGTATAAGCTTCCTAGATTATTTCGATGCCAAAATCCCAAGTTTCTATGACAAATGGAGAAAACAGTTAAAAGCACCTTCATAGAGAGAGTTGACCCATTTCGGACAATCAAAGATGCTCGGTGTACACGTTTTATTGTTCTTCTGTGTCAAATTTTATGACTATAAGTTTCCAAGATTATTTCGATGCCAAAACAGCAACTTTCTATGACAAATCGACAAACCCGTTAAAAGCTCCTCCATTGAGAGAGTTGAGCAACTTCGGACAATCAAAGTTGCTCGGTGTACAATTTTTATTGTTCTTCTATGTTAAATTTTACGAAAATGAGCTTCCAAGATTATTTCGATGCAAAAACACCAACTTTCAATGACAAATGGACAAAACCGTTAAAAGCTCCTCCATAGAGAGAGTTGAGCAACGTCGGACCATCAAAGTTGCTCGGTGTACACCTTTTAATGTTCTTCTATGCCAAATTTTATAAGTATAAGCTTTGTGGATTATTTCGATGAGAAAAGACCAACTTTCTATAACAAATGGACAAAACCGTTAAAAGCTCCTCCATAGAGAGAGTTGAGCAACTTCGGAATATCAAAGTTGCTCAGTGTACACTTTTTAATGTTCTTTTATGTCAAATTTTATGAGTATAAGCTTCCAAGATTATTTCGATGGCAAAATCCCAAGTTTTTATGACAAATGGAGAAAACTGTTAAAAGCTCCTCCATAGAGAGAGTTGACCAACTTCGGACTATCAAAGTTGCTCGGTGTACACTTTTTAATGTTCATCTATGTCAAATTTTATGAGTATAAGCTTGCAAGATTATTTTGATGGCAAAAGACCAACTTTCTATGACAAATGGACAATACCTTGAAAAGCTCCTCCATAGAGAGAGTTGAGCAACTTCGGAACAACAAAGTTGCTCGGTGTACACTTTTTTATGTTCTTCTATGTCAAATTTAATGAGTATAAGCTTCCAAGATTATTTCGATGGCAAAAGACCAAATTTCTATGACAAATGAAAAAACATTCAAAAGCCCCTCCATAGAGAGAGTTGAGCAACTTCGGAACATCAATGTTGCTCGGTGTACACTTTTTATTGTTCTTCTATGTCAAATTTCATGAGTATAAGCTTTCAAGATTATTTCGATGCCAAAATCCCAAGTTTCTATGACAAATGGAGAAAACTGTTAAAAGCTCCTTCATAGAGAGAGTTGACCAATTTCGGACCATCAAAGATGCTCGGTGTACACGTTTTATTGTTTTTCTATGTCAAATTTTATGAGTATAAGCTTCCAAGATTATTTCGATGCCAAAACAACAACCTTCTATGACAAATGGAGAAAACTGTTAAAAGCTCCCCATAGAGAGAGTTTACCAATTTTTGACCATCAAAGATGCTCGGTGTACACGTTTTATTGTTTTTCTATGTCAACTTTTATGAGTATAAGCTTCCAAGATTATTTCGATGCCAAAAAAAAAATTTCTATGATAAATGGACAAAACCTTCAAAAGCTCCTCCATAGAGAGAGCTGAGCAACTTCGGAACATCAAAGTTGTTCGGTTGACACTTTTTATTGTTCTTCTATGTCAAATTTTATGAGTATAAGCTTCCTAGATTATTTCGATGCCAAAATCCCAAGTTTCTATGACAAATGGAGAAAACTGTTAAAAGCACCTTCATAGAGAGAGTTGACCCATTTCGGACCATCAAAGATGCTCGGTGTACACGTTTTATTGTTCTTCTATGTCAAATTTTATGACTATAAGTTTCCAAGATTATTTCGATGCCAAAACAACAACTTTCTTTGATAAATGGACAAAACCCTAAAAGCTCCTCCATAGAGAGAGTTGAGCAACTTCGGAACATCAATGTTGCTCGGTGTACACTTTTTATTGTTCTTCTATGTCAAATTTCATGAGTATAAGCTTCCAAGATTATTTCGATGCCAAAATCCCAAATTTCTATGACAAATGGAGAAAACTATTAAAAGCTCCTTCATAGAGAGAGTTGACCAATTTCGGACCATCAAAGATGCTCGGTGTACACGTTTTATTGTTTTTCTATGTCAAATTTTATGAGTATAATCTTCCAAGATTATTTCGATGCCAAAACAACAACTTTCTATGACAAATGGAGAAAACTGTTAAAAGCTCCTCCATAGAGAGAGTTTACCAATTTCGGACCATCAAAGATGCTCGGTGTACACGTTTTATTGTTTTTCTATGTCAAATTTTATGAGTATAATCTTCCAAGATTATTTCGGTGCCAAAACAACAACTTTCTATGACAAATGGAGAAAACTGTTAAAAGCTCCTCCATAGAGAGAGTTTACCAATTTCGAACCATCAAAGATGCTCGGTGTACACGTTTTATTGTTTTTCTATGTCAAATTTTATGAGTATAAGCTTCCAAGATTATTTCGATGCCAAAACAACAACTTTCTTTGATAAATGGACAAAACCTTCAAAAGCTCCTCCATAGAGAGAGTTGAGCAACTTCGGAACATCAATGTTGCTCGGTGTACACTTTTTATTGTTCTTCTATGTCAAATTTCATGAGTATAAGCTTCCAAGATTTTTTCGATGCCAAAATCCCAAGTTTCTATCACAAATGGAGAAAACTATTAAAAGCTCCTTCATAGAGAGAGTTGACCAATTTCGGACCATCAAAGATGCTCGGTGTACACGTTTTATTGTTTTTCTATGTCAAATTTTATGAGTATAAGCTTCCAAGATTATTTCGATGCCAAAACAACAACTTTCTATGACAAATGGAGAAAACTGTTAAAAGCTCCTCCATAGAGAGAGTTTACCAATTTTGGACCATCAAAGATGCTCTGTGTACACGTTTTATTGTTTTTCTATGTCAAATTTTATGAGTATAAGCTTCCAAGATTATTTCGATGGCAAAAGACCAACTTTCTATGACAAATGGACAATACCTTGAAAAGCTCCTCCATAGAGAGAGTTGAGCAACTTCGGAACATCAATGTTGCTCGGTGTACACTTTTTATTGTTCTTCTATGTCAAATTTCGTGAGTATAAGCTTCCAAGATTATTTCGATGCCAAAATCCCAAGTTTCTATGACAAATGGAGAAAACTGTTAAAAGCTCCATCATAGAGAGAGTTGACCAATTTCGGACCATCAAAGATGCTCGATGTACACGTTTTATTGTTTTTCTATGTCAAATTTTATGAGTATAATCTTCCAAGATTATTTCGATGCCAAAAGACCAACTTTCTATGACAAATGGAGAAAACTGTTAAAAGCTCCTCCATAGAGAGAGTTGAACAACTTCGGAATATCAAAGTTGCTCAGTGTACACGTTTTACTGTTTTTCTATGTCAAATTTTATGAGTATAAGCTTCCAAGATTATTTCGATGCCAAAACAACAACTTTCTTTGATAAATGGACAAAACCTTCAAAAGCTCCTCCATAGAGAGAGCTGACCAACTTCGGACTATCAAAGTTGCTCGGTGTACACTTTTTATTGTTCATCTATGTCAAATTTCATGAGTATAAGCTTCCAAGATTATTTCGATGCCAAAATCCCAAGTTTCTATGACAAATGGAGAAAACTGTTAAAAGCTCCTTCATAGAGAGAGTTGACCAATTTCGGACCATCAAAAATGCTAGGTGTACACGTTTTATTGTTTTTCTATGTCAAATTTTATGAGTATAACGTTCCAAGGTTATTTCGATGCCAAAACAACAACCTTCTATGACAAATGGAGAAAATTGTTAAAAGCTCCTCAATAGAGAGAGTTTACCAATTTCGGACCATCAAAGATGCTCGGTGTACACGTTTTATTGTTTTTCTATGTCAAATTTTATGAGTATAAGCTTCCAAGATTATTTCGATGCCAAAACAACAACTTTCTATGATAAATGGACAAAACCTTCAAAAGCTCCTCCATAGAGAGAGCTGAGCAACTTCGAAACATCAAGGTTGCTCGGTTGACACTTTTTATCGTTCTTCTATGTCAAATTTTATGAGTATAAGCTTCCTAGATTATTTCGATGCCAAAATCCCAAGTTTCTATGACAAATGGAGAAAACAGTTAAAAGCACCTTCATAGAGAGAGTTGACCCATTTCGGACCATCAAAGATGCTCGGTGTCCACGTTTTATTGTTCTTCTATGTCAAATTTTATGAGTATAAGCTTACAAGATTATTTCGATGCTAAAACAACAACCTTCTATGACAAATGGAGAAAACTGTTAAAAGCTCATCCATAGAGAGAGTTTACCAATTTCGGACCATCAAAGATGCTCGGTGTACACGTTTTATTGTTTTTCTATGTCAAATTTTATGAGTATAAGCTTCCAAGATTAATTCGATGCCAAAACAACAACTTTCTATGATAAATGGACAAAACCATCAAAAGCTCCTCCATAGAGAGAGCTGAGCAACTTCGGAACATCAAAGTTGCTCGGTTGACACTTTTTATTGTTCTTCTATGTCAAATTTTATGAGTATAAGATTCCTAGATTATTTCGATGCCAAAATCCCAAGTTTCTATGACAAATGGAGAAAACAGTTAAAAGCACCTTCATAGAGAGAGTTGACCCATTTCGGACCATCAAAGATGCTCGGTGTACACGTTTTATTGTTCTTCTATGTCAAATTTTATGACTATAAGCTTCCAAGATTATTTCGATGCCAAAACAACAACTTTCTATGACAAATCGACAAACCCGTTAAAGGCTCCTCCATAGAGAGAGTTGAGCAACTTCGGACAATCAAAGTTGCTCGGTGTACAATTTTTATTGTTCTTCTACGTCAAATTTTACGAAAATGGGCTTCCAAGATTATTTCGATGCAAAAACACCAACTTTCTATGACAAACGGACAAAACCGTTAAAAGCTCCTCCATAGAGACAGTTGAGCAACGTCGGAATATCAAAGTTGCTCAGTGTACACTTTTTAATGTTCTTCTATGTCAAATTTTATGAGTATAAGCTTCCAAGATTATTTCGATGCCAAAATACCAAGTTTCTATGACAAATGGAGAAAACTGTTAAAAGCTCCTCCATAGAGAGAGTTGACTGACTTCGGACTATCAAAGTTGCTCGGTGTACACTTTTTAATGTTCATCTATGTCAAATTTTATGAGTATAAGCTTCCAAGATTATTTCGATGGCAAAAGACCAACTTTCTATGACAAATGGACAATACCCTGAAAAGCTCCTCCATAGAGAGAGTTGAGCAACTTCGGAACAACAAAGTTGCTTGGTGTACACTTTTTAATGTTCTTTTATGTCAAATTTTATGAGTATGAGCTTCAAAGATTATTTCGATGGCAAAAGACCAACTTTCTATGACAAATGGAAAAACATTCAAAAGCTCCTCCATAGAAAGAGTTGAGCAACTTCGGAACATCAATGTTGCTCGGGGTACACTTTTTATTGTTCTTCTATGTCAAATTTCATGAATATAAGCTTCCAATATTATTTCGATGCCAAAATCCCAAGTTTCTATGACAAATGGAGAAAACTGTTAAAAGCTCCTTCATAGAGAGAGTTGACCAATTTCGGACCATCAAAGATGCTCGGTGTACACGTTTTATTGTTTTTCTATGTCAAATTTTATGAGTATAATCTTCCAATATTATTTCGATGACAAAACAACAACTTTCTATGACAAATGGAGAAAACTGTTAAAAGCTCCTCCATAGAGAGAGTTTACCAATTTCGGACCATCAAAGATGCTCGGTGTACACGTTTTATTGTTTTTCTATGTCAAATTTTATGAGTATAAGCTTCCAAGATTATTTCGATGCCAAAACAACAACTTTCTATGATAAATGGACAAAACCTTCAAAAGCTCCTCCATAGAGAGAGTTGAGCAACTTCGGAACATCAATGTTGCTCGGTGTACACTTTTTATTGTTCTTCTATGTCAAATTTCATGAGTATAAGCTTCCAAGATTATTTCGATTACAAAAACAACAACTTTCTATGATAAGTGGCCAAAACTTCAAAAGCTCCTCCATGGAGAGATTTGAGCAACTTCGGAACATCAATGTTGCTCGGTGTACACTTTTTATTGTTCTTCTATGTCAAATTTCATGAGTATAAGCTTCCAAGATTATTTCGATGCCAAAACAACAACTTTCTATGACAAATGGAGAAAACTGTTAGAAGCTCCTGCATAGAGAGAGTTGACCAATTTCGGACCATCAAAGATGCTCGGTGTACACGCTTTATTGTTTTTCTATGTCAAATTTTATGAGTATAAACTTCCAAGATTATTTCGATGCCAAAATCCCAAGTTTCTATGACACATGGAGAAAACTTTTAAAAGTTCCTCCATAGAGAGAGTTGACCAATTTCGGACCATCAAAGATGCTCGGTGTACACGTTTTATTGTTTTTCTATGTCAAATTTTATGAGTATAATCTTCCAAGATTATTTCGATGCCAAAACAACAACTTTCTATGACAAATGGAGAAAACAGTTAAAAGCTCCTCCATAGAGAGAGTTTACCAATTTCGGACCATCAAAGGTGCTCGATGTACACGTTTTATTGTTTTTCTATGTCAAATTTTATGAGTATAAGCTTCCAGGATTATTTTGATGCCAAAACAACAACTTTCTATGATAAATGGACAAAACCTTCAAAAGCTCCTCCATAGAGAGAGTTGAGCAACTTCGGAACATCAATGTTGCTCGGTGTACACTTTTTATTGTTCTTCTATGTCAAATTTCATGAGTATAAGCTTCCAAGATTATTTCGATGCTAAAATCCCAAGTTTCTATGACAAATGGAGAAAACTGTTAAAAGCTCCTTCATAGAGAGAGTTGACCAATTTCGGACCATCAAAGATGCTCGGTGTACACGTTTTATTGTTTTTCTATGTCAAATTTTATGAGTATAAGCTTCCAAGATTATTTCGATGCCAAAACAACAACTTTCTATGACAAATGGAGAAAACTGTTAAAAGCTCCTCCATAGAGAGAGTTTACCAATTTCGGACCATCAAAGATGCTCGGTGTACACGTTTTATTGTTTTTCTACGTCAAATTTTATGAGTATAAGCTTCCAAGATTATTTCGATGCCAAAACAACAACATTCTATGATAAATGGACAAAACCTTCAAAAGCTCCTCCATAGAAAGAGTTGAGCAACTTCGGAACATCAATGTTGCTCGGTGTACACTTTTTATTGTTCTTCTATGTCAAATTTAATGAGTTTAAGCTTCCAAGATTATTTCGATGCCAAAATCCCAAGTTTCTATGACAAATGGAGAAAACTGTTAAAAACTCCTTCATAGAGAGAGTTGACCAATTTCGGACCATCAAAGATGCTCGGTGTACACGTTTTATTGTTTTTCTATGTCAAATTTTATGAGTATAAGCTTCCAAGATTATTTCGATGCCAAAACAACAACCTTCTATGACTGATGACGTCAAAAAGGTGTCACTACCGAGAAGTCAATCAGTAGGTCAGACCTGCAACCTTGCACAGATACCGAGGATGAAGATCCCTCCAAGGAGCCGAGCAGCTGAGCAGAGAAGCCTTGGTTGACCAGCTGAGTAGCCTGCCAGCCAGCTTACCGACCAGGCAGGTAGGGCAGTCCAGGTTGATCAGCTAAGCAACCTAAGAGCTGAGCACAACAAACAAAGGTGAGCTAAAGGCCGGACCAGAGGGTGTCCTCTGGCGTTGGCGCTCCGATGCTCAAGTCAGTAGGTATCCAATCAGACAAGCTCCTCGGACTAGAGCTCTCAATTAACCAGTACTTAAATTGTGATTTTTTCCCCTTAATACCTGACTTGTTGAGCCTTATATAGGGCTGAGGACCACTGTTGAAGTGGGTCTTCCCATTATGGTTGTGGACCATATCCTGCTGTTTTTCACCTTGGTAGGTCCAGCTGGTGCACTCTTACCGAGGAGACTACCTGGTAGGCATGAAGAGTCTTTTAGTCCACATATGACGTGGCGGAGCACCATTGGTGGGGGTATTTTTGTAATATCAATGACAAATGGAGAAAACTGTTAAAAGCTCCTCCATAGAGAGAGTTTACCAATTTCGGACCATCAAAGATGCTCGGTGTACACGTTTTATTGTTTTTCTATGTCAAATTTTATGAGTATAAGCTTCCAAGATTATTTCGATGCCAAAACAACAACTATCTATGATAAATGGACAAAACCTTCAAAAGCTCCTCCATAGAGAGAGCTGAGCAACTTCGGAACATCAAAGTTGCTCGGTTGACACTTTTTATTGTTCTTCTATGTCAAATTTTATGAGTATAAGCTTCCTAGATTATTTTGATGCCAAAATTCCAAGTTTCTATGACAAATGGAGAAAACGGTTAAAAGCACCTTCATAGAGAGAGTTGACCCATTTCGGACCATCAAAGATGCTCAGTGTACACGTTTTATTGTTCTTCTATGTCAAATTTTATGACTATAAGCTTCCAAGATTATTTCGATGCCAAAACAGCAACTTACTATGACAAATCGACAAACCCGTTAAAAGCTCCTCCATAGAGAGAGTTGAGCAACTTTGGACAATCAAAGTTGCTCGGTGTACAATTTTTATTGTTCTTCTATGTTAAATTTTACGAAAATGAGCTCCCAAGATTATTTCGATTCAAAAACACCAACTTTCTATGACAAATGGACAAAACCGTTAAAAGCTCCTCCATAGAGAGAGTTGAGCAACGTCGGACCATCAAAGTTGCTCGGTGTACACCTTTTAATGTTCTTCTATGTCAAATTTTACGAGTATAAGCTTTGTGGATTATTTCGATGAAAAAAGACCAACTTTCTATGACAAATAGACAAAACCGTTAAAAGCTCCTCCATAGAGAGAGTTGAACAACTTCGGAATATCAAAGTTGCTCAGTGTACACTTTTTAATGTTCTTCTATGTCAAATTTTATGAGTATAAGCTTCCAAGATTATTTCGATGCCAAAATCCCAAGTTTCTATGACAAATGGAGAAAACTGTTAAAAGCTCCTCCATAAAGAGAGCTGACCAACTTCAGACTATCAAAGTTGCTCGGTGTACACTTTTTAATGTTCATCTATGTCAAATTTCATGAGTATAAGCTTCCAAGATTATTTCGATGCCAAAATCCCAAGTTTCTATGACAAATGGAGAAAACTGTTAAAAGCTCCTTCATAGAGAGAGTTGACCAATTTCGGACCATCAAAAATGCTAGGTGTACACGTTTTATTGTTTTTCTATGTCAAATTTTATGAGTATAAGCTTCCAAGGTTATTTCGATGCCAAAACAACAACCTTCTATGACAAATGGAGAAAACTGTTAAAAGCTCCTCAATAGAGAGAGTTTACCAATTTCGGACCATCAAAGATGCTCGGTGTACACGTTTTATTGTTTTTCTATGTCAAATTTTATGAGTATAAGCTTCCAAGATTAATTCGATGCCAAAACAACAACTTTCTATGATAAATGGACAAAACCTTCAAAAGCTCCTCCATAGAGAGAGCTGAGCAACTTCGAAACATCAAAATTGCTCGGTTGACACTTTTTATCGTTCTTCTATGTCAAATTTTATGAGTATAAGCTTCCTAGATTATTTCGATGCCAAAATTCCAAGTTTCTATGACAAATGGAGAAAACAGTTAAAAGCACCTTCATAGAGAGAGTTGACCCATTTCGGACCATCAAAGATGCTCGGTGTCCACGTTTTATTGTTCTTCTATGTCAAATTTTATGAGTATAAGCTTACAAGATTATTTCGATGCTAAAACAACAACCTTCTATGACAAATGGAGAAAACTGTTAAAAGCTCATCCATAGAGAGA
Organism: Euonymus europaeus; assembly: GCA_963580455.1. NCBI lineage: Eukaryota > Viridiplantae > Streptophyta > Magnoliopsida > Celastrales > Celastraceae > Euonymus > Euonymus europaeus. The sequence goes on along the minus strand of OY756967.1, from coordinate 10,546,251 downwards.
GTTTACCAATTTCGGACCATCAAAGATGCTCGGTGTACACGTTTTATTGTTTTTCTATGTCAAATTTTATGAGTATAAGCTTCCAAGATTAATTCGATGCCAAAACAACAACTTTCTATGATAAATGGACAAAACCTTCAAAAGCTCCTCCATAGAGAGAGCTGAGCAACTTCGGAACATCAAAGTTGCTCGGTTGACACTTTTTATTGTTCTTCTATGTCAAATTTTATGAGTATAAGCTTCCTAGATTATTTCGATGCCAAAATCCCAAGTTTCTATGACAAATGGAGAAAACAGTTAAAAGCACCTTCATAGAGAGAGTTGACCCATTTCGGACCATCAAAGATGCTCGGTGTACACGTTTTATTGTTCTTCTATGTCAAATTTTATGACTATAAGCTTCCAAGATTATTTCGATGCCAAAACAACAACTTTCTATGACAAATCGACAAACCCGTTAAAGGCTCCTCCATAGAGAGAGTTGAGCAACTTCGGACAATCAAAGTTGCTCGGTGTACAATTTTTATTGTTCTTCTACGTCAAATTTTACGAAAATGGGCTTCCAAGATTATTTCGATGCAAAAACACCAACTTTCTATGACAAACGGACAAAACCGTTAAAAGCTCCTCCATAGAGACAGTTGAGCAACGTCGGAATATCAAAGTTGCTCAGTGTACACTTTTTAATGTTCTTCTATGTCAAATTTTATGAGTATAAGCTTCCAAGATTATTTCGTTGCCAAAATACCAAGTTTCTATGACAAATGGAGAAAACTGTTAAAAGCTCCTCCATAGAGAGAGTTGACTGACTTCGGACTATCAAAGTTGCTCGGTGTACACTTTTTAATGTTCATCTATGTCAAATTTTATGAGTATAAGCTTCCAAGATTATTTCGATGGCAAAAGACCAACTTTCTATGACAAATGGACAATACCCTGAAAAGCTCCTCCATAGAGAGAGTTGAGCAACTTCGGAACAACAAAGTTGCTTGGTGTACACTTTTTAATGTTCTTTTATGTCAAATTTTATGAGTATGAGCTTCAAAGATTATTTCGATGGCAAAAGACCAACTTTCTATGACAAATGGAAAAACATTCAAAAGCTCCTCCATAGAAAGAGTTGAGCAACTTCGGAACATCAATGTTGCTCGGGGTACACTTTTTATTGTTCTTCTATGTCAAATTTCATGAATATAAGCTTCCAATATTATTTCGATGCCAAAATCCCAAGTTTCTATGACAAATGGAGAAAACTGTTAAAAGCTCCTTCATAGAGAGAGTTGACCAATTTCGGACCATCAAAGATGCTCGGTGTACACGTTTTATTGTTTTTCTATGTCAAATTTTATGAGTATAATCTTCCAATATTATTTCGATGACAAAACAACAACTTTCTATGACAAATGGAGAAAACTGTTAAAAGCTCCTCCATAGAGAGAGTTTACCAATTTCGGACCATCAAAGATGCTCGGTGTACACGTTTTATTGTTTTTCTATGTCAAATTTTATGAGTATAAGCTTCCAAGATTATTTCGATGCCAAAACAACAACTTTCTATGATAAATGGACAAAACCTTCAAAAGCTCCTCCATAGAGAGAGTTGAGCAACTTCGGAACATCAATGTTGCTCGGTGTACACTTTTTATTGTTCTTCTATGTCAAATTTCATGAGTATAAGCTTCCAAGATTATTTCGATTACAAAAACAACAACTTTCTATGATAAGTGGCCAAAACTTCAAAAGCTCCTCCATGGAGAGATTTGAGCAACTTCGGAACATCAATGTTGCTCGGTGTACACTTTTTATTGTTCTTCTATGTCAAATTTCATGAGTATAAGCTTCCAAGATTATTTCGATGCCAAAACAACAACTTTCTATGACAAATGGAGAAAACTGTTAGAAGCTCCTGCATAGAGAGAGTTGACCAATTTCGGACCATCAAAGATGCTCGGTGTACACGTTTTATTGTTTTTCTATGTCAAATTTTATGAGTATAAGCTTCCAAGATTATTTCGATGCCAAAATCCCAAGTTTCTATGACACATGGAGAAAACTTTTAAAAGTTCCTCCATAGAGAGAGTTGACCAATTTCGGACCATCAAAGATGCTCGGTGTACACGTTTTATTGTTTTTCTATGTCAAATTTTATGAGTATAATCTTCCAAGATTATTTCGATGCCAAAACAACAACTTTCTATGACAAATGGAGAAAACAGTTAAAAGCTCCTCCATAGAGAGAGTTTACCAATTTCGGACCATCAAAGGTGCTCGATGTACACGTTTTATTGTTTTTCTATGTCAAATTTTATGAGTATAAGCTTCCAGGATTATTTTGATGCCAAAACAACAACTTTCTATGATAAATGGACAAAACCTTCAAAAGCTCCTCCATAGAGAGAGTTGAGCAACTTCGGAACATCAATGTTGCTCGGTGTACACTTTTTATTGTTCTTCTATGTCAAATTTCATGAGTATAAGCTTCCAAGATTATTTCGATGCTAAAATCCCAAGTTTCTATGACAAATGGAGAAAACTGTTAAAAGCTCCTTCATAGAGAGAGTTGACCAATTTCGGACCATCAAAGATGCTCGGTGTACACGTTTTATTGTTTTTCTATGTCAAATTTTATGAGTATAAGCTTCCAAGATTATTTCGATGCCAAAACAACAACTTTCTATGACAAATGGAGAAAACTGTTAAAAGCTCCTCCATAGAGAGAGTTTACCAATTTCGGACCATCAAAGATGCTCGGTGTACACGTTTTATTGTTTTTCTACGTCAAATTTTATGAGTATAAGCTTCCAAGATTATTTCGATGCCAAAACAACAACATTCTATGATAAATGGACAAAACCTTCAAAAGCTCCTCCATAGAGAGAGTTGAGCAACTTCGGAACATCAATGTTGCTCGGTGTACACTTTTTATTGTTCTTCTATGTCAAATTTAATGAGTTTAAGCTTCCAAGATTATTTCGATGCCAAAATCCCAAGTTTCTATGACAAATGGAGAAAACTGTTAAAAACTCCTTCATAGAGAGAGTTGACCAATTTCGGACCATCAAAGATGCTCGGTGTACACGTTTTATTGTTTTTCTATGTCAAATTTTATGAGTATAAGCTTCCAAGATTATTTCGATGCCAAAACAACAACCTTCTATGACTGATGACGTCAAAAAGGTGTCACTACCGAGAAGTCAATCAGTAGGTCAGACCTGCAACCTTGCACAGATACCGAGGATGAAGATCCCTCCAAGGAGCCGAGCAGCTGAGCAGAGAAGCCTTGGTTGACCAGCTGAGTAGCCTGCCAGCCAGCTTACCGACCAGGCAGGTAGGGCAGTCCAGGTTGATCAGCTAAGCAACCTAAGAGCTGAGCACAACAAACAAAGGTGAGCTAAAGGCCGGACCAGAGGGTGTCCTCTGGCGTTGGCGCTCCGATGCTCAAGTCAGTAGGTATCCAATCAGACAAGCTCCTCGGACTAGAGCTCTCAATTAACCAGTACTTAAATTGTGATTTTTTCCCCTTAATACCTGACTTGTTGAGCCTTATATAGGGCTGAGGACCACTGTTGAAGTGGGTCTTCCCATTATGGTTGTGGACCATATCCAGCTGTTTTTCACCTTGGTAGGTCCAGCTGGTGCACTCTTACCGAGGAGACTACCTGGTAGGCATGAAGAGTCTTTTAGTCCACATATGACGTGGCGGAGCACCATTGGTGGGGGTATTTTTGTAATATCAGTTGCCCCCCAACTCCCTTATCGAGGCGTCGTTCTGCGCAGATCGATGAGAGGAGTTATTATGCCATTCCATTAATGAGGAGATGACAGCTCAGACCCTTAGATCAATGGTCCATGTCTGCGCGGTTCATTGGCCATCTGTTGCTGGCCGTTGATCTGAGATTGGTCTTTTGCTATAAAAAGGACTTGGGAACGAGTCATTCCACACTTCCTCTGAAAGTTGAGAGCTTATACCGAGCAGTAGTTCATACCGAGCAAGATCAAGAGTCAATCCCTACCGAGCAATCTTCTAGGTAAGCCATGTCTTCTTCTAGTTCTAGTACGTCTATTTCTGGCCTTTCAACATCCACCTCTGGTAGTGACCGAGCAACTACCTCTACTGATGAGGTAGTTATCACCCAAACCAATCCTCCCTTGAGGACACGTCATTTTGTAGAGTCCTCCTCGGTGGAGTACCCAGTAGAGTATGCTCCCCATGACCTACCTCCTCCTAATGAGAGGGGCGGAGGTACCGACGACAGCATTAATGAACCGACCTACCTCTCCTGTGACCTATCCAATAGTTACATTGACGAGGTGGTGGCCAAGTGTGGTCTGCCCTTCCAATACCGACGTGTGGGTGAGGGTGAGTCTCCATTTCGTCCTGGGAGAGGAGAGTTTGCTATCTCACTTCGGTCACTCCAAGCAGGTGCTAGGATTCCTTTCCCTCCAGCCATAACCAGCCTTCTTCGTCGGTTCAATCTCTCTCCAGGTATTCTGGCACCCAATTCCTGGCACTTTCTGGCCAACATTGTTTGTCTCTCTCACAGATACCATCTCGGTATCTCCTCCTCGGTCATTCAACATCTATCTATTCTGTGTCATCTACCGAACTCCCCTGGTCTTTTCTACTTAAAACTCAAGCCAGGACTTAAAATCCCACTGTACAACCAGTCCATCAAGAGATGGAAGAATTCCTACATCTTTGTCCGAGTTCCTCTTCCTGAAGGGGAGGAACTCCCTTTCCGTACCACCTGGTCGGTACCTCTTACCGATCAGTTTAACCGTCCTCCCCAGTTGAAGGGTGAGGAGTTAAAGTTATACGAAGCCTGGAAGGAACTCCTCGTTGTTGGGGCCGAGACCGACATGAAGTTCAATCCACAGGACTTCTCGGTTTCTAATTTCTGTTACGGATCTCGGCAAGGTTTGCTTGCTTTTATTTCTTCGATATTTTAGGTTACCATCACTGATCGGTAGATATTTTGACTTGTTGTGATGCCTTGCAGATATGGCCGACTTGTCAGAGTACATGGCGATGAACGCTGCCCCAGCTCCTCGGCAACCAAAGAGGAAGAAGACCAGCAAGAGTAAGGACCCTAAGAGTCCACGTGTGGGGGCCACAGGGGAGACTGCGGCATCTGAGATTGCCCTCAATGGAGCTACCACCTCGGTTACTACGGTAACTCGAATTACTCCTCCCCCTCGGCAAGGGACTCCTCGGTCAATTCCTTATCAGATCCCTCGGCAGGTGAATGATCCTCCTTTGGGACCCATTGCCGAGGAGGATTCTGCTCGGCATGCTCCAGAATGGGATGTCAGCAAGACTGACAGGGTAGTCAACCCAAGAGTGGCTACCGAGATGCTGAAGCACTTGCCAACCCCTGTAGACTATGACAGGGTGTCTGATCTGACTGCTATGGAACATCTGACCCAGATGAACTCCCTCTTCATGCAGGTATGAGCTCCTTCTCCCCAGCTCGGTAACTTTTTTTTTTTTTTTTTAATGAATTTTCTCTAAGTCATTTCCCCTTTTCAGACTGCTGTCCACCTCTCTGCCCTTCCCTCAGGCATTGCTCGGTTTGCCTATGAGGAAACCGTTCAAAGGGACAGGGCCGATGCTGCCGTGGAGCGTGCCACCAAGGCCAAGAATGAGCTCAGTTTGATGAAGGCCGAGGTGGAGGAGATGCAGCAGGCTCACTCTGCTCAAATGGAAAAGGCTGCTCGGCAACGAAAGGAGATGAAGGAGAGGGTGTTCTCCTTGGAGCGCAAATTGAAGAACGCTGAGGAGACCTACCAACGTCTCCTTGGTGATGCCGAGCAATCTTCAATCCAGAAGTTCAAAGATTCTGAGGACTTCAAGGCTGCTCTTAGGGAGGAAGGCTTCTATGGCTTCCGAGGAGGTGTCAAGGAGTCCAGGAAGCTGCTCGTCAAGGCTGGTCTGGACTCTTCCATCCTTACTCCTTTGTGCCCTTCTCTTATGGGAAGGGATCACCTTGAGGAGTCCAAGGAGGAGATCATAGAGGCCTTCAGGAAGGCTGAGCAGAGGAGGAAGAGAGGGCTTGGTGAGATGGACTTCTCTGAGGAGGAGATCTCTGATGAGGAGGTTGAAGTAGTGGAAGAGGAGAACTTGGGGGCTGACCAGGAAACACTGAACCAAGTTCCTCAACCAGTTGCTGAGACAACCGAGGAGACAGCTCCAGCACTTCCAGCCAATGTGCCTACTGCCGAGGAGTCGGGCTCTCTAGTTCTTGCCTTAGATTCTTAGGGCTTCTTTTGTATGGGCATTAGCCTCTTTTGCTCTTAACTTGTAATGAACCTGTTCCAATTTTAATGAAATCAGAATTCATAACTGCTCGGTAATTCATACTATGTACTTGTGTATATATATTTTTTATATTTGATTGTCATTATGCTTTTGTGGTCGGTAAGCCGACCAGCCTTCTTGCATTTTTTGGACTTTTAAGTCTCAATTTTTCCTAAGTATTTCAACGTTGAAGATACTTCCCTGGTCGGTAGGCCTCCCAGGGTCTTTGTCTCTTCTTGCTTTCTTCATCAAAATCTCCATGTTTTGATTGTCTGGTCGGTATGCCTCCCATGACTTTAGAATCTTTTTATTCCTTTTAGGAATATTGGAAATGCCATCCTCGTCGGTAGGCCGACTGTGGCGTTGATCTTTGAAGATCTTTCTTCCTTTTAGGAAGGTCTGGAAGGCCATCCTCGTCGGTAGACCGACTGTGGCGTTTGGACCCTGCTTATTAGGGTGGAGTCTTCATTGTTGTGTAGACCGACCATGTTGATGGTGTCTTCATTTCCTCTTTGGGAGTTATCCTGGTCGGTAAGCCGACCAGGTTTGTTTTTGCCTGGTCATCTTGTGATGTTGGTCGGTGTGCATAGATACTTAGACAATTTTTTGGCTAAGTTTGCATGTTGTTCAGGTCAAAGCCTTCTCCTGCATTGTGATGCATTATTTTGGGAAAGAGACCTGAACTTTTATTCATTCCTGCATGTTCAAAGATGAAAAGCAGATACATAGAAATAAAAACACCATGTGTTACAATAAGGCATTACACATAGTATCTCCGAAGATTTTCGACATTCCAGGGTCTCATCTCCCCAGGCTTCCTTGGATCTTCGATTTTGTATGTGCCTTCTTTTAGGATTTTCACAACTAGGTAGGGTCCTTCCCAATTTTCACCTAGCTTACCTGGATGTTTACCTGTAGCAATTACCTTTCTCAGTACAAGGTCTCCAACAGAGAAACTTCTCCTTTTTACTCGCCTGTTGTGGTACTGAGCTGTCTTCTGTTTATAGGCAGCAGTCCGGATCCTTGCATACTCCCTGGTTTCTTCTAGGAGATCCAGGTTGTTCAGCAACAGCTCATCATTCATTGATTCTTCGAAGTTGGTAACCCTCAGTGATGGGGCTCCAATTTCGATCGGGATGACTGCCTCGGTCCCGAAGGAGAGAGAGAATGGAGTTTCATCTGTTGATGTCCGAGGAGTAGTGCGGTATGACCAGAGCACACTAGGTAGTTCTTCAACCCATCTCCCCTTTGCTCCATCCAGCCTTGTCTTCAGTCCTTCAAGGATAGTCCGGTTTGTCACTTCTGCTTGCCCATTAGCCTGGGGATGTGCCACGGAGGTAATCCTTAGGTCAATGCTAAGGTCTTCGCAAAATTTGTGCATCTTTCTGCTCACAAATTGTCTTCCATTGTCCACCACGAGGGCTTGTGGCAAGCCATACCTGCAGACGATGGTTCTCCATATGAAGTCCATCACTTTCTGTTCCGAGATGGCTGCCAATGGCTCCACCTCTATCCATTTAGTGAAGTAATCAACGGCAACAATAAGGTTCCTCCTCTGCCCCAATGTCTGGACGAATGGTCCAAGGAGATCCATGCCCCATTGAGCAAATGGACATGGATTTTGCATAGGGATGATGTCTGAGGAGGGTACTCTCGGCACGTTTGAGTGCCTTTGGCACTTATCGCACTTCTGTACGAGCTTCTTAGCATCTTCCATCATGGTAGGCCAATAGTACCCGCACCTCAGCACCTTGTGACTTAAGGTCCTGGATCCTATATGGCTTCCACATATCCCCTCATGCACTTCTCGGAGCGCATAGTCCGCATCTCTGGGTGCTAGACATTTCAGATATGGAAGAGTGAAGGATCTTCGATATAACTCTCCCTGGATCAGGGTATACCTAGCTGCTCTTTTTCGGAGGCTTTTTGCTTGGTTGCGATCTTTAGGCAAGCTTCCGTCCTCCAAGTATTTCTTGATCGGATCCTTCCAACTTGACTCATGACCGACATCAATGTCCGCCATCAAAGTTTGTACTTCAATGCTCTTCTGCGGGAGTATCTCCACTTGAACTGAAGTAGGTACCTGTACTGAGGAGGCAGACGCCAATCGTGCCAACACGTCGGCCCTTGAGTTCTCCCCTCTAGGTATCTGCCTTACCTCTACCTTTGGTATCCTCTCCATTAATTCCTGTACTTTTGCCAAGTACTTAATCATACTTGGTCCTCTTGCTTCGTATTCTCCTTTGATTTGCTCCGTGACCAGTTGTGAGTCACTATGAACAATCAAATTTTTAACTTCCAGCTGCTCAGCAAGGCGTAGTCCAGCCAGCACAGCCTCATATTCTGCCTCGTTGTTCGAGGCTTTAAAATTGAATCTCAAGGAATGTGCTATGGTCATGCCCCCCGGGCCAAGCAGGAGAATGCCGGCACCACTGCCTTCTTGGTTGGATGATCCATCTACAAACAATTGCCATTGTTGAGATGCAGTGGAGGCAATGTCCTGGTTGGGCTCTCTATAGCATTCGATTATAAAATCAGCTAAAGTCTGGGCTTTCATAGCCTTTCTTGGCTGGTACTGAATGTCAAACTCTCCCAATTCAATAGCCCACTTCACTAATCTCCCTGAAGTGTCTGGCTTTTGGAGGACTTGTTTGAGTGGCTGGTCAGTCAGGACAATTATCGAGTGTGCTTGGAAGTAGGGTCTCAGCTTCCTTGCTGCCACTATCAGTGACAGAGCAAGCTTCTCAGCATGGGAGTACCTCGTCTCTGCACTAACCATCATCCTGCTGATGTAATACACTGGTCTTTGCACCTTGTCTTGCTCACTTACTAGCACTGCGCTTACCGCGTGTTGTGATACTGCTAGGTAGAGGTACAAGACTTCACCTTCTCTTGGACAAGTCAGTAGAGGAGGTTGGCCTAGATAATCTTTAAGATTTTGAAAGGCAATTTGACACTCAGGTGTCCAGACAAATTCCTTGGCCTTTTTTAATGCCTGGAAAAATGGTCTACATTTGTCGCCGGACCGAGCAAGGAACCTTCCTAGTGATGCTGCTCGGCCGGTCAGCCTTTGAACTTCCTTTGCATTTGTGGGCGGCTCCATCTGCAGGATTGCTTCCACCTTTTCAGGATTCATCTCAATACCCCTGCTGGTTACTAAGAAGCCGAGAAACTTCCCGGACGCCACCCCGAAGGCACACTTGTCCGGGTTGAGCTTCATTCCAAACCGATCAAGTGTATGAAAGACCTTGCGCAGGTCAGCAGGGTGGTCCTCAGCTTTCTTGCTCTTTACTACCATATCATCCACATAGGCCTCCAAGGACTTTCCTATTTGATCTCTGAAGATATGGTTCACCAACCTCTGGTAGGTGGCTCCAGCATTTTTCAGTCCGAATGGCATCACCTTATAGCAATATGTCCCCTCAGGAGTGATGAATGAGGTGCCTTCTTGGTCTTCGGGATGCATTCTTATCTGATGGTACCCCGAATAAGCGTCCAAGAAGCTGAGGAGCTGATGTCCTGAGGTGGCATCTACCAGCTGATCAATCTTTGGTAGTGGATAACTATCCTTAGGACATGATTTATTCAAGTCGGTGAAATCAACACACATCCTCCATTTTCCATTGGCTTTCCTCACCATGACAACATTGGCTAGCCATTCAGGGTATTGGACTTCTCTGATGAAATCTGCATCCATTAGCTTCCTTACCTCTTCCTTGATCGCTTCTTGGCGATCGGGAGCAAAGTTTCTTCTTTTTTGCTTGACTGGTCGGGCACCAGGTATGATGCTCAGTCGATGTGTTATCACCTCTGCACTTATGCCGGGCATCTCATCAGCACTCCAGGCAAAAGTATCTACACTTGCTAAGAGTAGTTCAGTGATCTCCTTGGCCATTGTTTCCCCAAGTTGAGATCCAATATGGAAGTTTCTTCCTGAGCCAGCCATAACCTCAACTTTCTTGAGTTGCTCTACTGGAGTGGGCTTAAACACCTGCTCCTCTGCTCTCATATCTAGGCTGCCCACTGAGATCTTCTCTTTCTTCCTCTCCTTGAGTTCGGTGAAGTACGTGCTCCGGGAAGCCTTTTGATTTCCCTTCACTTCACCTACTCCCCTCGAGGTGGGGAATTTCATCTTCAAGCAATAGGTTGAGACAACAGCTCTCACCTTGTGAAGTAGTGGTCTTCCTATGATGGCATTGTGGGAAGCCTTCACATCAACTACCAACATGTCCACCATGTGCATCACCGTCCTGGGATGCGTTCCCAATGTGACTGGGACGGTTATCATTCCTTTTGGTATGACTGACTCTCCTGTGAACCCATACAAGGGTACTGAGGTCGGCTTTAGCCTATCCTCCGAGAGCTTCATAGCTTTAAAAGTGTGGTAGAATAGGATGTCTGCTGCACTCCCGTTATCTACCAAGATCTTCAGGACGTTAAAGTTGGCGATCACCGCATCGATTACCAAGGCGTCATCGTGAGGGACTCGAACACCTTCCTCATCTTTCTCTGAGAATGTGATGACATCCTCATCCCTCTTGACTCTTTTTCCCTTGGCTGGCTGTTCGATGAGGCGAGCATATGCTCTCCCAGCTGATGTACTTTCTCCACCTGCTGCCAACCCTCCAATAATGACACCACAGAAATCAATTGTTCCTGCCGTGCCTCTCTGATGTGGAGGAGAATCTTCCTTCCTCCGTGGCCTTCTATGGTCATCATCTTTTCTGTCATCTCCCCTTCGTTTTCCTTCTCGATTTGCAGTGTACCTCTTGAGGTGTCCTCTTCTTATCAACTCCTCAATCTCATCTTTCAGCTGAATGCAATCATCGGTATCATGCCCTTGGTCCTTATGGAACCTACAATATTTGTTTGAGAACTTCCTCCTCTCTGCAAAGGTGGCACTCATCTTCTTTGGCCATTTGACCAAATTCTGGGCCACTATTTCGTTCAACACTGTCTTCGGGGGAGCATTCAGTGGAGTGTAAATATCAAAGCGACTAGGTGGCGGGCCAGGTGGAAACTTCCTGGACGGCTGGTCTATTCTCCTGTTATCTTCTCTTCCCGTCCTCTTGTCGCCGCTTGGTCGGCTACCTCCCACCCCTCCTGAGCGGCCCTTCTCACTAGAGCCTCTCATTCTATCAGGAGAGGTTCGTATCGCAAAACGAGAGGACTTGAGAGAATCCGTTGCCTTGATGTATTTCTCAGTCCTTGCCAGGAGTTCATCCATGGACTGAGGAGCATCGGTGCATAATGAGTTGCAGAACTGCTCATGACGCACTGTCCTAATCAGAGCAGCATTTGCTACAGCAATTTGCACATCAGGGATCTCCAGGCACATCTGGTTGAATCTTCCTATGAAGTCACGGAATGGTTCTCCCTTCTCGTGTTCAATCACCATCAAGTCCTGATTGGTGGTCTTGGGCTTCCTGGCACTTGCAAATCGGAGACTGAACTTCCTGGATAGGTCCTGGAAGCTATAAATGCTGTGCCTAGGAAGGTTGATGAACCAAGTCCGAGCAGGTCCAATAAGTGTAGAGGAGAAGGCCTTGCACAACACTGCATCTGATGCTCCGCGGCACTCCATCATGGACTTGTATCCCATGACATGGTCATAAGGGTCCCTTTTTCCATCATACTGCTCCAGGTTGGGGAGCCTGAAGTCACGAGGTATATCTGTCTCAAGGATATCCCTAGACAGGGGAGTCATGGAGCTGTCCCACATTTCATCAATGATGCTGCGTCCCTGCAGGGCTGCTAGCTTGCGGTCCACCTCTTGAAGGTGCTTATTGACATCATCATTGACCTGGGAGTGATGGGTGTTCCTATTGGTATTGGAGTTTCCTTCTCGGTTCTCGTCCCTCCTCTTGTTCCTTGCATCTAGAGAACCCGAGTTTTCATCATCCTCGTTCCTTTCAGCGGTCCAAGGTGGGCCCTGCTGGTTAGCCATCATCATCTCAGTGAGGAGCTGCACTTGTTGGCAGAGTTGATTAAACCGTGCAGCATTGATGGGAGGACCAGCTGTCTCCTGTGGTGGTGCTTGGACGTTTCCTCCTTCTCGGACTTGAGGCGCATCCAAGGGCACCTCATGCCTTGGAAGACTCTCATAATCTTGGTGTTGCTGCCCGGCCTCATCTACCAGATGATGGGCATGAGATGTCTCAGGATCGTTGGTTCTTCGAGGTCTAACCATTGTAAGGGAACTTAGTCGTTTCCCACAGACGGCGCCAAACTGATGACGTCAAAAAGGTGTCACTACCGAGAAGTCAATCAGTAGGTCAGACCTGCAACCTTGCACAGATACCGAGGATGAAGATCCCTCCAAGGAGCCGAGCAGCTGAGCAGAGAAGCCTTGGTTGACCAGCTGAGTAGCCTGCCAGCCAGCTTACCGACCAGGCAGGTAGGGCAGTCCAGGTTGATCAGCTAAGCAACCTAAGAGCTGAGCACAACAAACAAAGGTGAGCTAAAGGCCGGACCAGAGGGTGTCCTCTGGCGTTGGCGCTCCGATGCTCAAGTCAGTAGGTATCCAATCAGACAAGCTCCTCGGACTAGAGCTCTCAATTAACCAGTACTTAAATTGTGATTTTTTCCCCTTAATACCTGACTTGTTGAGCCTTATATAGGGCTGAGGACCACTGTTGAAGTGGGTCTTCCCATTATGGTTGTGGACCATATCCAGCTGTTTTTCACCTTGGTAGGTCCAGCTGGTGCACTCTTACCGAGGAGACTACCTGGTAGGCATGAAGAGTCTTTTAGTCCACATATGACGTGGCGGAGCACCATTGGTGGGGGTATTTTTGTAATATCAATGACAAATGGAGAAAACTGTTAAAAGCTCCTCCATAGAGAGAGTTTACCAATTTCGGACCATCAAAGATGCTCGGTGTACACGTTTTATTGTTTTTCTATGTCAAATTTTATGAGTATAAGCTTCCAAGATTATTTCGATGCCAAAACAACAACTATCTATGATAAATGGACAAAACCTTCAAAAGCTCCTCCATAGAGAGAGCTGAGCAACTTCGGAACATCAAAGTTGCTCGGTTGACACTTTTTATTGTTCTTCTATGTCAAATTTTATGAGTATAAGCTTCCTAGATTATTTTGATGCCAAAATTCCAAGTTTCTATGACAAATGGAGAAAACGGTTAAAAGCACCTTCATAGAGAGAGTTGACCCATTTCGGACCATCAAAGATGCTCAGTGTACACGTTTTATTGTTCTTCTATGTCAAATTTTATGACTATAAGCTTCCAAGATTATTTCGATGCCAAAACAGCAACTTACTATGACAAATCGACAAACCCGTTAAAAGCTCCTCCATAGAGAGAGTTGAGCAACTTTGGACAATCAAAGTTGCTCGGTGTACAATTTTTATTGTTCTTCTATGTTAAATTTTACGAAAATGAGCTCCCAAGATTATTTCGATTCAAAAACACCAACTTTCTATGACAAATGGACAAAACCGTTAAAAGCTCCTCCATAGAGAGAGTTGAGCAACGTCGGACCATCAAAGTTGCTCGGTGTACACCTTTTAATGTTCTTCTATGTCAAATTTTACGAGTATAAGCTTTGTGGATTATTTCGATGAAAAAAGACCAACTTTCTATGACAAATAGACAAAACCGTTAAAAGCTCCTCCATAGAGAGAGTTGAACAACTTCGGAATATCAAAGTTGCTCAGTGTACACTTTTTAATGTTCTTCTATGTCAAATTTTATGAGTATAAGCTTCCAAGATTATTTCGATGCCAAAATCCCAAGTTTCTATGACAAATGGAGAAAACTGTTAAAAGCTCCTCCATAAAGAGAGCTGACCAACTTCGGACTATCAAAGTTGCTCGGTGTACACTTTTTAATGTTCATCTATGTCAAATTTTATGAGTATAAGCTTCCAAGATTATTTCGATGGCAAAAGACCAACTTTCTATGACAAATGGACAATACCTTGAAAAGCTCCTCCATAGAGAGAGTTGAGCAACTTCGGAACATCAATGTTGCTCGGTGTACACTTTTTATTGTTCTTCTATGTCAAATTTCATGAGTATAAGCTTCCAAGATTATTTCGATGCTAAAATCCCAAGTTTCTATGACAAATAGAGAAAACTGTTAAAAGCTCCTTCATAGAGAGAGTTGACCAATTTCGGACCATCAAAGATGCTCGGTGTACACGTTTTATTGTTTTTCTATGTCAAATTTTATGAGTATAAGCTTCCAAGATTATTTCGATGGCAAAAGACCAACTTTCTATGACAAATGGAAAAACATTCAAAAGCTCTTCCATAGAGAGAGTTGAGCAACTTCGGAACATCAATGTTGCTCGGTGTACACTTTTTATTGTTCTTCTATGTCAAATTTTATGAGTATAACTTCCAAGATTATTTCGATGCCAAAACAACAACTTTCTATGACAAATGGAGAAAACTGTTAAAAGCTCCTCCATAGAGAGAGTTTACCAATTTCGGACCATCAAAGATGCTCGGTGTACACGTTTTATTGTTTTTCTACGTCAAATTTTATGAGTATAAGCTTCCAAGATTATTTCGATGCCAAAACAACAACATTCTATGATAAATGGACAAAACCTTCAAAAGCTCCTCCATAGAGAGAGTTGAGCAACTTCGGAACACCAATGTTGCTCGGTGTACACTTTTTATTGTTCTTCTATGTCAAATTTAATGAGTATAAGCTTCCAAGATTATTTCGATGCCAAAATCCCAAGTTTCTATGACAAATGGAGAAAACTGTTAAAAACTCCTTCATAGAGAGAGTTGACCAATTTCGGACCATCAAAGATGCTCGGTGTACACGTTTTACTGTTTTTCTATGTCAAATTTTATGAGTATAAGCTTCCAAGATTATTTCGATGCCAAAACAACAACCTTCTATGACAAATGGAGAAAACTGTTAAAAGCTCCTCCATAGAGAGAGTTTACCAATTTCGGACCATCAAAGATGCTCGGTGTACACGTTTTATTGTTTTTCTATGTCAAATTTTATGAGTATAAGCTTCCAAGATTATTTCGATGCCAAAACAACAACCTTCTATGACAAATGGAGAAAACTGTTAAAAGCTCCTCCATAGAGAGAGTTTACCAATTTCGGACCATCAAAGATGCTCGGTGTACACGTTTTATTGTTTTTCTATGTCAAATTTTATGAGTATAAGCTTCCAAGATTATTTCGATGCCAAAACAACAACTATCTATGATAAATGGACAAAACCTTCAAAAGCTCCTCCATAGAGAGAGTTGAGCAACTTCGGAACACCAATGTTGCTCGGTGTACACTTTTTATTGTTCTTCTATGTCAAATTTAATGAGTATAAGCTTCCAATATTATTTCGATGCCAAAATCCCAAGTTTCTATGACAAATGGAGAAAACTGTTAAAAACTCCTTTATAGAGAGTGTTGACCAATTTCGGACCATCAAAGATGCTCGGTGTACACGTTTTATTGTTTTTCTATGTCAAATTTTATGAGTATAAGCTTCCAAGATTATTTCGATGCCAAAACAACAACCTTCTATGACAAATGGAGAAAACTGTTAAAAGCTCCTCCATAGAGAGAGTTTACCAATTTCGGACCATCAAAGATGCTCGGTGTACACGTTTTATTGTTTTTCTATGTCAAATTTTATGAGTATAAGCTTCCAAGATTATTTCGATGCCAAAACAACAACTATCTATGATAAATGGACAAAACCTTCAAAAGCTCCTCCATACAGAGAGCTGAGCAACTTCGGAACATCAAAGTTGCTCGGTTGACACTTTTTATTGTTCTTCTATGTCAAATTTTATGAGTATAAGCTTCCTAGATTATTTTGATGCCAAAATTCCAAGTTTCTATGACAAATGGAGAAAACGGTTAAAAGCACCTTCATAGAGAGAGTTGACCCATTTCGGACCATCAAAGATGCTCAGTGTACACGTTTTATTGTTCTTCTATGTCAAATTTTATGACTATAAGCTTCCAAGATTATTTCGATGCCAAAACAGCAACTTACTATGACAAATCGACAAACCCGTTAAAAGCTCCTCCATAGAGAGAGTTGAGCAACTTTGGACAATCAAAGTTGCTCGGTGTACAATTTTTATTGTTCTTCTATGTTAAATTTTACGAAAATGAGCTCCCAAGATTATTTCGATTCAAAAACACCAACTTTCTATGACAAATGGACAAAACCGTTAAAAGCTCCTCCATAGAGAGAGTTGAGCAACGTCGGACCATCAAAGTTGCTCGGTGTACACCTTTTAATGTTCTTCTATGTCAAATTTAACGAGTATAAGCTTTGTGGATTATTTCGATGATAAAAGACCAACTTTCTATGACAAATAGACAAAACCGTTAAAAGCTCCTCCATAGAGAGAGTTGAGCAACTTCGGAATATCAAAGTTGCTCAGTGTACACTTTTTAATGTTCTTCTATGTCAAATTTTATGAGTATAAGCTTCCAAGATTATTTCGATGCCAAAATCCCAAGTTTCTATGACAAATGGAGAAAACTGTTAAAAGCTCCTCCATAAAGAGAGCTGACCAACTTCGGATTATCAAAGTTGCTCGGTGTACACTTTTTAATGTTCATCTATGTCAAATTTTATGAGTATAAGCTTCCAAGATTATTTCGATGGCAAAAGACCAACTTTCTATGACAAATGGACAATACCTTGAAAAGCTCCTCCATAGAGAGAGTTGAGCAACTTCGGAACATCAATGTTGCTCGGTGTACACTTTTTATTGTTCTTCTATGTCAAATTTCATGAGTATAAGCTTCCAAGATTATTTCGATGCTAAAATCCCAAGTTTCTATGACAAATGGAGAAAACTGTTAAAAGCTCCTTCATAGAGAGAGTTGACCAATTTCGGACCATCAAAGATGCTCGGTGTACACGTTTTATTGTTTTTCTATGTCAAATTTTATGAGTATAAGCTTCCAAGATTATTTCGATGGCAAAAGACCAACTTTCTATGACAAATGGAAAAACATTCAAAAGCTCTTCCATAGAGAGAGTTGAGCAACTTCGGAACATCAATGTTGCACGGTGTACACTTTTTATTGTTCTTCTATGTCAAATTTCATGAGTATAAGCATCCAAGATTATTTCGATGCCAAAATCCCAAGTTTCTATGACAAATGGAGAAAACTGTTAAAAGCTCCTTCATAGAGAGAGTTGACCAATTTCGGACCATCAAAGATGCTCGGTGTACACGTTTTATTGTTTTTCTATGTCTAATTTTATGAGTATAAGCTTCCAAGATTATTTCGATGCCAAAACAACAACCTTCTATGACAAATGGAGAAAACTGTTAAAAGCTCCTCCATAGAGAGAGTTTACCAATTTCGGACCATCAAAGATGCTCGGTGTACACGTTTTATTGTTTTTCTATGTCAAATTTTATGAGTATAAGCTTCCAAGATTATTTCGATGCCAAAATCCCAAGTTTCAATGACAAATGGAGAAAACTTTTAAAAGTTCCTCCATAGAGAGAGTTGACCAATTTCGGACCATCAAAGATGCTCGGTGTACACGTTTTATTGTTTTTCTATGTCAAATTTTATGAGTATAATCTTCCAAGATTATTTCGATGCCAAAACAACAACTTTCTATGATAAATGGACAAAACCTTCAAAAGCTCCTCCATAGAGAGAGTTGAGCAACTTCGGAACATCAATGTTGCTCGGTGTACACTTTTTATTGTTCTTCTATGTCAAATTTCATGAGTATAAGCTTCCAAGATAATTTCGATGCTAAAATCCCAAGTTTCTATGACAAATGGAGAAAACTGTTAAAAGCTCCTTCATAGAAAGAGTTGACCAATTTCGGACCATCCAAGATGCTCGGTGTACACGTTTTATTGTTTTTCTATGTCAAATTTTATGAGTATAAGCTTCCAAGATTATTTTGATGCCAAAACAACAACTTTCTATGATAAATGGACAAAACCTTCAAAAGCTCCTCCATAGAGAGAGTTGAGCAACTTCGGAACATCAATGTTGCTCGGTGTACACTTTTTATTGTTCTTCTATGTCAAATTTCATGAGTATAAGCTTATAAGATAATTTCGATGCTAAAATCCCAAGTTTCTATGACAAATGGAGAAAACTGTTAAAAGCTCCTTCATAGAAAGAGTTGACCAATTTCGGACCATCCAAGATGCTCGGTGCACACGTTTTATTGTTTTTCTATGTCAAATTTTATGAGTATAAGCTTCCAAGATTATTTCGATGCCAATACAACAACCTTCTATGATAAATGGAGAAAACTGTTAAAAGCTCCTCCATAGAGAGAGTTTACCAATTTCGGACCATCAAAGATGCTCGGTGTACACGTTTTATTGTTTTTCTATGTCAAATTTTATGAGTATAAGCTTCCAAGATTATTTCGATGCAAAAGACCAACTTTCTATGACAAATGGAAAAACATTCAAAAGCTCTTCCATAGAGAGAGTTGAGCAACTTCGGAACATCAATGTTGCTCGGTGTACACTTTTTATTGTTCTTCTATGTCAAATTTCATGAGTATAAGCTTCCAAGATTATTTCGATGCCAAAATCCCAAGTTTCGATGCTCGGTGTACACGTTTTATTGTTTTTCTATGTCAAATTTTATGAGTATAAGCTTCCAAGATTATTTCGATGCCAAAACAACAACCGTCTATGACAAATGGAGAAAACTGTTAAAAGCTCCTCCATAGAGAGAGTTTACCAATTTCGGACCATCAAAGATGCTCGGTGTACACGTTTTATTGTTTTTCTATGTCAAATTTTATGAGTATAAGCTTCCAAGATGATTTCGATGCCAAAATCCCAAGTTTCAATGACAAATGGAGAAAACTTTTAAAAGTTCCTCCATAGAGAGAGTTGACCAATTTCGGACCATCAAAGATGCTCGGTGTACACGTTTTATTGTTTTTCTATGTCAAATTTTATGAGTATAATCTTCCAAGATTATTTCGATGCCAAAACAACAACTTTCTATGACAAAAGGAGAAAACTGTTAAAAGCTCCTCCATAGAGAGAGTTGACCAATTTCGGACCATCAAAGATGCTCGGTGTACACGTTTTATTGTTTTTCTATGTCAAATTTTATGAGTATAAGCTTCCAAGATTATTTCGATGCCAGAACAACAACCTTCTATGACAAATGGAGAAAACTGTTAAAAGCTCCTCCATAGAGAGAGTTTACCAATTTCGGACCATCAAAGATGCTCGGTGTACACGTTTTATTGTTTTTCTATGTCAAATTTTATGAGTATAAGCTTCCAAGATTATTTCGATGCCAAAATCCCAAGTTTCAATGACAAATGGAGAAAACTTTTAAAAGTTCCTCCATAGAGAGAGTTGACCAATTTCGGACCATCAAAGATGCTCGGTGTACACGTTTTATTGTTTTTCTATGTCAAATTTTATGAGTATAATCTTCCAAGATTATTTCGATGCCAAAACAACAACTTTCTATGACAAATGGAGAAAACTGTTAAAAGCTCCTCCATCGAGAGAGTTTACCAATTTCGGACCATCAAAGGTGCTCGATGTACACGTTTTATTGTTTTTCTATGTCAAATTTTATGAGTATAAGCTTCCAAGATTATTTTGATGCCAAAACAACAACTTTCTATGATAAATGGACAAAACCTTCAAAAGCTCCTCCATAGAGAGAGTTGAGCAACTTCGGAACATCAATGTTGCTCGGTGTACACTTTTTATTGTTCTTCTATGTCAAATTTCATGAGTATAAGCTTCCAAGATAATTTCGATGCTAAAATCCCAAGTCTCTATGACAAACGGAGAAAACTGTTAAAAGCTCCTCCATAGAAAGAGTTGACCAATTTCGGACCATCCAAGATGCTCGGTGTACACGTTTTATTGTTTTTCTATGTCAAATTTTATGAGTATAAGCTTCCAAGATTATTTCGATGCCAAAACAACAACCTTCTATGATAAATGGAGAAAACTGTTAAAAGCTCCTCCATAGAGAGAGTTTACCAATTTCGGACCATCAAAGATGCTCGGTGTACACGTTTTGTTGTTTTTCTATGTCAAATTTTATGAGTATAAGCTTCCAAGATTATTTCGATGCAAAAGACCAACTTTCTATGACAAATGAAAAAACATTCAAAAGCTCTTCCATAGAGAGAGTTGAGCAACTTCGGAACATCAATGTTGCTCGGTGTACACTTTTTATTGTTCTTCTATGTCAAATTTCATGAGTATAAGCTTCCAAGATTATTTCGATGCCAAAATCCCAAGTTTCTATGACAAATGGAGAAAACTGTTAAAAGCTCCTTCATCGAGAGAGTTGACCAATTTCGGACCATCAAAGATGCTCGGTGTACACGTTTTATTGTTTTTCTATGTCAAATTTTATGAGTATAAGCTTCCAAGATTATTTCGATGCCAAAACAACAACCTTCTATGACAAATGGAGAAAACTGTTAAAAGCTCCTCCATAGAGAGAGTTTACCAATTTCGGACCATCAAAGATGCTCGGTGTACACGTTTTATTGTTTTTCTATGTCAAATTTTATGAGTATAAGCTTCCAAGATGATTTCGTTGCCAAAATCCCAAGTTTCAATGACAAATGGAGAAAACTTTTAAAAGTTCCTCCATAGAGAGAGTTGACCAATTTCGGACCATCAAAGATGCTCGGTGTACACGTTTTATTGTTTTTCTATGTCAAATTTTATGAGTATAATCTTCCAAGATTATTTCGATGCCAAAACAACAACCTTCTATGACAAAAGGAGAAAACTGTTAAAAGCTCTTCCATAGAGAGAGTTTACCAATTTCGGACCATCAAAGGTGCTCGATGTACACGTTTTATTGTTTTTCTATGTCAAATTTTATGAGTATAAGCTTCCAAGATTATTTTGATGCCAAAACAACAACTTTCTATGAAAATGGACAAAACCTTCAAAAGCTCCTCCATAGAGAGAGTTGAGCAACTTCGGAACATCAATGTTGCTCGGTGTACACTTTTTATTGTTCTTCTATGTCAAATTTCATGAGTATAAGCTTCCAAGATTATTTCGATGCCAAAACAACAACTTTCTATGACAAAAGGAGAAAACTGTTAAAAGCTCCTCCATAGAGAGAGTTGACCAATTTCGGACCATCAAAGGTGCTCGATGTACACGTTTTATTGTTTTTCTATGTCAAATTTTATGAGTATAAGCTTCCAAGATTATTTCGATGCCAAAACAACAACCTTCTATGACAAATGGAGAAAACTGTTAAAAGCTCCTCCATAGAGAGAGTTTACCAATTTCGGACCATCAAAGATGCTCGGTGTACACGTTTTATTGTTTTTCTATGTCAAATTTTATGAGTATAAGCTTCCAAGATTATTTCGATGCCAAAATCCCAAGTTTCAATGACAAATGGAGAAAACTTTTAAAAGTTCCTCCATAGAGAGAGTTGACCAATTTCGGACCATCAAAGATGCTCGGTGTACACGTTTTATTGTTTTTCTATGTCAAATTTTATGAGTATAATCTTCCAAGATTATTTCGATGCCAAAACAACAACTTTCTATGACAAATGGAGAAAACTGTTAAAAGCTCCTCCATCGAGAGAGTTTACCAATTTCGGACCATCAAAGGTGCTCGATGTACACGTTTTATTGTTTTTCTATGTCAAATTTTATGAGTATAAGCTTCCAAGATTATTTTGATGCCAAAACAACAACTTTCTATGATAAATGGACAAAACCTTCAAAAGCTCCTCCATAGAGAGAGTTGAGCAACTTCGGAACATCAATGTTGCTCGGTGTACACTTTTTATTGTTCTTCTATGTCAAATTTCATGAGTATAAGCTTCCAAGATAATTTCGATGCTAAAATCCCAAGTCTCTATGACAAACGGAGAAAACTGTTAAAAGCTCCTCCATAGAAAGAGTTGACCAATTTCGGACCATCCAAGATGCTCGGTGTACACGTTTTATTGTTTTTCTATGTCAAATTTTATGAGTATAAGCTTCCAAGATTATTTCGATGCCAAAACAACAACCTTCTATGATAAATGGAGAAAACTGTTAAAAGCTCCTCCATAGAGAGAGTTTACCAATTTCGGACCATCAAAGATGCTCGGTGTACACGTTTTATTGTTTTTCTATGTCAAATTTTATGAGTATAAGCTTCCAAGATTATTTCGATGCAAAAGACCAACTTTCTATGACAAATGAAAAAACATTCAAAAGCTCTTCCATAGAGAGAGTTGAGCAACTTCGGAACATCAATGTTGCTCGGTGTACACTTTTTATTGTTCTTCTATGTCAAATTTCATGAGTATAAGCTTCCAAGATTATTTCGATGCCAAAATCCAAAGTTTCTATGACAAATGGAGAAAACTGTTAAAAGCTCCTTCATCGAGAGAGTTGACCAATTTCGGACCATCAAAGATGCTCGGTGTACACGTTTTATTGTTTTTCTATGTCAAATTTTATGAGTATAAGCTTCCAAGATTATTTCGATGCCAAAACAACAACCTTCTATGACAAATGGAGAAAACTGTTAAAAGCTCCTCCATAGAGAGAGTTTACCAATTTCGGACCATCAAAGATGCTCGGTGTACACGTTTTATTGTTTTTCTATGTCAAATTTTATGAGTATAAGCTTCCAAGATGATTTCGTTGCCAAAATCCCAAGTTTCAATGACAAATGGAGAAAACTTTTAAAAGTTCCTCCATAGAGAGAGTTGACCAATTTCGGACCATCAAAGATGCTCGGTGTACACGTTTTATTGTTTTTCTATGTCAAATTTTATGAGTATAATCTTCCAAGATTATTTCGATGCCAAAACAACAACCTTCTATGACAAAAGGAGAAAACTGTTAAAAGCTCTTCCATAGAGAGAGTTTACCAATTTCGGACCATCAAAGGTGCTCGATGTACACGTTTTATTGTTTTTCTATGTCAAATTTTATGAGTATAAGCTTCCAAGATTATTTTGATGCCAAAACAACAACTTTCTATGAAAATGGACAAAACCTTCAAAAGCTCCTCCATAGAGAGAGTTGAGCAACTTCGGAACATCAATGTTGCTCGGTGTACACTTTTTATTGTTCTTCTATGTCAAATTTCATGAGTATAAGCTTCCAAGATTATTTCGATGCCAAAACAACAACTTTCTATGACAAAAGGAGAAAACTGTTAAAAGCTCCTCCATAGAGAGAGTTGACCAATTTCGGACCATCAAAGGTGCTCGATGTACACGTTTTATTGTTTTTCTATGTCAAATTTTATGAGTATAAGCTTCCAAGATTATTTCGATGCCAAAACAACAACCTTCTATGACAAATGGAGAAAACTGTTAAAAGCTCCTCCATAGAGAGAGTTTACCAATTTCGGACCATCAAAGATGCTCGGTGTACACGTTTTATTGTTTTTCTATGTCAAATTTTATGAGTATAAGCTTCCAAGATTATTTCGATGCCAAAATCCCAAGTTTCAATGACAAATGGAGAAAACTTTTAAAAGTTCCTCCATAGAGAGAGTTGACCAATTTCGGACCATCAAAGATGCTCGGTGTACACGTTTTATTGTTTTTCTATATCAAATTTTATGAGTATAATCTTCCAAGATTATTTCGATGCCAAAACAACAACTTTCTATGACAAATGGAGAAAACTGTTAAAAGCTCCTCCATCGAGAGAGTTTACCAATTTCGGACCATCAAAGGTGCTCGATGTACACGTTTTATTGTTTTTCTATGTCAAATTTTATGAGTATAAGCTTCCAAGATTATTTTGATGCCAAAACAACAACTTTCTATGATAAATGGACAAAACCTTCAAAAGCTCCTCCATAGAGAGAGTTGAGCAACTTCGGAACATCAATGTTGCTCGGTGTACACTTTTTATTGTTCTTCTATGTCAAATTTCATGAGTATAAGCTTCCAAGATAATTTCGATGCTAAAATCCCAAGTTTCTATGACAAATGGAGAAAACTGTTAAAAGCTCCTTCATAGAAAGAGTTGACCAATTTCGGACCATCCAAGATGCTCGGTGTACACGTTTTATTATTTTTCTATGTCAAATTTTATGAGTATAAGCTTCCAAGATTATTTCGATGCCAAAACAACAACCTTCTATGATAAATGGAGAAAACTGTTAAAAGCTCCTCCATAGAGAGAGTTTACCAATTTCGGACCATCAAAGATGCTCGGTGTACACGTTTTATTGTTTTTCTATGTCAAATTTTATGAGTATAAGCTTCCAAGATTATTTCGATGCAAAAGACCAACTTTCTATGACAAATGGAAAAACATTCAAAAGCTCTTCCATAGAGAGAGTTGAGCAACTTCGGAACATCAATGTTGCTCGGTGTACACTTTTTATTGTTCTTCTATGTCAAATTTCATGAGTATAAGCTTCCAAGATTATTTCGATGCCAAAATCCCAAGTTTCTATGACAAATGGAGAAAACTGTTAAAAGCTCCTTCATCGAGAGAGTTGACCAATTTCGGACCATCAAAGATGCTCGGTGTACACGTTTTATTGTTTTTCTATGTCAAATTTTATGAGTATAAGCTTCCAAGATTATTTCGATGCCAAAACAACAACCTTCTATGACAAATGGAGAAAACTGTTAAAAGCTCCTCCATAGAGAGAGTTTACCAATTTCGGACCATCAAAGATGCTCGGTGTACACGTTTTATTGTTTTTCTATGTCAAATTTTATGAGTATAAGCTTCCAAGATGATTTCGTTGCCAAAATCCCAAGTTTCAATGACAAATGGAGAAAACTTTTAAAAGTTCCTCCATAGAGAGAGTTGACCAATTTCGGACCATCAAAGATGCTCGGTGTACACGTTTTATTGTTTTTCTATGTCAAATTTTATGAGTATAATCTTCCAAGATTATTTCGATGCCAAAACAACAACCTTCTATGACAAAAGGAGAAAACTGTTAAAAGCTCTTCCATAGAGAGAGTTTACCAATTTCGGACCATCAAAGGTGCTCGATGTACACGTTTTATTGTTTTTCTATGTCAAATTTTATGAGTATAAGCTTCCAAGATTATTTTGATGCCAAAACAACAACTTTCTACGAAAATGGACAAAACCTTCAAAAGCTCCTCCATAGAGAGAGTTGAGCAACTTCGGAACATCAATGTTGCTCGGTGTACACTTTTTATTGTTCTTCTATGTCAAATTTCATGAGTATAAGCTTCCAAGATTATTTCGATGCCAAAACAACAACTTTCTATGACAAAAGGAGAAAACTGTTAAAAGCTCCTCCATAGAGAGAGTTGACCAATTTCGGACCATCAAAGGTGCTCGATGTACACGTTTTATTGTTTTTCTATGTCAAATTTTATGAGTATAAGCTTCCAAGATTATTTCGATGCCAAAACAACAACCTTCTATGACAAATGGAGAAAACTGTTAAAAGCTCCTCCATAGAGAGAGTTTACCAATTTCGGACCATCAAAGATGCTCGGTGTACACGTTTTATTGTTTTTCTATGTCAAATTTTATGAGTATAAGCTTCCAAGATTATTTCGATGCCAAAATCCCAAGTTTCAATGACAAATGGAGAAAACTTTTAAAAGTTCCTCCATAGAGAGAGTTGACCAATTTCGG
This sequence comes from Euonymus europaeus, assembly GCA_963580455.1. Classification (NCBI taxonomy): domain Eukaryota; kingdom Viridiplantae; phylum Streptophyta; class Magnoliopsida; order Celastrales; family Celastraceae; genus Euonymus; species Euonymus europaeus. The sequence goes on along the minus strand of OY756967.1, from coordinate 10,520,372 downwards.
ACCATCAAAGATGCTCGGTGTACACGTTTTATTGTTTTTCTATATCAAATTTTATGAGTATAATCTTCCAAGATTATTTCGATGCCAAAACAACAACTTTCTATGACAAATGGAGAAAACTGTTAAAAGCTCCTCCATCGAGAGAGTTTACCAATTTCGGACCATCAAAGGTGCTCGATGTACACGTTTTATTGTTTTTCTATGTCAAATTTTATGAGTATAAGCTTCCAAGATTATTTTGATGCCAAAACAACAACTTTCTATGATAAATGGACAAAACCTTCAAAAGCTCCTCCATAGAGAGAGTTGAGCAACTTCGGAACATCAATGTTGCTCGGTGTACACTTTTTATTGTTCTTCTATGTCAAATTTCATGAGTATAAGCTTCCAAGATAATTTCGATGCTAAAATCCCAAGTTTCTATGACAAATGGAGAAAACTGTTAAAAGCTCCTTCATAGAAAGAGTTGACCAATTTCGGACCATCCAAGATGCTCGGTGTACACGTTTTATTATTTTTCTATGTCAAATTTTATGAGTATAAGCTTCCAAGATTATTTCGATGCCAAAACAACAACCTTCTATGATAAATGGAGAAAACTGTTAAAAGCTCCTCCATAGAGAGAGTTTACCAATTTCGGACCATCAAAGATGCTCGGTGTACACGTTTTATTGTTTTTCTATGTCAAATTTTATGAGTATAAGCTTCCAAGATTATTTCGATGCAAAAGACCAACTTTCTATGACAAATGGAAAAACATTCAAAAGCTCTTCCATAGAGAGAGTTGAGCAACTTCGGAACATCAATGTTGCTCGGTGTACACTTTTTATTGTTCTTCTATGTCAAATTTCATGAGTATAAGCTTCCAAGATTATTTCGATGCCAAAATCCCAAGTTTCTATGACAAATGGAGAAAACTGTTAAAAGCTCCTTCATCGGGAGAGTTGACCAATTTCGGACCATCAAAGATGCTCGGTGTACACGTTTTATTGTTTTTCTATGTCAAATTTTATGAGTATAAGCTTCCAAGATTATTTCGATGCCAAAACAACAACCTTCTATGACAAATGGAGAAAACTGTTAAAAGCTCCTCCATAGAGAGAGTTTACCAATTTCGGACCATCAAAGATGCTCGGTGTACACGTTATATTGTTTTTCTATGTCAAATTTTATGAGTATAAGCTTCCAAGATGATTTCGATGCCAAAATCCCAAGTTTCAATGACAAATGGAGAAAACTTTTAAAAGTTCCTCCATAGAGAGAGTTGACCAATTTCGGACCATCAAAGATGCTCGGTGTACACGTTTTATTGTTTTTCTATGTCAAATTTTATGAGTATAATCTTCCAAGATTATTTCGATGCCAAAACAACAACTTTCTATGACAAAAGGAGAAAACTGTTAAAAGCTCCTCCATAGAGAGAGTTTACCAATTTCGGACCATCAAAGGTGCTCGATGTACACGTTTTATTGTTTTTCTATGTCAAATTTTATGAGTATAAGCTTCCAAGATTATTTTGATGCCAAAACAACAACTTTCTGTGATAAATGGACAAAACCTTCAAAAGCTCCTCCATAGAGAGAGTTGAGCAACTTCGGAACATCAATGTTGCTCGGTGTACACTTTTTATTGTTGTTCTATGTCAAATTTCATGAGTATAAGCTTCCAAGATTATTTCAATGCCAAAACAACAACTTTCTATGACAAATGGAGAAAACTGTTAAAAGCTCCTCCATAGAGAGACTTTACCAATTTCGGACCATCAAAGGTGCTCGATGTACATGTTTTATTGTTTTTCTATGTCAAATTTTATGAGTATATGCTTCCAAGATTATTTCGATGCCAAAACAACAACTTTCTATGACAAATGGAGAAAACTGTTAAAAGCTCCTCCATAGAGAGAGTTTACCAATTTCGGACCATCAAAGATGCTCGGTGTACACGTTTTATTGTTTTTCTACATCAAATTTTATGAGTATAAGCTTCCAAGATTATTTCGATGCCAAAACAACAACTTTCTATGATAAATGGACAAAACCTTCAAAAGCTCCTCCATAGAGAGAGTTGAGCAACTTCGGAACATCAATGTTGCTCGGTGTACACTTTTTATTGTTCTTCTATGTCAAATTTCATGAGTATATGCTTCCAAGATTATTTCGATGCCAAAATCCCAAGTTTCTATGACAAATGGAGAAAACTGTTAAAAGCTCCTTCATAGAGAGAGTTGACCAATTTCGGACCATCAAAGATGCTCGGTGTACACGTTTTATTGTTTTTCTATGTCAAATTTTATGAGTATAAGCTTCCAAGATTATTTCGATGCCAAAACAACAACCTTCTATGACAAATGGAGAAAACTGTTAAAAGCTCCTCCATAGAGAGAGTTTACCAATTTCGGACCATCAAAGATGCTCGGTGTACACGTTTTATTGTTTTTCTATGTCAAATTTTATGAGTATAAGCTTCCAAGATTATTTCGATGCCAAAACAACAACTATCTATGATAAATGGACAAAACCTTCAAAAGCTCCTCCATAGAGAGAGCTGAGCAACTTCGGAACATCAAAGTTGCTCGGTTGACACTTTTTATTGTTCTTCTATGTCAAATTTTATGAGTATAAGCTTCCTAGATTATTTTGATGCCAAAATTCCAAGTTTCTATGAAAAATGGAGAAAACGGTTAAAAGCACCTTCATAGAGAGAGTTGACCCATTTCGGACCATCAAAGATGCTCGGTGTACACGTTTTATTGTTCTTCTATGTCAAATTTTATGACTATAAGCTTCCAAGATTATTTCGATGCCAAAACAGCAACTTACTATGACAAATCGACAAACCCGTTAAAAGCTCCTCCATAGAGAGAGTTGAGCAACTTTGGACAATCAAAGTTGCTCGGTGTACAATTTTTATTGTTCTTCTATGTTAAATTTTACGAAAATGAGCTCCCAAGATTATTTCGATTCAAAAACACCAACTTTCTATGACAAATGGAGAAAACCGTTAAAAGCTCCTCCATAGAGAGAGTTGAGCAACGTCGGACCATAAAAGTTGCTCGGTGTACACCTTTTAATGTTCTTCTATGTCAAATTTTACGAGTATAAGCTTTGTGGATTATTTCGATGAAAAAAGACCAACTTTCTATGACAAATAGACAAAACCGTTAAAAGCTCCTCCATAGAGAGAGTTGAGCAACTTCGGAATATCAAAGTTGCTCAGTGTACACTTTTTAATGTTCTTCTATGTCAAATTTTATGAGTATAAGCTTCCAAGATTATTTCGATGCCAAAATCCCAAGTTTCTATGACAAATGGAGAAAACTGTTAAAAGCTCCACCATAGAGAGAGCTGACCAACTTCGGACTATCAAAGTTGCTCGGTGTACACTTTTTAATGTTCATCTATGTCAAATTTTATGAGTATAAGCTTCCAAGATTATTTAGATGGCAAAAGACCAACTTTCTATGACAAATGGACAATACCTTGAAAAGCTCCTCCATAGAGAGAGAGTTGAGCAACTTCGGAACAACAAAGTTGCTCGGTGTACACTTTTTAATGTTCTTCTATGTCAAATTTTATGAGTATAAGCTTCCAAGATTATTTCGATGGCAAAAGACCAACTTTCTATGACAAATGGAAAAACATTCAAAAGCTCCTCCATAGAGAGTGTTGAGCAACTTCGGAACATCAATGTTGCTCGGTGTACACTTTTTATTGTTCTTCTATGTCAAATTTCATGAGTATAAGCTTCCAAGATTATTTCGATGCTAAAATCCCAAGTTTCTATGACAAATGGAGAAAACTGTTAAAAGCTCCTTCATAGAGAGAGTTGACCAATTTCGGACCATCAAAGATGCTCGGTGTACACGTTTTATTGTTTTTCTATGTCAAATTTTATGAGTATAAGCTTCCAAGATTATTTCGATGGCAAAAGACCAACTTTCTATGACAAATGGAAAAACATTCAAAAGCTCTTCCATAAAGAGAGTTGAGCAACTTCGGAACATCAATGTTCCTCGGTGTACACTTTTTATTGTTCTTCTATGTCAAATTTCATGAGTATAAGCTTCCAAGATTATTTCGATGCCAAAATCCCAAGTTTCTATGACAAATGGAGAAAACTGTTAAAAGCTCCTTCATAGAGAGAGTTGACCAATTTCGGACCATCAAAGATGCTCGGTGTACACGTTTTATTGTTTTTCTATGTCAAATTTTATGAGTATAAGCTTCCAAGATTATTTCGATGCCAAAACAACAACCCTCTATGACAAATAGAGAAAACTGTTAAAAGCTCCTCCATAGAGAGAGTTTACCAATTTCGGACCATCAAAGATGCTCGGTGTACACGTTTTATTGTTTTTCTATGTCAAATTTTATGAGTATAAGCTTCCAAGATTATTTCGATGCCAAAACAACAACCTTCTATGAAAAATGGAGAAAACTGTTAAAAGCTCCTTCATAGAGAGAGTTGACCAATTTCGGACCATCAAAGATGCTCGGTGTACACGTTTTATTGTTTTTCTATGTCAAATTTTATGAGTATAAGCTTCCAAGATTATTTCGATGGCAAAAGACCAACTTTCTATGACAAATGGAAAAACATTCAAAAGCTCTTCCATAGAGAGAGTTGAGCAACTTCGGAACATCAATGTTGCTCGGTGTACACTTTTTATTGTTCTTCTATGTCAAATTTCATGAGTATAAGCTTCCAAGATTATTTTGATGCCAAAATCCCAAGTTTCTATGACAAATGGAGAAAACTGTTAAAAGCTCCTTCATAGAGAGAGTTGACCAATTTCGGACCATCAAAGATGCTCGGTGTACACGTTTTATTGTTTTTCTATGTCAAATTTTATGAGTATAAGTTTCCAAGATTATTTCGATGCCAAAACAACAACCTTCTATGACAAATAGAGAAAACTGTTAAAAGCTCCTCCATAGAGAGAGTTTACCAATTTCGGACCATCAAAGATGCTCGGTGTACACGTTTTATTGTTTTTCTATGTCAAATTTTATGAGTATAAGCTTCCAAGATTATTTCGATGCCAAAACAACAACCTTCTATGAAAAATGGAGAAAACTGTTAAAAGCTCCTTCATAGAGAGAGTTGACCAATTTCGGACCATCAAAGATGCTCGGTGTACACGTTTTATTGTTTTTCTATGTCAAATTTTATGAGTATAAGCTTCCAAGATTATTTCGATGGCAAAAGACCAACTTTCTATGACAAATGGAAAAACATTCAAAAGCTCTTCCATAGAGAGAGTTGAGCAACTTCGGAACATCAATGTTGCTCGGTGTACAATTTTTATTGTTCTTCTATGTCAAATTTCATGAGTATAAGCTTCCAAGATTATTTCGATGCCAAAATCCCAAGTTTCTATGACAAATGGAGAAAAATGTTAAAAGCTCCTCCATAGAGAGAGCTGACCAAATTCGGACTATCAAAGTTGCTCGGTGTACACTTTTTAATGTTCATCTATGTCAAATTTTATGAGTATAAGCTTCCAAGATTATTTCGATGGCAAAAGACCAACTTTCTATGACAAATGGACAATACCTTGAAAAGCTCCTCCATAGAGAGAGTTGAGCAACTTCGGAACATCAATGTTGCTCAGTGTACACTTTTTATTGTTCTTCTATGTCAAATTTCATGACTATAAGTTTCCAAGATTATTTCGATGCCAAAACGGCAACTTTCTATGACAAATCGACAAACCCGTTAAAAGCTCCTCCATAGAGAGTGTTGAGCAACTTCGGAACATCAATGTTGCTCGGTGTACACTTTTTATTGTTCTTCTATGTCAAATTTCATGAGTATAAGCTTCCAAGATTATTTCGATGCTAAAATCCCAAGTTTCTATGACAAATGGAGAAAACTGTTAAAAGCTCCTTCGTAGAGAGAGTTGACCAATTTTGGACCATCAAAGATGCTCGGTGTACACGTTTTATTGTTTTTCTACGACAAATTTTATGAGTATAAGCTTCCAAGAGTATTTCGATGCCAAAACAACAACTTTCTATGATAAATGGACAAAACCTTCAAAACCTCCTCTATAGAGAGAGTTGAGCAACTTCGGAACATCAATGTTGCTCAGTGTACACTTTTTATTGTTCTTCTATGTCAAATTTCATGACTATAAGTTTCCAAGATTATTTCGATGCCAAAACAGCAACTTTCTATGACAAATCGACAAACCCGTTAAAAGCTCCTCCATAGAGAGAGTTGAGCAACTTCGGACAATCACAGTTGCTCGGTGTACAATTTTTATTGTTCTTCTATGTTAAATTTTACGAAAATGAGCTTCCAAGATTATTTCGATGCAAAAACACCAACTTTCAATGACAAATGGACAAAACCGTTAAAAGCTCCTCCATAGAGAGAGTTGAGCAACGTCGGACCATCAAAGATGCTCGGTGTACACCTTTTAATGTTCTTCTATGCCAAATTTTACAAGTATAAGCTTTGTGGATTATTTCGATGAAAAAAGACCAACTTTCTATAACAAATGGACAAAACCGTTAAAAGCTCCTCCATAGAGAGAGTTGAGCAACTTCGGAACAACAAAGTTGCTCGGTGTACACTTTTTTATGTTCTTCTATGTCAAATTTTATGAGTATAAGCTTCCAAGATTATTTCGATGGCAAAAGACCAACTTTCTATGACAAATGGAAAAACATTCAAAAGCTCCTCCATAGAGAGAGTTGAGCAACTTCGGAATATCAATGTTGCTCGGTGTACACTTTTTATTGTTCTTCTATGTCAAATTTGATGAGTATAAGCTTTCAAGATTATTTCGATGCCAAAATCCCAAGTTTCTATGACAAATGGTGAAAACTGTTAAAAGCTCCTTCATAGAGAGAGTTGACCAATTTCGGACCATCAAAGATGCTCGGTGTACACGTTTTATTGTTTTTCTATGTCAAATTTTATGAGTATAAGCTTCCAAGATTATTTCGATGCCAAAACAACAACCTTCTATGACAAATAGAGAAAACTGTTAAAAGCTCCTCCATAGAGAGAGTTTACCAATTTCGGACCATCAAAGATGCTCGGTGTACACGTTTTATTGTTTTTCTATGTCAAATTTTATGAGTATAAGCTTCCAAGATTATTTCGATGCCAAAACAACAACCTTCTATGAAAAATGGAGAAAACTGTTAAAAGCTCCTTCATAGAGAGAGTTGACCAATTTCGGACCATCAAAGATGCTCGGTGTACACGTTTTATTGTTTTTCTATGTCAAATTTTATGAGTATAAGCTTCCAAGATTATTTCGATGGCAAAAGACCAACTTTCTATGACAAATGGAAAAACATTCAAAAGCTCTTCCATAGTGAGAGTTGAGCAACTTCGGAACATCAATGTTGCTCGGTGTACACTTTTTATTGTTCTTCTATGTCAAATTTCATGAGTATAAGCTTCCAAGATTATTTTGATGCCAAAATCCCAAGTTTCTATGACAAATGGAGAAAACTGTTAAAAGCTCCTTCATAGAGAGAGTTGACCAATTTCGGACCATCAAATATGCTCGGTGTACACGTTTTATTGTTTTTCTATGTCAAATTTTATGAGTATAAGCTTCCAAGATTATTTCGATGCCAAAACGACAACCTTCTATGACAAATAGAGAAAACTGTTAAAAGCTCCTCCATAGAGAGAGTTTACCAATTTCGGACCATCAAAGATGCTCGGTGTACAGTTTTATTGTTTTTCTATGTCAAATTTTATGAGTATAAGCTTCCAAGATTAATTCGATGCCAAAACAACAACTTTCTATGATAAATGTATAAAACCTTCAAAAGCTCCTCCATAGAGAGAGCTGAGCAACTTCGGAACATCAAAGTTGACCAATTTCGGACCATCAAAGATGCTCGGTGTACACGTTTTATTGTTTTTCTATGTCAAATTTTATGAGTATAAGCTTCCAAGATTATTTCGATGCCAAAACAACAACCTTCTATGACAAATAGAGAAAACTGTTAAAAGCTCCTCCATAGAGAGAGTTTACCAATTTCGGACCATCAAAGATGCTCGGTGTACACGTTTTATTGTTTTTCTATGTCAAATTTTATGAGTATAAGCTTCCAAGATTATTTCGATGCCAAAACAACAACCTTCTATGAAAAATGGAGAAAACTGTTAAAAGCTCCTTCATAGAGAGAGTTGACCAATTTCGGACCATCAAAGATGCTCGGTGTACACGTTTTATTGTTTTTCTATGTCAAATTTTATGAGTATAAGCTTCCAAGATTATTTCGATGGCAAAAGACCAACTTTCTATGACAAATGGAAAAACATTCAAAAGCTCTTCCATAGAGAGAGTTGAGCAACTTCGGAACATCAATGTTGCTCGGTGTACACTTTTTATTGTTCTTCTATGTCAAATTTCATGAGTATAAGCTTCCAAGATTATTTCGATGCCAAAATCCCAAGTTTCTATGACAAATGGAGAAAAATGTTAAAAGCTCCTCCATAGAGAGAGCTGACCAAATTCGGACTATCAAAGTTGCTCGGTGTACACTTTTTAATGTTCATCTATGTCAAATTTTATGAGTATAAGCTTCCAAGATTATTTCGATGGCAAAAGACCAACTTTCTATGACAAATGGACAATACCTTGAAAAGCTCCTCCATAGAGAGAGTTGAGCAACTTCGGAACATCAATGTTGCTCAGTGTACACTTTTTATTGTTCTTCTATGTCAAATTTCATGACTATAAGTTTCCAAGATTATTTCGATGCCAAAACGGCAACTTTCTATGACAAATCGACAAACCCGTTAAAAGCTCCTCCATAGAGAGTGTTGAGCAACTTCGGAACATCAATGTTGCTCGGTGTACACTTTTTATTGTTCTTCTATGTCAAATTTCATGAGTATAAGCTTCCAAGATTATTTCGATGCTAAAATCCCAAGTTTCTATGACAAATGGAGAAAACTGTTAAAAGCTCCTTCATAGAGAGAGTTGACCAATTTCGGACCATCAAAGATGCTCGGTGTACACGTTTTATTGTTTTTCTACGACAAATTTTATGAGTATAAGCTTCCAAGAGTATTTCGATGCCAAAACAACAACTTTCTATGATAAATGGACAAAACCTTCAAAACCTCCTCTATAGAGAGAGTTGAGCAACTTCGGAACATCAATGTTGCTCAGTGTACACTTTTTATTGTTCTTCTATGTCAAATTTCATGACTATAAGTTTCCAAGATTATTTCGATGCCAAAACAGCAACTTTCTATGACAAATCGACAAACCCGTTAAAAGCTCCTCCATAGAGAGTGTTGAGCAACTTCGGAACATCAATGTTGCTCGGTGTACACTTTTTATTGTTCTTCTATGTCAAATTTCATGAGTATAAGCTTCCAAGATTATTTCGATGCTAAAATCCCAAGTTTCTATGACAAATGGAGAAAACTGTTAAAAGCTCCTTCATAGAGAGAGTTGACCAATTTCGGACCATCAAAGATGCTCGGTGTACACGTTTTATTGTTTTTCTACGACAAATTTTATGAGTATAAGCTTCCAAGAGTATTTCGATGCCAAAACAACAACTTTCTATGATAAATGGACAAAACCTTCAAAACCTCCTCCATAGAGAGAGTTGAGCAACTTCGGAATATCAATGTTGCTCAGTGTACACTTTTTATTGTTCTTCTATGTCAAATTTCATGACTATAAGTTTCCAAGATTATTTCGATGCCAAAACAACAACCTTCTATGAAAAATGGAGAAAACTGTTAAAAGCTCCTTCATAGAGAGAGTTGACCAATTTCGGACCATCAAAGATGCTCGGTGTACACGTTTTATTGTTTTTCTATGTCAAATTTTATGAGTATAAGCTTCCAAGATTATTTCGATGGCAAAAGACCAACTTTCTATGACAAATGGAAAAACATTCAAAAGCTCTTCCATAGAGAGAGTTGAGCAACTTCGGAACATCAATGTTGCTCGGTGTACACTTTTTATTGTTCTTCTATGTCAAATTTCATGAGTATAAGCTTCCAAGATTATTTCGATGCCAAAATCCCAAGTTTCTATGACAAATGGAGAAAAATGTTAAAAGCTCCTCCATAGAGAGAGCTGACCAAATTCGGACTATCAAAGTTGCTCGGTGTACACTTTTTAATGTTCATCTATGTCAAATTTTATGAGTATAAGCTTCCAAGATTATTTCGATGGCAAAAGACCAACTTTCTATGACAAATGGACAATACCTTGAAAAGCTCCTCCATAGAGAGAGTTGAGCAACTTCGGAACATCAATGTTGCTCAGTGTACACTTTTTATTGTTCTTCTATGTCAAATTTCATGACTATAAGTTTCCAAGATTATTTCGATGCCAAAACGGCAACTTTCTATGACAAATCGACAAACCCGTTAAAAGCTCCTCCATAGAGAGTGTTGAGCAACTTCGGAACATCAATGTTGCTCGGTGTACACTTTTTATTGTTCTTCTATGTCAAATTTCATGAGTATAAGCTTCCAAGATTATTTCGATGCTAAAATCCCAAGTTTCTATGACAAATGGAGAAAACTGTTAAAAGCTCCTTCATAGAGAGAGTTGACCAATTTCGGACCATCAAAGATGCTCGGTGTACACGTTTTATTGTTTTTCTACGACAAATTTTATGAGTATAAGCTTCCAAGAGTATTTCGATGCCAAAACAACAACTTTCTATGATAAATGGACAAAACCTTCAAAACCTCCTCTATAGAGAGAGTTGAGCAACTTCGGAACATCAATGTTGCTCAGTGTACACTTTTTATTGTTCTTCTATGTCAAATTTCATGACTATAAGTTTCCAAGATTATTTCGATGCCAAAACAGCAACTTTCTATGACAAATCGACAAACCCGTTAAAAGCTCCTCCATAGAGAGTGTTGAGCAACTTCGGAACATCAATGTTGCTCGGTGTACACTTTTTATTGTTCTTCTATGTCAAATTTCATGAGTATAAGCTTCCAAGATTATTTCGATGCTAAAATCCCAAGTTTCTATGACAAATGGAGAAAACTGTTAAAAGCTCCTTCATAGAGAGAGTTGACCAATTTCGGACCATCAAAGATGCTCGGTGTACACGTTTTATTGTTTTTCTACGACAAATTTTATGAGTATAAGCTTCCAAGAGTATTTCGATGCCAAAACAACAACTTTCTATGATAAATGGACAAAACCTTCAAAACCTCCTCCATAGAGAGAGTTGAGCAACTTCGGAATATCAATGTTGCTCAGTGTACACTTTTTATTGTTCTTCTATGTCAAATTTCATGACTATAAGTTTCCAAGATTATTTCGATGCCAAAACAGCAACTTTCTATGACAAATCGACAAACCCGTTAAAAGCTCCTCCATAGAGAGAGTTGAGCAACATCGGACAATCACAGTTGCTCGGTGTACAATTTTTATTGTTCTTCTATGTTAAATTTTACGAAAATGAGCTTCCAAGATTATTTCGATGCAAAAACACCAACTTTCAATGACAAATGGACAAAACCGTTAAAAGCTCCTCCATAGAGAGAGTTGAGCAACGTCGGACCATCAAAGATGCTCGGTGTACACCTTTTAATGTTCTTCTATGCCAAATTTTACAAGTATAAGCTTTGTGGATTATTTCGATGAAAAAAGACCAACTTTCTATAACAAATGGACAAAACCGTTAAAAGCTCCTCCATAGAGAGAGTTGAGCAACTTCGGAATATCAAAGTTGCTCAGTGTACACTTTTTAATGTTCTTCTACGTCAAATTTTATGAGTATAAGCTTCCAAGATTATTTCGATGCCAAAATCCCAAGTTTTTATGACAAATGGAGAAAACTGTTAAAAGCTCCTCCATAGAGAGAGTTGACCAACTTCGGACTATCAAAGTTGCTCGGTGTACACTTTTTAATGTTCATCTATGTCAAATTTTATGAGTATAAGCTTCCAAGATTATTTCGATGGCAAAAGGCCAACTTTCTATGACAAATGGACAATACCTTGAAAAGCTCCTCCATAGAGAGAGTTGAGCAACTTCGGAACAACAAAGTTGCTCGGTGTACACTTTTTTATGTTCTTCTATGTCAAATTTTATGAGTATAAGCTTCCAAGATTATTTCGATGGCAAAAGACCAACTTTCTATGACAAATGGAAAAACATTCAAAAGCTCCTCCATAGAGAGAGTTGAGCAACTTCGGAATATCAATGTTGCTCGGTGTACACTTTTTATTGTTCTTCTATGTCAAATTTGATGAGTATAAGCTTTCAAGATTATTTCGATGCCAAAATTCCAAGTTTCTATGACAAATGGAGAAAACTGTTAAAAGCTCCTTCATAGAGAGAGTTGACCAATTTCGGACCATCAAAGATGCTCGGTGTACACGTTTTATTGTTTTTCTATGTCAAATTTTATGAGTATAATCTTCCAAGATTATTTCGATGCCAAAACAATAACTTTCTATGACAAATGGAGAAAACAGTTTAAAGCTCCTCCATGGAGAGAGTTTACCAATTTCGGACCATCAAAGATGCTCGGTGTACACGTTTTATTGTTTTTCTATGTCAAATTTTATGAGTATAAGCTTCCAAGATTATTTCGATGCCAAAACAACAACTTTCTATGTTAAATGGACAAAACCTTCAAAAGCTCCTTCATAGAGAGAGTTGAGCAACTTCGGAACATCAATGGTTCTCGGTGTACACTTTTTATTGTTCTTCTATGTCAAATTTCATGAGTATAAGCTTCCAAGATTATTTCGATGCCAAAATCCCAAGTTTCTATGACAAATGAAGAAAACTGTTAAAAGCTCCTTCATAGAGAGAGTTGACCAATTTCGGACCATCAAAGATGTTCGGTGTACACGTTTTATTGTTTTTCTATGTCAAATTTTATGAGTATAAGCTTCCAAGATTATTTCGATGCCAAAACAACAACCTTCTATGACAAATGGAGAAAACTGTTAAAAGCTCCTCCATAGAGAGAGTTTACCAATTTCGGACCATCAAAGATGCTCGGTGTACACGTTTTATTGTTTTTCTATGTCAAATTTTATGAGTATAAGCTTCCAAGATTAATTCGATGGCAAAACAACAACTTTCTATGATAAATGGACAAAACCTTCAAAAGCTACTCCATAGAGAGAGCTGAGCAACTTCGGAACATCAAAGTTGCTCGGTTGACACTTTTTATTGTTCTTCTATGTCAAATTTTATGAGTATAAGCTTTCTAGATTATTTCGATGCCAAAATCCCAAGTTTCTATAACAAATGGAGAAAACAGTTAAAAGCACCTTCATAGAGAGAGTTGACCCATTTCGGACCATCAAAGATGCTCGGTGTACACGTTTTATTGTTCTTCTATGTCAAATTTTATGACTATAAGCTTCCAAGATTATTTCGATGCCAAAACAGCAACTTTCTATGACAAATCGACAAACCCGTTAAAAGCTCCTCCATAGAGATAGTTGAGCAACTTCGGACAATCAAAGTTGCTCGGTGTACAATTTTTATTGTTCTTCTATTTTAAATTTTACGAAAATGAGCTTCCAAGATTATTTCGATGCAAAAACACCAACTTTCTATGACAAATAGACAAAACCGTTAAAAGCTCGTCCATAGAGAGAGTTGAGCAATGTAGGACCATCAAAGTTGCTCGGTGTACACCTTTCAATGTTCTTCTATGTCAATTTTTACGAGTATAAGCTTTGTGGATTATTTCGATGAAAAAAGACCAACTTTCTATAACAAATGGACAAAACCGTTAAAAGCTCCTCCGTAGAGAGAGTTGAGCAACTTCGGAATATCAAAGTTGCTCAGTGTACACTTTTTATTGTTCTCCTATGTCAAATTTGATGAGTATAAGCTTTCAAGATTATTTCGATGCCAAAATCCCAAGTTTCTATGACAAATGGAGAAAACTGTTAAAAGCTCCTTCATAGAGAGAGTTGACCAATTTCGGACCATCAAAGATGCTCGGTGTACACGTTTTATTGTTTTTCTATGTCAAATTTTATGAGTATAATCTTCCAAGATTATTTCGATGCCAAAACAACAACTTTCTATGACAAATGGAGAAAACTGTTAAAAGCTCCTTCATAGAGAGAGTTTACCAATTTCGGACCATCAAAGATGCTCGGTGTACACGTTTTATTGTTTTTCTATGTCAAATTTTATGAGTATAAGCTTCCAAGATTATTTCGATGCCAAAACAACAACTTTCTATGTTAAATGGACAAAACCTTCAAAAGCTCCTCCATAGAGAGAGTTGAGCAACTTCGGAACATCAATGGTTCTCGGTGTACACTTTTTATTGTTCTTCTATGTCAAATTTGATGAGTATAAGCTTTCAAGATTATTTCGATGCCAAAATCCCAAGTTTCTATGACAAATGGAGAAAACTGTTAAAAGCTCCTTCATAGAGAGAGTTGACCAATTTCGGACCATCAAAGATGCTCGGTGTACACGTTTTATTGTTTTTCTATGTCAAATTTTATGAGTATAATCTTCCAAGATTATTTCGATGCCAAAACAACAACTTTCTATGACAAATGGAGAAAACTGTTAAAAGCTCCTCCATAGAGAGAGTTTACCAATTTCGGACCATCAAAGATGCTCGGTGTACACGTTTTATTGTTTTTCTATGTCAAATTTTATGAGTATAAGCTTCCAAGATTATTTCGATGCCAAAACAACAACTTTCTATGTTAAACGGACAAAACCTTCAAAAGCTCTTCCATAGAGAGAGTTGAGCAACTTCGGAACATCAATGGTTCTCGGTGTACACTTTTTATTGTTCTTCTATGTCAAATTTCATGTGTATAAGCTTCCAAGATTATTTCAATGCCAAAATCCCAAGTTTCTATGACAAATGAAGAAAACTGTTAAAAGCTCCTTCATAGAGAGAGTTGACCAATTTCGGACCATCAAAGATGCTCGGTGTACACGTTTTATTGTTTTCTATGTCAAATTTTATGAGTATAAGCTTCCAAGATTATTTCGATGACAAAACAACAACCTTCTATGACAAATGGAGAAAACTGTTAAAAGCTCCTCCATAGAGAGAGTTTACCAATTTCGGACCATCAAAGATGCTCGGTGTACAGTTTTATTGTTTTTCTATGTCAAATTTTATGAGTATAAGCTTCCAAGATTAATTCGATGCCAAAACAACAACTTTCTATGATAAATGTATAAAACCTTCAAAAGCTCCTCCATAGAGAGAGCTGAGCAACTTCGGAACATCAAAGTTGCTCGGTTGACACTTTTTATTGTTCTTCTATGTCAAATTTTATGAGTATAAGCTTCCTAGATTATTTCGATGCCAAAATCCCAAGTTTCTATGACAAATGGAGAAAACAGTTAAAAGCACCTTCATAGAGAGAGTTGACCCATTTCGGACCATCAAAGATGCTTGGTGTACACGTTTTATTGTTCTTCTATGTCAAATTTTATGACTATAAGCTTCCAAGATTATTTCGATGCCAAAACAGCAACTTTCTATGACAAATCGACAAACCCGTTAAAAGCTCCTCCATAGAGAGAGTTGAGCAACTTCGGAATATCAAAGTTGCTCAGTGTACACTTTTTAATGTTCTTCTATGTCAAATTTTATGAGTATAAGCTTCCAAGATTATTTCGATGCCAAAATCTCAAGTTTTTATGACAAATGGAGAAAACTGTTAAAAGCTCCTCCATAGAGAGAGTTGACCAACTTCGGACTATCAAAGTTGCTCGGTGTACACTTTTTAATGTTCATCTATGTCAAATTTTATGAGTATAAGCTTCCAAGATTATTTCGATGGCAAAAGGCCAACTTTCTATGACAAATGGACAATAGTTTGAAAAGCTCCTCCATAGAGAGAGTTGAGCAACTTCGGAACAACAAAGTTGCTCGGTGTACACTTTTTTATGTTCTTCTATGTCAAATTTTATGATTATAAGCTTCCAAGATTATTTCGATGGCAAAAGACCAACTTTCTATGACAAATGGAAAAACATTCAAAAGCTCCTCCATAGAGAGAGTTGCGCAACTTCGGAACATCAATGTTGCTCGGTGTACACTTTTTATTGTTCTTCTATGTCAAATTTGATGAGTATAAGCTTCCAAGATTATTTCGATGCCAAAATCCCAAGTTTCTATGACAAATAGAGAAAACTGTTAAAAGCTCCTTCATAGAGAGAGTTGACCAATTTCGGACCATCAAAGATGCTCGGTGTACACGTTTTATTGTTTTTCTATGTCAAATTTTATGAGTATAATCTTCCAAGATTATTTCGATGCCAAAACAACAACTTTCTGTGACAAATGGAGAAAACTGTTAAAAGCTCCTCCATAGAGAGAGTTTACCAATTTCGGACCATCAAAGATGCTCGGTGTACACGTTTTATTGTTTTTCTATGTCAAATTTTATGAGTATAAGCTTCCAAGATTAATTCGATGCCAAAACAACAACTTTCTATGATAAATGGACAAAACCTTCAAAAGCTCCTCCATAGAGAGAGCTGAGCAACTTCGGAACATCAAAGTTGCTCGGTTGACACTTTTTATTGTTCTTCTATGTCAAATTTTATGAGTATAAGCTTCCTAGATTATTTCGATGCCAAAATCCCAAGTTTCTATGACAAATGGAGAAAACAGTTAAAAGCACCTTCATAGAGAGAGTTGACCCATTTCGGACCATCAAAGATGCTCGGTGTACACGTTTTATTGTTCTTCTATGTCAAATTTTATGACTATAAGCTTCCAAGATTATTTCGATGCCAAAACAACAACTTTCTATGATAAATGGACAAAACCTTCAAAACCTCCTCCATAGAGAGAGTTGAGCAACTTCGGAACATCAATGTTGCTCAGTGTACACTTTTTATTGTTCTTCTATGTCAAATTTCATGACTATAAGTTTCCAAGATTATTTCGATGCCAAAACAGCAACTTTCTATGACAAATCGACAAACCCGTTAAAAGCTCCTCCATAGAGAGTGTTGAGCAACTTCGGAACATCAATGTTGCTCGGTGTACACTTTTTATTGTTCTTCTATGTCAAATTTCATGAGTATAAGCTTCCAAGATTATTTCGATGCTAAAACAACAACTTTCTATGACAAATGGAGAAAACTGTTAAAAGCTCCTCCATAGAGAGAGTTTACCAATTTCGGACCATCAAAGATGCTCGGTGTACACGTTTTATTGTTTTTCTATGTCAAATTTTATGAGTATAAGCTTCCAAGATTATTTCGATGCCAAAACAACAACTTTCTATGTTAAACGGACAAAACCTTCAAAAGCTCCTCCATAGAGAGAGTTGAGCAACTTCGGAACATCAATGGTTCTCGGTGTACACTTTTTATTGTTCTTCTATGTCAAATTTCATGTGTATAAGCTTCCAAGATTATTTCGATGCCAAAATCCCAAGTTTCTATGACAAATGAAGAAAACTGTTAAAAGCTCCTTCATAGAGAGAGTTGACCAATTTCGGACCATCAAAGATGCTCGGTGTACACGTTTTATTGTTTTCTATGTCAAATTTTATGAGTATAAGCTTCCAAGATTATTTCGATGACAAAACAACAACCTTCTATGACAAATGGAGAAAACTGTTAAAAGCTCCTCCATAGAGAGAGTTTACCAATTTCGGACCATCAAAGATGCTCGGTGTACGGTTTTATTGTTTTTCTATGTCAAATTTTATGAGTATAAGCTTCCAAGATTAATTCGATGCCAAAACAACAACTTTCTATGATAAATGTATAAAACCTTCAAAAGCTCCTCCATAGAGAGAGTTGAGCAACTTCGGAACATCAAAGTTGCTCGGTTGACACTTTTTATTGTTCTTCTATGTCAAATTTTATGAGTATAAGCTTCCTAGTTTATTTCGATGCCAAAATCCCAAGTTTCTATGACAAATGGAGAAAACAGTTAAAAGCACCTTCATAGAGAGAGTTGACCCATTTCGGACCATCAAAGATGCTTGGTGTACACGTTTTATTGTTCTTCTATGTCAAATTTTATGACTATAAGCTTCCAAGATTATTTCGATGCCAAAACAGCAACTTTCTATGACAAATCGACAAACCCGTTAAAAGCTCCTCCATAGAGAGAGTTGAGCAACTTCGGAATATCAAAGTTGCTCAGTGTACACTTTTTAATGTTCTTCTATGTCAAATTTTATGAGTATAAGCTTCCAAGATTATTTCGATGACAAAATCTCAAGTTTTTATGACAAATGGAGAAAACTGTTAAAAGCTCCTCCATAGAGAGAGTTGACCAACTTCGGACTATCAAAGTTGCTCGGTGTACACTTTTTAATGTTCATCTATGTCAAATTTTATGAGTATAAGCTTCCAAGATTATTTCGATGGCAAAAGGCCAACTTTCTATGACAAATGGACAATACTTTGAAAAGCTCCTCCATAGAGAGAGTTGAGCAACTTCGGAACAACAAAGTTGCTCGGTGTACACTTTTTTATGTTCTTCTATGTCAAATTTTATGATTATAAGCTTCCAAGATTATTTCGATGGCAAAAGACCAACTTTCTATGACAAATGGAAAAACATTCAAAAGCTCCTCCATAGAGAGAGTTGCGCAACTTCGGAACATCAATGTTGCTCGGTGTACACTTTTTATTGTTCTTCTATGTCAAATTTGATGAGTATAAGCTTCCAAGATTATTTCGATGCCAAAATCCCAAGTTTCTATGACAAATAGAGAAAACTGTTAAAAGCTCCTTCATAGAGAGAGTTGACCAATTTCGGACCATCAAAGATGCTCGGTGTACACGTTTTATTGTTTTTCTATGTCAAATTTTATGAGTATAATCTTCCAAGATTATTTCGATGCCAAAACAACAACTTTCTGTGACAAATGGAGAAAACTGTTAAAAGCTCCTCCATAGAGAGAGTTTACCAATTTCGGACTATCAAAGATGCTCGGTGTACACGTTTTATTGTTTTTCTATGTCAAATTTTATGAGTATAAGCTTCCAAGATTAATTCGATGCCAAAACAACAACTTTCTATGATAAATGGACAAAACCTTCAAAAGCTCCTCCATAGAGAGAGCTGAGCAACTTCGGAACATCAAAGTTGCTCGGTTGACACTTTTTATTGTTCTTCTATGTCAAATTTTATGAGTATAAGCTTCCTAGATTATTTCGATGCCAAAATCCCAAGTTTCTATGACAAATGGAGAAAACAGTTAAAAGCACCTTCATAGAGAGAGTTGACCCATTTCGGACCATCAAAGATGCTCGGTGTACACGTTTTATTGTTCTTCTATGTCAAATTTTATGACTATAAGCTTCCAAGATTATTTCGATGCCAAAACAGCAACTTTCTATGACAAATCGACAAACCCGTTAAAAGCTCCTCCATAGAGAGAGTTGAGCAACTTCGGACAATCAAAGTTGCTCGGTGTACAATTTTTATTGTTCTTCTATGTTAAATTTTACAAAAATGAGCTTCCAAGATTATTTCGATGCAAAAACACCAACTTTCTATGACAAATGGACAAAACCGTTAAAAGCTCCTCCATAGAGAGAGTTGAGCAACGTCGGACCATCAAAGTTGCTCGGTGTACACCTTTTAATGTTCTTCTATGTCAAATTTTACGAGTATAAACTTTGTGGATTATTTCGATGAAAAAAGACCAACTTTCTATAACAAATGGACAAACCCGTTAAAAGCTCCTCCATAGAGAGAGTTGAGCAACTTCGGAATATCAAAGTTGCTCAGTGTACACTTTTTAATGTTCTTCTATGTCAAATTTTATGAGTATAAGCTTCCAAGATTATTTCGATGCCAAAATCTCAAGTTTTTATGACAAATGGAGAAAACTGTTAAAAGCTCCTCCATAGAGAGAGTTGACCAACTTCGGACTATCAAAGTTGCTCGGTGTACACTTTTTAATGTTCATCTATGTCAAATTTTATGAGTATAAGCTTCCAAGATTATTTCGATGGCAAAAGGCCAACTTTCTATGACAAATGGACAATACTTTGAAAAGCTCCTCCATAGAGAGAGTTGAGCAACTTCGGAACAACAAAGTTGCTCGGTGTACACTTTTTTATGTTCTTCTATGTCAAATTTTATGATTATAAGCTTCCAAGATTATTTCGATGGCAAAAGACCAACTTTCTATGACAAATGGAAAAACATTCAAAAGCTCCTCCATAGAGAGAGTTGCGCAACTTCGGAACATCAATGTTGCTCGGTGTACACTTTTTATTGTTCTTCTATGTCAAATTTGATGAGTATAAGCTTCCAAGATTATTTCGATGCCAAAATCCCAAGTTTCTATGACAAATAGAGAAAACTGTTAAAAGCTCCTTCATAGAGAGAGTTGACCAATTTCGGACCATCAAAGATGCTCGGTGTACACGTTTTATTGTTTTTCTATGTCAAATTTTATGAGTATAATCTTCCAAGATTATTTCGATGTCAAAACAACAACTTTCTGTGACAAATGGAGAAAACTGTTAAAAGCTCCTCCATAGAGAGAGTTTACCAATTTCGGACCATCAAAGATGCTCGGTGTACACGTTTTATTGTTTTTCTATGTCAAATTTTATGAGTATAAGCTTCCAAGATTAATTCGATGCCAAAACAACAACTTTCTATGATAAATGGACAAAACCTTCAAAAGCTCCTCCATAGAGAGAGTTGAGCAACTTCGGAACATCAAAGTTGCTCGGTTGACACTTTTTATTGTTCTTCTATGTCAAATTTTATGAGTATAAGCTTCCTAGATTATTTCGATGCCAAAATCCCAAGTTTCTATGACAAATGGAGAAAACAGTTAAAAGCACCTTCATAGAGAGAGTTGACCCATTTCGGACCATCAAAGATGCTCGGTGTACACGTTTTATTGTTCTTCTATGTCAAATTTTATGACTATAAGCTTCCAAGATTATTTCGATGCCAAAACAACAACTTTCTATGATAAATGGACAAAACCTTCAAAACCTCCTCCATAGAGAGAGTTGAGCAACTTCGGAACATCAATGTTGCTCAGTGTACACTTTTTATTGTTCTTCTATGTCAAATTTCATGACTATAAGTTTCCAAGATTATTTCGATGCCAAAACAGCAACTTTCTATGACAAATCGACAAACCCGTTAAAAGCTCCTCCATAGAGAGTGTTGAGCAACTTCGGAACATCAATGTTGCTCGGTGTACACTTTTTATTGTTCTTCTATGTCAAATTTCATGAGTATAAGCTTCCAAGATTATTTCGATGCTAAAACAACAACTTTCTATGACAAATGGAGAAAACTGTTAAAAGCTCCTCCATAGAGAGAGTTTACCAATTTCGGACCATCAAAGATGCTCGGTGTACACGTTTTATTGTTTTTCTATGTCAAATTTTATGAGTATAAGCTTCCAAGATTATTTCGATGCCAAAACAACAACTTTCTATGTTAAACGGACAAAACCTTCAAAAGCTCCTCCATAGAGAGAGTTGAGCAACTTCGGAACATCAATGGTTCTCGGTGTACACTTTTTATTGTTCTTCTATGTCAAATTTCATGTGTATAAGCTTCCAAGATTATTTCGATGCCAAAATCCCAAGTTTCTATGACAAATGAAGAAAACTGTTAAAAGCTCCTTCATAGAGAGAGTTGACCAATTTCGGACCATCAAAGATGCTCGGTGTACACGTTTTATTGTTTTCTATGTCAAATTTTATGAGTATAAGCTTCCAAGATTATTTCGATGACAAAACAACAACCTTCTATGACAAATGGAGAAAACTGTTAAAAGCTCCTCCATAGAGAGAGTTTACCAATTTCGGACCATCAAAGATGCTCGGTGTACGGTTTTATTGTTTTTCTATGTCAAATTTTATGAGTATAAGCTTCCAAGATTAATTCGATGCCAAAACAACAACTTTCTATGATAAATGTATAAAACCTTCAAAAGCTCCTCCATAGAGAGAGTTGAGCAACTTCGGAACATCAAAGTTGCTCGGTTGACACTTTTTATTGTTCTTCTATGTCAAATTTTATGAGTATAAGCTTCCTAGTTTATTTCGATGCCAAAATCCCAAGTTTCTATGACAAATGGAGAAAACAGTTAAAAGCACCTTCATAGAGAGAGTTGACCCATTTCGGACCATCAAAGATGCTTGGTGTACACGTTTTATTGTTCTTCTATGTCAAATTTTATGACTATAAGCTTCCAAGATTATTTCGATGCCAAAACAGCAACTTTCTATGACAAATCGACAAACCCGTTAAAAGCTCCTCCATAGAGAGAGTTGAGCAACTTCGGAATATCAAAGTTGCTCAGTGTACACTTTTTAATGTTCTTCTATGTCAAATTTTATGAGTATAAGCTTCCAAGATTATTTCGATGCCAAAATCTCAAGTTTTTATGACAAATGGAGAAAACTGTTAAAAGCTCCTCCATAGAGAGAGTTGACCAACTTCGGACTATCAAAGTTGCTCGGTGTACACTTTTTAATGTTCATCTATGTCAAATTTTATGAGTATAAGCTTCCAAGATTATTTCGATGGCAAAAGGCCAACTTTCTATGACAAATGGACAATACTTTGAAAAGCTCCTCCATAGAGAGAGTTGAGCAACTTCGGAACAACAAAGTTGCTCGGTGTACACTTTTTTATGTTCTTCTATGTCAAATTTTATGATTATAAGCTTCCAAGATTATTTCGATGGCAAAAGACCAACTTTCTATGACAAATGGAAAAACATTCAAAAGCTCCTCCATAGAGAGAGTTGCGCAACTTCGGAACATCAATGTTGCTCGGTGTACACTTTTTATTGTTCTTCTATGTCAAATTTGATGAGTATAAGCTTCCAAGATTATTTCGATGCCAAAATCTCAAGTTTCTATGACAAATAGAGAAAACTGTTAAAAGCTCCTTCATAGAGAGAGTTGACCAATTTCGGACCATCAAAGATGCTCGGTGTACACGTTTTATTGTTTTTCTATGTCAAATTTTATGAGTATAATCTTCCAAGATTATTTCGATGCCAAAACAACAACTTTCTGTGACAAATGGAGAAAACTGTTAAAAGCTCCTCCATAGAGAGAGTTTACCAATTTCGGACCATCAAAGATGCTCGGTGTACACGTTTTATTGTTTTTCTATGTCAAATTTTATGAGTATAAGCTTCCAAGATTAATTCGATGCCAAAACAACAACTTTCTATGATAAATGGACAAAACCTTCAAAAGCTCCTCCATAGAGAGAGCTGAGCAACTTCGGAACATCAAAGTTGCTCGGTTGACACTTTTTATTGTTCTTCTATGTCAAATTTTATGAGTATAAGCTTCCTAGATTATTTCGATGCCAAAATCCCAAGTTTCTATGACAAATGGAGAAAACAGTTAAAAGCACCTTCATAGAGAGAGTTGACCCATTTCGGACCATCAAAGATGCTCGGTGTACACGTTTTATTGTTCTTCTATGTCAAATTTTATGACTATAAGCTTCCAAGATTATTTCGATGCCAAAACAGCAACTTTCTATGACAAATCGACAAACCCGTTAAAAGCTCCTCCATAGAGAGAGTTGAGCAACTTCGGACAATCAAAGTTGCTCGGTGTACAATTTTTATTGTTCTTCTATGTTAAATTTTACAAAAATGAGCTTCCAAGATTATTTCGATGCAAAAACACCAACTTTCTATGACAAATGGACAAAACCGTTAAAAGCTCCTCCATAGAGAGAGTTGAGCAACGTCGGACCATCAAAGTTGCTCGGTGTACACCTTTTAATGTTCTTCTATGTCAAATTTTACGAGTATAAACTTTGTGGATTATTTCGATGAAAAAAGACCAACTTTCTATAACAAATGGACAAAACCGTTAAAAGCTCCTCCATAGAGAGAGTTGAGCAACTTCGGAATATCAAAGTTGCTCAGTGTACACTTTTTAATGTTCTTCTATGTCAAATTTTATGAGTATAAGCTTCCAAGATTATTTCGATGCCAAAATCCCAAGTTTCTATGACAAATGGAGAAAACTGTTAAAAGCTCCTCCATAGAGAGAGTTGACCAACTTCGGACTATCAAAGTTGCTCGGTGTACACTTTTTAATATTCATCTATGTCAAATTTTATGAGTATAAGCTTCCAAGATTATTTCGATGCCAAAACAACAACTTTCTATGACAAATCGACAAACCCGTTAAAAGCTCCTCCATAGAGATAGTTGAGCAACTTCGGACAATCAAAGTTGCTCGGTGTACAATTTTTATTGTTCTTCTATTTTAAATTTTACGAAAATGAGCTTCCAAGATTATTTCGATGCAAAAACACCAACTTTCTATGACAAATAGACAAAACCGTTAAAAGCTCGTCCATTGAGAGAGTTGAGCAATGTCGGACCATCAAAGTTGCTCGGTGTACACCTTTCAATGTTCTTCTATGTCAAATTTTACGAGTATATGCTTTGTGGATTATTTCGATGAAAAAGACCAACTTTCTATAACAAATGGACAAAACCGTTAAAAGCTCCTCCATAGAGAGAGTTGAGCAACTTCGGAATATCAAAGTTGCTCAGTGTATACTTTTTATTGTTCTCCTATGTCAAATTTGATGAGTATAAGCTTTCAAGATTATTTCGATGCCAAAATCCCAAGTTTCTATGACAAATGGAGAAAACTGTTAAAAGCTCCTTCATAGAGAGAGTTGACCAATTTCGGACCATCAAAGATGCTCGGTGTACACGTTTTATTGTTTTTCTATGTCAAATTTTATGAGTATAATCTTCCAAGATTATTTCGATGCCAAAACAACAACTTTCTATGACAAATGGAGAAAACTGTTAAAAGCTCCTCCATAGAGAGAGTTTACCAATTTCGGACCATCAAAGATGCTCGGTGTACACGTTTTATTGTTTTTCTATGTCAAATTTTATGAGTCTAAGCTTCCAAGATTATTTCGATGCCAAAACAACAACTTTCTATGTTAAATGGACAAAACCTTCAAAAGCTCCTCCATAGAGAGAGTTGAGCAACTTCGGAACATCAATGGTTCTCGGTGTACACTTTTTATTGTTCTTCTATGTCAAATTTCATGTGTATAAGCTTCCAAGATTATTTCGATGCCCAAATCCCAAGTTTCTATGACAAATGAAGAAAACTGTTAAAAGCTCCTTCATAGAGAGAGTTGACCAATTTCGGACCATCAAAGATGCTCGGTGTACACGTTTTATTGTTTTTCTATGTCAAATTTTATGAGTATAAGCTTCCAAGATTATTTCGATGACAAAACAACAACCTTCTATGACAAATGGAGAAAACTGTTAAAAGCTCCTCCATAGAGAGAGTTTACCAATTTCGGACCATCAAAGATGCTCGGTGAACAGTTTTATTGTTTTTCTATGTCAAATTTTATGAGTATAAGCTTCCAAGATTAATTCGATGCCAAAACAACAACTTTCTATGATAAATGTATAAAACCTTCAAAAGCTCCTCCATAGAGAGAGCTGAGCAACTTCGGAACATCAAAGTTGCTCGGTTGACTCTTTTTATTGTTCTTCTATGTCAAATTTTATGAGTATAACTTCCTAGATTATTTCGATGCCAAAATCCCAAGTTTCTGTGACAAATGGAGAAAACAGTTAAAAGCACCTTCATAGAGAGAGTTGACCCATTTCGGACCATCAAAGATGCTTGGTGTACACGTTTTATTGTTCTTCTATGTCAAATTTTATGACTATAAGCTTCCAAGATTATTTCGATGCCAAAACAGCAACTTTCTATGACAAATCGACAAACCCGTTAAAAGCTCCTCCATAGAGAGAGTTGAGCAACTTCGGAATATCAAAGTTGCTCAGTGTACACTTTTTAATGTTCTTCTATGTCAAATTTTATGAGTATAAGCTTCCAAGATTATTTCGATGCCAAAATCTCAAGTTTTTATGACAAATGGAGAAAACTGTTAAAAGCTCCTCCATAGAGAGAGTTGACCAACTTCGGACTATCAAAGTTGCTCGGTGTACACTTTTTAATGTTCATCTATGTCAAATTTTATGAGTATAAGCTTCCAAGATTATTTCGATGGCAAAAGGCCAACTTTCTATGACAAATGGACAATACCTTGAAAAGCTCCTCCATAGAGAGAGTTGAGCAACTTCGGAACAACAAAGTTGCTCGGTGTACACTTTTTTATGTTCTTCTATGTCAAATTTTATGAGTATAAGCTTCCAAGATTATTTCGATGGCAAAAGACCAACTTTCTATGACAAATGGAAAAACATTCAAAAGCTCCTCCATAGAGAGAGTTGAGCAACTTCATAACATCAATGTTGCTCGGTGTACACTTTTTATTGTTCTTCTATGTCAAATTTGATGAGTATAAGCTTTCAAGATTATTTCGATGCCAAAATCCAAAGTTTCTATGACAAATGGAGAAAACTGTTAAAAGCTCCTTCATAGAGAGAGTTGACCAACTTCGGAACATCAATGTTGCTCAGTGTACACTTTTTATTGTTCTTCTATGTCAAATTTCATGACTATAAGTTTCCAAGATTATTTCGATGCCAAAACAGCAACTTTCTATGACAAATCGACAAACCCGTTAAAAGCTCCTCCATAGAGAGAGTTGAGCAACTTCGGACAATCAAAGTTGCTCGGTGTACAATTTTTATTGTTCTTTTATGTTAAATTTTACGAAAATGAGCTTCCAAGATTATTTCGATGCAAAAACACCAACTTTCAATGACAAATGGACAAAACCGTTAAAAGCTCCTCCATAGAGAGAGTTGAGCAACTTCATAACATCAATGTTGCTCGGTGTACACTTTTTATTGTTCTTCTATGTCAAATTTGATGAGTATAAGCTTTCAAGATTATTTCGATGCCAAAATCCCAAGTTTCTATGACAAATGGAGAAAACTGTTAAAAGCTCCTTCATAGAGAGAGTTGACCAATTTCGGACCATCAAAGATGCTCGGTGTACACGTTTTATTGTTTTTCTATGTCAAATTTTATGAGTATAATCTTCCAAGATTATTTCGATGCCAAAACAACAACTTTCTATGACAAATGGAGAAAACTGTTAAAAGCTCCTCCATAGAGAGAGTTTACCAATTTCGGACCATCAAAGATGCTCGGTGTACACGTTTTATTGTTTTTCTATGTCAAATTTTATGAGTATAAGCTTCCAAGATTAATTCGATGCCAAAACAACAACTTTCTATGATAAATGGACAAAACCTTCAAAAGCTCCTCCATAGAGAGAGCTGAGCAACTTCGGAACATCAAAGTTGCTCGGTTGACACTTTTTATTATTCTTCTATGTCAAATTTTATGAGTATAAGCTTCCTAGATTATTTCGATGCCAAAATCCCAAGTTTCTATGACAAATGGAGAAAACAGTTAAAAGCACCTTCATAGAGAGAGTTGACCCATTTCGGACCATCAAAGATGCTCGGTGTACACGTTTTATTGTTTTTCTACGACAAATTTTATGAGTATAAGCTTCCAAGAGTATTTCGATGCCAAAACAACAACTTTCTATGATAAATGGACAAAACCTTCAAAACCTCCTCCATAGAGAGAGTTGAGCAACTTCGGAACATCAATGTTGCTCAGTGTACACTTTTTATTGTTCTTCTATGTCAAATTTCATGACTATAAGTTTCCAAGATTATTTCGATGCCAAAACAGCAACTTTCTATGACAAATCGACAAACCCGTTAAAAGCTCCTCCATAGAGAGTGTTGAGCAACTTCGGAACATCAATGTTGCTCGGTGTACACTTTTTATTGTTCTTCTATGTCAAATTTCATGAGTATAAGCTTCCAAGATTATTTCGATGCTAAAATCCCAAGTTTCTATGACAAATGGAGAAAACTGTTAAAAGCTCCTTCATAGAGAGAGTTGACCAATTTCGGACCATCAAAGATGCTCGGTGTACACGTTTTATTGTTTTTCTACGACAAATTTTATGAGTATAAGCTTCCAAGAGTATTTCGATGCCAAAACAACAACTTTCTATGATAAATGGACAAAACCTTCAAAACCTCCTCCATAGAGAGAGTTGAGCAACTTCGGAACATCAATGTTGCTCAGTGTACACTTTTTATTGTTCTTCTATGTCAAATTTCATGACTATATGTTTCCAAGATTATTTCGATGCCAAAACAGCAACTTTCTATGACAAATCGACAAACCCGTTAAAAGCTCCTCCATAGAGAGAGTTGAGCAACTTCGGACAATCAAAGTTGCTCGGTGTACAATTTTTATTGTTCTTCTATGTTAAATTTTACGAAAATGAGCTTCCAAGATTATTTCGATGCAAAAACACCAACTTTCAATGACAAATGGACAAAACCGTTAAAAGCTCCTCCATAGAGAGAGTTGAGCAACGTCGGACCATCAAAGATGCTCGGTGTACACCTTTTAATGTTCTTCTATGCCAAATTTTACAAGTATAAGCTTTGTGGATTATTTCGATGAAAAAAGACCAACTTTCTATAACAAATGGACAAAACCGTTAAAAGCTCCTCCATAGAGAGAGTTGAGCAACTTCGGAATATCAAAGTTGCTCAGTGTACACTTTTTAATGTTCTTCTACGTCAAATTTTATGAGTATAAGCTTCCAAGATTATTTCGATGCCAAAATCCCAAGTTTTTATGACAAATGGAGAAAACTGTTAAAAGCTCCTCCATAGAGAGAGTTGACCAACTTCAGACTATCAAAGTTGCTCGGTGTACACTTTTTAATGTTCATCTATGTCAAATTTTATGAGTATAAGCTTCAAAGATTATTTCGATGGCAAAAGGCCAACTTTCTATGACAAATGGACAATACCTTGAAAAGCTCCTCCATAGAGAGAGTTGAGCAACTTCGGAACAACAAAGTTGCTCGGTGTACACTTTTTTATGTTCTTCTATGTCAAATTTTATGAGTATAAGCTTCCAGGATTATTTCGATGGCAAAAGACCAACTTTCTATGACAAATGGAAAAACATTCAAAAGCTCCTCCATAGAGAGAGTTGAGCAACTTCGGAACATCAATGTTGCTCGGTGTACACTTTTTATTGTTCTTCTATGTCAAATTTGATGAGTATAAGCTTTCAAGATTATTTCGATGCCAAAATCCCAAGTTTCTATGACAAATGGAGAAAACTGTTAAAAGCTCCTTCATAGAGAGAGTTGACCAATTTCGGACCATCAAAGATGCTCGGTGTACACGTTTTATTGTTTTTCTATGTCAAATTTTATGAGTATAAGCTTCCAAGATTATTTCGATGGCAAAAGACCAACTTTCTATGACAAATGGAAAAACATTCAAAAGCTCTTCCATAGAGAGAGTTGAGCAACTTCGGAACATCAATGTTGCTCGGTGTACACTTTTTATTGTTCTTCTATGTCAAATTTCATGAGTATAAGCTTCCAAGATTATTTCGATGCCAAAATCCCAAGTTTCTATGACAAATGGAGAAAACTGTTAAAAGCTCCTTCATAGAGAGAGTTGACCAATTTCGGACCATCAAAGATGCTCGGTGTACACGTTTTATTGTTTTTCTATGTCAAATTTTATGAGTATAAGCTTCCAAGATTATTTCGATGCCAAAACAACAACCTTCTATGACAAATGGAGAAAACTGTTAAAAGCTCCTCCATAGAGAGAGTTTACCAATTTCGGACCATCAAAGATGCTCGGTGTACACGTTTTATTGTTTTTCTATGTCAAATTTTATGAGTATAAGCTTCCAAGATTATTTCGATGCCAAAATCCCAAGTTTCAATGACAAATGGAGAAAACTTTTAAAAGTTCCTCCATAGAGAGAGTTGACCAATTTCGGACCATCAAAGATGCTCGGTGTACACGTTTTATTGTTTTTCTATGTCAAATTTTATGAGTATAATCTTCCAAGATTATTTCGATGCCAAAACAACAACTTTCTATGACAAATGGAGAAAACTGTTAAAAGCTCCTCCATCGAGAGAGTTTACCAATTTCGGACCATCAAATGTGCTCGATGTACACGTTTTATTGTTTTTCTATGTCAAATTTTATGAGTATAAGCTTCCAAGATTATTTTGATGCCAAAACAACAACTTTCTATGATAAATGGACAAAACCTTCAAAAGCTCCTCCATAGAGGGAGTTGAGCAACTTCGGAACATCAATGTTGCTCGGTGTACACTTTTTATTGTTTTTCTATGTCAAATTTCATGAGTATAAGCTTCCAAGATAATTTCGATGCTAAAATCCCAAGTTTCTATGACAAATGGAGAAAACTGTTAAAAGCTCCTTCATAGAAAGAGTTGACCAATTTCGGACCATCCAAGATGCTCGGTGTACACGTTTTATTGTTTTTCTATGTCAAATTTTATGAGTATAAGCTTCCAAGATTATTTCGATGCC
This sequence comes from Euonymus europaeus, assembly GCA_963580455.1. Taxonomy (NCBI): domain Eukaryota; kingdom Viridiplantae; phylum Streptophyta; class Magnoliopsida; order Celastrales; family Celastraceae; genus Euonymus; species Euonymus europaeus. Next base: position 10,490,048 of record OY756967.1, on the reverse strand, counting down.
AATACAACAACCTTCTATGATAAATGGAGAAAACTGTTAAAAGCTCCTCCATAGAGAGAGTTTACCAATTTCTGACCATCAAAGATGCTCGGTGTACACGTTTTATTGTTTTTCTATGTCAAATTTTATGAGTATAAGCTTCCAAGATTATTTCGATGCAAAAGACCAACTTTCTATAACAAATGGAAAAACATTCAAAAGCTCTTCCATAGAGAGAGTTGAGCAACTTCGGAACATCAATGTTGCTCGGTGTACACTTTTTATTGTTCTTCTATGTCAAATTTCATGAGTATAAGCTTCCAAGATTATTTCGATGCCAAAATCCCAAGTTTCTATGACAAATGGAGAAAACTGTTAAAAGCTCCTTCATCGAGAGAGTTGACCAATTTCGGACCATCAAAGATGCTCGGTGTACACGTTTTATTGTTTTTCTATGTCAAATTTTATGAGTATAAGCTTCCAAGATTATTTCGATGCCAAAACAACAACCTTCTATGACAAATGGAGAAAACTGTTAAAAGCTCCTCCATAGAGAGAGTTTACCAATTTCGGACCATCAAAGATGCTCGGTATACACGTTTTATTGTTTTTCTATGTCAAATTTTATGAGTATAAGCTTCCAAGATGATTTCGATGCCAAAATCCCAAGTTTCAATGACAAATGGAGAAAACTTTTAAAAGTTCCTCCATAGAGAGAGTTGACCAATTTCGGACCATCAAAGATGCTCGGTGTACACGTTTTATTGTTTTTCTATGTCAAATTTTATGAGTATAATCTTCCAAGATTATTTCGATGCCAAAACAACAACTTTCTATGACAAAAGGAGAAAACTGTTAAAAGCTCCTCCATAGAGAGAGTTGACCAATTTCGGACCATCAAAGATGCTCGGTGTACACGTTTTATTGTTTTTCTATGTCAAATTTTATGAGTATAAGCTTCCAAGATTATTTCGATGCCAAAACAACAACCTTCTATGACAAATGGAGAAAACTGCTAAAAGATCCTCCATAGAGAGAGTTTACCAATTTCGGACCATCAAAGATGCTCGGTGTACACGTTTTATTGTTTTTCTATGTCAAATTTTATGAGTATAAGCTTCCAAGATTATTTCGATGCCAAAATCCCAAGTTTCAATGACAAATGGAGAAAACTTTTAAAAGTTCCTCCATAGAGAGAGTTGACCAATTTCGGACCATCAAAGATGCTCGGTGTACACGTTTTATTGTTTTTCTATGTCAAATTTTATGAGTATAATCTTCCAAGATTATTTCGATGCCAAAACAACAACTTTCTATGACAAATGGAGAAAACTGTTAAAAGCTCCTCCATCGAGAGAGTTTACCAATTTCGGACCATCAAATGTGCTCGATGTACACGTTTTATTGTTTTTCTATGTCAAATTTTATGAGTATAAGCTTCCAAGATTATTTTGATGCCAAAACAACAACTTTCTATGATAAATGGACAAAACCTTCAAAAGCTCCTCCATAGAGGGAGTTGAGCAACTTCGGAACATCAATGTTGCTCGGTGTACACTTTTTATTGTTCTTCTATGTCAAATTTCATGAGTATAAGCTTCCAAGATAATTTCGATGCTAAAATCCCAAGTTTCTATGACAAATGGAGAAAACTGTTAAAAGCTCCTTCATAGAAAGAGTTGACCAATTTCGGACCATCCAAGATGCTCGGTGTACACGTTTTATTGTTTTTCTATGTCAAATTTTATGAGTATAAGCTTCCAAGATTATTTCGATGCCAATACAACAACCTTCTATGATAAATGGAGAAAACTGTTAAAAGCTCCTCCATAGAGAGAGTTTACCAATTTCTGACCATCAAAGATGCTCGGTGTACACGTTTTATTGTTTTTCTATGTCAAATTTTATGAGTATAAGCTTCCAAGATTATTTCGATGCAAAAGACCAACTTTCTATGACAAATGGAAAAACATTCAAAAGCTCTTCCATAGAGAGAGTTGAGCAACTTCGGAACATCAATGTTGCTCGGTGTACACTTTTTATTGTTCTTCTATGTCAAATTTCATGAGTATAAGCTTCCAAGATTATTTCGATGCCAAAATCCCAAGTTTCTATGACAAATGGAGAAAACTGTTAAAAGCTCCTTCATCGAGAGAGTTGACCAATTTCGGACCATCAAAGATGCTCGGTGTACACGTTTTATTGTTTTTCTATGTCAAATTTTATGAGTATAAGCTTCCAAGATTATTTCGATGCCAAAACAACAACCTTCTATGACAAACGGAGAAAACTGTTAAAAGCTCCTCCATAGAGAGAGTTTACCAATTTCGGACCATCAAAGATGCTCGGTGTACACGTTTTATTGTTTTTCTATGTCAAATTTTATGAGTATAAGCTTCCAAGATGATTTCGATGCCAAAATCCCAAGTTTCAATGACAAATGGAGAAAACTTTTAAAAGTTCCTCCATAGAGAGAGTTGACCAATTTCGGACCATCAAAGATGCTCGGTGTACACGTTTTATTGTTTTTCTATGTCAAATTTTATGAGTATAATCTTCCAAGATTATTTCGATGCCAAAACAACAACTTTCTATGACAAAAGGAGAAAACTGTTAAAAGCTCCTCCATAGAGAGAGTTGACCAATTTCGGACCATCAAAGATGCTCGGTGTACACGTTTTATTGTTTTTCTATGTCAAATTTTATGAGTATAAGCTTCCAAGATTATTTCGATGCCAAAACAACAACCTTCTATGACAAATGGAGAAAACTGTTAAAAGCTCCTCCATAGAGAGAGTTTACCAATTTCGGACCATCAAAGATGCTCGGTGTACACGTTTTATTGTTTTTCTATGTCAAATTTTATGAGTATAAGCTTCCAAGATTATTTCGATGCCAAAATCCCAAGTTTCAAAGACAAATGGAGAAAACTTTTAAAAGTTCCTCCATAGAGAGAGTTGACCAATTTCGGACCATCAAAGATGCTCGGTGTACACGTTTTATTGTTTTTCTATGTCAAATTTTATGAGTATAATCTTCCAAGATTATTTCGATGCCAAAACAACAACTTTCTATGACAAATGGAGAAAACTGTTAAAAGCTCCTCCATCGAGAGAGTTTACCAATTTCGGACCATCAAATGTGCTCGATGTACACGTTTTATTGTTTTTCTATGTCAAATTTTATGAGTATAAGCTTCCAAGATTATTTTGATGCCAAAACAACAACTTTCTATGATAAATGGACAAAACCTTCAAAAGCTCCTCCATAGAGGGAGTTGAGCAACTTCGGAACATCAATGTTGCTCGGTGTACACTTTTTATTGTTCTTCTATGTCAAATTTCATGAGTATAAGCTTCCAAGATAATTTCGATGCTAAAATCCCAAGTTTCTATGACAAATGGAGAAAACTGTTAAAAGCTCCTTCATAGAAAGAGTTGACCAATTTCGGACCATCCAAGATGCTCGGTGTACACGTTTTATTGTTTTTCTATGTCAAATTTTATGAGTATAAGCTTCCAAGATTATTTCGATGCCAATACAACAACCTTCTATGATAAATGGAGAAAACTGTTAAAAGCTCCTCCATAGAGAGAGTTTACCAATTTCTGACCATCAAAGATGCTCGGTGTACACGTTTTATTGTTTTTCTATGTCAAATTTTATGAGTATAAGCTTCCAAGATTATTTCGATGCAAAAGACCAACTTTCTATGACAAATGGAAAAACATTCAAAAGCTCTTCCATAGAGAGAGTTGAGCAACTTCGGAACATCAATGTTGCTCGGTGTACACTTTTTATTGTTCTTCTATGTCAAATTTCATGAGTATAAGCTTCCAAGATTATTTCGATGCCAAAATCCCAAGTTTCTATGACAAATGGAGAAAACTGTTAAAAGCTCCTTCGTCGAGAGAGTTGACCAATTTCGGACCATCAAAGATGCTCGGTGTACACGTTTTATTGTTTTTCTATGTCAAATTTTATGAGTATAAGCTTCCAAGATTATTTCGATGCCAAAACAACAACCTTCTATGACAAATGGAGAAAACTGTTAAAAGCTCCTCCATAGAGAGAGTTTACCAATTTCGGACCATCAAAGATGCTCGGTGTACACGTTTTATTGTTTTTCTATGTCAAATTTTATGAGTATAAGCTTCCAAGATGATTTCGATGCCAAAATCCCAAGTTTCAATGACAAATGGAGAAAACTTTTAAAAGTTCCTCCATAGAGAGAGTTGACCAATTTCGGACCATCAAAGATGCTCGGTGTACACGTTTTATTGTTTTTCTATGTCAAATTTTATGAGTATAATCTTCCAAGATTATTTCGATGCCAAAACAACAACTTTCTATGACAAAAGGAGAAAACTGTTAAAAGCTCCTCCATAGAGAGAGTTGACCAATTTCGGACCATCAAAGATGCTCGGTGTACACGTTTTATTGTTTTTCTATGTCAAATTTTATGAGTATAAGCTTCCAAGATTATTTCGATGCCAAAACAACAACCTTTTATGACAAATGGAGAAAACTGTTAAAAGCTCCTCCATAGAGAGAGTTTACCAATTTCGGACCATCAAAGATGCTCGGTGTACACGTTTTATTGTTTTTCTATGTCAAATTTTATGAGTATAAGCTTCCAAGATTATTTCGATGCCAAAATCCCAAGTTTCAATGACAAATGGAGAAAACTTTTAAAAGTTCCTCCATAGAGAGAGTTGACCAATTTCGGACCATCAAAGATGCTCGGTGTACACGTTTTATTGTTTTTCTATGTCAAATTTTATGAGTATAATCTTCCAAAATTATTTCGATGCCAAAACAACAACTTTCTATGACAAATGGAGAAAACTGTTAAAAGCTCCTCCATCGAGAGAGTTTACCAATTTCGGACCATCAAAGGTGCTCGATGTACACGTTTTATTGTTTTTCTATGTCAAATTTTATGAGTATAAGCTTCCAAGATTATTTTGATGCCAAAACAACAACTTTCTATGATAAATGGACAAAACCTTCAAAAGCTCCTCCATAGAGAGAGTTGAGCAACTTCGGAACATCAATGTTGCTCGGTGTACACTTTTTATTGTTCTTCTATGTCAAATTTCATGAGTATAAGCTTCCAAGATAATTTCGATGCTAAAATCCCAAGTCTCTATGACAAATGGAGAAAACTGTTAAAAGCTCCTTCATAGAAAGAGTTGACCAATTTCGGACCATCCAAGATGCTCGGTGTACACGTTTTATTGTTTTTCTATGTCAAATTTTATGAGTATAAGCTTCCAAGATTATTTCGATGCCAAAACAACAACCTTCTATGATAAATGGAGAAAACTGTTAAAAGCTCCTCCATAGAGAGAGTTTACCAATTTCGGACCATCAAAGATGCTCGGTGTACACGTTTTATTGTTTTTCTATGTCAAATTTTATGAGTATAAGCTTCCAAGATTATTTCGATGCAAAAGACCAACTTTCTATGACAAATGGAAAAACATTCAAAAGCTCTTCCATAGAGAGAGTTGAGCAACTTCGTAACATCAATGTTGCTCGGTGTACACTTTTTATTGTTCTTCTATGTCAAATTTCATGAGTATAAGCTTCCAAGATTATTTCGATGCCAAAATCCCAAGTTTCTATGACAAATGGAGAAAACTGCTAAAAGCTCCTTCATCGAGAGAGTTGACCAATTTCGGACCATCAAAGATGCTCGGTGTACACGTTTTATTGTTTTTCTATGTCAAATTTTATGAGTATAAGCTTCCAAGATTATTTCGATGCCAAAACAACAACCTTCTATGACAAATGGAGAAAACTGTTAAAAGCTCCTCCATAGAGAGAGTTTACCAATTTCGGACCATCAAAGATGCTCGGTGTACACGTTTTATTGTTTTTCTATGTCAAATTTTATGAGTATAAGCTTCCAAGATGATTTCGATGCCAAAATCCCAAGTTTCAATGACAAATGGAGAAAACTGTTAAAAGCTCCTCCATAGAGAGAGTTTACCAATTTCGGACCATCAAAGATGCTCGGTGTACACGTTTTATTGTTTTTCTATGTCAAATTTTATGAGTATAAGCTTCCAAGATTATTTCGATGCAAAAGACCAACTTTCTATGACAAATGGAAAAACATTCAAAAGCTCTTCCATAGAGAGAGTTGAGCAACTTCGGAACATCAATGTTGCTCGGTGTACACTTTTTATTGTTCTTCTATGTCAAATTTCATGAGTATAAGCTTCCAAGATTATTTCGATGCCAAAATCCCAAGTTTCTATGACAAATGGAGAAAACTGTTAAAAGCTCCTTCATCGAGAGAGTTGACCAATTTCGGACCATCAAAGATGCTCGGTGTACACGTTTTATTGTTTTTCTATGTCAAATTTTATGAGTATAAGCTTCCAAGATTATTTCGATGCCAAAACAACAACCTTCTATGACAAATGGAGAAAACTGTTAAAAGCTCCTCCATAGAGAGAGTTTACCAATTTCGGACCATCAAAGATGCTCGGTGTACACGTTTTATTGTTTTTCTATGTCAAATTTTATGAGTATAAGCTTCCAAGATGATTTCGATGCCAAAATCCCAAGTTTCAATGACAAATGGAGAAAACTTTTAAAAGTTCCTCCATAGAGAGAGTTGACCAATTTCGGACCATCAAAGATGCTCGGTGTACACGTTTTATTGTTTTTCTATGTCAAATTTTATGAGTATAATCTTCCAAGATTATTTCGATGCCAAAACAACAACTTTCTATGACAAAAGGAGAAAACTGTTAAAAGCTCCTCCATAGAGAGAGTTGACCAATTTCGGACCATCAAAGATGCTCGGTGTACACGTTTTATTGTTTTTCTATGTCAAATTTTATGAGTATAAGCTTCCAAGATTATTTCGATGCCAAAACAACAACCTTCTATGACAAATGGAGAAAACTGTTAAAAGCTCCTCCATAGAGAGAGTTTACCAATTTCGGACCATCAAAGATGCTCGGTGTACACGTTTTATTGTTTTTCTATGTCAAATTTTATGAGTATAAGCTTCCAAGATTATTTCGATGCCAAAATCCCAAGTTTCAATGACAAATGGAGAAAACTTTTAAAAGTTCCTCCATAGAGAGAGTTGACCAATTTCGGACCATCAAAGATGCTCGGTGTACACGTTTTATTGTTTTTCTATGTCAAATTTTATGAGTATAATCTTCCAAGATTATTTCGATGCCAAAACAACAACTTTCTATGACAAATGGAGAAAACTGTTAAAAGCTCCTCCATCGAGAGAGTTTACCAATTTCGGACCATCAAAGGTGCTCGATGTACACGTTTTATTGTTTTTCTATGTCAAATTTTATGAGTATAAGCTTCCAAGATTATTTTGATGCCAAAACAACAACTTTCTATGATAAATGGACAAAACCTTCAAAAGCTCCTCCATAGAGAGAGTTGAGCAACTTCGGAACATCAATGTTGCTCGGTGTACACTTTTTATTGTTCTTCTATGTCAAATTTCATGAGTATAAGCTTCCAAGATAATTTCGATGCTAAAATCCCAAGTCTCTATGACAAATGGAGAAAACTGTTAAAAGCTCCTTCATAGAAAGAGTTGACCAATTTCGGACCATCCAAGATGCTCGGTGTACACGTTTTATTGTTTTTCTATGTCAAATTTTATGAGTATAAGCTTCCAAGATTATTTCGATGCCAAAACAACAACCTTCTATGATAAATGGAGAAAACTGTTAAAAGCTCCTCCATAGAGAGAGTTTACCAATTTCGGACCATCAAAGATGCTCGGTGTACACGTTTTATTGTTTTTCTATGTCAAATTTTATGAGTATAAGCTTCCAAGATTATTTCGATGCAAAAGACCAACTTTCTATGACAAATGGAAAAACATTCAAAAGCTCTTCCATAGAGAGAGTTGAGCAACTTCGTAACATCAATGTTGCTCAGTGTACACTTTTTATTGTTCTTCTATGTCAAATTTCATGAGTATAAGCTTCCAAGATTATTTCGATGCCAAAATCCCAAGTTTCTATGACAAATGGAGAAAACTGCTAAAAGCTCCTTCATCGAGAGAGTTGACCAATTTCGGACCATCAAAGATGCTCGGTGTACACGTTTTATTGTTTTTCTATGTCAAATTTTATGAGTATAAGCTTCCAAGATTATTTCGATGCCAAAACAACAACCTTCTATGACAAATGGAGAAAACTGTTAAAAGCTCCTCCATAGAGAGAGTTTACCAATTTCGGACCATCAAAGATGCTCGGTGTACACGTTTTATTGTTTTTCTATGTCAAATTTTATGAGTATAAGCTTCCAAGATGATTTCGATGCCAAAATCCCAAGTTTCAATGACAAATGGAGAAAACTGTTAAAAGCTCCTCCATAGAGAGAGTTTACCAATTTCGGACCATCAAAGATGCTCGGTGTACACGTTTTATTGTTTTTCTATGTCAAATTTTATGAGTATAAGCTTCCAAGATTATTTCGATGCAAAAGACCAACTTTCTATGACAAATGGAAAAACATTCAAAAGCTCTTCCATAGAGAGAGTTGAGCAACTTCGGAACATCAATGTTGCTCGGTGTACACTTTTTATTGTTCTTCTATGTCAAATTTCATGAGTATAAGCTTCCAAGATTATTTCGATGCCAAAATCCCAAGTTTCTATGACAAATGGAGAAAACTGTTAAAAGCTCCTTCATCGAGAGAGTTGACCAATTTCGGACCATCAAAGATGCTCGGTGTACACGTTTTATTGTTTTTCTATGTCAAATTTTATGAGTATAAGCTTCCAAGATTATTTCGATGCCAAAACAACAACCTTCTATGACAAATGGAGAAAACTGTTAAAAGCTCCTCCATAGAGAGAGTTTACCAATTTCGGACCATCAAAGATGCTCGGTGTACACGTTTTATTGTTTTTCTATGTCAAATTTTATGAGTATAAGCTTCCAAGATGATTTCGATGCCAAAATCCCAAGTTTCAATGACAAATGGAGAAAACTTTTAAAAGTTCCTCCATAGAGAGAGTTGACCAATTTCGGACCATCAAAGATGCTCGGTGTACACGTTTTATTGTTTTTCTATGTCAAATTTTATGAGTATAATCTTCCAAGATTATTTCGATGCCAAAACAACAACTTTCTATGACAAAAGGAGAAAACTGTTAAAAGCTCCTCCATAGAGAGAGTTGACCAATTTCGGACCATCAAAGATGCTCGGTGTACACGTTTTATTGTTTTTCTATGTCAAATTTTATGAGTATAAGCTTCCAAGATTATTTCGATGCCAAAACAACAACCTTCTATGACAAATGGAGAAAACTGTTAAAAGCTCCTCCATAGAGAGAGTTTACCAATTTCGGACCATCAAAGATGCTCGGTGTACACGTTTTATTGTTTTTCTATGTCAAATTTTATGAGTATAAGCTTCCAAGATGATTTCGATGCCAAAATCCCAAGTTTCAATGACAAATGGAGAAAACTTTTAAAAGTTCCTCCATAGAGAGAGTTGACCAATTTCGGACCATCAAAGATGCTCGGTGTACACGTTTCATTGTTTTTCTATGTCAAATTTTATGAGTATAATCTTCCAAGATTATTTCGATGCCAAAACAACAACTTTCTATGACAAAAGGAGAAAACTGTTAAAAGCTCCTCCATAGAGAGAGTTGACCAATTTCGGACCATCAAAGATGCTCGGTGTACACGTTTTATTGTTTTTCTATGTCAAATTTTATGAGTATAAGCTTCCAAGATTATTTCGATGCCAAAACAACAACCTTCTATGACAAATGGAGAAAACTGTTAAAAGCTCCTCCATAGAGAGAGTTTACCAATTTCGGACCATCAAAGATGCTCGGTGTACACGTTTTATTGTTTTTCTATGTCAAATTTTATGAGTATAAGCTTCCAAGATTATTTCGATGCCAAAATCCCAAGTTTCAATGACAAATGGAGAAAACTTTTAAAAGTTCCTCCATAGAGAGAGTTGACCAATTTCGGACCATCAAAGATGCTCGGTGTACACGTTTTATTGTTTTTCTATGTCAAATTTTATGAGTATAATCTTCCAAGATTATTTCGATGCCAAAACAACAACTTTCTATGACAAATGGAGAAAACTGTTAAAAGCTCCTCCATCGAGAGAGTTTACCAATTTCGGACCATCAAAGGTGCTCGATGTACACGTTTTATTGTTTTTCTATGTCAAATTTTATGAGTATAAGCTTCCAAGATTATTTTGATGCCAAAACAACAACTTTCTATGATAAATGGACAAAACCTTCAAAAGCTCCTCCATAGAGAGAGTTGAGCAACTTCGGAACATCAATGTTGCTCGGTGTACACTTTTTATTGTTCTTCTATGTCAAATTTCATGAGTATAAGCTTCCAAGATAATTTCGATGCTAAAATCCCAAGTCTCTATGACAAATGGAGAAAACTGTTAAAAGCTCCTTCATAGAAAGAGTTGACCAATTTCGGACCATCCAAGATGCTCGGTGTACACGTTTTATTGTTTTTCTATGTCAAATTTTATGAGTATAAGCTTCCAAGATTATTTCGATGCCAAAACAACAACCTTCTATGATAAATGAAGAAAACTGTTAAAAGCTCCTCCATAGAGAGAGTTTACCAATTTCGGACCATCAAAGATGCTCGGTGTACACGTTTTATTGTTTTTCTATGTCAAATTTTATGAGTATAAGCTTCCAAGATTATTTCGATGCAAAAGACCAACTTTCTATGACAAATGGAAAAACATTCAAAAGCTCTTCCATAGAGAGAGTTGAGCAACTTCGTAACATCAATGTTGCTCGGTGTACACTTTTTATTGTTCTTCTATGTCAAATTTCATGAGTATAAGCTTCCAAGATTATTTCGATGCCAAAATCCCAAGTTTCTATGACAAATGGAGAAAACTGCTAAAAGCTCCTTCATCGAGAGAGTTGACCAATTTCGGACCATCAAAGATGCTCGGTGTACACGTTTTATTGTTTTTCTATGTCAAATTTTATGAGTATAAGCTTCCAAGATTATTTCGATGCCAAAACAACAACCTTCTATGACAAATGGAGAAAACTGTTAAAAGCTCCTCCATAGAGAGAGTTTACCAATTTCGGACCATCAAAGATGCTCGGTGTACACGTTTTATTGTTTTTCTATGTCAAATTTTATGAGTATAAGCTTCCAAGATGATTTCGATGCCAAAATCCCAAGTTTCAATGACAAATGGAGAAAACTTTTAAAAGTTCCTCCATAGAGAGAGTTGACCAATTTCGGACCATCAAAGATGCTCGGTGTACACGTTTTATTGTTTTTCTATGTCAAATTTTATGAGTATAATCTTCCAAGATTATTTCGATGCCAAAACAACAACTTTCTATGACAAAAGGAGAAAACTGTTAAAAGCTCTTCCATAGAGAGAGTTTACCAATTTCGGACCATCAAAGGTGCTCGATGTACACGTTTTATTGTTTTTCTATGTCAAATTTTATGAGTATAAGCTTCCAAGATTATTTTGATGCCAAAACAACAACTTTCTATGATAAATGGACAAAACCTTCAAAAGCTCCTCCATAGAGAGAGTTGAGCAACTTCGGAACATCAATGTTGCTCGGTGTACACTTTTTATTGTTCTTCTATGTCAAATTTCATGAGTATAAGCTTCCAAGATTATTTCGATGCCAAAACAACAACTTTCTATGACAAAAGGAGAAAACTGTTAAAAGCTCCTCCATAGAGAGAGTTGACCAATTTCGGACCATCAAAGGTGCTCGATGTACACGTTTTATTGTTTTTCTATGTCAAATTTTATGAGTATAAGCTTCCAAGATTATTTCGATGCCAAAACAACAACCTTCTATGACAAATGGAGAAAACTGTTAAAAGCTCCTCCATAGAGAGAGTTTACCAATTTCGGACCATCAAAGATGCTCGGTGTACACGTTTTATTGTTTTTCTATGTTAAATTTTATGAGTATAAGCTTCCAAGATTATTTCGATGCCAAAATCCCAAGTTTCAATGACAAATGGAGAAAACTTTTAAAAGTTCCTCCATAGAGAGAGTTGACCAATTTCGGACCATCAAAGATGCTCGGTGTACACGTTTTATTGTTTTTCTATGTCAAATTTTATGAGTATAATCTTCCAAGATTATTTCGATGCCAAAACAACAACTTTCTATGACAAATGGAGAAAACTGTTAAAAGCTCCTCCATCGAGAGAGTTTACCAATTTCGGACCATCAAAGGTGCTCGATGTACACGTTTTATTGTTTTTCTATGTCAAATTTTATGAGTATAAGCTTCCAAGATTATTTTGATGCCAAAACAACAACTTTCTATGATAAATGGACAAAACCTTCAAAAGCTCCTCCATAGAGAGAGTTGAGCAACTTCGGAACATCAATGTTGCTCGGTGTACACTTTTTATTGTTCTTCTATGTCAAATTTCATGAGTATAAGCTTCCAAGATAATTTCGATGCTAAAATCCCAAGTTTCTATGACAAATGGAGAAAACTGTTAAAAGCTCCTTCATAGAAAGAGTTGACCAATTTCGGACCATCCAAGATGCTCGGTGTACACGTTTTATTGTTTTTCTATGTCAAATTTTATGAGTATAAGCTTCCAAGATTATTTCGATGCCAAAACAACAACCTTCTATGATAAATGGAGAAAACTGTTAAAAGCTCCTCCATAGAGAGAGTTTACCAATTTCGGACCATCAAAGATGCTCGGTGTACACGTTTTATTGTTTTTCTATGTCAAATTTTATGAGTATAAGCTTCCAAGATTATTTCGATGCAAAAGACCAACTTTCTATGACAAATGGAAAAACATTCAAAAGCTCTTCCATAGAGAGAGTTGAGCAACTTCGGAACATCAATGTTGCTCGGTGTACACTTTTTATTGTTCTTCTATGTCAAATTTCATGAGTATAAGCTTCCAAGATTATTTCGATGCCAAAATCCCAAGTTTCTATGACAAATGGAGAAAACTGTTAAAAGCTCCTTCATCGAGAGAGTTGACCAATTTCGGACCATCAAAGATGCTCGGTGTACACGTTTTATTGTTTTTCTATGTCAAATTTTATGAGTATAAGCTTCCAAGATTATTTCGATGCCAAAACAACAACCTTCTATGACAAATGGAGAAAACTGTTAAAAGCTCCTCCATAGAGAGAGTTTACCAATTTCGGACCATCAAAGATGCTCGGTGTACACGTTATATTGTTTTTCTATGTCAAATTTTATGAGTATAAGCTTCCAAGATGATTTCGATGCCAAAATCCCAAGTTTCAATGACAAATGGAGAAAACTTTTAAAAGTTCCTCCATAGAGAGAGTTGACCAATTTCGGACCATCAAAGATGCTCGGTGTACACGTTTTATTGTTTTTCTATGTCAAATTTTATGAGTATAATCTTCCAAGATTATTTCGATGCCAAAACAACAACTTTCTATGACAAAAGGAGAAAACTGTTAAAAGCTCCTCCATAGAGAGAGTTTACCAATTTCGGACCATCAAAGGTGCTCGATGTACACGTTTTATTGTTTTTCTATGTCAAATTTTATGAGTATAAGCTTCCAAGATTATTTTGATGCCAAAACAACAACTTTCTATGATAAATGGACAAAACCTTCAAAAGCTCCTCCATAGAGAGAGTTGAGCAACTTCGGAACATCAATGTTGCTCGGTGTACACTTTTTATTGTTCTTCTATGTCAAATTTCATGAGTATAAGCTTCCAAGATTATTTCGATGCCAAAACAACAACTTTCTATGACAAATGGAGAAAACTGTTAAAAGCTCCTCCATAGAGAGAGTTTACCAATTTCGGACCATCAAAGGTGCTCGATGTACACGTTTTATTGTTTTTCTATGTCAAATTTTATGAGTATAAGCTTCCAAGATTATTTCGATGCCAAAACAACAACTTTCTATGACAAATGGAGAAAACTGTTAAAAGCTCCTCCATAGAGAGAGTTTACCAATTTCGGACCATCAAAGATGCTCGGTGTACACGTTTTATTGTTTTTCTACATCAAATTTTATGAGTATAAGCTTCCAAGATTATTTCGATGCCAAAACAACAACTTTCTATGATAAATGGACAAAACCTTCAAAAGCTCCTCCATAGAGAGAGTTGAGCAACTTCGGAACATCAATGTTGCTCGGTGTACACTTTTTATTGTTCTTCTATGTCAAATTTCATGAGTATAAGCTTCCAAGATTATTTCGATGCCAAAATCCCAAGTTTCTATGACAAATGGAGAAAACTGTTAAAAGCTCCTTCATAGAGAGAGTTGACCAATTTCGGACCATCAAAGATGCTCGGTGTACACGTTTTATTGTTTTTCTATGTCAAATTTTATGAGTATAAGCTTCCAAGATTATTTCGATGCCAAAATCCCAAGTTTCTATGACAAATGGAGAAAACTGTTAAAAGCTCCTTCATAGAGAGAGTTGACCAATTTCGGACCATCAAAGATGCTCGGTGTACACGTTTTATTGTTTTTCTATGTCAAATTTTATGAGTATAAGCTTCCAAGATTATTTCGATGCCAAAACAACAACCTTCTATGACAAATGGAGAAAACTGTTAAAAGCTCCTCCATAGAGAGAGTTTACCAATTTCGGACCATCAAAGATGCTCGGTGTACACGTTTTATTGTTTTTCTATGTCAAATTTTATGAGTATAAGCTTCCAAGATTATTTCGATGCCAAAATCCCAAGTTTCAATGACAAATGGAGAAAACTTTTAAAAGTTCCTCCATAGAGAGAGTTGACCAATTTCGGACCATCAAAGATGCTCGGTGTACACGTTTTATTGTTTTTCTATGTCAAATTTTATGAGTATAATCTTCCAAGATTATTTCGATGCCAAAACAACAACTTTCTATGACAAATGGAGAAAACTGTTAAAAGCTCCTCCATCGAGAGAGTTTACCAATTTCGGACCATCAAATGTGCTCGATGTACACGTTTTATTGTTTTTCTATGTCAAATTTTATGAGTATAAGCTTCCAAGATTATTTTGATGCCAAAACAACAACTTTCTATGATAAATGGACAAAACCTTCAAAAGCTCCTCCATAGAGGGAGTTGAGCAACTTCGGAACATCAATGTTGCTCGGTGTACACTTTTTATTGTTTTTCTATGTCAAATTTCATGAGTATAAGCTTCCAAGATAATTTCGATGCTAAAATCCCAAGTTTCTATGACAAATGGAGAAAACTGTTAAAAGCTCCTTCATAGAAAGAGTTGACCAATTTCGGACCATCCAAGATGCTCGGTGTACACGTTTTATTGTTTTTCTATGTCAAATTTTATGAGTATAAGCTTCCAAGATTATTTCGATGCCAATACAACAACCTTCTATGATAAATGGAGAAAACTGTTAAAAGCTCCTCCATAGAGAGAGTTTACCAATTTCTGACCATCAAAGATGCTCGGTGTACACGTTTTATTGTTTTTCTATGTCAAATTTTATGAGTATAAGCTTCCAAGATTATTTCGATGCAAAAGACCAACTTTCTATAACAAATGGAAAAACATTCAAAAGCTCTTCCATAGAGAGAGTTGAGCAACTTCGGAACATCAATGTTGCTCGGTGTACACTTTTTATTGTTCTTCTATGTCAAATTTCATGAGTATAAGCTTCCAAGATTATTTCGATGCCAAAATCCCAAGTTTCTATGACAAATGGAGAAAACTGTTAAAAGCTCCTTCATCGAGAGAGTTGACCAATTTCGGACCATCAAAGATGCTCGGTGTACACGTTTTATTGTTTTTCTATGTCAAATTTTATGAGTATAAGCTTCCAAGATTATTTCGATGCCAAAACAACAACCTTCTATGACAAATGGAGAAAACTGTTAAAAGCTCCTCCATAGAGAGAGTTTACCAATTTCGGACCATCAAAGATGCTCGGTATACACGTTTTATTGTTTTTCTATGTCAAATTTTATGAGTATAAGCTTCCAAGATGATTTCGATGCCAAAATCCCAAGTTTCAATGACAAATGGAGAAAACTTTTAAAAGTTCCTCCATAGAGAGAGTTGACCAATTTCGGACCATCAAAGATGCTCGGTGTACACGTTTTATTGTTTTTCTATGTCAAATTTTATGAGTATAATCTTCCAAGATTATTTCGATGCCAAAACAACAACTTTCTATGACAAAAGGAGAAAACTGTTAAAAGCTCCTCCATAGAGAGAGTTGACCAATTTCGGACCATCAAAGATGCTCGGTGTACACGTTTTATTGTTTTTCTATGTCAAATTTTATGAGTATAAGCTTCCAAGATTATTTCGATGCCAAAACAACAACCTTCTATGACAAATGGAGAAAACTGCTAAAAGATCCTCCATAGAGAGAGTTTACCAATTTCGGACCATCAAAGATGCTCGGTGTACACGTTTTATTGTTTTTCTATGTCAAATTTTATGAGTATAAGCTTCCAAGATTATTTCGATGCCAAAATCCCAAGTTTCAATGACAAATGGAGAAAACTTTTAAAAGTTCCTCCATAGAGAGAGTTGACCAATTTCGGACCATCAAAGATGCTCGGTGTACACGTTTTATTGTTTTTCTATGTCAAATTTTATGAGTATAATCTTCCAAGATTATTTCGATGCCAAAACAACAACTTTCTATGACAAATGGAGAAAACTGTTAAAAGCTCCTCCATCGAGAGAGTTTACCAATTTCGGACCATCAAATGTGCTCGATGTACACGTTTTATTGTTTTTCTATGTCAAATTTTATGAGTATAAGCTTCCAAGATTATTTTGATGCCAAAACAACAACTTTCTATGATAAATGGACAAAACCTTCAAAAGCTCCTCCATAGAGGGAGTTGAGCAACTTCGGAACATCAATGTTGCTCGGTGTACACTTTTTATTGTTCTTCTATGTCAAATTTCATGAGTATAAGCTTCCAAGATAATTTCGATGCTAAAATCCCAAGTTTCTATGACAAATGGAGAAAACTGTTAAAAGCTCCTTCATAGAAAGAGTTGACCAATTTCGGACCATCCAAGATGCTCGGTGTACACGTTTTATTGTTTTTCTATGTCAAATTTTATGAGTATAAGCTTCCAAGATTATTTCGATGCCAATACAACAACCTTCTATGATAAATGGAGAAAACTGTTAAAAGCTCCTCCATAGAGAGAGTTTACCAATTTCTGACCATCAAAGATGCTCGGTGTACACGTTTTATTGTTTTTCTATGTCAAATTTTATGAGTATAAGCTTCCAAGATTATTTCGATGCAAAAGACCAACTTTCTATGACAAATGGAAAAACATTCAAAAGCTCTTCCATAGAGAGAGTTGAGCAACTTCGGAACATCAATGTTGCTCGGTGTACACTTTTTATTGTTCTTCTATGTCAAATTTCATGAGTATAAGCTTCCAAGATTATTTCGATGCCAAAATCCCAAGTTTCTATGACAAATGGAGAAAACTGTTAAAAGCTCCTTCATCGAGAGAGTTGACCAATTTCGGACCATCAAAGATGCTCGGTGTACACGTTTTATTGTTTTTCTATGTCAAATTTTATGAGTATAAGCTTCCAAGATTATTTCGATGCCAAAACAACAACCTTCTATGACAAACGGAGAAAACTGTTAAAAGCTCCTCCATAGAGAGAGTTTACCAATTTCGGACCATCAAAGATGCTCGGTGTACACGTTTTATTGTTTTTCTATGTCAAATTTTATGAGTATAAGCTTCCAAGATGATTTCGATGCCAAAATCCCAAGTTTCAATGACAAATGGAGAAAACTTTTAAAAGTTCCTCCATAGAGAGAGTTGACCAATTTCGGACCATCAAAGATGCTCGGTGTACACGTTTTATTGTTTTTCTATGTCAAATTTTATGAGTATAATCTTCCAAGATTATTTCGATGCCAAAACAACAACTTTCTATGACAAAAGGAGAAAACTGTTAAAAGCTCCTCCATAGAGAGAGTTGACCAATTTCGGACCATCAAAGATGCTCGGTGTACACGTTTTATTGTTTTTCTATGTCAAATTTTATGAGTATAAGCTTCCAAGATTATTTCGATGCCAAAACAACAACCTTCTATGACAAATGGAGAAAACTGTTAAAAGCTCCTCCATAGAGAGAGTTTACCAATTTCGGACCATCAAAGATGCTCGGTGTACACGTTTTATTGTTTTTCTATGTCAAATTTTATGAGTATAAGCTTCCAAGATTATTTCGATGCCAAAATCCCAAGTTTCAAAGACAAATGGAGAAAACTTTTAAAAGTTCCTCCATAGAGAGAGTTGACCAATTTCGGACCATCAAAGATGCTCGGTGTACACGTTTTATTGTTTTTCTATGTCAAATTTTATGAGTATAATCTTCCAAGATTATTTCGATGCCAAAACAACAACTTTCTATGACAAATGGAGAAAACTGTTAAAAGCTCCTCCATCGAGAGAGTTTACCAATTTCGGACCATCAAATGTGCTCGATGTACACGTTTTATTGTTTTTCTATGTCAAATTTTATGAGTATAAGCTTCCAAGATTATTTTGATGCCAAAACAACAACTTTCTATGATAAATGGACAAAACCTTCAAAAGCTCCTCCATAGAGGGAGTTGAGCAACTTCGGAACATCAATGTTGCTCGGTGTACACTTTTTATTGTTCTTCTATGTCAAATTTCATGAGTATAAGCTTCCAAGATAATTTCGATGCTAAAATCCCAAGTTTCTATGACAAATGGAGAAAACTGTTAAAAGCTCCTTCATAGAAAGAGTTGACCAATTTCGGACCATCCAAGATGCTCGGTGTACACGTTTTATTGTTTTTCTATGTCAAATTTTATGAGTATAAGCTTCCAAGATTATTTCGATGCCAATACAACAACCTTCTATGATAAATGGAGAAAACTGTTAAAAGCTCCTCCATAGAGAGAGTTTACCAATTTCTGACCATCAAAGATGCTCGGTGTACACGTTTTATTGTTTTTCTATGTCAAATTTTATGAGTATAAGCTTCCAAGATTATTTCGATGCAAAAGACCAACTTTCTATGACAAATGGAAAAACATTCAAAAGCTCTTCCATAGAGAGAGTTGAGCAACTTCGGAACATCAATGTTGCTCGGTGTACACTTTTTATTGTTCTTCTATGTCAAATTTCATGAGTATAAGCTTCCAAGATTATTTCGATGCCAAAATCCCAAGTTTCTATGACAAATGGAGAAAACTGTTAAAAGCTCCTTCGTCGAGAGAGTTGACCAATTTCGGACCATCAAAGATGCTCGGTGTACACGTTTTATTGTTTTTCTATGTCAAATTTTATGAGTATAAGCTTCCAAGATTATTTCGATGCCAAAACAACAACCTTCTATGACAAATGGAGAAAACTGTTAAAAGCTCCTCCATAGAGAGAGTTTACCAATTTCGGACCATCAAAGATGCTCGGTGTACACGTTTTATTGTTTTTCTATGTCAAATTTTATGAGTATAAGCTTCCAAGATGATTTCGATGCCAAAATCCCAAGTTTCAATGACAAATGGAGAAAACTTTTAAAAGTTCCTCCATAGAGAGAGTTGACCAATTTCGGACCATCAAAGATGCTCGGTGTACACGTTTTATTGTTTTTCTATGTCAAATTTTATGAGTATAATCTTCCAAGATTATTTCGATGCCAAAACAACAACTTTCTATGACAAAAGGAGAAAACTGTTAAAAGCTCCTCCATAGAGAGAGTTGACCAATTTCGGACCATCAAAGATGCTCGGTGTACACGTTTTATTGTTTTTCTATGTCAAATTTTATGAGTATAAGCTTCCAAGATTATTTCGATGCCAAAACAACAACCTTTTATGACAAATGGAGAAAACTGTTAAAAGCTCCTCCATAGAGAGAGTTTACCAATTTCGGACCATCAAAGATGCTCGGTGTACACGTTTTATTGTTTTTCTATGTCAAATTTTATGAGTATAAGCTTCCAAGATTATTTCGATGCCAAAATCCCAAGTTTCAATGACAAATGGAGAAAACTTTTAAAAGTTCCTCCATAGAGAGAGTTGACCAATTTCGGACCATCAAAGATGCTCGGTGTACACGTTTTATTGTTTTTCTATGTCAAATTTTATGAGTATAATCTTCCAAAATTATTTCGATGCCAAAACAACAACTTTCTATGACAAATGGAGAAAACTGTTAAAAGCTCCTCCATCGAGAGAGTTTACCAATTTCGGACCATCAAAGGTGCTCGATGTACACGTTTTATTGTTTTTCTATGTCAAATTTTATGAGTATAAGCTTCCAAGATTATTTTGATGCCAAAACAACAACTTTCTATGATAAATGGACAAAACCTTCAAAAGCTCCTCCATAGAGAGAGTTGAGCAACTTCGGAACATCAATGTTGCTCGGTGTACACTTTTTATTGTTCTTCTATGTCAAATTTCATGAGTATAAGCTTCCAAGATAATTTCGATGCTAAAATCCCAAGTCTCTATGACAAATGGAGAAAACTGTTAAAAGCTCCTTCATAGAAAGAGTTGACCAATTTCGGACCATCCAAGATGCTCGGTGTACACGTTTTATTGTTTTTCTATGTCAAATTTTATGAGTATAAGCTTCCAAGATTATTTCGATGCCAAAACAACAACCTTCTATGATAAATGGAGAAAACTGTTAAAAGCTCCTCCATAGAGAGAGTTTACCAATTTCGGACCATCAAAGATGCTCGGTGTACACGTTTTATTGTTTTTCTATGTCAAATTTTATGAGTATAAGCTTCCAAGATTATTTCGATGCAAAAGACCAACTTTCTATGACAAATGGAAAAACATTCAAAAGCTCTTCCATAGAGAGAGTTGAGCAACTTCGTAACATCAATGTTGCTCGGTGTACACTTTTTATTGTTCTTCTATGTCAAATTTCATGAGTATAAGCTTCCAAGATTATTTCGATGCCAAAATCCCAAGTTTCTATGACAAATGGAGAAAACTGCTAAAAGCTCCTTCATCGAGAGAGTTGACCAATTTCGGACCATCAAAGATGCTCGGTGTACACGTTTTATTGTTTTTCTATGTCAAATTTTATGAGTATAAGCTTCCAAGATTATTTCGATGCCAAAACAACAACCTTCTATGACAAATGGAGAAAACTGTTAAAAGCTCCTCCATAGAGAGAGTTTACCAATTTCGGACCATCAAAGATGCTCGGTGTACACGTTTTATTGTTTTTCTATGTCAAATTTTATGAGTATAAGCTTCCAAGATGATTTCGATGCCAAAATCCCAAGTTTCAATGACAAATGGAGAAAACTGTTAAAAGCTCCTCCATAGAGAGAGTTTACCAATTTCGGACCATCAAAGATGCTCGGTGTACACGTTTTATTGTTTTTCTATGTCAAATTTTATGAGTATAAGCTTCCAAGATTATTTCGATGCAAAAGACCAACTTTCTATGACAAATGGAAAAACATTCAAAAGCTCTTCCATAGAGAGAGTTGAGCAACTTCGGAACATCAATGTTGCTCGGTGTACACTTTTTATTGTTCTTCTATGTCAAATTTCATGAGTATAAGCTTCCAAGATTATTTCGATGCCAAAATCCCAAGTTTCTATGACAAATGGAGAAAACTGTTAAAAGCTCCTTCATCGAGAGAGTTGACCAATTTCGGACCATCAAAGATGCTCGGTGTACACGTTTTATTGTTTTTCTATGTCAAATTTTATGAGTATAAGCTTCCAAGATTATTTCGATGCCAAAACAACAACCTTCTATGACAAATGGAGAAAACTGTTAAAAGCTCCTCCATAGAGAGAGTTTACCAATTTCGGACCATCAAAGATGCTCGGTGTACACGTTTTATTGTTTTTCTATGTCAAATTTTATGAGTATAAGCTTCCAAGATGATTTCGATGGCAAAATCCCAAGTTTCAATGACAAATGGAGAAAACTTTTAAAAGTTCCTCCATAGAGAGAGTTGACCAATTTCGGACCATCAAAGATGCTCGGTGTACACGTTTTATTGTTTTTCTATGTCAAATTTTATGAGTATAATCTTCCAAGATTATTTCGATGCCAAAACAACAACTTTCTATGACAAAAGGAGAAAACTGTTAAAAGCTCCTCCATAGAGAGAGTTGACCAATTTCGGACCATCAAAGATGCTCGGTGTACACGTTTTATTGTTTTTCTATGTCAAATTTTATGAGTATAAGCTTCCAAGATTATTTCGATGCCAAAACAACAACCTTCTATGACAAATGGAGAAAACTGTTAAAAGCTCCTCCATAGAGAGAGTTTACCAATTTCGGACCATCAAAGATGCTCGGTGTACACGTTTTATTGTTTTTCTATGTCAAATTTTATGAGTATAAGCTTCCAAGATTATTTCGATGCCAAAATCCCAAGTTTCAATGACAAATGGAGAAAACTTTTAAAAGTTCCTCCATAGAGAGAGTTGACCAATTTCGGACCATCAAAGATGCTCGGTGTACACGTTTTATTGTTTTTCTATGTCAAATTTTATGAGTATAATCTTCCAAGATTATTTCGATGCCAAAACAACAACTTTCTATGACAAATGGAGAAAACTGTTAAAAGCTCCTCCATCGAGAGAGTTTACCAATTTCGGACCATCAAAGGTGCTCGATGTACACGTTTTATTGTTTTTCTATGTCAAATTTTATGAGTATAAGCTTCCAAGATTATTTTGATGCCAAAACAACAACTTTCTATGATAAATGGACAAAACCTTCAAAAGCTCCTCCATAGAGAGAGTTGAGCAACTTCGGAACATCAATGTTGCTCGGTGTACACTTTTTATTGTTCTTCTATGTCAAATTTCATGAGTATAAGCTTCCAAGATAATTTCGATGCTAAAATCCCAAGTCTCTATGACAAATGGAGAAAACTGTTAAAAGCTCCTTCATAGAAAGAGTTGACCAATTTCGGACCATCCAAGATGCTCGGTGTACACGTTTTATTGTTTTTCTATGTCAAATTTTATGAGTATAAGCTTCCAAGATTATTTCGATGCCAAAACAACAACCTTCTATGATAAATGGAGAAAACTGTTAAAAGCTCCTCCATAGAGAGAGTTTACCAATTTCGGACCATCAAAGATGCTCGGTGTACACGTTTTATTGTTTTTCTATGTCAAATTTTATGAGTATAAGCTTCCAAGATTATTTCGATGCAAAAGACCAACTTTCTATGACAAATGGAAAAACATTCAAAAGCTCTTCCATAGAGAGAGTTGAGCAACTTCGTAACATCAATGTTGCTCAGTGTACACTTTTTATTGTTCTTCTATGTCAAATTTCATGAGTATAAGCTTCCAAGATTATTTCGATGCCAAAATCCCAAGTTTCTATGACAAATGGAGAAAACTGCTAAAAGCTCCTTCATCGAGAGAGTTGACCAATTTCGGACCATCAAAGATGCTCGGTGTACACGTTTTATTGTTTTTCTATGTCAAATTTTATGAGTATAAGCTTCCAAGATTATTTCGATGCCAAAACAACAACCTTCTATGACAAATGGAGAAAACTGTTAAAAGCTCCTCCATAGAGAGAGTTTACCAATTTCGGACCATCAAAGATGCTCGGTGTACACGTTTTATTGTTTTTCTATGTCAAATTTTATGAGTATAAGCTTCCAAGATGATTTCGATGCCAAAATCCCAAGTTTCAATGACAAATGGAGAAAACTGTTAAAAGCTCCTCCATAGAGAGAGTTTACCAATTTCGGACCATCAAAGATGCTCGGTGTACACGTTTTATTGTTTTTCTATGTCAAATTTTATGAGTATAAGCTTCCAAGATTATTTCGATGCAAAAGACCAACTTTCTATGACAAATGGAAAAACATTCAAAAGCTCTTCCATAGAGAGAGTTGAGCAACTTCGGAACATCAATGTTGCTCGGTGTACACTTTTTATTGTTCTTCTATGTCAAATTTCATGAGTATAAGCTTCCAAGATTATTTCGATGCCAAAATCCCAAGTTTCTATGACAAATGGAGAAAACTGTTAAAAGCTCCTTCATCGAGAGAGTTGACCAATTTCGGACCATCAAAGATGCTCGGTGTACACGTTTTATTGTTTTTCTATGTCAAATTTTATGAGTATAAGCTTCCAAGATTATTTCGATGCCAAAACAACAACCTTCTATGACAAATGGAGAAAACTGTTAAAAGCTCCTCCATAGAGAGAGTTTACCAATTTCGGACCATCAAAGATGCTCGGTGTACACGTTTTATTGTTTTTCTATGTCAAATTTTATGAGTATAAGCTTCCAAGATGATTTCGATGCCAAAATCCCAAGTTTCAATGACAAATGGAGAAAACTTTTAAAAGTTCCTCCATAGAGAGAGTTGACCAATTTCGGACCATCAAAGATGCTCGGTGTACACGTTTTATTGTTTTTCTATGTCAAATTTTATGAGTATAATCTTCCAAGATTATTTCGATGCCAAAACAACAACTTTCTATGACAAAAGGAGAAAACTGTTAAAAGCTCCTCCATAGAGAGAGTTGACCAATTTCGGACCATCAAAGATGCTCGGTGTACACGTTTTATTGTTTTTCTATGTCAAATTTTATGAGTATAAGCTTCCAAGATTATTTCGATGCCAAAACAACAACCTTCTATGACAAATGGAGAAAACTGTTAAAAGCTCCTCCATAGAGAGAGTTTACCAATTTCGGACCATCAAAGATGCTCGGTGTACACGTTTTATTGTTTTTCTATGTCAAATTTTATGAGTATAAGCTTCCAAGATGATTTCGATGCCAAAATCCCAAGTTTCAATGACAAATGGAGAAAACTTTTAAAAGTTCCTCCATAGAGAGAGTTGACCAATTTCGGACCATCAAAGATGCTCGGTGTACACGTTTCATTGTTTTTCTATGTCAAATTTTATGAGTATAATCTTCCAAGATTATTTCGATGCCAAAACAACAACTTTCTATGACAAAAGGAGAAAACTGTTAAAAGCTCCTCCATAGAGAGAGTTGACCAATTTCGGACCATCAAAGATGCTCGGTGTACACGTTTTATTGTTTTTCTATGTCAAATTTTATGAGTATAAGCTTCCAAGATTATTTCGATGCCAAAACAACAACCTTCTATGACAAATGGAGAAAACTGTTAAAAGCTCCTCCATAGAGAGAGTTTACCAATTTCGGACCATCAAAGATGCTCGGTGTACACGTTTTATTGTTTTTCTATGTCAAATTTTATGAGTATAAGCTTCCAAGATTATTTCGATGCCAAAATCCCAAGTTTCAATGACAAATGGAGAAAACTTTTAAAAGTTCCTCCATAGAGAGAGTTGACCAATTTCGGACCATCAAAGATGCTCGGTGTACACGTTTTATTGTTTTTCTATGTCAAATTTTATGAGTATAATCTTCCAAGATTATTTCGATGCCAAAACAACAACTTTCTATGACAAATGGAGAAAACTGTTAAAAGCTCCTCCATCGAGAGAGTTTACCAATTTCGGACCATCAAAGGTGCTCGATGTACACGTTTTATTGTTTTTCTATGTCAAATTTTATGAGTATAAGCTTCCAAGATTATTTTGATGCCAAAACAACAACTTTCTATGATAAATGGACAAAACCTTCAAAAGCTCCTCCATAGAGAGAGTTGAGCAACTTCGGAACATCAATGTTGCTCGGTGTACACTTTTTATTGTTCTTCTATGTCAAATTTCATGAGTATAAGCTTCCAAGATAATTTCGATGCTAAAATCCCAAGTCTCTATGACAAATGGAGAAAACTGTTAAAAGCTCCTTCATAGAAAGAGTTGACCAATTTCGGACCATCCAAGATGCTCGGTGTACACGTTTTATTGTTTTTCTATGTCAAATTTTATGAGTATA
This sequence comes from Euonymus europaeus, assembly GCA_963580455.1. Classification (NCBI taxonomy): domain Eukaryota; kingdom Viridiplantae; phylum Streptophyta; class Magnoliopsida; order Celastrales; family Celastraceae; genus Euonymus; species Euonymus europaeus. Next base: position 10,464,184 of record OY756967.1, on the reverse strand, counting down.
AGCTTCCAAGATTATTTCGATGCCAAAACAACAACCTTCTATGATAAATGAAGAAAACTGTTAAAAGCTCCTCCATAGAGAGAGTTTACCAATTTCGGACCATCAAAGATGCTCGGTGTACACGTTTTATTGTTTTTCTATGTCAAATTTTATGAGTATAAGCTTCCAAGATTATTTCGATGCAAAAGACCAACTTTCTATGACAAATGGAAAAACATTCAAAAGCTCTTCCATAGAGAGAGTTGAGCAACTTCGTAACATCAATGTTGCTCGGTGTACACTTTTTATTGTTCTTCTATGTCAAATTTCATGAGTATAAGCTTCCAAGATTATTTCGATGCCAAAATCCCAAGTTTCTATGACAAATGGAGAAAACTGCTAAAAGCTCCTTCATCGAGAGAGTTGACCAATTTCGGACCATCAAAGATGCTCGGTGTACACGTTTTATTGTTTTTCTATGTCAAATTTTATGAGTATAAGCTTCCAAGATTATTTCGATGCCAAAACAACAACCTTCTATGACAAATGGAGAAAACTGTTAAAAGCTCCTCCATAGAGAGAGTTTACCAATTTCGGACCATCAAAGATGCTCGGTGTACACGTTTTATTGTTTTTCTATGTCAAATTTTATGAGTATAAGCTTCCAAGATGATTTCGATGCCAAAATCCCAAGTTTCAATGACAAATGGAGAAAACTTTTAAAAGTTCCTCCATAGAGAGAGTTGACCAATTTCGGACCATCAAAGATGCTCGGTGTACACGTTTTATTGTTTTTCTATGTCAAATTTTATGAGTATAATCTTCCAAGATTATTTCGATGCCAAAACAACAACTTTCTATGACAAAAGGAGAAAACTGTTAAAAGCTCTTCCATAGAGAGAGTTTACCAATTTCGGACCATCAAAGATGCTCGGTGTACACGTTTTATTGTTTTTCTATGTTAAATTTTATGAGTATAAGCTTCCAAGATTATTTCGATGCCAAAATCCCAAGTTTCAATGACAAATGGAGAAAACTTTTAAAAGTTCCTCCATAGAGAGAGTTGACCAATTTCGGACCATCAAAGATGCTCGGTGTACACGTTTTATTGTTTTTCTATGTCAAATTTTATGAGTATAATCTTCCAAGATTATTTCGATGCCAAAACAACAACTTTCTATGACAAATGGAGAAAACTGTTAAAAGCTCCTCCATCGAGAGAGTTTACCAATTTCGGACCATCAAAGGTGCTCGATGTACACGTTTTATTGTTTTTCTATGTCAAATTTTATGAGTATAAGCTTCCAAGATTATTTTGATGCCAAAACAACAACTTTCTATGATAAATGGACAAAACCTTCAAAAGCTCCTCCATAGAGAGAGTTGAGCAACTTCGGAACATCAATGTTGCTCGGTGTACACTTTTTATTGTTCTTCTATGTCAAATTTCATGAGTATAAGCTTCCAAGATAATTTCGATGCTAAAATCCCAAGTCTCTATGACAAATGGAGAAAACTGTTAAAAGCTCCTTCATAGAAAGAGTTGACCAATTTCGGACCATCCAAGATGCTCGGTGTACACGTTTTATTGTTTTTCTATGTCAAATTTTATGAGTATAAGCTTCCAAGATTATTTCGATGCCAAAACAACAACCTTCTATGATAAATGAAGAAAACTGTTAAAAGCTCCTCCATAGAGAGAGTTTACCAATTTCGGACCATCAAAGATGCTCGGTGTACACGTTTTATTGTTTTTCTATGTCAAATTTTATGAGTATAAGCTTCCAAGATTATTTCGATGCAAAAGACCAACTTTCTATGACAAATGGAAAAACATTCAAAAGCTCTTCCATAGAGAGAGTTGAGCAACTTCGTAACATCAATGTTGCTCGGTGTACACTTTTTATTGTTCTTCTATGTCAAATTTCATGAGTATAAGCTTCCAAGATTATTTCGATGCCAAAATCCCAAGTTTCTATGACAAATGGAGAAAACTGCTAAAAGCTCCTTCATCGAGAGAGTTGACCAATTTCGGACCATCAAAGATGCTCGGTGTACACGTTTTATTGTTTTTCTATGTCAAATTTTATGAGTATAAGCTTCCAAGATTATTTCGATGCCAAAACAACAACCTTCTATGACAAATGGAGAAAACTGTTAAAAGCTCCTCCATAGAGAGAGTTTACCAATTTCGGACCATCAAAGATGCTCGGTGTACACGTTTTATTGTTTTTCTATGTCAAATTTTATGAGTATAAGCTTCCAAGATGATTTCGATGCCAAAATCCCAAGTTTCAATGACAAATGGAGAAAACTTTTAAAAGTTCCTCCATAGAGAGAGTTGACCAATTTCGGACCATCAAAGATGCTCGGTGTACACGTTTTATTGTTTTTCTATGTCAAATTTTATGAGTATAATCTTCCAAGATTATTTCGATGCCAAAACAACAACTTTCTATGACAAAAGGAGAAAACTGTTAAAAGCTCTTCCATAGAGAGAGTTTACCAATTTCGGACCATCAAAGGTGCTCGATGTACACGTTTTATTGTTTTTCTATGTCAAATTTTATGAGTATAAGCTTCCAAGATTATTTTGATGCCAAAACAACAACTTTCTATGATAAATGGACAAAACCTTCAAAAGCTCCTCCATAGAGAGAGTTGAGCAACTTCGGAACATCAATGTTGCTCGGTGTACACTTTTTATTGTTCTTCTATGTCAAATTTCATGAGTATAAGCTTCCAAGATTATTTCGATGCCAAAACAACAACTTTCTATGACAAAAGGAGAAAACTGTTAAAAGCTCCTCCATAGAGAGAGTTGACCAATTTCGGACCATCAAAGGTGCTCGATGTACACGTTTTATTGTTTTTCTATGTCAAATTTTATGAGTATAAGCTTCCAAGATTATTTCGATGCCAAAACAACAACCTTCTATGACAAATGGAGAAAACTGTTAAAAGCTCCTCCATAGAGAGAGTTTACCAATTTCGGACCATCAAAGATGCTCGGTGTACACGTTTTATTGTTTTTCTATGTTAAATTTTATGAGTATAAGCTTCCAAGATTATTTCGATGCCAAAATCCCAAGTTTCAATGACAAATGGAGAAAACTTTTAAAAGTTCCTCCATAGAGAGAGTTGACCAATTTCGGACCATCAAAGATGCTCGGTGTACACGTTTTATTGTTTTTCTATGTCAAATTTTATGAGTATAATCTTCCAAGATTATTTCGATGCCAAAACAACAACTTTCTATGACAAATGGAGAAAACTGTTAAAAGCTCCTCCATCGAGAGAGTTTACCAATTTCGGACCATCAAAGGTGCTCGATGTACACGTTTTATTGTTTTTCTATGTCAAATTTTATGAGTATAAGCTTCCAAGATTATTTTGATGCCAAAACAACAACTTTCTATGATAAATGGACAAAACCTTCAAAAGCTCCTCCATAGAGAGAGTTGAGCAACTTCGGAACATCAATGTTGCTCGGTGTACACTTTTTATTGTTCTTCTATGTCAAATTTCATGAGTATAAGCTTCCAAGATAATTTCGATGCTAAAATCCCAAGTCTCTATGACAAATGGAGAAAACTGTTAAAAGCTCCTTCATAGAAAGAGTTGACCAATTTCGGACCATCCAAGATGCTCGGTGTACACGTTTTATTGTTTTTCTATGTCAAATTTTATGAGTATAAGCTTCCAAGATTATTTCGATGCCAAAACAACAACCTTCTATGATAAATGAAGAAAACTGTTAAAAGCTCCTCCATAGAGAGAGTTTACCAATTTCGGACCATCAAAGATGCTCGGTGTACACGTTTTATTGTTTTTCTATGTCAAATTTTATGAGTATAAGCTTCCAAGATTATTTCGATGCAAAAGACCAACTTTCTATGACAAATGGAAAAACATTCAAAAGCTCTTCCATAGAGAGAGTTGAGCAACTTCGTAACATCAATGTTGCTCGGTGTACACTTTTTATTGTTCTTCTATGTCAAATTTCATGAGTATAAGCTTCCAAGATTATTTCGATGCCAAAATCCCAAGTTTCTATGACAAATGGAGAAAACTGCTAAAAGCTCCTTCATCGAGAGAGTTGACCAATTTCGGACCATCAAAGATGCTCGGTGTACACGTTTTATTGTTTTTCTATGTCAAATTTTATGAGTATAAGCTTCCAAGATTATTTCGATGCCAAAACAACAACCTTCTATGACAAATGGAGAAAACTGTTAAAAGCTCCTCCATAGAGAGAGTTTACCAATTTCGGACCATCAAAGATGCTCGGTGTACACGTTTTATTGTTTTTCTATGTCAAATTTTATGAGTATAAGCTTCCAAGATGATTTCGATGCCAAAATCCCAAGTTTCAATGACAAATGGAGAAAACTTTTAAAAGTTCCTCCATAGAGAGAGTTGACCAATTTCGGACCATCAAAGATGCTCGGTGTACACGTTTTATTGTTTTTCTATGTCAAATTTTATGAGTATAATCTTCCAAGATTATTTCGATGCCAAAACAACAACTTTCTATGACAAAAGGAGAAAACTGTTAAAAGCTCTTCCATAGAGAGAGTTTACCAATTTCGGACCATCAAAGGTGCTCGATGTACACGTTTTATTGTTTTTCTATGTCAAATTTTATGAGTATAAGCTTCCAAGATTATTTTGATGCCAAAACAACAACTTTCTATGATAAATGGACAAAACCTTCAAAAGCTCCTCCATAGAGAGAGTTGAGCAACTTCGGAACATCAATGTTGCTCGGTGTACACTTTTTATTGTTCTTCTATGTCAAATTTCATGAGTATAAGCTTCCAAGATTATTTCGATGCCAAAACAACAACTTTCTATGACAAAAGGAGAAAACTGTTAAAAGCTCCTCCATAGAGAGAGTTGACCAATTTCGGACCATCAAAGGTGCTCGATGTACACGTTTTATTGTTTTTCTATGTCAAATTTTATGAGTATAAGCTTCCAAGATTATTTCGATGCCAAAACAACAACCTTCTATGACAAATGGAGAAAACTGTTAAAAGCTCCTCCATAGAGAGAGTTTACCAATTTCGGACCATCAAAGATGCTCGGTGTACACGTTTTATTGTTTTTCTATGTTAAATTTTATGAGTATAAGCTTCCAAGATTATTTCGATGCCAAAATCCCAAGTTTCAATGACAAATGGAGAAAACTTTTAAAAGTTCCTCCATAGAGAGAGTTGACCAATTTCGGACCATCAAAGATGCTCGGTGTACACGTTTTATTGTTTTTCTATGTCAAATTTTATGAGTATAATCTTCCAAGATTATTTCGATGCCAAAACAACAACTTTCTATGACAAATGGAGAAAACTGTTAAAAGCTCCTCCATCGAGAGAGTTTACCAATTTCGGACCATCAAAGGTGCTCGATGTACACGTTTTATTGTTTTTCTATGTCAAATTTTATGAGTATAAGCTTCCAAGATTATTTTGATGCCAAAACAACAACTTTCTATGATAAATGGACAAAACCTTCAAAAGCTCCTCCATAGAGAGAGTTGAGCAACTTCGGAACATCAATGTTGCTCGGTGTACACTTTTTATTGTTCTTCTATGTCAAATTTCATGAGTATAAGCTTCCAAGATAATTTCGATGCTAAAATCCCAAGTTTCTATGACAAATGGAGAAAACTGTTAAAAGCTCCTTCATAGAAAGAGTTGACCAATTTCGGACCATCCAAGATGCTCGGTGTACACGTTTTATTGTTTTTCTATGTCAAATTTTATGAGTATAAGCTTCCAAGATTATTTCGATGCCAAAACAACAACCTTCTATGATAAATGGAGAAAACTGTTAAAAGCTCCTCCATAGAGAGAGTTTACCAATTTCGGACCATCAAAGATGCTCGGTGTACACGTTTTATTGTTTTTCTATGTCAAATTTTATGAGTATAAGCTTCCAAGATTATTTCGATGCAAAAGACCAACTTTCTATGACAAATGGAAAAACATTCAAAAGCTCTTCCATAGAGAGAGTTGAGCAACTTCGGAACATCAATGTTGCTCGGTGTACACTTTTTATTGTTCTTCTATGTCAAATTTCATGAGTATAAGCTTCCAAGATTATTTCGATGCCAAAATCCCAAGTTTCTATGACAAATGGAGAAAACTGTTAAAAGCTCCTTCATCGAGAGAGTTGACCAATTTCGGACCATCAAAGATGCTCGGTGTACACGTTTTATTGTTTTTCTATGTCAAATTTTATGAGTATAAGCTTCCAAGATTATTTCGATGCCAAAACAACAACCTTCTATGACAAATGGAGAAAACTGTTAAAAGCTCCTCCATAGAGAGAGTTTACCAATTTCGGACCATCAAAGATGCTCGGTGTACACGTTATATTGTTTTTCTATGTCAAATTTTATGAGTATAAGCTTCCAAGATGATTTCGATGCCAAAATCCCAAGTTTCAATGACAAATGGAGAAAACTTTTAAAAGTTCCTCCATAGAGAGAGTTGACCAATTTCGGACCATCAAAGATGCTCGGTGTACACGTTTTATTGTTTTTCTATGTCAAATTTTATGAGTATAATCTTCCAAGATTATTTCGATGCCAAAACAACAACTTTCTATGACAAAAGGAGAAAACTGTTAAAAGCTCCTCCATAGAGAGAGTTTACCAATTTCGGACCATCAAAGGTGCTCGATGTACACGTTTTATTGTTTTTCTATGTCAAATTTTATGAGTATAAGCTTCCAAGATTATTTTGATGCCAAAACAACAACTTTCTATGATAAATGGACAAAACCTTCAAAAGCTCCTCCATAGAGAGAGTTGAGCAACTTCGGAACATCAATGTTGCTCGGTGTACACTTTTTATTGTTCTTCTATGTCAAATTTCATGAGTATAAGCTTCCAAGATTATTTCGATGCCAAAACAACAACTTTCTATGACAAATGGAGAAAACTGTTAAAAGCTCCTCCATAGAGAGAGTTTACCAATTTCGGACCATCAAAGGTGCTCGATGTACACGTTTTATTGTTTTTCTATGTCAAATTTTATGAGTATAAGCTTCCAAGATTATTTCGATGCCAAAACAACAACTTTCTATGACAAATGGAGAAAACTGTTAAAAGCTCCTCCATAGAGAGAGTTTACCAATTTCGGACCATCAAAGATGCTCGGTGTACACGTTTTATTGTTTTTCTACATCAAATTTTATGAGTATAAGCTTCCAAGATTATTTCGATGCCAAAACAACAACTTTCTATGATAAATGGACAAAACCTTCAAAAGCTCCTCCATAGAGAGAGTTGAGCAACTTCGGAACATCAATGTTGCTCGGTGTACACTTTTTATTGTTCTTCTATGTCAAATTTCATGAGTATAAGCTTCCAAGATTATTTCGATGCCAAAATCCCAAGTTTCTATGACAAACGGAGAAAACTGTTAAAAGCTCCTTCATAGAGAGAGTTGACCAATTTCGGACCATCAAAGATGCTCGGTGTACACGTTTTATTGTTTTTCTATGTCAAATTTTATGAGTATAAGCTTCCAAGATTATTTCGATGCCAAAACAACAACCTTCTATGACAAATGGAGAAAACTGTTAAAAGCTCCTCCATAGAGAGAGTTTACCAATTTCGGACCATCAAAGATGCTCGGTGTACACGTTTTATTGTTTTTCTATGTCAAATTTTATGAGTATAAGCTTCCAAGATTATTTCGATGCCAAAACAACAACTATCTATGATAAATGGACAAAACCTTCAAAAGCTCCTCCATAGAGAGAGCTGAGCAACTTCGGAACATCAAAGTTGCTCGGTTGACACTTTTTATTGTTCTTCTATGTCAAATTTTATGAGTATAAGCTTCCTAGATTATTTTGATGCCAAAATTCCAAGTTTCTATGACAAATGGAGAAAACGGTTAAAAGCACCTTCATAGAGAGAGTTGACCCATTTCGGACCATCAAAGATGCTCGGTGTACACGTTTTATTGTTCTTCTATGTCAAATTTTATGACTATAAGCTTCCAAGATTATTTCGATGCCAAAACAGCAACTTACTATGACAAATCGACAAACCCGTTAAAAGCTCCTCCATAGAGAGAGTTGAGCAACTTTGGACAATCAAAGTTGCTCGGTGTACAATTTTTATTGTTCTTCTATGTTAAATTTTACGAAAATGAGCTCCCAAGATTATTTCGATTCAAAAACACCAACTTTCTATGACAAATGGACAAAACCGTTAAAAGCTCCTCCATAGAGAGAGTTGAGCAACGTCGGACCATCAAAGTTGCTCGGTGTACACCTTTTAATGTTCTTCTACGTCAAATTTTACGAGTATAAGCTTTGTGGATTATTTCGATGAAAAAAGACCAACTTTTTATGACAAATAGACAAAACCGTTAAAAGCTCCTCCATAGAGAGAGTTGAGCAACTTCGGAATATCAAAGTTGCTCAGTGTACACTTTTTAATGTTCTTCTATGTCAAATTTTATGAGTATAAGCTTCCAAGATTATTTCGATGCCAAAATCCCAAGTTTCTATGACAAATGGAGAAAACTGTTAAAAGCTCCTCCATAGAGAGAGCTGACCAACTTCGGACTATCAAAGTTGCTCGGTGTACACTTTTTAATGTTCATCTATGTCAAATTTTATGAGTATAAGCTTCCAAGATTATTTAGATGGCAAAAGACCAACTTTCTATGACAAATGGACAATACCTTGAAAAGCTCCTCCATAGAGAGAGAGTTGAGCAATTTCGGAACAGCAAAGTTGCTCGGTGTACACTTTTTAATGTTCTTCTATGTCAAATTTTATGAGTATAAGCTTCCAAGATTATTTCGATGGCAAAAGACCAACTTTCTATGACAAATGGAAAAACATTCAAAAGCTCCTCCATAGAGAGTGTTGAGCAACTTCGGAACATCAATGTTGCTCGGTGTACACTTTTTATTGTTCTTCTATGTCAAATTTCATGAGTATAAGCTTCCAAGATTATTTCGATGCTAAAATCCCAAGTTTCTATGACAAATGGAGAAAACTGTTAAAAGCTCCTTCATAGAGAGAGTTGACCAATTTCGGACCATCAAAGATGCTCGGTGTACACGTTTTATTGTTTTTCTATGTCAAATTTTATGAGTATAAGCTTCCAAGATTATTTCGATGGCAAAAGACCAACTTTCTATGACAAATGGAAAAACATTCAAAAGCTCTTCCATAGAGAGAGTTGAGCAACTTCGGAACATCAATGTTGCTCGGTGTACACTTTTTATTGTTCTTCTATGTCAAATTTCATGAGTATAAGCTTCCAAGATTATTTCGATGCCAAAACAACAAATTTCTATGACAAAAGGAGAAAACTGTTAAAAGCTCCTCCATAGAGAGAGTTGACCAATTTCGGACCATCAAAGATGCTCGGTGTACACGTTTTATTGTTTTTCTATGTCAAATTTTATGAGTATAAGCTTCCAAGATTATTTCGATGCCAAAACAACAACCTTCTATGACAAATGGAGAAAACTGTTAAAAGCTCCTCCATAGAGAGAGTTTACCAATTTCGGACCATCAAAGATGCTCGGTGTACACGTTTTATTGTTTTTCTATGTCAAATTTTATGAGTATAAGCTTCCAAGATTAATTCGATGGCAAAACAACAACTTTCTATGATAAATGGACAAAACCTTCAAAAGCTACTCCATAGAGAGAGCGGAGCAACTTCGGAACATCAAAGTTGCTCGGTTGACACTTTTTATTGTTCTTCTATGTCAAATTTTATGAGTATAAGCTTTCTAGATTATTTCGATGCCAAAATCCCAAGTTTCTATGACAAATGGAGAAAACAGTTAAAAGCACCTTCATAGAGAGAGTTGACCCATTTCGGACCATCAAAGATGCTCGGTGTACACGTTTTATTGTTCTTCTATGTCAAATTTTATGACTATAAGCTTCCAAGATTATTTCGATGCCAAAACAGCAACTTTCTATGACAAATCGACAAACCCGTTAAAAGCTCCTCCATAGAGATAGTTGAGCAACTTCGGACAATCAAAGTTGCTCGGTGTATAATTTTTATTGTTCTTCTATTTTAAATTTTACGAAAATGAGCTTCCAAGATTATTTCGATGCAAAAACACCAACTTTCTATGACAAATAGACAAAACCGTTAAAAGCTCGTCCATAGAGAGAGTTGAGCAATGTCGGACCATCAAAGTTGCTCGGTGTACACCTTTCAATGTTCTTCTATGTCAAATTTTACGAGTATAAGCTTTGTGGATTATTTCGATGAAAAAAGACCAACTTTCTATAACAAATGAACAAAACCGTTAAAAGCTCCTCCATAGAGAGAGTTGAGCAACTTCGGAATATCAAAGTTGCTCAGTGTACACTTTTTATTGTTCTCCTATGTCAAATTTGATGAGTATAAGCTTTCAAGATTATTTCGATGCCAAAATCCCAAGTTTCTATGACAAATGGAGAAAACTGTTAAAAGCTCCTTCATAGAGAGAGTTGACCAATTTCGGACCATCAAAGATGCTCGGTGTACACGTTTTATTGTTTTTCTATGTCAAATTTTATGAGTATAATCTTCCAAGATTATTTCGATGCCAAAACAACAACTTTCTATGACAAATGGAGAAAACTGTTAAAAGCTCCTCCATAGAGAGAGTTTACCAATTTCGGACCATCAAAGATGCTCGGTGTACACGTTTTATTGTTTTTCTATGTCAAATTTTATGAGTATAAGCTTCCAAGATTATTTCGATGCCAAAACAACAACTTTCTATGTTAAATGGACAAAACCTTCAAAAGCTCCTCCATAGAGAGAGTTGAGCAACTTCGGAACATCAATGGTTCTCGGTGTACACTTTTTATTGTTCTTCTATGTCAAATTTCATGTGTATAAGCTTCCAAGATTATTTCGATGCCAAAATCCCAAGTTTCTATGACAAATGAAGAAAACTGTTAAAAGCTCCTTCATAGAGAGAGTTGACCAATTTCGGACCATCAAAGATGCTCGGTGTACACGTTTTATTGTTTTTCTATGTCAAATTTTATGAGTATAAGCTTCCAAGATTATTTCGATGACAAAACAACAACCTTCTATGACAAATGGAGAAAAGTGTTAAAAGCTCCTCCATAGAGAGAGTTTACCAATTTCGGACCATCAAAGATGCTCGGTGTACAGTTTTATTGTTTTTCTATGTCAAATTTTATGAGTATAAGCTTCCAAGATTAATTCGATGCCAAAACAACAACTTTCTATGATAAATGTATAAAACCTTCAAAAGCTCCTCCATAGAGAGAGCTGAGCAACTTCGGAACATCAAAGTTGCTCGGTTGACACTTTTTATTGTTCTTCTATGTCAAATTTTATGAGTATAAGCTTCCTAGATTATTTCGATGCCAAAATCCCAAGTTTCTATGATAAATGGAGAAAACAGTTAAAAGCACCTTCATAGAGAGAGTTGACCCATTTCGGACCATCAAAGATGCTTGGTGTACACGTTTTATTGTTCTTCTATGTCAAATTTTATGACTATAAGCTTCCAAGATTATTTCGATGCCAAAACAGCAACTTTCTTTGACAAATCGACAAACCCGTTAAAAGCTCCTCCATAGAGAGAGTTGAGCAACTTCGGAATATCAAAGTTGCTCAGTGTACACTTTTTAATGTTCTTCTATGTCAAATTTTATGAGTATAAGCTTCCAAGATTATTTCGATGCGAAAATCTCAAGTTTTTATGACAAATGGAGAAAACTGTTAAAAGCTCCTCCATAGAGAGAGTTGACCAACTTCGGACTATCAAAGTTGCTCGGTGTACACTTTTTAATGTTCATCTATGTCAAATTTTATGAGTATAAGCTTCCAAGATTATTTCGATGGCAAAAGGCCAACTTTCTATGACAAATGGACAATACCTTGAAAAGCTCCTCCATAGAGAGAGTTGAGCAACTTCGGAACAACAAAGTTGCTCGGTGTACACTTTTTTATGTTCTTCTATGTTAAATTTTATGAGTATAAGCTTCCAAGATTATTTCGATGGCAAAAGACCAACTTTCTATGACAAATGGAAAAACATTCAAAAGCTCCTCCATAGAGAGAGTTGAGCAACTTCGGAACATCAATGTTGCTCGGTGTACACTTTTTATTGTTCTTCTATGTCAAATTTGATGAGTATAAGCTTCCAAGATTATTTCGATGCCAAAATCCCAAGTTTCTATGACAAATGGAGAAAACTGTTAAAAGCTCCTTCATAGAGAGAGTTGACCAATTTCGGACCATCAAAGATGCTCGGTGTACACGTTTTATTGTTTTTCTATGTCAAATTTTATGAGTATAATCTTCCAAGATTATTTCGATGCCAAAACAACAACTTTCTATGAAAAATGGAGAAAACTGTTAAAAGCTCCTCCATAGAGAGAGTTTACCAATTTCGGACCATCAAAGATGCTCGGTGTACACGTTTTATTGTTTTTCTATGTCAAATTTTATGAGTATAAGCTTCCAAGATTAATTCGATGCCAAAACAACAACTTTCTATGATAAATGGACAAAACCTTCAAAAGCTCCTCCATAGAGAGAGCTGAGCAACTTCGGAACATCAAAGTTGCTCGGTTGACACTTTTTATTGTTCTTCTATGTCAATTTTTATGAGTATAAGCTTCCTAGATTATTTCGATGCCAAAATCCCAAGTTTCTATGACAAATTGAGAAAACAGTTAAAAGCACCTTCATAGAGAGAGTTGACCCATTTCGGACCATCAAAGATGCTCGGTGTACACGTTTTATTGTTCTTCTATGTCAAATTTTATGACTATAAGCTTCCAAGATTATTTCGATGCCAAAACAGCAACTTTCTATGACAAATCGACTAACTCGTTAAAAGCTCCTCCATAGAGAGAGTTGAGCAACTTCGGACAATCAAAGTTGCTCGGTGTACAATTTTTATTGTTCTTCTATGTTAAATTTTACAAAAATGAGCTTCCAAGATTATTTCGATGCAAAAACACCAACTTTCTATGACAAATGGACAAAACCGTTAAAAGCTCCTCCATAGAGAGAGTTGAGCAACGTCGGACCATCAAAGTTGCTCGGTGTACACCTTTTAATGTTCTTCTATGTCAAATTTTACGAGTATAAGCTTTGTGGATTATTTCGATGAAAAAAGACCAACTTTCTATAACAAATGGACAAAACCGTTAAAAGCTCCTCCATAGAGAGAGTTGAGCAACTTCGGAATATCAAAGTTGCTCAGTGTACACTTTTTAATGTTCTTCTATGTCAAATTTTATGAGTATAAGCTTCCAAGATTATTTCGATGCCAAAATCCCAAGTTTCTATGACAAATGGAGAAAACTGTTAAAAGCTCCTCCATAGAGAGAGTTGACCAACTTCGGACTATCAAAGTTGCTCGGTGTACACTTTTTAATATTCATCTATGTCAAATTTTATGAGTATAAGCTTCCAAGATTATTTCGATGCCAAAACAGCAACTTTCTATGACAAATCGACAAACCCGTTAAAAGCTCCTCCATAGAGATAGTTGAGCAACTTCGGACAATCAAAGTTGCTCGGTGTACAATTTTTATTGTTCTTCTATTTTAAATTTTACGAAAATGAGCTTCCAAGATTATTTCGATGCAAAAACACCAACTTTCTATGACAAATAGACAAAACCGTTAAAAGCTCGTCCATAGAGAGAGTTGAGCAATGTCGGACCATCAAAGTTGCTCGGTGTACACCTTTCAATGTTCTTCTATGTCAAATTTTACGAGTATAAGCTTTGTGGATTATTTCGATGAAAAAAGACCAACTTTCTATAACAAATGGACAAAACCTTTAAAAGCTCCTCCATAGAGAGAGTAGAGCAACTTCGGAATATCAAAGTTGCTCTGTGTACACTTTTTATTGTTCTCCTATGTCAAATTTGATGAGTATAAGCTTTCAAGATTATTTCGATGCCAAAATCCCAAGTTTCTATGACAAATGAAGAAAACTGTTAAAAGCTCCTTCATAGAGAGAGTTGACCAATTTCGGACCATCAAAGATGCTCGGTGTACACGTTTTATTGTTTTTCTATATCAAATTTTATGAGTATAATCTTCCAAGATTATTTCGATGCCAAAACAACAACTTTCTATGACAAATGGAGAAAACTGTTAAAAGCTCCTCCATAGAGAGAGTTTACCAATTTCGGACCATCAAAGATGCTCGGTGTACACGTTTTATTGTTTTTCTATGTCAAATTTTATGAGTATAAGCTTCCAAGATTATTTCGATGCCAAAACAACAACTTTCTATGTTAAATGGACAAAACCTTCAAAAGCTCCTCCATAGAGAGAGTTGAGCAACTTCGGAACATCAATGGTTCTCGGTGTACACTTTTTATTGTTCTTCTATGTCAAATTTCATTTGTATAAGCTTCCAAGATTATTTCGATGCCAAAATCCCAAGTTTCTATGACAAATGAAGAAAACTGTTAAAAGCTCCTTCATAGAGAGAGTTGACCAATTTCGGACCATCAAAGATGCTCGGTGTACACGTTTTATTGTTTTTCAATGTCAAATTTTATGAGTATAAGCTTCCAAGATTATTTCGATGACAAAACAACAACCTTCTATGACGAATGGAGAAAACTGTTAAAAGCTCCTCCATAGAGAGAGTTTACCAATTTCGGACCATCAAAGATGCTCGGTGTACAGTTTTATTGTTTTTCTATGTCAAATTTTATGAGTATAAGCTTCCAAGATTAATTCGATGCCAAAACAACAACTTTCTATGATAAATGTATAAAACCTTCAAAAGCTCCTCCATAGAGAGAGCTGAGCAACTTCGGAACATCAAAGTTGCTCGGTTGACACTTTTTATTGTTCTTCTATGTCAAATTTTATGAGTATAAGCTTCCTAGATTATTTCGATGCCAAAATCCCAAGTTTCTATGACAAATGGAGAAAACAGTTAAAAGCACCTTCATAGAGAGAGTTGACCCATTTCGGACCATCAAAGATGCTTGGTGTACACGTTTTATTGTTCTTCTATGTCAAATTTTATGACTATAAGCTTCCAAGATTATTTCGATGCCAAAACAGCAACTTTCTATGACAAATCGACAAACCCGTTAAAAGCTCCTCCATAGAGAGAGTTGAGCAACTTCGGAATATCAAAGTTGCTCAGTGTACACTTTTTAATGTTCTTCTATGTCAAATTTTATGAGTATAAGCTTCCAAGATTATTTCGATGCCAAAATCTCAAGTTTTTATGACAAATGGAGAAAACTGTTAAAAGCTCCTCCATAGAGAGAGTTGACCAACTTCGGACTATCAAAGTTGCTCGGTGTACACTTTTTAATGTACATCTATGTCAAATTTTATGAGTATAAGCTTCCAAGATTATTTCGATGGCAAAAGGCCAACTTTCTATGACAAATGGACAATACCTTGAAAAGCTCCTCCATAGAGAAAGTTGAGCAACTTCGGAACAACAAAGTTGCTCGGTGTACACTTTTTTATGTTCTTCTATGTCAAATTTTATGAGTATAAGCTTCCAAGATTATTTCGATGGCAAAAGACCAACTTTCTATGACAAATGGAAAAACATTCAAAAGCTCCTCCATAGAGAGAGTTGAGCAACTTCATAACATCAATGTTGCTCGGTGTACACTTTTTATTGTTCTTCTATGTCAAATTTGATGAGTATAAGCTTTCAAGATTATTTCGATGCCAAAATCCCAAGTTTCTATGACAAATGGAGAAAACTGTTAAAAGCTCCTTCATAGAGAGAGTTGACCAATTTCGGACCATCAAAGATGCTCGGTGTACACGTTTTATTGTTTTTCTATGTCAAATTTTATGAGTATAATCTTCCAAGATTATTTCGATGCCAAAACAACAACTTTCTATGACAAATGGAGAAAACTGTTAAAAGCTCCTCCATAGAGAGAGTTTACCAATTTCGGACCATCAAAGATGCTCGGTGTACACGTTTTATTGTTTTTCTATGTCAAATTTTATGAGTATAAGCTTCCAAGATTATTTCGATGCCAAAACAACAACTTTCTATGTTAAATGGACAAAACCTTCAAAAGCTTCTCCATAGAGAGAGCTGAGCAACTTCGGAACATCAAAGTTGCTCGGTTGACACTTTTTATTGTTCTTCTATGTCAAATTTTATGAGTATAAGCTTCCTAGATTATTTCGATGCCAAAATCCCAAGTTTCTATGACAAATGGAGAAAACAGTTAAAAGCACCTTCATAGAGAGAGTTGACCCAATTCGGACCATCAAAGATGCTCTGTGTACACGTTTTATTGTTCTTCTATGTCAAATTTTATGACTATAAGCTTCCAAGATTATTTCGATGCCAAAACAGCAACTTTCTATGACAAATCGACAAACCCGTTAAAAGCTCCTCCATAGAGAGAGTTGAGCAACTTCGGACAATCAAAGTTGCTCGGTGTAGAATTTTTATTGTTCTTCTATGTTAAATTTTACAAAAATGAGCTTCCAAGATTATTTCGATGCAAAAACACCAACTTTCTATGACAAATAGACAAAACCGTTAAAAGCTCGTCCATAGAGAGAGTTGAGCAATGTCGGACCATCAAAGTTGCTCGGTGTACACCTTTCAATGTTCTTCTATGTCAAATTTTACGAGTATAAGCTTTGTGGATTATTTCGATGAAAAAAGACCAACTTTCTATAACAAATGGACAAAACCGTTAAAAGCTCCTCCATAGAGAGAGTAGAGCAACTTCGGAATATCAAAGTTGCTCAGTGTACACTTTTTATTGTTCTCCTATGTCAAATTTGATGAGTATAAGCTTTCAAGATTATTTCGATGCCAAAATCCCAAGTTTCTATGACAAATGGAGAAAACTGTTAAAAGCTCCTTCATAGAGAGAGTTGACCAATTTCGGACCATCAAAGATGCTCGGTGTACACGTTTTATTGTTTTTCTATGTCAAATTTTATGAGTATAATCTTCCAAGATTATTTCGATGCCAAAACAACAACTTTCTATGACAAATGGAGAAAACTGTTAAAAGCTCCTCCATAGAGAGAGTTTACCAATTTCGGACCATCAAAGATGCTCGGTGTACACGTTTTATTGTTTTTCTATGTCAAATTTTATGAGTATAAGCTTCCAAGATTATTTCGATGCCAAAACAACAACTTTCTATGTTAAATGGACAAAACCTTCAAAAGCTCCTCCATAGAGAGAGTCGAGCAACTTCGAAACATCAATGGTTCTCGGTGTACACTTTTTATTGTTCTTCTATGTCAAATTTCATGTGTATAAGCTTCCAAGATTATTTCGATGCCAAAATCCCAAGTTTCTATGACAAATGAAGAAAACTGTTAAAAGCTCCTTCATAGAGAGAGTTGACCAATTTCGGACCATCAAAGATGCTCGGTGTACACGTTTTATTGTTTTTCTATGTCAAATTTTATGAGTATAAGCTTCCAAGATTATTTCGATGACAAAACAACAACCTTCTATGACAAATGGAGAAAAGTGTTAAAAGCTCCTCCATAGAGAGAGTTTACCAATTTCGGACCATCAAAGATGCTCGGTGTACAGTTTTATTGTTTTTCTATGTCAAATTTTATGAGTATAAGCTTCCAAGATTAATTCGATGCCAAAACAACAACTTTCTATGATAAATGTATAAAACCTTCAAAAGCTCCTCCATAGAGAGAGCTGAGCAACTTCGGAACATCAAAGTTGCTCGGTTGACACTTTTTATTGTTCTTCTATGTCAAATTTTATGAGTATAAGCTTCCTAGATTATTTCGATGCCAAAATCCCAAGTTTCTATGATAAATGGAGAAAACAGTTAAAAGCACCTTCATAGAGAGAGTTGACCCATTTCGGACCATCAAAGATGCTTGGTGTACACGTTTTATTGTTCTTCTATGTCAAATTTTATGACTATAAGCTTCCAAGATTATTTCGATGCCAAAACAGCAACTTTCTATGACAAATCGACAAACCCGTTAAAAGCTCCTCCATAGAGAGAGTTGAGCAACTTCGGAATATCAAAGTTGCTCAGTGTACACTTTTTAATGTTCTTCTATGTCAAATTTTATGAGTATAAGCTTCCAAGATTATTTCGATGCCAAAATCTCAAGTTTTTATGACAAATGGAGAAAACTGTTAAAAGCTCCTCCATAGAGAGAGTTGACCAACTTCGGACTATCAAAGTTGCTCGGTGTACACTTTTTAATGTTCATCTATGTCAAATTTTATGAGTATAAGCTTCCAAGATTATTTCGATGGCAAAAGGCCAACTTTCTATGACAAATGGACAATACCTTGAAAAGCTCCTCCATAGAGAGAGTTGAGCAACTTCGGAACAACAAAGTTGCTCGGTGTACACTTTTTTATGTTCTTCTATGTTAAATTTTATGAGTATAAGCTTCCAAGATTATTTCGATGGCAAAAGACCAACTTTCTATGACAAATGGAAAAACATTCAAAAGCTCCTCCATAGAGAGAGTTGAGCAACTTCGGAACATCAATGTTGCTCGGTGTACACTTTTTATTGTTCTTCTATGTCAAATTTGATGAGTATAAGCTTCCAAGATTATTTCGATGCCAAAATCCCAAGTTTCTATGACAAATGGAGAAAACTGTTAAAAGCTCCTTCATAGAGAGAGTTGACCAATTTCGGACCATCAAAGATGCTCGGTGTACACGTTTTATTGTTTTTCTATGTCAAATTTTATGAGTATAATCTTCCAAGATTATTTCGATGCCAAAACAACAACTTTCTATGAAAAATGGAGAAAACTGTTAAAAGCTCCTCCATAGAGAGAGTTTACCAATTTCGGACCATCAAAGATGCTCGGTGTACACGTTTTATTGTTTTTCTATGTCAAATTTTATGAGTATAAGCTTCCAAGATTAATTCGATGCCAAAACAACAACTTTCTATGATAAATGGACAAAACCTTCAAAAGCTCCTCCATAGAGAGAGCTGAGCAACTTCGGAACATCAAAGTTGCTCGGTTGACACTTTTTATTGTTCTTCTATGTCAAATTTTATGAGTATAAGCTTCCTAGATTATTTCGATGCCAAAATCCCAAGTTTCTATGACAAATTGAGAAAACAGTTAAAAGCACCTTCATAGAGAGAGTTGACCCATTTCGGACCATCAAAGATGCTCGGTGTACACGTTTTATTGTTCTTCTATGTCAAATTTTATGACTATAAGCTTCCAAGATTATTTCGATGCCAAAACAGCAACTTTCTATGACAAATCGACTAACTCGTTAAAAGCTCCTCCATAGAGAGAGTTGAGCAACTTCGGACAATCAAAGTTGCTCGGTGTACAATTTTTATTGTTCTTCTATGTTAAATTTTACAAAAATGAGCTTCCAAGATTATTTCGATGCAAAAACACCAACTTTCTATGACAAATGGACAAAACCGTTAAAAGCTCCTCCATAGAGAGAGTTGAGCAACGTCGGACCATCAAAGTTGCTCGGTGTACACCTTTTAATGTTCTTCTATGTCAAATTTTACGAGTATAAGCTTTGTGGATTATTTCGATGAAAAAAGACCAACTTTCTATAACAAATGGACAAAACCGTTAAAAGCTCCTCCATAGAGAGAGTTGAGCAACTTCGGAATATCAAAGTTGCTCAGTGTACACCTTTTAATGTTCTTCTATGTCAAATTTTATGAGTATAAGCTTCCAAGATTATTTCGATGCCAAAATCCCAAGTTTCTATGACAAATGGAGAAAACTGTTAAAAGCTCCTCCATAGAGAGAGTTGACCAACTTCGGACTATCAAAGTTGCTCGGTGTACACTTTTTAATATTCATCTATGTCAAATTTTATGAGTATAAGCTTCCAAGATTATTTCGATGCCAAAACAGCAACTTTCTATGACAAATCGACAAACCCGTTAAAAGCTCCTCCATAGAGATAGTTGAGCAACTTCGGACAATCAAAGTTGCTCGGTGTACAATTTTTATTGTTCTTCTATTTTAAATTTTACGAAAATGAGCTTCCAAGATTATTTCGATGCAAAAACACCAACTTTCTATGACAAATAGACAAAACCGTTAAAAGCTCGTCCATAGAGAGAGTTGAGCAATGTCGGACCATCAAAGTTGCTCGGTGTACACCTTTCAATGTTCTTCTATGTCAAATTTTACGAGTATAAGCTTTGTGGATTATTTCGATGAAAAAAGACCAACTTTCTATAACAAATGGACAAAACCTTTAAAAGCTCCTCCATAGAGAGAGTAGAGCAACTTCGGAATATCAAAGTTGCTCTGTGTACACTTTTTATTGTTCTCCTATGTCAAATTTGATGAGTATAAGCTTTCAAGATTATTTCGATGCCAAAATCCCAAGTTTCAATGACAAATGGAGAAAACTGTTAAAAGCTCCTTCATAGAGAGAGTTGACCAATTTCGGACCATCAAAGATGCTCGGTGTACACGTTTTATTGTTTTTCTATATCAAATTTTATGAGTATAATCTTCCAAGATTATTTCGATGCCAAAACAACAACTTTCTATGACAAATGGAGAAAACTGTTAAAAGCTCCTCCATAGAGAGAGTTTACCAATTTCGGACCATCAAAGATGCTCGGTGTACACGTTTTATTGTTTTTCTATGTCAAATTTTATGAGTATAAGCTTCCAAGATTATTTCGATGCCAAAACAACAACTTTCTATGTTAAATGGACAAAACCTTCAAAAGCTCCTCCATAGAGAGAGTTGAGCAACTTCGGAACATCAATGGTTCTCGGTGTACACTTTTTATTGTTCTTCTATGTCAAATTTCATTTGTATAAGCTTCCAAGATTATTTCGATGCCAAAATCCCAAGTTTCTATGACAAATGAAGAAAACTGTTAAAAGCTCCTTCATAGAGAGAGTTGACCAATTTCGGACCATCAAAGATGCTCGGTGTACACGTTTTATTGTTTTTCAATGTCAAATTTTATGAGTATAAGCTTCCAAGATTATTTCGATGACAAAACAACAACCTTCTATGACGAATGGAGAAAACTGTTAAAAGCTCCTCCATAGAGAGAGTTTACCAATTTCGGACCATCAAAGATGCTCGGTGTACAGTTTTATTGTTTTTCTATGTCAAATTTTATGAGTATAAGCTTCCAAGATTAATTCGATGCCAAAACAACAACTTTCTATGATAAATGTATAAAACCTTCAAAAGCTCCTCCATAGAGAGAGCTGAGCAACTTCGGAACATCAAAGTTGCTCGGTTGACACTTTTTATTGTTCTTCTATGTCAAATTTTATGAGTATAAGCTTCCTAGATTATTTCGATGCCAAAATCCCAAGTTTCTATGACAAATGGAGAAAACAGTTAAAAGCACCTTCATAGAGAGAGTTGACCCATTTCGGACCATCAAAGATGCTTGGTGTACACGTTTTATTGTTCTTCTATGTCAAATTTTATGACTATAAGCTTCCAAGATTATTTCGATGCCAAAACAGCAACTTTCTATGACAAATCGACAAACCCGTTAAAAGCTCCTCCATAGAGAGAGTTGAGCAACTTCGGAATATCAAAGTTGCTCAGTGTACACTTTTTAATGTTCTTCTATGTCAAATTTTATGAGTATAAGCTTCCAAGATTATTTCGATGCCAAAATCTCAAGTTTTTATGACAAATGGAGAAAACTGTTAAAAGCTCCTCCATAGAGAGAGTTGACCAACTTCGGACTATCAAAGTTGCTCGGTGTACACTTTTTAATGTACATCTATGTCAAATTTTATGAGTATAAGCTTCCAAGATTATTTCGATGGCAAAAGGCCAACTTTCTATGACAAATGGACAATACCTTGAAAAGCTCCTCCATAGAGAGAGTTGAGCAACTTCGGAACAACAAAGTTGCTCGGTGTACACTTTTTTATGTTCTTCTATGTCAAATTTTATGAGTATAAGCTTCCAAGATTATTTCGATGGCAAAAGACCAACTTTCTATGACAAATGGAAAAACATTCAAAAGCTCCTCCATAGAGAGAGTTGAGCAACTTCATAACATCAATGTTGCTCGGTGTACACTTTTTATTGTTCTTCTATGTCAAATTTGATGAGTATAAGCTTTCAAGATTATTTCGATGCCAAAATCCCAAGTTTCTATGACAAATGGAGAAAACTGTTAAAAGCTCCTTCATAGAGAGAGTTGACCAATTTCGGACCATCAAAGATGCTCGGTGTACACGTTTTATTGTTTTTCTATGTCAAATTTTATGAGTATAATCTTCCAAGATTATTTTGATGCCAAAACAACAACTTTCTATGACAAATGGAGAAAACTGTTAAAAGCTCCTCCATAGAGAGAGTTTACCAATTTCGGACCATCAAAGATGCTCGGTGTACACGTTTTATTGTTTTTCTATGTCAAATTTTAAGAGTATAAGCTTCCAAGATTAATTCGATGCCAAAACAACAACTTTCTATGATAAATGGACAAAACCTTCAAAAGCTCCTCCATAGAGAGAGCTGAGCAACTTCGGAACATCAAAGTTGCTCGGTTGACACTTTTTATTGTTCTTCTATGTCAAATTTTATGAGTATAAGCTTTCTAGATTATTTCGATGCCAAAATCCCAAGTTTCTATGACAAATGGAGAAAACAGTTAAAAGCACCTTCATAGAGAGAGTTGACCCATTTCGGACCATCAAAGATGCTCTGTGTACACGTTTTATTGTTCTTCTATGTCAAATTTTATGACTATAAGCTTCCAAGATTATTTCGATGCCAAAACAGCAACTTTCTATGACAAATCAACAAACCCGTTAAAAGCTCCTCCATAGAGAGAGTTGAGCAACTTCGGACAATCAAAGTTGCTCGGTGTACAATTTTTATTGTTCTTCTATGTTAAATTTTACAAAAATGAGCTTCCAAGATTATTTCGATGCAAAAACACCAACTTTCTATGACAAATAGACAAAACCGTTAAAAGCTCGTCCATAGAGAGAGTTGAGCAATGTCGGACCATCAAAGTTGCTCGGTGTACACCTTTCAATGTTCTTCTATGTCAAATTTTACGAGTATAAGCTTTGTGGATTATTTCGATGAAAAAAGACCAACTTTCTATAACAAATGGACAAAACCGTTAAAAGCTCCTCCATAGAGAGAGTAGAGCAACTTCGGAATATCAAAGTTGCTCAGTGTACACTTTTTATTGTTCTCCTATGTCAAATTTGATGAGTATAAGCTTTCAAGATTATTTCGATGCCAAAATCCCAAGTTTCTATGACAAATGGAGAAAACTGTTAAAAGCTCCTTCATAGAGAGAGTTGACCAATTTCGGACCATCAAAGATGCTCGGTGTACACGTTTTATTGTTTTTCTATGTCAAATTTTATGAGTATAATCTTCCAAGATTATTTCGATGCCAAAACAACAACTTTCTATGACAAATGGAGAAAACTGTTAAAAGCTCCTCCATAGAGAGAGTTTACCAATTTCGGACCATCAAAGATGCTCGGTGTACACGTTTTATTGTTTTTCTATGTCAAATTTTATGAGTATAAGCTTCCAAGATTATTTCGATGCCAAAACAACAACTTTCTATGTTAAATGGACAAAACCTTCAAAAGCTCCTCCATAGAGAGAGTTGAGCAACTTCGGAACATCAATGGTTCTCGGTGTACACTTTTTATTGTTCTTCTATGTCAAATTTCATGTGTATAAGCTTCCAAGATTATTTCGATGCCAAAATCCCAAGTTTCTATGACAAATGAAGAAAACTGTTAAAAGCTCCTTCATAGAGAGAGTTGACCAATTTCGGACCATCAAAGATGCTCGGTGTACACGTTTTATTGTTTTTCTATGTCAAATTTTATGAGTATAAGCTTCCAAGATTATTTCGATGACAAAACAACAACCTTCTATGACAAATGGAGAAAACTGTTAAAAGCTCCTCCATAGAGAGAGTTTACCAATTTCGGACCATCAAAGATGCTCGGTGTACAGTTTTATTGTTTTTCTATGTCAAATTTTATGAGTATAAGCTTCCAAGATTAATTCGATGCCAAAACAACAACTTTCTATGATAAATGTATAAAACCTTCAAAAGCTCCTCCATAGAGAGAGCTGAGCAACTTCGGAACATCAAAGTTGCTCGGTTGACACTTTTTATTGTTCTTCTATGTCAAATTTTATGAGTATAAGCTTCCTAGATTATTTCGATGCCAAAATCCCAAGTTTCTGTGACAAATGGAGAAAACAGTTAAAAGCACCTTCATAGAGAGAGTTGACCCATTTCGGACCATCAAAGATGCTTGGTGTACACGTTTTATTGTTCTTCTATGTCAAATTTTATGACTATAAGCTTCCAAGATTATTTCGATGCCAAAACAGCAACTTTCTATGACAAATCGACAAACCCGTTAAAAGCTCCTCCATAGAGAGAGTTGAGCAACTTCGGAATATCAAAGTTGCTCAGTGTACACTTTTTAATGTTCTTCTATGTCAAATTTTATGAGTATAAGCTTCCAAGATTATTTCGATGCCAAAATCTCAAGTTTTTATGACAAATGGAGAAAACTGTTAAAAGCTCCTCCATAGAGAGAGTTGACCAACTTCGGACTATCAAAGTTGCTCGGTGTACACTTTTTAATGTTCATCTATGTCAAATTTTATGAGTATAAGCTTCCAAGATTATTTCGATGGCAAAAGGCCAACTTTCTATGACAAATGGACAATACCTTGAAAAGCTCCTCCATAGAGAGAGTTGAGCAACTTCGGAACAACAAAGTTGCTCGGTGTACACTTTTTTATGTTCTTCTATGTCAAATTTTATGAGTATAAGCTTCCAAGATTATTTCGAGGGCAAAAGACCAACTTTCTATGACAAATGGAAAAACATTCAAAAGCTCCTCCATAGAGAGAGTTGAGCAACTTCATAACATCAATGTTGCTCGGTGTACACTTTTTATTGTTCTTCTATGTCAAATTTGATGAGTATAAGCTTTCAAGATTATTTCGATGCCAAAATCCCAAGTTTCTATGACAAATGGAGAAAACTGTTAAAAGCTCCTTCATAGAGAGAGTTGACCAATTTCGGACCATCAAAGATGCTCGGTGTACACGTTTTATTGTTTTTCTATGTCAAATTTTATGAGTATAATCTTCCAAGATTATTTCGATGCCAAAACAACAACTTTCTATGACAAATGGAGAAAACTGTTAAAAGCTCCTCCATAGAGAGAGTTTACCAATTTCGGACCATCAAAGATGCTCGGTGTACACGTTTTATTGTTTTTCTATGTCAAATTTTAAGAGTATAAGCTTCCAAGATTAATTCGATGCCAAAACAACAACTTTCTATGATAAATGGACAAAACCTTCAAAAGCTCCTCCATAGAGAGAGCTGAGCAACTTCGGAACATCAAAGTTGCTCGGTTGACACTTTTTATTGTTCTTCTATGTCAAATTTTATGAGTATAAGCTTCCTAGATTATTTCGATGCCAAAATCCCAAGTTTCTATGACAAATGGAGAAAACAGTTAAAAGCACCTTCATAGAGAGAGTTGACCCATTTCGGACCATCAAAGATGCTCTGTGTACACGTTTTATTGTTCTTCTATGTCAAATTTTATGACTATAATCTTCCAAGATTATTTCGATGCCAAAACAGCAACTTTCTATGACAAATCGACAAACCCGTTAAAAGCTCCTCCATAGAGAGAGTTGAGCAACTTCGGACAATCAAAGTTGCTCGGTGTACAATTTTTATTGTTCTTCTATGTTAAATTTTACAAAAATGAGCTTCCAAGATTATTTCGATGCAAAAACACCAACTTTCTATGACAAATGGACAAAACCGTTAAAAGCTCCTCCATAGAGAGAGTTGAGCAACGTCGGACCATCAAAGTTGCTCGGTGTACACCTTTTAATGTTCTTCTATGTCAAATTTTACGAGTATAAGCTTTGTGGATTATTTCGATGAAAAAAGACCAACTTTCTATAACAAATGGACAAAACCGTTAAAAGCTCCTCCATAGAGAGAGTTGAGCAACTTCGGAATATCAAAGTTGCTCAGTGTACACTTTTTAATGTTCTTCTATGTCAAATTTTATGAGTATAAGCTTCCAAGATTATTTCGATGCCAAAATCCCAAGTTTCTATGACAAATGGAGAAAACTGTTAAAAGCTCCTCCATAGAGAGAGTTGACCAACTTCGGACTATCAAAGTTGCTCGGTGTACACTTTTTAATATTCATCTATGTCAAATTTTATGAGTATAAGCTTCCAAGATTATTTCGATGGCAAAAGACCAACTTTCTATGACAAATGGACAATACCCTGAAAAGCTCCTCCATAGAGAGAGTTGAGCAACTTCGGAACAACAAAGTTGCTCGGTGTACACTTTTTAATGTTCTTCTATGTCAAATTTTATGAGTATAAGCTTCCGAGATTATTTCGATGGCAAAAGACCAACTTCCTATGACAAATGGAAAAACATTCAAAAGCTCCTCCATAGAGAGAGTTGAGCAACTTCGGAACATCAATGTTGCTCGGTGTACACTTTTTATTGTTCTTCTATGTCAAATTTGATGAGTATAAGCTTCCAAGATTATTTCGATGCCAAAATCCCAAGTTTCTATGACAAATGGAGAAAACTGTTAAAAGCTCCTTCATAGAGAGAGTTGACCAATTTCGGACCATCAAAGATGCTCGGTGTACACGTTTTATTGTTTTTCTATGTCAAATTTTATGAGTATAATCTTCCAAGATTATTTCGATGCCAAAACAACAACTTTCTATGACAAATGGAGAAAACTGTTAAAAGCTCCTCCATAGAGAGAGTTTACCAATTTCGGACCATCAAAGATGCTCGGTGTACACGTTTTATTGTTTTTCTATGTCAAATTTTAAGAGTATAAGCTTCCAAGATTAATTCGATGCCAAAACAACAACTTTCTATGATAAATGGACAAAACCTTCAAAAGCTCCTCCATAGAGAGAGCTGAGCAACTTCGGAACATCAAAGTTGCTCGGTTGACACTTTTTATTGTTCTTCTATGTCAAATTTTATGAGTATAAGCTTCCTAGATTATTTCGATGCCAAAATCCCAAGTTTCTATGACAAATGGAGAAAACAGTTAAAAGCACCTTCATAGAGAGAGTTGACCCATTTCGGACCATCAAAGATGCTCTGTGTACACGTTTTATTGTTCTTCTATGTCAAATTTTATGACTATAATCTTCCAAGATTATTTCGATGCCAAAACAGCAACTTTCTATGACAAATCGACAAACCCGTTAAAAGCTC
The DNA here is from genome assembly GCA_963580455.1 of Euonymus europaeus. Lineage (NCBI taxonomy): Eukaryota > Viridiplantae > Streptophyta > Magnoliopsida > Celastrales > Celastraceae > Euonymus > Euonymus europaeus. The sequence goes on along the minus strand of OY756967.1, from coordinate 10,436,933 downwards.
CTCCATAGAGAGAGTTGAGCAACTTCGGACAATCAAAGTTGCTCGGTGTACAATTTTTATTGTTCTTCTATGTTAAATTTTACAAAAATGAGCTTCCAAGATTATTTCGATGCAAAAACACCAACTTTCTATGACAAATGGACAAAACCGTTAAAAGCTCCTCCATAGAGAGAGTTGAGCAACGTCGGACCATCAAAGTTGCTCGGTGTACACCTTTTAATGTTCTTCTATGTCAAATTTTACGAGTATAAGCTTTGTGGATTATTTCGATGAAAAAAGACCAACTTTCTATAACAAATGGACAAAACCGTTAAAAGCTCCTCCATAGAGAGAGTTGAGCAACTTCGGAATATCAAAGTTGCTCAGTGTACACTTTTTAATGTTCTTCTATGTCAAATTTTATGAGTATAAGCTTCCAAGATTATTTCGATGCCAAAATCCCAAGTTTCTATGACAAATGGAGAAAACTGTTAAAAGCTCCTCCATAGAGAGAGTTGACCAACTTCGGACTATCAAAGTTGCTCGGTGTACACTTTTTAATATTCATCTATGTCAAATTTTATGAGTATAAGCTTCCAAGATTATTTCGATGGCAAAAGACCAACTTTCTATGACAAATGGACAATACCCTGAAAAGCTCCTCCATAGAGAGAGTTGAGCAACTTCGGAACAACAAAGTTGCTCGGTGTACACTTTTTAATGTTCTTCTATGTCAAATTTTATGAGTATAAGCTTCCGAGATTATTTCGATGGCAAAAGACCAACTTCCTATGACAAATGGAAAAACATTCAAAAGCTCCTCCATAGAGAGAGTTGAGCAACTTCGGAACATCAATGTTGCTCGGTGTACACTTTTTATTGTTCTTCTATGTCAAATTTGATGAGTATAAGCTTCCAAGATTATTTCGATGCCAAAATCCCAAGTTTCTATGACAAATGGAGAAAACTGTTAAAAGCTCCTTCATAGAGAGAGTTGACCAATTTCGGACCATCAAAGATGCTCGGTGTACACGTTTTATTGTTTTTCTATGTCAAATTTTATGAGTATAATCTTCCAAGATTATTTCGATGCCAAAACAACAACTTTCTATGACAAATGGAGAAAACTGTTAAAAGCTCCTCCATAGAGAGAGTTTACCAATTTCGGACCATCAAAGATGCTCGGTGTACACGTTTTATTGTTTTTCTATGTCAAATTTTATGAGTATAAGCTTCCAAGATTAATTCGATGCCAAAACAACAACTTTCTATGATAAATGGACAAAACCTTCAAAAGCTCCTCCATAGAGAGAGCTGAGCAACTTCGGAACATCAAAGTTGCTCGGTTGACACTTTTTATTGTTCTTCTATGTCAAATTTTATGAGTATAAGCTTCCTAGATTATTTCGATGCCAAAATCCCAAGTTTCTATGACAAATGGAGAAAACAGTTAAAAGCACCTTCATAGAGAGAGTTGACCCATTTCGGACCATCAAAGATGCTCGGTGTACACGTTTTATTGTTCTTCTATGTCAAATTTTATGACTATAAGCTTCCAAGATTATTTCGATGCCAAAACAGCAACTTTCTATGACAAATCGACAAACCCGTTAAAAGCTCCTCCATAGAGAGAGTTGAGCAACTTCGGACAATCAAAGTTGCTCGGTGTACAATTTTTATTGTTCTTCTATGTTAAATTTTACAAAAATGAGCTTCCAAGATTATTTCGATGCAAAAACACCAACTTTCTATGACAAATAGACAAAACCGTTAAAAGCTCGTCCATAGAGAGAGTTGAGCAATGTCGGACCATCAAAGTTGCTCGGTGTACACCTTTCAATGTTCTTCTATGTCAAATTTTACGAGTATAAGCTTTGTGGATTATTTCGATGAAAAAAGACCAACTTTCTATAACAAATGGACAAAACCGTTAAAAGCTCCTCCATAGAGAGAGTAGAGCAACTTCGGAATATCAAAGTTGCTCAGTGTACACTTTTTATTGTTGTCCTATGTCAAATTTGATGAGTATAAGCTTTCAAGATTATTTCGATGCCAAAATCTTAAGTTTCTATGACAAATGGAGAAAACTGTTAAAAGCTCCTTCATAGAGAGAGTTGACCAATTTCGGACCATCAAAGATGCTCGGTGTACACGTTTTATTGTTTTTCTATGTCAAATTTTATGAGTATAATCTTCCAAGATTATTTCGATGCCAAAACAACAACTTTCTATGACAAATGGAGAAAACTGTTAAAAGCTCCTCCATAGAGAGAGTTTACCAATTTCGGACCATGAAAGATGCTCGGTGTACACGTTTTATTGTTTTTCTATGTCAAATTTTATGAGTATAAGCTTCCAAGATTATTTCGATGCCAAAACAACAACTTTCTATGTTAAATGGACAAAACCTTCAAAAGCTCCTCCATAGAGAGAGTTGAGCAACTTCGGAACATCAATGGTTCTCGGTGTACACTTTTTATTGTTCTTCTATGTCAAATTTCATGTGTATAAGCTTCCAAGATTATTTCGATGCCAAAATCCCAAGTTTCTATGACAAATGAAGAAAACTGTTAAAAGCTCCTTCATAGAGAGAGTTGACCAATTTCGGACCATCAAAGATGCTCGGTGTACACATTTTATTGTTTTTCTATGTCAAATTTTATGAGTATAAGCTTCCAAGATTATTTCGATGACAAAACAACAACCTTCTATGACAAATGGAGAAAACTGTTAAAAGCTCCTCCATAGAGAGAGTTTACCAATTTCGGACCATCAAAGATGCTCGGTGTACAGTTTTATTGTTTTTCTATGTCAAATTTTATGAGTATAAGCTTCCAAGATTAATTCGATGCCAAAACAACAACTTTCTATGATAAATGTATAAAACCTTCAAAAGCTCCTCCATAGAGAGAGCTGAGCAACTTCGGAACATCAAAGTTGCTCGGTTGACACTTTTTATTGTTCTTCTATGTCAAATTTTATGAGTATAAGCTTCCTAGATTATTTCGATGCCAAAATCCCAAGTTTCTGTGACAAATGGAGAAAACAGTTAAAAGCACCTTCATAGAGAGAGTTGACCCATTTCGGACCATCAAAGATGCTTGGTGTACACGTTTTATTGTTCTTCTATGTCAAATTTTATGACTATAAGCTTCCAAGATTATTTCGATGCCAAAACAGCAACTTTCTATGACAAATCGACAAACCCGTTAAAAGCTCCTCCATAGAGAGAGTTGAGCAGCTTCGGAATATCAAAGTTGCTCAGTGTACACTTTTTAATGTTCTTCTATGTCAAATTTTATGAGTATAAGCTTCCAAGATTATTTCGATGCCAAAATCTCAAGTTTTTATGACAAATGGAGAAAACTGTTAAAAGCTCCTCCATAGAGAGAGTTGACCAACTTCGGACTATCAAAGTTGCTCGGTGTACACTTTTTAATGTTCATCTATGTCAAATTTTATGAGTATAAGCTTCCAAGATTATTTCGATGGCAAAAGGCCAACTTTCTATGACAAATGGACAATACCTTGAAAAGCTCCTCCATAGAGAGAGTTGAGCAACTTCGGAACAACAAAGTTGCTCGGTGTACACTTTTTTATGTTCTTCTATGTCAAATTTTATGAGTATAAGCTTCCAAGATTATTTCGATGGCAAAAGACCAACTTTCTATGACAAATGGAAAAACATTCAAAAGCTCCTCCATAGAGAGAGTTGAGCAACTTCATAACATCAATGTTGCTCGGTGTACACTTTTTATTGTTCTTCTATGTCAAATTTGATGAGTATAAGCTTTCAAGATTATTTCGATGCCAAAATCCCAAGTTTCTATGACAAATGGAGAAAACTGTTAAAAGCTCCTTCATAGAAAGAGTTGACCAATTTCGGACCATCAAAGATGCTCGGTGTACACGTTTTATTGTTTTTCTATGTCAAATTTTATGAGTATAATCTTCCAAGATTATTTCGATGCCAAAACAACAACTTTCTATGACAAATGGAGAAAACTGTTAAAAGCTCCTCCATAGAGAGAGTTTACCAATTTCGGACCATCAAAGATGCTCGGTGTACACGTTTTATTGTTTTTCTATGTCAAATTTTAAGAGTATAAGCTTCCAAGATTAATTCGATGCCAAAACAACAACTTTCTATGATAAATGGACAAAACCTTCAAAAGCTCCTCCATAGAGAGAGCTGAGCAACTTCGGAACATCAAAGTTGCTCGGTTGACACTTTTTATTGTTCTTCTATGTCAAATTTTATGAGTATAAGCTTCCTAGATTATTTCGATGCCAAAATCCCAAGTTTCTATGACAAATGGAGAAAACAGTTAAAAGCACCTTCATAGAGAGAGTTGACCCATTTCGGACCATCAAAGATGCTCTGTGTACACGTTTTATTGTTCTTCTATGTCAAATTTTATGACTATAAGCTTCCAAGATTATTTCGATGCCAAAACAGCAACTTTCTATGACAAATCGACAAACCCGTTAAAAGCTCCTCCATAGAGAGAGTTGAGCAACTTCGGACAATCAAAGTTGCTCGGTGTACAATTTTTATTGTTCTTCTATGTTAAATTTTACAAAAATGAGCTTCCAAGATTATTTCGATGCAAAAACACCAACTTTCTATGACAAATGGACAAAACCGTTAAAAGCTCCTCCATAGAGAGAGTTGAGCAACGTCGGACCATCAAAGTTGCTCGGTGTACACCTTTTAATGTTCTTCTATGTCAAATTTTACGAGTATAAGCTTTGTGGATTATTTCGATGAAAAAAGACCAACTTTCTATAACAAATGGACAAAACCGTTAAAAGCTCCTCCATAGAGAGAGTTGAGCAACTTCGGAATATCAAATTTGCTCGGTGTACACTTTTTAATGTTCTTCTATGTCAAATTTTATGAGTATAAGCTTCCAAGATTATTTCGATGCCAAAATCCCAAGTTTCTATGACAAATGGAGAAAACTGTTAAAAGCTCCTCCATAGAGAGAGTTGACCAACTTCGGACTATCAAAGTTGCTCGGTGTACACTTTTTAATATTCATCTATGTCAAATTTTATGAGTATAAGCTTCCAAGATTATTTCGATGGCAAAAGACCAACTTTCTATGACAAATGGACAATACCCTGAAAAGCTCCTCCATAGAGAGAGTTGAGCAACTTCGGAACAACAAAGTTGCTCGGTGTACACTTTTTAATGTTCTTCTATGTCAAATTTTATGAGTATAAGCTTCCGAGATTATTTCGATGGCAAAAGACCAACTTCCTATGACAAATGGAAAAACATTCAAAAGCTCCTCCATAGAGAGAGTTGAGCAACTTCGGAACATCAATGTTGCTCGGTGTACACTTTTTATTGTTCTTCTATGTCAAATTTGATGAGTATAAGCTTCCAAGATTATTTCGATGCCAAAATCCCAAGTTTCTATGACAAATGGAGAAAACTGTTAAAAGCTCCTTCATAGAGAGAGTTGACCAATTTCGGACCATCAAAGATGCTCGGTGTACACGTTTTATTGTTTTTCTATGTCAAATTTTATGAGTATAATCTTCCAAGATTATTTCGATGCCAAAACAACAACTTTCTATGACAAATGGAGAAAACTGTTAAAAGCTCCTCCATAGAGAGAGTTTACCAATTTCGGACCATCAAAGATGCTCGGTGTACACGTTTTATTGTTTTTCTATGTCAAATTTTAAGAGTATAAGCTTCCAAGATTAATTCGATGCCAAAACAACAACTTTCTATGATAAATGGACAAAACCTTCAAAAGCTCCTCCATAGAGAGAGCTGAGCAACTTCGGAACATCAAAGTTGCTCGGTTGACACTTTTTATTGTTCTTCTATGTCAAATTTTATGAGTATAAGCTTCCTAGATTATTTCGATGCCAAAATCCCAAGTTTCTATGACAAATGGAGAAAACAGTTAAAAGCACCTTCATAGAGAGAGTTGACCCATTTCGGACCATCAAAGATGCTCTGTGTACACGTTTTATTGTTCTTCTATGTCAAATTTTATGACTATAAGCTTCCAAGATTATTTCGATGCCAAAACAGCAACTTTCTATGACAAATCGACGAACCCGTTAAAAGCTCCTCCATAGAGAGAGTTGAGCAACTTCGGACAATCAAAGTTGCTCGGTGTACAATTTTTATTGTTCTTCTATGTTAAATTTTACAAAAATGAGCTTCCAAGATTATTTCGATGCAAAAACACCAACTTTCTATGACAAATGGACAAAACCGTTAAAAGCTCCTCCATAGAGAGAGTTGAGCAACGTCGGACCATCAAAGTTGCTCGGTGTACACCTTTTAATGTTCTTCTATGTCAAATTTTACGAGTATAAGCTTTGTGGATTATTTCGATGAAAAAAGACCAACTTTCTATAACAAATGGACAAAACCGTTAAAAGCTCCTCCATAGAGAGAGTTGAGCAACTTCGGAATATCAAATTTGCTCGGTGTACACTTTTTAATGTTCTTCTATGTCAAATTTTATGAGTATAAGCTTCCAAGATTATTTCGATGCCAAAATCCAAAGTTTCTATGACAAATGGAGAAAACTGTTAAAAGCTCCTCCATAGAGAGAGTTGACCAACTTCGGACTATCAAAGTTGCTCGGTGTACACTTTTTAATATTCATCTATGTCAAATTTTATGAGTATAAGCTTCCAAGATTATTTCGATGGCAAAAGACCAACTTTCTATGACAAATGGACAATACCCTGAAAAGCTCCTCCATAGAGAGAGTTGAGCAACTTCGGAACAACAAAGTTGCTCGGTGTACACTTTTTAATGTTCTTCTATGTCAAATTTTATGAGTATAAGCTTCCGAGATTATTTCGATGGCAAAAGACCAACTTCCTATGACAAATGGAAAAACATTCAAAAGCTCCTCCATAGAGAGAGTTGAGCAACTTCGGAACATCAATGTTGCTCGGTGTACACTTTTTATTGTTCTTCTATGTCAAATTTGATGAGTATAAGCTTCCAAGATTATTTCGATGCCAAAATCCCAAGTTTCTATGACAAATGGAGAAAACTGTTAAAAGCTCCTTCATAGAGAGAGTTGACCAATTTCGGACCATCAAAGATGCTCGGTGTACACGTTTTATTGTTTTTCTATGTCAAATTTTATGAGTATAATCTTCCAAGATTATTTCGATGCCAAAACAACAACTTTCTATGACAAATGGAGAAAACTGTTAAAAGCTCCTCCATAGAGAGAGTTTACCAATTTCGGACCATCAAAGATGCTCGGTGTACACGTTTTATTGTTTTTCTATGTCAAATTTTATGAGTATAAGCTTCCAAGATTATTTCGATGGCAAAAGACCAACTTTCTATGACAAATGGAAAAACATTCAAAAGCTCTTCCATAGAGAGAGTTGAGCAACTTCGGAACATTAATGTTGCTCGGTGTACACTTTTTATTGTTTTTCTATGTCAAATTTTATGAGTATAAGCTTCCAAGATTAATTCGATGCCAAAACAACAACTTTCTATGATAAATGGACAAAACCTTCAAAAGCTCCTCCATAGAGAGAGCTGAGCAACTTCGGAACATCAAAGTTGCTCGGTTGACACTTTTTATTGTTCTTCTATGTCAAATTTTATGAGTATAAGCTTCCTAGATTATTTCGATGCCAAAATCCCAAGTTTCTATGTCAAATGGAGAAAACAGTTAAAAGCACCTTCATAGAGAGAGTTGACCCATTTCGGACCATCAAAGATGCTCGGTGTACACGTTTTATTGTTCTTCTATGTCAAATTTTATGACTATAAGCTTCCAAGATTATTTCGATGCCAAAACAGCAACTTTCTATGACAAATCGACAAACCCGTTAAAAGCTCCTCCATAGAGAGAGTTGAGCAACTTCGGACAATCAAAGTTGCTCGGTGTACAATTTTTATTGTTCTTCTTTGTTAAATTTTACAAAAATGAGCTTCCAAGATTATTTCGATGCAAAAACACCAACTTTCTATGACAAATGGACAAAACCGTTAAAAGCTCCTCCATAGAGAGAGTTGAGCAACGTCGGACCATCAAAGTTGCTCGGTGTACACCTTTTAATGTTCTTCTATGTCAAATTTTACGAGTATAAGCTTTGTGGATTATTTCGATGAAAAAAGACCAACTTTCTATAACAAATGGACAAAACCGTTAAAAGCTCCTCCAAAGAGAGAGTTGAGCAACTTCGGAATATCAAAGTTGCTCAGTGTACACTTTTTAATGTTCTTCTATGTCAAATTTTATGAGTATAAGCTTCCAAGATTATTTCGATGCCAAAATCCCAAGTTTCTATGACAAATGGAGAAAACTGTTAAAAGCTCCTCCATAGAGAGAGTTGACCAACTTCGGACTATCAAAGTTGCTCGGTGTACACTTTTTAATATTCATCTATGTCAAATTTTATGAGTATAAGCTTCCAAGATTATTTCGATGGCAAAAGACCAACTTTCTATGACAAATGGACAATACCCTGAAAAGCTCCTCCATAGAGAGAGTTGAGCAACTTCGGAACAACAAAGTTGCTCGGTGTACACTTTTTAATGTTCTTCTATGTCAAATTTTATGAGTATAAGCTTCCAAGATTATTTCGATGGCAAAAGACCAACTTCCTATGACAAATGGAAAAACATTCAAAAGCTCCTCCATAGAGAGAGTTGAGCAACTTCGGAACATCAATGTTGCTCGGTGTACACTTTTTATTGTTCTTCTATGTCAAATTTGATGAGTATAAGCTTCCAAGATTATTTCGATGCCAAAATCCCAAGTTTCTATGACAAATGGAGAACACTGTTAAAAGCTCCTTCATAGAGAGAGTTGACCAATTTCGGACCATCAAAGATGCTCGGTGTACACGTTTTATTGTTTTTCTATGTCAAATTTTATGAGTATAATCTTCCAATATTATTTCGATGCCAAAACAACAACTTTCTATGACAAATGGAGAAAACTGTTAAAAGCTCCTTCATAGACATAGTTTACCAATTTCGGACCATCAAAGATGCTCGGTGTACACGTTTTATTGTTTTTCTATGTCAAATTTTATGAGTATAAGCTTCCAAGATTATTTCGATGCCAAAACAAAAACTTTCTATGATAAATGGACAAAACCTTCAAAAGCTCCTCCATAGAGAGAGTTGAGCAACTTCGGAACATCAATGTTGCTCGGTGTACACTATTTATTGTTCTTCTATGTCAAATTTCATGAGTATAAGCTTCCAAGATTATTTCGATGCCAAAATCCCAAGTTTCTATGACAAATGGAGAAAACTGTTAAAAGCTCCTTCATAGAGAGAGTTGACCAATTTCGGACCATCAAAAATGCTCGGTGTACACGTTTTATTGTTTTTCTATGTCAAATTTTATGAGTATAAGCTTCCAAGATTATTTCGATGCCAAAACAACAACTTTCTATGATAAATGGACAAAACCTTCAAAAGCTCCTCCATAGAGAGAGCTGAGCAACTTCGAAACATCAAAGTTGCTCGGTTGACACTTTTTATTGTTCTTCTATGTCAAATTTTATGAGTATAAGCTTCCTAGATTATTTCGATGCCAAAATTCCAAGTTTCTATGACAAATGGAGAAAACAGTTAAAAGCACCTTCATAGAGAGAGTTGACCCATTTCGGACCATCAAAGATGCTCGGTGTTCACGTTTTATTGTTCTTCTATGTCAAATTTTATGAGTATAAGCTTCCAAGATTATTTCGATGCTAAAACAACAACCTTCTATGACAAATGGAGAAAACTGTTAAAAGCTCCTCCATAGAGAGAGTTTACCAATTTCGGACCATCAAAGATGCTCGGTGTACACGTTTTATTGTTTTTCTATGTCAAATTTTATGAGTATAAGCTTCCAAGATTATTTCGATGGCAAAAGACCAACTTTCTATGACAAATGGAAAAACATTCAAAAGCTCCTCCATAGAGAGAGCTGAGCAACTTCGGAACATCAATGTTGCTCGGTGTACACTTTTTATTGTTCTTCTATGTCAAATTTCATGAGTATAATCTTCCAGGATAATTTCGATGCCAAAATCCGAAGTTTCTATGACAAATGGAGAAAACTGTTAAAAGCTCCTTCATAGAGAGAGTTGACCAATTTCGGACCATCAAAGATGCTCGGTGTACACGTTTTATTGTTTTTCTATGTCAAATTTTATGAGTATAAGCTTCCAAGATTATTTCGATGCCAAAACAACAACCTTCTATGATAAATGGAGAAAACTGTTAAAAGCTCCTCCATAGAGAGAGTTTACCAATTTCGGACCATCAAAGATGCTCGGTGTACACGTTTTATTGTTTTTCTATGTCAAATTTTATGAGTATAAGCTTCCAAGATTATTTCGATGGCAAAAGACCAACTTTCTATGACAAATGGAAAAACATTCAAAAGCTCTTCCATAGAGAGAGTTGAGCAACTTCGGAACATCAATGTTGCTCGGTGTACACTTTTTATTGTTCTTCTATGTCAAATTTCATGAGTATAAGCTTCCAAGATTATTTCGATGCCAAAATCCCAAGTTTCTATGACAAATGGAGAAAACTGTTAAAAGCTCCTTCATAGAGAGAGTTGACCAATTTCGGACCATCAAAGATTCTCGGTGTACACGTTTTATTGTTTTTCTATGTCAAATTTTATGAGTATAAGCTTCCAAGATTATTTCGATGCCAAAACAACAACCTTCTATGACAAATGGAGAAAACTGTTAAAAGCTCCTCCATAGAGAGAGTTTACCAATTTCGGACCATCAAAGATGCTCGGTGTACACGTTTTATTGTTTTTCTATGTCAAATTTTATGAGTATAAGCTTCCAAGATTATTTCGATGGCAAAAGACCAACTTTCTATGACAAATGGAAAAACATTCAAAAGCTCCTCCATAGAGAGAGCTGAGCAACTTCGGAACATCAATGTTGCTCGGTGTACACTTTTTATTGTTCTTCTATGTCAAATTTCATGAGTATAATCTTCCAGGATAATTTCGATGCCAAAATTCCAAGTTTCTATGACAAATGGAGAAAACTGTTAAAAGCTCCTTCATAGAGAGAGTTGACCAATTTCGGACCATCAAAGATGCTCGGTGTACACGTTTTATTGTTTTTCTATGTCAAATTTTATGAGTATAAGCTTCCAAGATTATTTCGATGCCAAAACAACAACCTTCTATGATAAATGGAGAAAACTGTTAAAAGCTCCTCCATAGAGAGAGTTTACCAATTTCAGACCATCAAAGATGCTCGGTGTACACTTTTTAATGTTCTTCTATGTCAAATTTTATGAGTATAAGCTTTCAAGATTATTTCGATGGCAAAAGACCAACTTTCTATGACAAATGGAAAAACATTCAAAAGCTCCTCCATAGAGAGAGTTGAGCAACTTCGGAACATCAATGTTGCTCGGTGTACACTTTTTATTGTTCTTCTATGTTAAATTTCATGAGTATAAGCTTCCAAGGTTATTTCGATGCTAAAATCCCTAGTTTCTATGATAAATGGAGAAAACTGTTAATAGCTCCTTCATAGAGAGAGTTGACCAATTTCGGACCATCAAAGATGCTCGGTGTACACGTTTTATTGTTTTTCTATGTCAAATTTTATGAGTATAAGCTTCCAAGATTATTTCGATGCCAAAACAACAACTTTCTATGACAAATGGAGAAAACTGTTAAAAGCTCCTCCATAGAGAGAGTTTACCAATTTCGGACCATCAAAGATGCTCGGTGTACACGTTTTATTGTTTTTCTACGTCAAATTTTATGAGTATAAGCTGCCATGATTATTTCGATGCCAAAACAACAACTTTCTATGATAAATGGACAAAATCTTCAAAAGCTCCTCCATAGAGAGAGTTGAGCAACTTCGGAACATCAATGTTGCTCGGTGTACACTTTTTATTGTTCTTCTATGTCAAATTTCATGAGTATAATCTTCCAGGATAATTTCGATGCCAAAATTCCAAGTTTCTATGACAAATGGAGAAAACTGTTAAAAGCTCCTTCATAGAGAGAGTTGACCAATTTCGGACCATCAAAGATGCTCGGTGTACACGTTTTATTGTTTTTCTATGTCAAATTTTATGAGTATAAGCTTCCAAGATTATTTCGATGCCAAAACAACAACCTTCTATGATAAATGGAGAAAACTGTTAAAAGCTCCTCCATAGAGAGAGTTTACCAATTTCAGACCATCAAAGATGCTCGGTGTACACTTTTTAATGTTCTTCTATGTCAAATTTTATGAGTATAAGCTTCCAAGATTATTTCGATGGCAAAAGACCAACTTTCTATGACAAATGGAAAAACATTCAAAAGCTCCTCCATAGAGAGAGTTGAGCAACTTCGGAACATCAATGTTGCTCGGTGTACACTTTTTATTGTTCTTCTATGTCAAATTTCATGAGTATAAGCTTCCAAGGTTATTTCGATGCTAAAATCCCTAGTTTCTATGATAAATGGAGAAAACTGTTAATAGCTCCTTCATAGAGAGAGTTGACCAATTTCGGACCATCAAAGATGCTCGGTGTACACGTTTTATTGTTTTTCTATGTCAAATTTTATGAGTATAAGCTTCCAAGATTATTTCGATGCCAAAACAACAACTTTCTATGACAAATGGAGAAAACTGTTAAAAGCTCCTCCATAGAGAGAGTTTACCAATTTCGGACCATCAAAGATGCTCGGTGTACACGTTTTATTGTTTTTCTACGTCAAATTTTATGAGTATAAGCTTCCATGATTATTTCGATGCCAAAACAACAACTTTCTATGATAAATGGACAAAATCTTCAAAAGCTCCTCCATAGAGAGAGTTGAGCAACTTCGGAACATCAATGTTGCTCGGTGTACACTTTTTATTGTTCTTCTATGTCAAATTTCATGAGTATAAGCTTCCAAGATTATTTCGATGCCAAAATCCCAAGTTTCTATGACAAATGGAGAAAACTGTTAAAAGCTCCTTCATAGAGAGAGTTGACCAATTTCGGACCATCAGAGATGCTCGGTGTACATGTTTTATTGTTTTTCTATGTCAAATTTTACGAGTATAAGCTTTGTGGATTATTTCGATGAAAAAAGACGAACTTTCTATGACAAATAGACAAAACCGTTAATAGCTCCTCCATAGAGAGAGTTGAGCAACTTCGGAACAACAAAGTTGCTGGGTGTACACGTTTTATTGTTTTTCTACGTCAAATTTTATGAGTATAAGCTTCCATGATTATTTCGATGCCAAAACAACAACTTTCTATGATAAATGGACAAAACCTTCAAAAGCTCCTCCATAGAGAGAGTTGAGCAACTTCGGAACATCAATGTTGCTCGGTGTACACTTTTTATTGTTCTTCTATGTCAAATTTCATGAGTATAAGCTTCCAAGATTATTTTGATGCCAAAATCCCAAGTTTCTATGACAAATGGAGAAAACTGTTAAAAGCTCCTTCATAGAGAGAGTTGACCAATTTCGGACCATCAAAGATGCTCGGTGTACACGTTTTATTGTTTTTCTATGTCAAATTTTATGAGTATAATCTTCCAAGATTATTTCGATGCCAAAACAACAACTTTCTATGACAAATGGAGAAAACTGTCAAAAGCTCCTCCATAGAGAGAGTTTACCAATTTCGGACCATCAAAGATGCTCGGTGTACACGTTTTATTGTTTTTCTATGTCAAATTTTACGAGTATAAGCTTTGTGGATTATTTCGATGAAAAAAGACCAACTTTCTATGACAAATAGACAAAACCGTTAAAAGCCCCTCCATAGAGAGAGTTGAGCAACTTCGGAATATCAAAGTTGCTCAGTGTACACTTTTTAATGTTCTTCTATGTCAAATTTTATGAGTATAAGCTTCCAAGATTATTTCGATGCCAAAATCCCAAGTTTCTATGACAAATGGAGAAAACTGTTAAAAGCTCCTTCATAAAGAGAGTTGACCAATTTCGGACCATCAGAGATGCTCGGTGTACATGTTTTATTATTTTTCTATGTCATATTTTATGAGTATAAGCTTCCAAGATTATTTCGATGCCAAAACAACAACCTTCTATGACAAATGGAGAAAACTGTTAAAAGCTCCTCCATAGAGAGAGTTTACCGATTTCGGACCATCAAAGATTCTCGGTGTACAGGTTTTATTGTTTTTCTATGTCAAATTTTATGAGTATATGCTTCCATGATTATTTCGATGCCAAAACAACAACTATCTATGATAAATGGACAAAACCTTCAAAAGCTCCTCCATAGAGAGAGCTGAGCAACTTCGGAACATCAAAGTTGCTCGGTTGACACTTTTTATTGTTCTTCTATGTCAAATTTTATGAGTATAAGCTTCCTAGATTATTTTGATGCCAAAATTCCAAGTTTCTATGACAAATGGAGAAAACAGTTAAAAGCTCCTCCATAGAGAGAGTTGACCCATTTCGGACCATCAAAGATGCTCGGTGAATACGTTTTATTGTTCGTCTATGTCAAATTTTATGACTATAAGCTTCCAAGATTATTTCGATGCCAAAACAGCAACTTACTATGACAAATCGACAAACCCGTTAAAAGCTCCTCCATAGAGAGACTTGAGCAACTTCGGACAATCAAAGTTGCTCGGTGTATAATTTTTATTGTTCTTCTATGTTAAATTTTATGAAAATGAGCTCCCAAGATTATTTCGATTCAAAAACACCAACTTTCTATGACAAATGGACAAAACCGTTTATAGCTCCTCCATAGAGAGAGTTGAGCAACTTCGGAACAACAAAGTTGCTGGGTGTACACTTTTTAATGTTCTTCTATGTCAAATTTTATGAGTATAAGCTTCCAAGATTATTTCGATGCCAAAAGACCAACTTTCTATGACAAATGGAAAAACATTCAAAAGCTCCTCCATAGAGAGAGTTGAGCAACTTCGGAACATCAATGTTGCTCGGTGTACACTTTTTATTGTTCTTCTATGTCAAATTTCGTGAGTATAAGCTTCCAAGATTATTTCGATGGCAAAAGACCAACTTTCTATGACAAATGGACAATACCTTGAAAAGCTCCTCCATAGAGAGAGCTGAGCAACTTCGGACCATCAAAGATGCTCGGTGTACACGTTTTATTGTTTTTCTATGTCAAATTTTATGAGTATAAGCTTCCAAGATTATTTCGATGCCAAAACAACAACTTTCTATGACAAATGGAGAAAACTGTTAAAAGCTCCTCCATAGAGAGAGTTTACCAATTTCGGACCATCAAAGATGCTCGGTGTACACGTTTTATTGTTTTTCTACGTCAAATTTTATGAGTATAAGCTTCCAAGATTATTTCGATGCCAAAACAACAACTTTCTATGATAAATGGACAAAACCTTCAAAAGCTCCTCCATAGAGAGAGTTGAGCAACTTCGGAACATCAATGTTGCTCGGTGTACACTTTTTATTGTTCTTCTATGTCAAATTTCATGAGTATAAGCTTCCAAGATTATTTCGATGCCAAAATCCCAAGTTTCTATGACAAATGGAGAAAACTGTTAAAAGCTCCTTCATAGAGAGAGTTGACTAATTTCGGACCATCAAAGATGCTCGGTGTACATGTTTTATTGTTTTTCTACGTCAAATTTTATGAGTATAAACTTCCAAGATTATTTCGATGCCAAACAACAACTATCTATGATAAATGGACAAAACCTTCAAAAGCTCCTCCATAGAGAGAGCTGAGCAACTTCGGAACATCAAAGTTGCTCGGTTGACACTTTTTATTGTTCTTCTATGTCAAATTTTATGAGTATAAGCTTCCTAGATTATTTTGATGCCAAAATTCCAAGTTTCTATGACAAATGGAGAAAACAGTTAAAAGCACCTTCATAGAGAGAGTTGACCCATTTCGGACCATCAAAGATGCTCGGTGTACACGTTTTATTGTTCTTCTATGTCAAATTTTATGACTATAAGCTTCCAAGATTATTTCGATGCCAAAACAACAACTTACTATGACAAATCGACAAACCCGTTAAAAGCTCCTCCATAGAGAGAGTTGAGCAACTTCGGATAATCAAAGTTGCTCGGTGTACAATTTTTATTGTTCTTCTATGTTAAATTTTACAAAAATGAGCTTCCAAGATTATTTCGATGCAAAAACACCAACTTTCTATGACAAATGGACAAAACCGTTAAAAGCTCCTCCATAGAGAGAGTTGAGCAACATCGGACCATCAAAGTTGCTCGGTGTACACCTTTTAATGTTCTTCTATGTCAAATTTTACGAGTATAAGCTTTGTGGATTATTTCGATGAAAAAAGACCAACTTTCTATGACAAATAGACAAAACCGTTAAAAGCCCCTCCATAGAGAGAGTTGAGCAACTTCGGAATATCAAAGTTGCTCAGTGTACACTTTTTAATGTTCTTCTATGTCAAATTTTATGAGTATAAGCTTCCAAGATTATCTCGATGCCAAAATTCCAAGTTTCTGTGACAAATGGAGAAAACTGTTAAAAGCTCCTCCATAGAGAGAGTTGACCAACTTCGGACTATCAAAGTTGCTCGGTGTACACTTTTTATTGTTCTTCTATGTCAAATTTCATGAGTATAAGCTTCCAAGATTATTTCGATGCCAAAATCCCAAGTTTCTATGACAAATGGAGAAAACTGTTAAAAGCTCCTTCATAGAGAGAGTTGACCAATTTCGGACCATCAAAGATGCTCGGTGTACACGTTTTATTGTTTTTCTATGTCAAATTTTATGAGTATAAGCTTCCAAGATTATTTCGATGCCAAAACAACAACCTTCTATGACAAATGGAGAAAACTGTTAAAAGCTCCTCCATAGAGAGAGTTTACCAATTTCGGACCATCAAAGATGCTCGGTGTACACGTTTTATTGTTTTTCTATGTCAAATTTTATGAGTATAAGCTTCCAAGATTATTTCGATGCCAAAATCCCAAGTTTCAATGACAAATGGAGAAAACTTTTAAAAGTTCCTCCATAGAGAGAGTTGACCAATTTCGGACCATCAAAGATGCTCGGTGTACACGTTTTATTGTTTTTCTATGTCAAATTTTATGAGTATAATCTTCCAAGATTATTTCGATGCCAAAACAACAACTTTCTATGACAAATGGAGAAAACTGTTAAAAGCTCCTCCATAGAGAGAGTTTACCAATTTCGGACCATCAAAGGTGCTCGATGTACACGTTTTATTGTTTTTCTATGTCAAATTTTATGAGTATAAGCTTCCAAGATTATTTTGATGCCAAAACAACAACTTTCTATGATAAATGGACAAAACCTTCAAAAGCTCCTCCATAGAGAGAGTTGAGCAACTTTGGAACACCAATGTTGCTCGGTGTACACTTTTTATTGTTCTTCTATGTCAAATTTCATGAGTATAAGCTTCCAAGATTATTTCGATGCCAAAACAGCAACTTACTATGACAAATCGACAAACCCGTTAAAAGCTCCTCCATAGAGAGAGTTGAGCAACATTGGACAATCAAAGTTGCTCGGTGTACAATTTTTATTGTTCTTCTATGTTAAATTTTACGAAAATGAGCTCCCAAGATTATTTCGATTCAAAAACACCAACTTTCTATGACAAATGGACAAAACCGTTAAAAGCTCCTCCATAGAGAGAGTTGAGCAACGTCGGACCATCAAAGTTGCTCGGTGTACACCTTTTAATGTTCTTCTATGTCAAATTTTACGAGTATAAGCTTTGTAGATTATTTCGATGAAAAAAGACCAACTTTCTATGACAAATGGACAAAACCGTTAAAAGCTCCTCCATAGAGAGAGTTGAGCAACTTCGGAATATCAAAGTTGCTCAGTGTACACTTTTTAATGTTCTTCTATGTCAAATTTTATGAGTATAAGCTTCCAAGATTATTTCGATGCCAAAATCCCAAGTTTCTATGACAAATGGAGAAAACTTTTAAAAGTTCCTCCATAGAGAGAGTTGACCAATTTCGGACCATCAAAGATGCTCGGTGTACACGTTTTATTGTTTTTCTATGTCAAATTTTATGAGTATAATCTTCCAAGATTATTTCGATGCCAAAACAACAACTTTCTATGACAAATGGAGAAAACTGTTAAAAGCTCCTCCATAGAGAGAGTTTACCAATTTCGGACCATCAAAGTTGCTCGATGTACACGTTTTATTGTTTTTCTATGTCAAATTTTATGAGTATAAGCTTCCAAGATTATTTTGATGCCAAAACAACAACTTTCTATGATAAATGGACAAAACCTTCAAAAGCTCCTCCATAGAGAGAGTTTACCAATTTCGGACCATCAAAGATGCTCGGTGTACACGTTTTATTGTTTTTCTATGTCAAATTTTATGAGTATAAGCTTCCAAGATTATTTCGATGCCAAAATCCCAAGTTTCAATGACAAATGGAGAAAACTTTTAAAAGTTCCTCCATAGAGAGAGTTGACCAATTTCGGACCATCAAAGATGCTCGGTGTACACGTTTTATTGTTTTTCTATGTCAAATTTTATGAGTATAATCTTCCAAGATTATTTCGATGCCAAAACAACAACTTTCTATGACAAATGGAGAAAACTGTTAAAAGCTCCTCCATAGTGAGAGTTTACCAATTTCGGACCATCAAAGGTGCTCGATGTACACGTTTTATTGTTTTTCTATGTCAAATTTTATGAGTATAAGCTTCCAAGATTATTTTGATGCCAAAACAACAACTTTCTATGATAAATGGACAAAACCTTCAAAAGCTCCTCCATAGAGAGAGTTGAGCAACTTTGGAACACCAATGTTGCTCGGTGTACACTTTTTATTGTTCTTCTATGTCAAATTTCATGAGTATAAGCTTCCAAGATTATTTCGATGCCAAAACAGCAACTTACTATGACAAATCGACAAATCCGTTAAAAGCTCCTCCATAGAGAGAGTTGAGCAACATTGGACAATCAAAGTTGCTCGGTGTACAATTTTTATTGTTCTTCTATGTTAAATTTTACGAAAATGAGCTCCCAAGATTATTTCGATTCAAAAACACCAACTTTCTATGACAAATGGACAAAACCGTTAAAAGCTCCTCCATAGAGAGAGTTGAGCAACGTCGGACCATCAAAGTTGCTCGGTGTACACCTTTTAATGTTCTTCTATGTCAAATTTTACGAGTATAAGCTTTGTAGATTATTTCGATGAAAAAAGACCAACTTTCTATGACAAATAGACAAAACCGTTAAAAGCTCCTCCATAGAGAGAGTTGAGCAACTTCGGAATATCAAAGTTGCTCAGTGTACACTTTTTAATGTTCTTCTATGTCAAATTTTATGAGTATAAGCTTCCAAGATTATTTCGATGCCAAAATCCCAAGTTTCTATGACAAATGGAGAAAACTGTTAAAATCTCCTCCATAGAGAGAGCTGACCAACTTCGGACTATCAAAGTTGCTCGGTGTACACTTTTTAATGTTCATCTATGTCAAATTTTATGAGTATAAGCTTCCAAGATTATTTCGATGGCAAAAGACCAACTTTCTATGACAAATGGACAATACCTTGAAAAGCTCCTCCATAGAGAGAGTTGAGCAACTTCGGAACAACAAAGTTGCTCGGTGTACACTTTTTAATGTTCTTCTATGTCAAATTTTATGAGTATAAGCTTCCAAGATTATTTCGATGGCAAAAGACCAACTTTCTATGACAAATGGAAAAACATTCAAAAGCTCCTCCATAGAGAGTGTTGAGCAACTTCGGAACATCAATGTTGCTCGGTGTACACTTTTTATTGTTCTTCTATGTCAAATTTCATGAGTATAAGCTTCCAAGATTATTTCGATGCAAAAATCCCAAGTTTCTATGACAAATGGAGAAAACTGTTAAAAGCTCCTTCATAGAGAGAGTTGACCAATTTCGGACCATCAAAGATGCTCGGTGTACACGTTTTATTGTTTTTCTACGTCAAATTTTATGAGTATAAGCTTCCAAGAGTATTTCGATGCCAAAACAACAACTTTCTATGATAAATGGACAAAACCTTCAAAACCTCCTCCATAGAGAGAGTTGAGCAACTTCGAAACATCAATGTTGCTCGGTGTACACTTTTTATTGTTCTTCTATGTCAAATTTCATGAGTATAAGCTTCCAAGATTATTTCGATGCCAAAATCCCAAGTTTCTATGACAAATGGAGAAAACTGTTAAAAGCTCCTTCATAGAGAGAGTTGACCAATTTCGGACCATCAAAGATGCTCGGTGTACAGGTTTTATTGTTTTTCTATGTCAAATTTTATGAGTATAAGCTTCCAAGATTATTTCGATGCCAAAACAACAACCTTCTATGACAAATGGAGAAAACTGTTAAAAGCTCCTCCATAGAGAGAGTTTACCAATTTCGGACCATCAAAGATGCTCGGTGTACACGTTTTATTGTTTTTCTATGTCAAATTTTATGAGTATAAGCTTCCAAGATTATTTCGATGGCAAAAGACCAACTTTCTATGACAAATGGAAAAACATTCAAAAGCTCTTCCATAGAGACATTTGAGCAACTTCGGAACATCAATGTTGCTCGGTGTACACTTTTTATTGTTCTTCTATGTCAAATTTCATGAGTATAAGCTTCCAAGATTATTTCGATGCCAAAATCCCAAGTTTCTATGACAAATGCAGAAAACTGTTAAAAGCTCCTTCATAGAGAGAGTTGACCAATTTCGGACCATCAAAGATGCTCGGTGTACACGTTTTATTGTTTTTCTATGTCAAATTTTATGAGTATAAGCTTCCTAGATTATTTCGATGCCAAAATCCCAAGTTTCTATGACAAATGGAGAAAAAAGTTAAAAGCACCTTCATAGAGAGAGTTGACCCATTTCGGACCATCAAAGATGCTCGGTATACACGTTTTATTGTTCTTTTATGTCAAATTTTATGACTATAAGCTTCCAAGATTATTTCGATGCCAAAACAGCAACTTTCTATGACAAATCGACAAACCCGTTAAAAGCTCCTCCATAGGGAGAGTTGAGCAACCTCGGACAATCAAAGTTGCTCGGTGTACAATTTTTATTGTTCTTCTATGTTAAATTTTACGAAAATGAGCTTCCAAGATTATTTCGATGCAAAAACACCAACTTTCTATGACAAATGGGCAAAACCGTTAAATGCTCCTCCATAGAGAGAGTTGAGCAACGCCGGACCATCAAAGTTTCTCGGTGTACACCTTTTAATGTTCTCCTATGTCAAATTTTACGAGTATAAGCTTTGTCGATTATTTCGATGAAAAAAGACCAACTTTCTATAACAATTGGACAGAACCGTTAAAAGCTCCTCCATAGAGAGAGTTGAGCAACTTCGGACTATCAAAGTTGCTCGGTGTACACTTTTTAATGTTCTTCTATGTCAAATTTTATGAGTATAAGCTTCCAAGATTATTTCGATGCCAAAATCCCAACTTTCTATGACAAATCGACAAACCCGTTAAAAGCTCCTCCATAGAAAGAGTTGAGCAACTTCGGACAATCAAAGTTGCTCGGTGTACAATTTTTATTGTTCTTCTATGTTAAATTTTACGAAAATGAGCTTCCAAGATTATTTCGATGCAAAAACACCAACTTTCTATGTCAAATGGGCAAAACCGTTAAAAGCACTTCCATAGAGAGAGTTGAGCAACGTCGGACCATCAAAGTTGCTCGGTGAACACCTTTTAATGTTCTTCTATGTCAAATTTTACGAGTATAAGCTTTGTGGATTATTTCGATGAAAAAAGACCAACTTTCTATAACAAATGGACAAAACCGTTAAAAGCTCCTTCATAGAGAGAGTTGAGCAACTTCGGACAATCAAAGTTGCTCGGTGTACACTTTTTAATGTTCTTCTATGTCAAATTTTATGAGTATAAACTTCCAAGATTATTTCGACGCCAAAATCCCAAGTTTCTATGACAAATGGAGAAAACTGTTAAAAGCTCCTTAATAGAGAGAGTTGACCAATTTCGGACCATCAAAATGCACGGTGTACACGTTTTATTGTTTTTCTATGTCAAATTTTATGAGTATAAGCTTCCAAGATTATTTCGATGCCAAAACAACAACTTTCTATGACAAATGGAGAAAACTGTTAAAAGCTCTTCCATAGAGAGAGTTTACCAATTTCGGACCATCAAAGATGCTCGGTGTACACGTTTTATTGTTTTTCTATGTCAAATTTTATTAGTATAAGCTTCCAAGATTATTTCGATGCCAAAACAACAACTTTCTATGATAAATGGACAAAACCTTCAAAAGCTCCTCCATAGAGAGAGTTGAGCAACTTCGGAACATCAATGTTTCTCGGTGTACACTTTTTATTGTTCTTCTATGTCAAATTTCATGAGTATAAGCTTCCAAGATTATTTCGATGCCAAAATCCCAAGTTTCTATGACAAATGGAGAAAACTGTTAAAAGCTCCTTCATAGAGAGAGTTGACCAATTTCGGACCATCAAAGATGCTCGGTGTACACGTTTTATTGTTTTTCTATGTCAAATTTTATGAGTATAATCTTCCAAGATTATTTCGATGCCAAAACAACAACTTTCTATGACAAATGGAGAAAACTATCAAAAGCTCCTCCATAGAGAGAGTTTACCAATTTCGGACCATCAAAGATGCTCGGTGTACACGTTTTATTGTTTTTCTTTGTCAAATTTTACGAGTATAAGCTTTGTGGATTATTTCGATGAAAAAAGACCAACTTTCTATGACAAATAGACAAAACCGTTAAAAGCTCCTCCATAGAGAGAGTTGAGCAACTTCGTAATATCAAAGTTGCTCAGTGTACACTTTTTAATGTTCTTCTATGTCAAATTTTATGAGTATAAGCTTCCAAGATTATTTCGATGCCAAAATCCCAAGTTTCTATGACAAATGGAGAAAACTGTTAAAAGCTCCTCCATAGAGAGAGTTGACCAACTTCGGACTATCAAAGTTGCTCGGTGTACACTTTTTAATGTTCATCTATGTCAAATTTTATGAGTATAAGCTTCCAAGATTATTTCGATGGCAAAAGACCAACTTTCTATGACAAATGGACAATACCTTGAAAAGCTCCTCCATAGAGATAGTTGAGCAACTTCGGAACAACAAAGTTGCTCGGTGTACACTTTTTAATGTTCTTCTATGTCAAATTTTATGAGTATAAGCTTCCAAGATTATTTCGATGGCAAAAGACCAACTTTCTATGACAAATGGAAAAACATTCAAAAGCTCCTCCATAGAGAGAGTTGAGCAACTTCGGAACATCAATGTTGCTCGGTGTACACTTTTTATTGTTCTTCTATGTCAAATTTCATGAGTATAAGCTTCCAAGGTTATTTCGATGCTAAAATCCCTAGTTTCTATGATAAATGGAGAAAACTGTTAATAGCTCCTTCATAGAGAGAGTTGACCAATTTCGGACCATCAAAGATGCTCGGTGTACACGTTTTATTGTTTTTCTATGTCAAATTTTATGAGTATAAGCTTCCAAGATTATTTCGATGCCAAAACAACAACTTTCTATGACAAATGGAGAAAACTGTTAAAAGCTCCTCCATAGAGAGAGTTTACCAATTTCGGACCATCAAAGATGCTCGGTGTACACGTTTTATTGTTTTTCTACGTCAAATTTTATGAGTATAAGCTTCCATGATTATTTCGATGCCAAAACAACAACTTTCTATGATAAATGGACAAAATCTTCAAAAGCTCCTCCATAGAGAGAGTTGAGCAACTTCGGAACATCAATGTTGCTCGGTGTACACTTTTTATTGTTCTTCTATGTCAAATTTCATGAGTATAAGCTTCCAAGATTATTTCGATGCCAAAATCCCAAGTTTCTATGACAAATGGAGAAAACTGTTAAAAGCTCCTTCATAGAGAGAGTTGACCAATTTCGGACCATCAGAGATGCTCGGTATACATGTTTTATTATTTTTCTATGTCATATTTTATGAGTATAAGCTTCCAAGATTATTTCGATGCCAAAACAACAACCTTCTATGACAAATCGACAAACCCGTTAAAAGCTCCTCCATAGAGAGAGTTGAGCAACTTCGGACAATCAAAGTTGCTCGGTGTACAATTTTTATTGTTCTTCTATGTTAAATTTTACGAAAATGAGCTTCCAAGATTATTTCGATGCAAAAACACCAACTTTCTATGACAAATGGACAAAACCGTTAAAAGCTCCTCCATAGAGAGAGTTGAGCAACATCGGACCATCAAAGTTGCTCGGTGTACACCTTTTAATGTTCTTCTATGTCAAATTTTACGAGTATAAGCTTTGTGGATTATTTCGATGAAAAAAGACCAACTTTCTATGACAAATAGACAAAACCGTTAAAAGCCCCTCCATAGAGAGAGTTGACCAATTTCGGACCATCAAAGTTGCTCAGTGTACACTTTTTAATGTTCTTCTATGTCAAATTTTATGAGTATAAGCTTCCAAGATTATCTCGATGCCAAAATTCCAAGTTTCTATGACAAATGGAGAAAACTGTTAAAAGCTCCTCCATAGAGAGAGTTGACCAACTTCGGACTATCAAAGTTGCTCGGTGTACACTTTTTATTGTTCTTCTATGTCAAATTTCATGAGTATAAGCTTCCAAGATTATTTCGATGCCAAAATCCCAAGTTTCTATGACAAATGGAGAAAACTGTTAAAAGCTCCTTCATAGAGAGAGTTGACCAATTTCGGACCATCAAAGATGCTCGGTGTACACGTTTTATTGTTTTTCTATGTCAAATTTTATGAGTATAAGCTTCCAAGATTATTTCGATGCCAAAACAACAACCTTCTATGACAAATGGAGAAAACTGTTAAAAGCTCCTCCATAGAGAGAGTTTACCAATTTCGGACCATCAAAGATGCTCGGTGTACACGTTTTATTGTTTTTCTATGTCAAATTTTATGAGTATAAGCTTCCAAGATTATTTCGATGCCAAAATCCCAAGTTTCAATGACAAATGGAGAAAACTTTTAAAAGTTCCTCCATAGAGAGAGTTGACCAATTTCGGACCATCAAAGATGCTCGGTGTACACGTTTTATTGTTTTTCTATGTCAAATTTTATGAGTATAATCTTCCAAGATTATTTCGATGCCAAAACAACAACTTTCTATGACAAATGGAGAAAACTGTTAAAAGCTCCTCCATAGAGAGAGTTTACCAATTTCGGACCATCAAAGGTGCTCGATGTACACGTTTTATTGTTTTTCTATGTCAAATTTTATGAGTATAAGCTTCCAAGATTATTTTGATGCCAAAACAACAACTTTCTATGATAAATGGACAAAACCTTCAAAAGCTCCTCCATAGAGAGAGTTGAGCAACTTTGGAACACCAATGTTGCTCGGTGTACACTTTTTATTGTTCTTCTATGTCAAATTTCATGAGTATAAGCTTCCAAGATTATTTCGATGCCAAAACAGCAACTTACTATGACAAATCGACAAACCCGTTAAAAGCTCCTCCATAGAGAGAGTTGAGCAACATTGGACAATCAAAGTTGCTCGGTGTACAATTTTTATTGTTCTTCTATGTTAAATTTTACGAAAATGAGCTCCCAAGATTATTTCGATTCAAAAACACCAACTTTCTATGACAAATGGACAAAACCGTTAAAAGCTCCTCCATAGAGAGAGTTGAGCAACGTCGGACCATCAAAGTTGCTCGGTGTACACCTTTTAATGTTCTTCTATGTCAAATTTTACGAGTATAAGCTTTGTAGATTATTTCGATGAAAAAAGACCAACTTTCTATGACAAATGGACAAAACCATTAAAAGCTCCTCCATAGAGAGAGTTGAGCAACTTCGGAATATCAAAGTTGCTCAGTGTACACTTTTTAATGTTCTTCTATGTCAAATTTTATGAGTATAAGCTTCCAAGATTATTTCGATGCCAAAATCCCAAGTTTCTATGACAAATGGAGAAAACTGTTAAAATCTCCTCCATAGAGAGAGCTGACCAACTTCGGACTATCAAAGTTGCTCGGTGTACACTTTTTAATGTTCATCTATGTCAAATTTTATGAGTATAAGCTTTCAAGATTATTTCGATGGCAAAAGACCAACTTTCTATGACAAATGGACAATACCTTGAAAAGCTCCTCCATAGAGAGAGTTGAGCAACTTCGGAACAACAAAGTTGCTCGGTGTACACTTTTTAATGTTCTTCTATGTCAAATTTTATGAGTATAAGCTTCCAAGATTATTTCGATGGCAAAAGACCAACTTTCTATGACAAATGGAAAACCATTCAAAAGCTCCTCCATAGAGAGTGTTGAGCAACTTCGGAACATCAATGTTGCTCGGTGTACACTTTTTATTGTTCTTCTATGTCAAATTTCATGAGTATAAGCTTCCAAGATTATTTTGATGCCAAAATCCCAAGTTTCTATGACAAATGGAGAAAACTGTTAAAAGCTCCTTCATAGAGAGAGTTGACCAATTTCGGACCATCAAAGATGTTCGGTGTACACGTTTTATTGTTTTTCTACGTCAAATTTTATGAGTATAAGCTTCCAAGAGTATTTCGATGCCAAAACAACAACTTTCTATGATAAATGGACAAAACCTTCAAAACCTCCTCCATAGAGAGAGTTGAGCAACTTCGAAACATCAATGTTGCTCGGTGTACACTTTTTATTGTTCTTCTATGTCAAATTTCATGAGTATAAGCTTCCAAGATTATTTCGATGCCAAAATCCCAAGTTTCTATGACAAATGGAGAAAACTGTTAAAAGCTCTTTCATAGAGAGAGTTGACCAATTTCGGACCATCAAAGATGCTCGGTGTACACGTTTTATTGTTTTTCTATGTCAAATTTTATGAGTATAAGCTTCCAAGATTATTTCGATGCCAAAACAACAACCTTCTATGACAAATGGAGAAAACTGTTAAAAGCTCCTCCATAGAGAGAGTTTACCAATTTCGGACCATCAAAGATGCTCGGTGTACACGTTTTATTGTTTTTCTATGTCAAATTTTATGAGTATAAGCTTCCAAGATTATTTCGATGCAAAAGACCAACTTTCTATGACAAATGGAAAAACATTCAAAAGCTCTTCCATAGAGACAGTTGAGCAACTTCGGAACATCAATGTTGCTCGGTGTACACTTTTTATTGTTCTTCTATGTCAAATTTCATGAGTATAAGCTTCCAAGATTATTTCGATGCCAAAATCCCAAGTTTCTATGACAAATGCAGAAAACTGTTAAAAGCTCCTTCATAGAGAGAGTTGACCAATTTCGGACCATCAAAGATGCTCGGTGTACACGTTTTATTGTTTTTCTATGTCAAATTTTATGAGTATAAGCTTCCTAGATTATTTCGATGCCAAAATTCCAAGTTTCTATGACAAATGGAGAAAAAAGTTAAAAGCACCTTCATAGAGAGAGTTGACCCATTTCGGACCATCAAAGATGCTCGGTATACACGTTTTATTGTTCTTTTATGTCAAATTTTATGACTATAAGCTTCCAAGATTATTTCGATGCCAAAACAGCAACTTTCTATGACAAATCGACAAACCCGTTAAAAGCTCCTCCATAGGGAGAGTTGAGCAACCTCGGACAATCAAAGTTGCTCGGTGTACAATTTTTATTGTTCTTCTATGTTAAATTTTACGAAAATGAGCTTCCAAGATTATTTCGATGCAAAAACACCAACTTTCTATGACAAATGGGCAAAACCGTTAAATGCTCCTCCATAGAGAGAGTTGAGCAACGTCGGACCATCAAAGTTTCTCGGTGTACACCTTTTAATGTTCTCCTATGTCAAATTTTACGAGTATAAGCTTTGTCGATTATTTCGATGAAAAAAGACCAACTTTCTATAACAATTGGACAGAACCGTTAAAAGCTCCTCCATAGAGAGAGTTGAGCAACTTCGGACTATCAAAGTTGCTCGGTGTACACTTTTTAATGTTCTTCTATGTCAAATTTTATGAGTATAAGCTTCCAAGATTATTTCGATGCCAAAATCCCAACTTTCTATGACAAATCGACAAACCCGTTAAAAGCTCCTCCATAGAGAGAGTTGAGCAACTTCGGAGAATCAAAGTTGCTCGGTGTACAATTTTTATTGTTCTTCTATGTTAAATTTTACGAAAATGAGCTTCCAAGATTATTTCGATGCAAAAACACCAACTTTCTATGTCAAATGGGCAAAACCGTTAAAAGCACTTCCATAGAGAGAGTTGAGCAACGTCGGACCATCAAAGTTGCTCGGTGAACACCTTTTAATGTTCTTCTATGTCAAATTTTACGAGTATAAGCTTTGTGGATTATTTCGATGAAAAAAGACCAACTTTCTATAACAAATGGACAAAACCGTTAAAAGCTCCTTCATAGAGAGAGTTGAGCAACTTCGGACAATCAAAGTTGCTCGGTGTACACTTTTTAATGTTCTTCTATGTCAAATTTTATGAGTATAAACTTCCAAGATTATTTCGACGCCAAAATCCCAAGTTTCTATGACAAATGGAGAAAACTGTTAAAAGCCCCTTAATAGAGAGAGTTGACCAATTTCGGACCATCAAAATGCACGGTGTACACGTTTTATTGTTTTTCTATGTCAAATTTTATGAGTATAAGCTTCCAAGATTATTTCGATGCCAAAACAACAACTTTCTATGACAAATGGAGAAAACTGTTAAAAGCTCCTCCATAGAGAGAGTTTACCAATTTCGGACCATCAAAGATGCTCGGTGTACACGTTTTATTGTTTTTCTATGTCAAATTTTATGAGTATAATCTTCCAAGATTATTTCGATGCCAAAACAACAACTTTCTATGACAAATGGAGAAAACTGTTAAAAGCTCTTCCATAGAGAGAGTTTACCAATTTCGGACCATCAAAGATGCTCGGTGTACACGTTTTATTGTTTTTCTATGTCAAATTTTATTAGTATAAGCTTCCAAGATTATTTCGATGCCAAAACAACAACTTTCTATGATAAATGGACAAAACCTTCAAAAGCTCCTCCATAGAGAGAGTTGAGCAACTTCGGAACATCAATGTTTCTCGGTGTACACTTTTTATTGTTCTTCTATGTCAAATTTCATGAGTATAAGCTTCCAAGATTATTTCGATGCCAAAATCCCAAGTTTCTATGACAAATGGAGAAAACTGTTAAAAGCTCCTTCATAGAGAGAGTTGACCAATTTCGGACCATCAAAGATGCTCGGTGTACACGTTTTATTGTTTTTCTATGTCAAATTTTATGAGTATAATCTTCCAAGATTATTTCGATGCCAAAACAACAACTTTCTATGACAAATGGAGAAAACTATCAAAAGCTCCTCCATAGAGAGAGTTTACCAATTTCGGACCATCAAAGATGCTCGGTGTACACATTTTATTGTTTTTCTATGTCAAATTTTACGAGTATAAGCTTTGTGGATTATTTCGATGAAAAAAGACCAACTTTCTATGACAAATAGACAAAACCGTTAAAAGCTCCTCCATAGAGAGAGTTGAGCAACTTCGGAATATCAAAGTTGCTCAGTGTACACTTTTTAATGTTCTTCTATGTCAAATTTTATGAGTATAAGCTTCCAAGATTATTTCGATGCCAAAATCCCAAGTTTCTATGACGAATGGAGAAAACTGTTAAAAGCTCCTCCATAGAGAGAGTTGACCAACTTCGGACTATCAAAGTTGCTCGGTGTACACTTTTTAATGTTCATCTATGTCAAATTTTATGAGTATAAGCTTCCAAGATTATTTCGATGCCAAAATCCCAAGTTTCAATGACAAATGGAGAAAACTTTTAAAAGTTCCTCCATAGAGAGAGTTGAGCAACATCGGACCATCAAAGTTGCTCGGTGTACACCTTTTAATGTTCTTCTATGTCAAATTTTACGAGTATAAGCTTTGTGGATTATTTCGATGAAAAAAGACCAACTTTCTATGACAAATAGACAAAACCGTTAAAAGCCCCTCCATAGAGAGAGTTGAGCAACTTCGGAATATCAAAGTTGCTCAGTGTACACTTTTTAATGTTCTTCTATGTCAAATTTTATGAGTATAAGCTTCCAAGATTATCTCGATGCCAAAATTCCAAGTTTCTATGACAAATGGAGAAAACTGTTAAAAGCTCCTCCATAGAGAGAGTTGACCAACTTCGGACTATCAAAGTTGCTCGGTGTACACTTTTTATTGTTCTTCTATGTCAAATTTCATGAGTATAAGCTTCCAAGATTATTTCGATGCCAAAATCCCAAGTTTCTATGACAAATGGAGAAAACTGTTAAAAGCTCCTTCATAGAGAGAGTTGACCAATTTCGGACCATCAAAGATGCTCGGTGTACACGTTTTATTGTTTTTCTATGTCAAATTTTATGAGTATAAGCTTCCAAGATTATTTCGATGCCAAAACAACAACCTTCTATGACAAATGGAGAAAACTGTTAAAAGCTCCTCCATAGAGAGAGTTTACCAATTTCGGACCATCAAAGATGCTCGGTGTACACGTTTTATTGTTTTTCTATGTCAAATTTTATGAGTATAAGCTTCCAAGATTATTTCGATGCCAAAATCCCAAGTTTCAATGACAAATGGAGAAAACTTTTAAAAGTTCCTCCATAGAGAGAGTTGACCAATTTCGGACCATCAAAGATGCTCGGTGTACACGTTTTATTGTTTTTCTATGTCAAATTTTATGAGTATAATCTTCCAAGATTATTTCGATGCCAAAACAACAACTTTCTATGACAAATGGAGAAAACTGTTAAAAGCTCCTCCATAGAGAGAGTTTACCAATTTCGGACCATCAAAGGTGCTCGATGTACACGTTTTATTGTTTTTCTATGTCAAATTTTATGAGTATAAGCTTCCAAGATTATTTTGATGCCAAAACAACAACTTTCTATGATAAATGGACAAAACCTTCAAAAGCTCCTCCATAGAGAGAGTTGAGCAACTTTGGAACACCAATGTTGCTCGGTGTACACTTTTTATTGTTCTTCTATGTCAAATTTCATGAGTATAAGCTTCCAAGATTATTTCGATGCCAAAACAGCAACTTACTATGACAAATCGACAAACCCGTTAAAAGCTCCTCCATAGAGAGAGTTGAGCAACATTGGACAATCAAAGTTGCTCGGTGTACAATTTTTATTGTTCTTCTATGTTAAATTTTACGAAAATGAGCTCCCAAGATTATTTCGATTCAAAAACACCAACTTTCTATGACAAATGGACAAAACCGTTAAAAGCTCCTCCATAGAGAGAGTTGAGCAACGTCGGACCATCAAAGTTGCTCGGTGTACACCTTTTAATGTTCTTCTATGTCAAATTTTACGAGTATAAGTTTTGTAGATTATTTCGATGAAAAAAGACCAACTTTCTATGACAAATGGACAAAACCGTTAAAAGCTCCTCCATAGAGAGAGTTGAGCAACTTCGGAATATCAAAGTTGCTCAGTGTACACTTTTTAATGTTCTTCTATGTCAAATTTTATGAGTATAAGCTTCCAAGATTATTTCGATGCCAAAATCCCAAGTTTCTATGACAAATGGAGAAAACTGTTAAAATCTCCTCCATAGAGAGAGCTGACCAACTTCGGACTATCAAAGTTGCTCGGTGTACACTTTTTAATGTTCAACTATGTCAAATTTTATGAGTATAAGCTTTCAAGATTATTTCGATGGCAAAAGACCAACTTTCTATGACAAATGGACAATACCTTGAAAAGCTCCTCCATAGAGAGAGTTGAGCAACTTCGGAACAACAAAGTTGCTCGGTGTACACTTTTTAATGTTCTTCTATGTCAAATTTTATGAGTATAAGCTTCCAAGATTATTTCGATGGCAAAAGACCAACTTTCTATGACAAATGGAAAACCATTCAAAAGCTCCTCCATAGAGAGTGTTGAGCAACTTCGGAACATCAATGTTGCTCGGTGTACACTTTTTATTGTTCTTCTATGTCAAATTTCATGAGTATAAGCTTCCAAGATTATTTTGAAGCCAAAATCCCAAGTTTCTATGACAAATGGAGAAAACTGTTAAAAGCTCCTTCATAGAGAGAGTTGACCAATTTCGGACCATCAAAGATGTTCGGTGTACACGTTTTATTGTTTTTCTACGTCAAATTTTATGAGTATAAGCTTCCAAGAGTATTTCGATGCCAAAACAACAACTTTCTATGATAAATGGACAAAACCTTCAAAACCTCCTCCATAGAGAGAGTTGAGCAACTTCGAAACATCAATGTTGCTCGGTGTACACTTTTTATTGTTCTTCTATGTCAAATTTCATGAGTATAAGCTTCCAAGATTATTTCGATGCCAAAATCCCAAGTTTCTATGACAAATGGAGAAAACTGTTAAAAGCTCTTTCATAGAGAGAGTTGACCAATTTCGGACCATCAAAGATGCTCGGTGTACACGTTTTATTGTTTTTCTATGTCAAATTTTATGAGTATAAGCTTCCAAGATTATTTCGATGCCAAAACAACAACCTTCTATGACAAATGGAGAAAACTGTTAAAAGCTCCTCCATAGAGAGAGTTTACCAATTTCGGACCATCAAAGATGCTCGGTGTACACGTTTTATTGTTTTTCTATGTCAAATTTTATGAGTATAAGCTTCCAAGATTATTTCGATGCAAAAGACCAACTTTCTATGACAAATGGAAAAACATTCAAAAGCTCTTCCATAGAGACTTTTGAGCAACTTCGGAACATCAATGTTGCTCGGTGTACACTTTTTATTGTTCTTCTATGTCAAATTTCATGAGTATAAGCTTCCAAGATTATTTCGATGCCAAAATCCCAAGTTTCTATGACAAATGCAGAAAACTGTTAAAAGCTCCTTCATAGAGAGAGTTGACCAATTTCGGACCATCAAAGATGCTCGGTGTACACGTTTTATTGTTTTTCTATGTCAAATTTTATGAGTATAAGCTTCCTAGATTATTTCGATGCCAAAATCCCAAGTTTCTATGACAAATGGAGAAAAAAGTTAAAAGCACCTTCATAGAGAGAGTTGACCCATTTCGGACCATCAAAGATGCTCGGTATACACGTTTTATTGTTCTTTTATGTCAAATTTTATGACTATAAGCTTCCAAGATTATTTCGATGCCAAAACAGCAACTTTCTATGACAAATCGACAAACCCGTTAAAAGCTCCTCCATAGGGAGAGTTGAGCAACCTCGGACAATCAAAGTTGCTCGGTGTACAATTTTTATTGTTCTTCTATGTTAAATTTTACGAAAATGAGCTTCCAAGATTATTTCGATGCAAAAACACCAACTTTCTATGACAAATGGGCAAAACCGTTAAATGCTCCTCCATAGAGAGAGTTGAGCAACGTCGGACCATCAAAGTTTCTCGGTGTACACCTTTTAATGTTCTCCTATGTCAAATTTTACGAGTATAAGCTTTGTCGATTATTTCGATGAAAAAAGACCAACTTTCTATAACAATTGGACAGAACCGTTAAAAGCTCCTCCATAGAGAGAGTTGAGCAACTTCGGACTATCAAAGTTGCTCGGTGTACACTTTTTAATGTTCTTCTATGTCAAATTTTATGAGTATAAGCTTCCAAGATTATTTCGATGCCAAAATCCCAACTTTCTATGACAAATCGACAAACCCGTTAAAAGCTCCTCCATAGAGAGAGTTGAGCAACTTCGGACAATCAAAGTTGCTCGGTGTACAATTTTTATTGTTCTTCTATGTTAAATTTTACGAAAATGAGCTTCCAAGATTATTTCGATGCAAAAACACCAACTTTCTATGTCAAATGGGCAAAACCGTTAAAAGCACTTCCATAGAGAGAGTTGAGCAACGTCGGACCATCAAAGTTGCTCGGTGAACACCTTTTAATGTTCTTCTATGTCAAATTTTACGAGTATAAGCTTTGTGGATTATTTCGATGAAAAAAGACCAACTTTCTATAACAAATGGACAAAACCGTTAAAAGCTCCTTCATAGAGAGAGTTGAGCAACTTCGGACAATCAAAGTTGCTCGGTGTACACTTTTTAATGTTCTTCTATGTCAAATTTTATGAGTATAAACTTCCAAGATTATTTCGACGCCAAAATCCCAAGTTTCTATGACAAATGGAGAAAACTGTTAAAAGCTCCTTAATAGAGAGAGTTGACCAATTTCGGACCATCAAAATGCACGGTGTACACGTTTTATTGTTTTTCTATGTCAAATTTTATGAGTATAAGCTTCCAAGATTATTTCGATGCCAAAACAACAACTTTCTATGACAAATGGAGAAAACTGTTAAAAGCTCCTCCATAGAGAGAGTTTACCAATTTCGGACCATCAAAGATGCTCGGTGTACACGTTTTATTGTTTTTCTATGTCAAATTTTATGAGTATAATCTTCCAAGATTATTTCGATGCCAAAACAACAACTTTCTATGACAAATGGAGAAAACTGTTAAAAGCTCTTCCATAGAGAGAGTTTACCAATTTCGGACCATCAAAGATGCTCGGTGTACACGTTTTATTGTTTTTCTATGTCAAATTTTATTAGTATAAGCTTCCAAGATTATTTCGATGCCAAAACAACAACTTTCTATGATAAATGGACAAAACCTTCAAAAGCTCCTCCATAGAGAGAGTTGAGCAACTTCGGAACATCAATGTTTCTCGGTGTACACTTTTTATTGTTCTTCTATGTCAAATTTCATGAGTATAAGCTTCCAAGATTATTTCGATGCCAAAATCCCAAGTTTCTATGACAAATGGAGAAAACTGTTAAAAGCTCCTTCATAGAGAGAGTTGACCAATTTCGGACCATCAAAGATGCTCGGTGTACACGTTTTATTGTTTTTCTATGTCAAATTTTATGAGTATAATCTTCCAAGATTATTTCGATGCCAAAACAACAACTTTCTATGACAAATGGAGAAAACTATCAAAAGCTCCTCCATAGAGAGAGTTTACCAATTTCGGACCATCAAAGATGCTCGGTGTACACATTTTATTGTTTTTCTATGTCAAATTTTACGAGTATAAGCTTTGTGGATTATTTCGATGAAAAAAGACCAACTTTCTATGACAAATAGACAAAACCGTTAAAAGCTCCTCCATAGAGAGAGTTGAGCAACTTCGGAATATCAAAGTTGCTCAGTGTACACTTTTTAATGTTCTTCTATGTCAAATTTTATGAGTATAAGCTTCCAAGATTATTTCGATGCCAAAATCCCAAGTTTCTATGACGAATGGAGAAAACTGTTAAAAGCTCCTCCATAGAGAGAGTTGACCAACTTCGGACTATCAAAGTTGCTCGGTGTACACTTTTTAATGTTCATCTATGTCAAATTTTATGAGTATAAGCTTCCAAGATTATTTCGATGGCAAAAGACCAACTTTCTATGACAAATGGACAATACTTGAAAAGCTCCTCCATAGAGATAGTTGAGCAACTTCGGAACAACAAAGTTGCTCGGTGTACACTTTTTAATGTTCTTCTATGTCAAATTTTATGAGTATAAGCTTCCAAGATTATTTCGATGGCAAAAGACCAACTTTCTATGACAAATGGAAAAACATTCAAAAGCTCCTCCATAGAGAGAGTTGAGCAACTTCGGAACATCAATGTTGCTCGGTGTACACTTTTTATTGTTCTTCTATGTCAAATTTCATGAGTATAAGCTTCCAAGGTTATTTCGATGCTAAAATCCCTAGTTTCTATGATAAATGGAGAAAACTGTTAATAGCTCCTTCATAGAGAGAGTTGACCAATTTCGGACCATCAAAGATGCTCGGTGTACACGTTTTATTGTTTTTCTATGTCAAATTTTATGAGTATAAGCTTCCAAGATTATTTCGATGCCAAAACAACAACTTTCTATGACAAATGGAGAAAACTGTTAAAAGCTCCTCCATAGAGAGAGTTTACCAATTTCGGACCATCAAAGATGCTCGGTGTACACGTTTTATTGTTTTTCTACGTCAAATTTTATGAGTATAAGCTTCCATGATTATTTCGATGCCAAAACAACAACTTTCTATGATAAATGGACAAAATCTTCAAAAGCTCCTCCATAGAGAGAGTTGAGCAACTTCGGAACATCAATGTTGCTCGGTGTACACTTTTTATTGTTCTTCTATGTCAAATTTCAAGAGTATAAGCTTCCAAGATTATTTCGATGCCAAAATCCCAAGTTTCTATGACAAATGGAGAAAACTGTTAAAAGCTCCTTCATAGAGAGAGTTGACCAATTTCGGACCATCAGAGATGCTCGGTGTACATGTTTTATTATTTTTCTATGTCATATTTTATGAGTATAAGCTTCCAAGATTATTTCGATGCCAAAACAACAACCTTCTATGACAAATGGAGAAAACTGTTAAAAGCTCCTCCATAGAGATTGTTTACCAATTTCGGACCATCAAAGATTCTCGATGTACACGTTTTATTGTTTTTCTATGTCAAATTTTATGAGTATATGCTTCCAAGATTATTTCGATGCCAAAACAACAACTATCTATGATAAATGGACAAAACCTTCAAAAGCTCCTCCATAGAGAGAGCTGAGCAACTTCGGAACATCAAAGTTGCTCGGTTGACACTTTTTATTGTTCTTCTATGTCAAATTTTATGAGTATAAGCTTCCTAGATTATTTTGATGCCAAAATTCCAAGTTTCTATGACAAATGGAGAAAACAGTTAAAAGCACCTTCATAGAGAGAGTTGACCCATTTCGGACCATCAAAGATGCTCGGTGTACACGTTTTATTGTTCTTCTATGTCAAATTTTATGACTATAAGCTTCCAAGATTATTTCGATGCCAAAACAGCAACTTACTATGACAAATCGACAAACCCGTTAAAAGCTCCTCCATAGAGAGAGTTGAGCAACTTCGGACAATCAAAGTTGCTCGGTGTATAATTTTTATTGTTCTTCTATGTTAAATTTTATGAAAATGAGCTCCCAAGATTATTTCGATTCAAAAACACCAACTTTCTATGACAAATGGACAAAACCGTTAATAGCTCCTCCATAGAGAGAGTTGAGCAACTTCGGAACAACAAAGTTGCTGGGTGTACACTTTTTAATGTTCTTCTATGTCAAATTTTATGAGTATAAGCTTCCAAGATTATTTCGATGGCAAAAGACCAACTTTCTATGACAAATGGAAAAACATTCAAAAGCTCCTCCATAGAGAGAGTTGAGCAACTTCGGAACATCAATGTTGCTCGGTGTACACTTTTTATTGTTCTTCTATGTCAAATTTCATGACTATAAGCTTCCAAGGTTATTTCGATGCTAAAATCCCAAGTTTCTATGATAAATGGAGAAAACTGTTAAAAGCTCCATCATAGAGAGAGTTGACCAATTTCAGACCATCAAAGATGCTCGGTGTACACGTTTTATTGTTTTTCTATGTCAAATTTTATGAGTATAAGCTTCCAAGATTATTTCGATGCCAAAACAACAACTTTCTATGACAAATGGAGAAAACTGTTAAAAGCTCCTCCATAGAGAGAGTTTACCAATTTCGGACCATCAAAGATGCTCGGTGTACACCTTTTAATGTTCTTCTATGTCAAATTTTACGAGTATAAGCTTTGTGGATTATTTCGATGAAAAAAGACCAACTTTCTATGACAAATAGACAAAACCGTTAAAAGCCCCTCCATAGAGAGAGTTGAGCAACTTCGGAATATCAAAGTTGCTCAGTGTACACTTTTTAATGTTCTTCTATGTCAAATTTTATGAGTATAAGCTTACAAGATTATTTCGATGCCAAAATCCCAAGTTTCTATGACAAATGGAGAAAACTGTTAAAAGCTCCTCCATAGAGAGAGTTGACCAACTTCGGACTATCAAAGTTGCTCGGTGTAATCTTTTTAATGTTCATCTATGTCAAATTTTATGAGTATAAGCTTCCAAGATTATTTCGATGGCAAAAGACCAACTTTCTATGACAAATGGACAATACCTTGAAAAGCTCCTCCATAGAGAGAGCTGAGCAACTTCGGAACAACAAAGTTGCTCGGTGTACACTTTTTAATGTTCTTCTATGTCAAATTTTATGAGTATAAGCTTCCAAGATTATTTCGATGGCAAAAGACCAACTTTCTATGACAAATGGAAAAACATTCAAAAGCTCCTCCATAGAGAGAGTTGTGCAACTTCGGAACATCAATGTTGCTCGGTGTACACTTTTTATTGTTCTTCTATGTCAAATTTCATGAGTATAAGCTTCCAAGATTATTTCGATGCCAAAACAACAACTTTCTATGATAAATGGACAAAACCTTCAAAAGCTCCTCCATAGAGAGAGTTGAGCAACTTCGGAACATCAATGTTGCTCGGTGTACACTTTTTATTGTTCTTCTATGTCAAATTTCATGAGTATAAGCTTCCAAGATTATTTCGATGCCAAAATCCCAAGTTTCTATGACAAATGAAGAAAACTGTTAAAAGCTCCTTCATAGAGAGAGTTGACCAATTTCGGACCATCAAAGATGCTCGGTGTACACGTTTTATTGTTTTTCTATGTCAAATTTTATGAGTATAAGCTTCCAAGATTATTTCGATGCCAAAACAACAACTTTCTATGACAAATGGAGAAAACTGTTAAAAGCTCCTCCATATAGAGAGTTTACCAATTTCGGACAATCAAAGATGCTCGGTGTACACGTTTTATTGTTTTTCTACGTCAAATTTTATGAGTATAGGCTTCCATGATTATTTCGATGCCAAAACAACAACTTTCTATGATAAATGGACAAAACCTTCAAAAGCTCCTCCATAGAGAGAGTTGAGCAACTTCGGAACATCAATGTTGCTTGGTGTACACTTTTTATTGTTCTTCTATGTCAAATTTCATGAGTATAAGCTTCAAAGATTATTTCGATGCCA
Source organism: Euonymus europaeus (assembly GCA_963580455.1). NCBI lineage: Eukaryota > Viridiplantae > Streptophyta > Magnoliopsida > Celastrales > Celastraceae > Euonymus > Euonymus europaeus. Next base: position 10,398,128 of record OY756967.1, on the reverse strand, counting down.
AAATCCCAAGTTTCTATGACAAATGGAGAAAACTGTTAAAAGCTCCTCCATAGAGAGAGTTGACCAACTTCAGACTATCGAAGTTGCTCGGTGTACACTTTTTAATGTTCATCTATGTCAAATTTTATGAGTATAAGCTTCCAAGATTATTTCGATGGCAAAAGACCAACTTTCTATGACAAATAGACAATACCTTGAAAAGCTCCTCCATAGAGAGAGTTGAGCAACATCGGACCATCAAAGTTGCTCGGTGTACACCTTTTAATGTTCTTCTATGTCAAATTTTGCGAGTATAAGCTTTGTGGATTATTTCGATGAAAAAAGACCAACTTTCTATGACAAATAGACAAAACCGTTAAAAGCCCCTCCATAGAGAGAGTTGAGCAACTTCGGAATATCAAAGTTGCTCAGTGTACACTTTTTAATGTTCTTCTATGTCAAATTTTATGAGTATAAGCTTCCAAGATTATCTCGATGCCAAAATTCCAAGTTTCTATGACAAATGGAGAAAACTGTTAAAAGCTCCTCCATAGAGAGAGTTGACCAACTTCGGACTATCAAAGTTGCTCGGTGTAATCTTTTTAATGTTCATCTATGTCAAATTTTATGAGTATAAGCTTCCAAGATTATTTCGATAGCAAAAGACCAACTTTCTATGACAAATGGACAATACCTTGAAAAGCTCCACCATAGAGAGAGCTGAGCAACTTCGGAACAACAAAGTTGCTCGGTGTACACTTTTTAATGTTCTACTATGTCAAATTTTATGAGTATAAGCTTCCAAGATTATTTCGATGGCAAAAGACCAACTTTCTATGACAAATGGAAAAACATTCAAAAGCTCCTCCATAGAGAGAGTTGTGCAACTTCGGAACATCAATGTTGCTCGGTGTACACTTTTTATTGTTCTTCTATGTCAAATTTCATGAGTATAAGCTTCCAAGATTATTTCGATGCCAAAACAACAACTTTCTATGATAAATGGACAAAACCTTCAAAAGCTCCTCCATAGAGAGAGTTGAGCAACTTCGGAACATCAATGTTGCTCGGTGTACACTTTTTATTGTTCTTCTATGTCAAATTTCATGAGTATAAGCTTCCAAGATTATTTTGATGCCAAAATCCCAAGTTTCTATGACAAATGGAGAAAACTGTTAAAAGCTCCTTCATAGAGAGAGTTGACCAATTTCGGACCATCAAAGATGCTCGGTGTACACGTTTTATTGTTTTTCTATGTCAAATTTTATGAGTATAATCTTCCAAGATTATTTCGATGCCAAAACAACAACTTTCTATGACAAATGGAGAAAACTGTCAAAAGCTCCTCCATAGAGAGAGTTTACCAATTTCGGACCATCAAAGATGCTCGGTGTACACGTTTTATTGTTTTTCTATGTCAAATTTTACGAGTATAAGCTTTGTGGATTATTTCGATGAAAAAAGACCAACTTTCTATGACAAATAGACAAAACCGTTAAAAGCCCCTCCATAGAGAGAGTTGAGCAACTTCGGAATATCAAAGTTGCTCAGTGTACACTTTTTAATGTTCTTCTATGTCAAATTTCATGAGTATAAGCTTCCAAGATTATTTCGATGCCAAAATCCCAAGTTTCTATGACAAATGGAGAAAACTGTTAAAAGCTCCTCCATAGAGAGAGTTGACCAACTTCGGACTATCAAAGTTGCTCGGTGTACACTTTTTAATGTTCATCTATGTCAAATTTTATGAGTATAAGCTTCCAAGATTATTTCGATGGCAAAAGACCAACTTTCTATGACAAATGGACAATACCTTGAAAAGCTCCTCCATAGAGAGAGTTGAGCAACTTCGGAACAACAAAGTTGCTCGGTGTACACTTTTTAATATTCTTCTATGTCAAATTTTATGAGTATAAGCTTCCAAGATTATTTCGATGGCAAAAGACCAACTTTCTTTGACAAATGGAAAAACATTCAAAAGCTCCTCCATAGAGAGAGTTGAGCAACTTCGGAACATCAATGTTGCTCGGTGTACACTTTTTATTGTTCTTCTATGTCAAATTTCATGAGTATAAGCTTCCAAGGTTATTTCGATGCAAAAATCCCAAGTTTCTATGACAAATGGAGAAAACTGTTAAAAGCTCCTTCATAGAGAGAGTTGACCAATTTCGGACCATCAAAGATGCTCGGTGTACACGTTTTATTGTTTTTCTATGTCAAATTTTATGAGTATAAGCTTCCAAGATTATTTCGATGCCAAAACAACAACTTTCTATGACAAATGGAGAAAACTGTTAAAAGCTCCTCCATAGAGAGAGTTTACCAATTTCGGACCATCAAAGATGCTCGGTGTACACGTTTTATTGTTTTTCTACGTCAAATTTTATGAGTATAAGCTTCCAAGATTATTTCGATGCCAAAACAATAACTTTCTATGATAAATGGACAAAACCTTCAAAAGCTCCTCCATAGAGAGAGTTGAGCAACTTCGGAACATCAATGTTGCTCGGTGTACACTTTTTATTGTTCTTCTATGTCAAATTTCATGAGTATAAGCTTCCAAGATTATTTCGGTGCCAAAATCCCAAGTTTCTATGACAAATGGAGAAAACTGTTAAAAGCTCCTTCATAGAGAGAGTTGACCAATTTCGGACCATCAAAGATGCTCGGTGTACATGTTTTATTGTTTTTCTACGTCAAATTTTATAAGTATAAACTTCCAAGATTATTTCGATGCCAAACAACAACTATCTATGATAAATGGACAAAACCTTCAAAAGCTCCTCCATAGAGAGAGCTGAGCAACTTCGGAACATCAAAGTTGCTCGGTTGACACTTTTTATTGTTCTTCTATGTCAAATTTTATGAGTATAAGCTTCCTAGATTATTTTGATGCCAAAATTCCAAGTTTCTATGACAAATGGAGAAAACAGTTAAAAGCACCTTCATAGAGAGAGTTGACCCATTTCGGACCATCAAAGATGCTCGGTGTACACGTTTTATTGTTCTTCTATGTCAAATTTTATGACTATAAGCTTCCAAGATTATTTCGATGCCAAAACAACAACTTACTATGACAAATCGACAAACCCGTTAAAAGCTCCTCCATAGAGAGAGTTGAGCAACTTCGGACAATCAAAGTTGCTCGGTGTACAATTTTTATTGTTCTTCTATGTTAAATTTTACGAAAATGAGCTCCCAAGATTATTTCGATTCAAAAACACCAACTTTCTATGACAAATGGACAAAACCGTTAAAAGCTCCTCCATAGAGAGAGTTGAGCAACGTCGGACCATCAAAGTTGCTCGGTGTACTCCTTTTAATGTTCTTCTATGTCAAATTTTACGAGTATAAGCTTTGTGGATTATTTCGATGAAAAAAGACCAACTTTCTATGACAAATAGACAAAACCGTTAAAAGCCCCTCCATAGAGAGAGTTGAGCAACTTCGGAATATCAAAGTTGCTCAGTGTACACTTTTTAATGTTCTTCTATGTCAAATTTTATGAGTATAAGCTTCCAAGATTATTTCGATGCCAAAATCCTAAGTTTCTATGACAAATGGAGAAAACTGTTAAAAGCTCCTCCATAGAGAGAGTTGACCAACTTCGGACTATCAAAGTTGCTCGGTGTACACTTTTTAATGTTCATCTATGTCAAATTTTATGAGTATAAGCTTCCAAGATTATTTCGATGGCAAAAGACCAACTTTCTATGACAAATGGACAATACCTTGAAAAGCTCCTCCATAGAGAGAGTTGAGCAACTTCGGAACAACAAAGTTGCTCGGTGTACACTTTTTAATGTTCTTCTATGTCAAATTTTATGAGTATAAGCTTCCAAGATTATTTCGATGGCAAAAGACCAACTTTCTATGACAAATGGAAAAACATTCAAAAGCTCCTCCATAGAGAGAGTTGTGCAACTTCGGAACATCAATGTTGCTCGGTGTACACTTTTTATTGTTCTTCTATGTCAAATTTCATGAGTATAAGCTTCCAAGATTATTTCGATGCCAAAACAACAACTTTCTATGATAAATGGACAAAACCTTCAAAAGCTCCTCCATAGAGAGAGTTGAGCAACTTCGGAACATCAATGTTGCTCGGTGTACACTTTTTATTGTTCTTCTATGTCAAATTTCATGAGTATAAGCTTCCAAGATTATTTTGATGCCAAAATCCCAAGTTTCTATGACAAATGGAGAAAACTGTTAAAAGCTCCTTCATAGAGAGAGTTGACCAATTTCGGACCATCAAAGATGCTCGGTGTACACGTTTTATTGTTTTTCTATGTCAAATTTTATAAGTATAATCTTCCAAGATTATTTCGATGCCAAAACAACAACTTTCTATAACAAATGGAAAAAACTGTCAAAAGCTCCTCCATAGAGAGAGTTTACCAATTTCGGACCATCAAAGATGCTCGGTGTACACGTTTTATTGTTTTTCTATGTCAAATTTTACGAGTATAAGCTTTGTGGATTATTTCGATGAAAAAAGACCAACTTTCTATGACAAATTTACAAAACCGTTAAAAGCTCCTCCATAGAGAGAGTTGAGCAACTTCGGAATATCAAAGTTGCTTAGTGTACACTTTTTAATGTTCTTCTATGTCAAATTTTATGAGTATAAGCTTCCAAGATTATTTCGATGCCAAAATCCCAAGTTTCTATGACAAATGGAGAAAACTGTTAAAAGCTCCTCCATAGAGAGAGTTGACCAACTTCGGACTATCAAAGTTGCTCGGTGTACACTTTTTAATGTTCATCTATGTCAAATTTTATGAGTATAAGCTTCCAAGATTATTTCGATGGCAAAAGACCAACTTTCTATTGCAAATGGACAATACCTTGAAAAGCTCCTCCATAGAGAGAGTTGAGCAACTTCGGAACAACAAAGTTGCTCGGTGTACACTTTTTAATGTTCTTCTATGTCAAATTATATGAGTATAAGCTTCCAAGATTATTTCGATGGCAAAAGACCAACTTTCTTTGACAAATGGAAAAACATTCAAAAGCTCCTCCATAGAGAGAGTTGAGCAACTTCGGAACATCAATGTTGCTCGGTGTACACTTTTATTGTTCTTCTATGTCAAATTTCATGAGTATAAGCTTCCAAGGTTATTTCGATGCAAAAATCCCAAGTTTCTATGACAAATGGAGAAAACTGTTAAAAGCTCCTTCATAGAGAGAGTTGACCAATTTCGGACCATCAAAGATGCTCGGTGTACACGTTTTATTGTTTTTCTATGTCAAATTTTATGAGTATAGGCTTCCAAGATTATTTCGATGCCAAAACAACAACTTTCTATGACAAATGGAGAAAACTGTTAAAAGCTCCTCCATAGAGAGAGTTTACCAATTTCGGACCATTAAAGATGCTCGGTGTACACGTTTTATTGTTTTTCTACGTCAAATTTTATGAGTATAAGCTTCCAAGATTATTTCGATGCCAAAACAACAACTTTCTATGATAAATGGACAAAACCTTCAAAAGCTCCTCCATAGAGAGAGTTGAGCAACTTCGGAACATCAATGTTGCTCGGTGTACACTTTTTATTGTTCTTCTATGTCAAATTTCATGAGTATAAGCTTCCAAGATTATTTCGATGCCAAAATCCCAAGTTTCTATGACAAATGGAGAAAACTGTTAAAAGCTCCTTCATAGAGAGAGTTGACCAATTTCGGACCATCAAAGATGCTCGGTGTACATGTTTTATTGTTTTTCTACGTCAAATTTTATGAGTATAAACTTCCAAGATTATTTCGATGCCAAAACAACAACTATCTATGATAAATGGACAAAACCTTCAAAAGCTCCTCCATAGAGAGAGCTGAGCAACTTCGGAACATCAAAGTTGCTCGGTTGACACTTTTTATTGTTCTTCTATGTCAAATTTTATGATTATAAGCTTCCTAGATTATTTTGATGCCAAAATTCCAAGTTTCTATGACAAATGGAGAAAACAGTTAAAAGCACCTTCATAGAGAGAGTTGACCCATTTCGGACCATCAAAGATGCTCGGTGTACACGTTTTATTGTTCTTCTATGTCAAATTTTATGACTATAAGCTTCCAAGATTATTTCGATGCCAAAACAACAACTTACTATGACAAATCGACAAACCCGTTAAAAGCTCCTCCATAGAGAGAGTTGAGCAACTTCGGACAATCAAAGTTGCTCGGTGTACAATTTTTATTGTTCTTCTATGTTAAATTTTACGAAAATGAGCTCCCAAGATTATTTCGATTCAAAAACACCAACTTTCTATGACAAATGGACAAAACCGTTAAAAGCTCCTCCATAGAGAGAGTTGAGCAACGTCGGACCATCAAAGTTGCTCGGTGTACACCTTTTAATGTTCTTCTATGTCAAATTTTACGAGTATAAGCTTTGTGGATTATTTCGATGAAAAAAGACCGACTTTCTATGACAAATAGACAAAACCGTTAAAAGCCCCTCCATAGAGAGAGTTGAGCAACTTCGGAATATCAAAGTTGCTCAGTGTACACTTTTTAATGTTCTTCTATGTCAAATTTTATGAGTATAAGCTTCCAAGATTATTTCGATGCCAAAATCCCAAGTTTCTATGACAAATGGAGAAAACTGTTAAAAGCTCCTCCATAGAGAGAGTTGACCAACTTCGGACTATCAAAGTTGCTCGGTGTACACTTTTTAATGTTCATCTATGTCAAATTTTATGAGTATAAGCTTCCAAGATTATTTCGATGACAAAAGACCAACTTTCTATGACAAATGGACAATACCTTGAAAAGCTCTTCCATAGAGAGAGTTGAGCAACTTCGGAACAACAAAGTTGCTCGGTGTACACTTTTTAATGTTCTTCTATGTCAAATTTTATGAGTATAAGCTTCCAAGATTATTTCGATGGCAAAAGACCAACTTTCTATGACAAATGGAAAAACATTCAAAAGCTCCTCCATAGAGAGAGTTGTGCAACTTCGGAACATCAATGTTGCTCGGTGTACACTTTTTATTGTTCTTCTATGTCAAATTTCATGAGTATAAGCTTCCAAGATTATTTCGATGCCAAAACAACAACTTTCTATGATAAATGGACAAAACCTTCAAAAGCTTCTCCATAGAGAGAGTTGAGCAACTTCGGAACATCAATGTTGCTCGGTGTACACTTTTTATTGTTCTTCTATGTCAAATTTCATGAGTATAAGCTTCCAAGATTTATTCGATGCCAAAATCCCAAGTTTCTATGACAAATGGAGAAAACTGTTAAAAGCTCCTTCATAGAGAGAGTTGACCAATTTCGGACCATCAAAGATGCTCGGTGTACACGTTTTATTGTTTTTCTATGTCAAATTTTATGAGTATAATCTTCCAAGATTATTTCGATGCCAAAACAACAACTTTCTATGACAAATGGAGAAAACTGTCAAAAGCTCCTCCATAGAGAGAGTTTACCAATTTCGGACCATCAAAGATGCTCGGTGTACACGTTTTATTGTTTTTCTATGTCAAATTTTACGAGTATAAGCTTTGTGGATTATTTCGATGAAAAAAGACCAACTTTCTATGACAAATAGACAAAACCGTTAAAAGCTCCTCCATAGAGAGAGTTGACCAATTTCGGACCATCAAAGATGCTCGGTGTACACGTTTTATTGTTTTTCTATGTCAAATTTTACGAGTATAAGCTTCCAAGATTATTTTGATGGCAAAACAGCAACTTTCTATGACAAATGGAGAAAACTGTTAAAAGCTCCTCCATAGAGAGAGTTTACCAACTTCGGACTATCAAAGTTGCTCGGTGTACACTTTTTAGTGTTCATCTATGTCAAATTTTATGAGTATAAGCTTCCAAGATTATTTCGATGGCAAAAGACCAACTTTCTATGACAAATGGACAATACCTTGAAAAGCTCCTCCATAGAGAGAGTTGAGCAACTTCGGAACAACAAAGTTGCTCGGTGTACACTTTTTAATGTTATTCTATGTCAAATTTTATGAGTATAAGCTTCCAAGATTATTTCGATAGCAAAAGACCAACTTTCTATGACCAATGGAAAAACATTCAAAAGCTCCTCCATAGAGAGAGTTGAGCAACTTCGGAACATCAATGTTGCTCGGTGTACACTTTTTATTGTTCTTCTATGTCAAATTTTACGAGTATAAGCTTTGTGGATTATTTCGATGAAAAAAGACCAACTTTCTATGACAAATAGACAAAACCGTTAAAAGCCCCTCCATAGAGAGAGTTGAGCAACTTCGGAATATCAAAGTTGCTCAGTGTACACTTTTTATTGTTTTTCTATGTCAAATTTTATGAGTATAAGATTCCAAGATTATTTCGATGCCAAAACAACAACCTTCTATGACAAATCGACAAAACCGTTAAAAGCTCCACCATAGAGAGAGTTGAGCAACTTCGGACAATCAAAGTTGCTCGGTGTACAATTTTTATTGTTCTTCTATGTTAAATTTTACGAAAATGAGCTCCCAAGATTATTTCGATTCAAAAACACCAACTTTATATGACAAATGGACAAAACCGTTAAAAGCTCCTCCATAGAGAGAGTTGAGCAACGTCGGACCATCAAAGTTGCTCGGTGTACACCTTTTAATGTTCTTCTATGTCAAATTTTACGAGTATAAGCTTTGTGGATTATTTCGATGAAAAAAGACCAACTTTCTATGACAAATAGACAAAACCGTTAAAAGCCCCTCCATTGAGAGAGTTGAGCAACTTCGGAATATCAAAGTTGCTCAGTGTACACTTTTTATTGTTTTTCTATGTCAAATTTTATGAGTATAAGATTCCAAGATTATTTCGATGCCAAAACAACAACCTTCTATGACAAATCGACAAACCCGTTAAAAGCTCCTCCATAGAGAGAGTTGAGCAACTTCGGACAATCAAAGTTGCTCGGCGTACAATTTTTATTGTTCTTCTATGTTAAATTTTACGAAAATGAGCTCCCAAGATTATTTCGATTCAAAAACACCAACTTTATATGACAAATGGACAAAACCGTTAAAAGCTCCTCCATAGAGAGAGTTGAGCAACGTCGGACCATCAAAGTTGCTCGGTGTACACCTTTTAATGTTCTTCTATGTCAAATTTTACGAGTATAAGCTTTGTGGATTATTTCGATGAAAAAAGACCAACTTTCTATGACAAATAGACAAAACCGTTAAAAGCCCCTCCATAGAGAGAGTTGAGCAACTTCGGAATATCAAAGTTGCTCAGTGTACACTTTTTAATGTTCTTCTATGTCAAATTTTATGAGTATAAGCTTCCAAGATTATCTCGATGCCAAAATCCCAAGTTTCTATGACAAATGGAGAAAACTGTTAAAAGCTCCTCCATAGAGAGAGTTGACCAACTTCGGACTATCAAAGTTGCTCGGTGTACACTTTTTAATGTTCATCTATGTCAAATTTTATGAGTATAAGCTTCCAAGATTATTTCGATGGCAAAAGACCAACTTTCTATGACAAATGGACAATACCTTGAAAAGTTCCTCCATAGAGAGAGTTGAGCAACTTCGGACCAACAAAGTTGCTCGGTGTACACTTTTTAATGTTCTTCTATGTCAAATTTTATGAGTATAAGCTTCCAAGATTATTTCGATGGCAAAAGACCAACTTTCTATGACAAATGGAAAAACATTCAAAAGCTCCTCCATAGAGAGAGTTGTGCAACTTCGGAACATCAATGTTGCTCGGTGTACACTTTTTATTGTTCTTCTATGTCAAATTTCATGAGTATAAGCTTCCAAGATTATTTCGATGCCAAAACAACAACTTTCTATGATAAATGGACAAAACCTTCAAAAGCTCCTCCATAGAGAGAGTTGAGCAACTTCGGAACATCAATGTTGCTCGGTGTACACTTTTTATTGTTCTTCTATGTCAAATTTCATGAGTATAAGCTTCCAAGATTATTTCGATGCCAAAATCCCAAGTTTCTATGACAAATGGAGAAAACTGTTAAAAGCTCCTTCATAGAGAGAGTTGAGCAACGTCGGACCATCAAAGATGCTCGGTGTACACCTTTTATTGTTTTTCTATGTCAAATTTTACGAGTATAAGCTTCCAAGATTATTTTGATGGCAAAACAGCAACTTTCTATGACAAATGGAGAAAACTGTTAAAAGCTCCTCCATAGAGAGAGTTTACCAATTTCGGACCATCAAAGATGCTCGGTGTACACGTTTTATTGTTTTTCTATGTAAAATTTTACGAGTATAAGCTTTGTGGATTATTTCGATGAAAAAAGACCAACTTTCTATGACAAATAGACAAAACCGTTAAAAGCTGCTCCATAGAGAGAGTTGAGCAACTTCGGAATATCAAAGTTGCTCAGTGTACACTTTTTAATGTTCTTCTATGTCAAATTTTATGAGTATAAGCTTCCAAGATTATTTCGATGCCAAAATCCGAAGTTTCTATGACAAATGGAGAAAACTGTTAAAAGCTCCTCCATAGAGAGAGTTGACCAACTTCGGACTATCAAAGTTGCTCGGTGTACACTTTTTAATGTTCATCTATGTCAAATTTAATGAGTATAAGCTTCCAAGATTATTTCGATGGCAAAAGACCAACTTTCTATGACAAATGGACAATACCTTGAAAAGCTCCTCCATAGAGAGAGTTGAGCAACTTCGGAACAACAAAGTTGCTCGGTGTACACTTTTTAATGTTCTTCTATGTCAAATTTTATGAGTATAAGCTTCCAAGATTATTTCGATGGCAAAAGACCAACTTTCTATGACAAATGGAAAAACATTCAAAAGCTCCTCCATAGAGAGAGTTGTGCAACTTCGGAACATCAATGTTGCTCGGTGTACACTTTTTATTGTTCTTCTATGTCAAATTTCATGAGTATAAGCTTCCAAGATTATTTCGATGCCAAAACAACAACTTTCTATGATAAATGGACAAAACCTTCAAAAGCTCCTCCATAGAGAGAGTTGAGCAACTTCGGAACATCAATGTTGCTCGGTGTACACTTTTTATTGTTCTTCTATGTCAAATTTCATGAGTATAAGCTTCCAAGATTATTTCGATGCCAAAATCCCAAGTTTCTATGACAAATGGAGAAAACTGTTAAAAGCTCCTTCATAGAGAGAGTTGACCAATTTCGGACCATCAAAGATGCTCGGTGTACACGTTTTATTGTTTTTCAATGTCAAATTTTACGAGTATAAGCTTCCAAGATTATTTCGATGCCAAAACAGCAACTTTCTATGACAAAAGGAGAAAACTGTTAAAAGCTCCTCCATAGAGAGAGTTTACCAATTTCGGACCATCAAAGATGCTCGGTGTACACGTTTTATTGTTTTTCTATGTCAAATTTTACGAGTACAAGCTTTGTGGATTATTTCGATGAAAAAAGACCAACTTTCTATGACAAATAGACAAAACCGTTAAAAGCTCCTCCATAGAGAGAGCTGAGCAACTTCGGAATATCAAAGTTGCTCAGTGTACACTTTTTAAAGTTCTTCTATGTCAAATTTTATGAGTATAAGCTTCCAAGATTATTTCGATGCCAAAATCCGAAGTATCTATGACAAATGGAGAAAACTGTTAAAAGCTCCTCCATAGAGAGAGTTGACCAACTTCGGACTATCAAAGTTGCTCGGTGTACACTTTTTAATGTTCATCTATGTCAAATTTTATGAGTATAAGCTTCCAAGATTATTTCGATGGCAAAAGACCAACTTTCTATGACAAATGGACAATACCTTGAAAAGTTCCTCCATAGAGAGAGTTGAGCAACTTCGGACCAACAAAGTTGCTCGGTGTACACTTTTTAATGTTCTTCTATGTCAAATTTTATGAGTATAAGCTTCCAAGATTATTTCGATGGCAAAAGACCAACTTTCTATGACAAATGGAAAAACATTCAAAAGCTCCTCCATAGAGAGAGTTGTGCAACTTCGGAACATCAATGTTGCTCGGTGTACACTTTTTATTGTTCTTCTATGTCAAATTTCATGAGTATAAGCTTCCAAGATTATTTCGATGCCAAAACAACAACTTTCTATGATAAATGGACAAAACCTTCAAAAGCTCCTCCATAGAGAGAGTTGAGCAACTTCGGAACATCAATGTTGCTCGGTGTACACTTTTTATTGTTCTTCTATGTCAAATTTCATGAGTATAAGCTTCCAAGATTATTTCGATGCCAAAATCCCAAGTTTCTATGACAAATGGAGAAAACTGTTAAAAGCTCCTTCATAGAGAGAGTTGAGCAACGTCGGACCATCAAAGATGCTCGGTGTACACCTTTTAATGTTCTTCTATGTCAAATTTTACGAGTATAAGCTTTGTGGATTATTTCGATGAAAAAAGACCGACTTTCTATGACAAATAGACAAAACCGTTAAAAGCCCCTCCATAGAGAGAGTTGAGCAACTTCGGAATATCAAAGTTGCTCAGTGTACACTTTTTAATGTTCTTCTATGTCAAATTTTATGAGTATAAGCTTCCAAGATTATTTCGATGCCAAAATCCCAAGTTTCTATGACAAATGGAGAAAACTGTTAAAAGCTCCTCCATAGAGAGAGTTGACCAACTTCGGACTATCAAAGTTGCTCGGTGTACACTTTTTAATGTTCATCTATGTCAAATTTTATGAGTATAAGCTTCCAAGATTATTTCGATGACAAAAGACCAACTTTCTATGACAAATGGACAAAACCTTCAAAAGCTCCTCCATAGAGAGAGTTGAGCAACTTCGGAACATCAATGTTGCTCGGTGTACACTTTTTATTGTTCTTCTATGTCAAATTTCATGAGTATAAGCTTCCAAGATTATTTCGATGCCAAAATCCCAAGTTTCTATGACAAATGGAGAAAACTGTTAAAAGCTCCTTCATAGAGAGAGTTGACCAATTTCGGACCATCAAAGATGCTCGGTGTACACGTTTTATTGTTTTTCTATGTCAAATTTTATGAGTATAATCTTCCAAGATTATTTCGATGCCAAAACAACAACTTTCTATGACAAATGGAGAAAACTGTCAAAAGCTCCTCCATAGAGAGAGTTTACCAATTTCGGACCATCAAAGATGCTCGGTGTACACGTTTTATTGTTTTTCTATGTCAAATTTTACGAGTATAAGCTTTGTGGATTATTTCGATGAAAAAAGACCAACTTTCTATGACAAATAGACAAAACCGTTAAAAGCTCCTCCATAGAGAGAGTTGACCAATTTCGGACCATCAAAGATGCTCGGTGTACACGTTTTATTGTTTTTCTATGTCAAATTTTACGAGTATAAGCTTCCAAGATTATTTTGATGGCAAAACAGCAACTTTCTATGACAAATGGAGAAAACTGTTAAAAGCTCCTCCATAGAGAGAGTTTACCAACTTCGGACTATCAAAGTTGCTCGGTGTACACTTTTTAGTGTTCATCTATGTCAAATTTTATGAGTATAAGCTTCCAAGATGATTTCGATGGCAAAAGACCAACTTTCTATGACAAATGGACAATACCTTGAAAAGCTCCTCCATAGAGAGAGTTGAGCAACTTCGGAACAACAAAGTTGCTCGGTGTACACTTTTTAATGTTATTCTATGTCAAATTTTATGAGTATAAGCTTCCAAGATTATTTCGATAGCAAAAGACCAACTTTCTATGACAAATGGAAAAACATTCAAAAGCTCCTCCATAGAGAGAGTTGAGCAACTTCGGAACATCAATGTTGCTCGGTGTACACTTTTTATTGTTCTTCTATGTCAAATTTTACGAGTATAAGCTTTGTGGATTATTTCGATGAAAAAAGACCAACTTTCTATGACAAATAGACAAAACCGTTAAAAGCCCCTCCATAGAGAGAGTTGAGCAACTTCGGAATATCAAAGTTGCTCAGTGTACACTTTTTATTGTTTTTCTATGTCAAATTTTATGAGTATAAGATTCCAAGATTATTTCGATGCCAAAACAACAACCTTCTATGACAAATCGACAAACCCGTTAAAAGCTCCTCCATAGAGAGAGTTGAGCAACTTCGGACAATCAAAGTTGCTCGGTGTACAATTTTTATTGTTCTTCTATGTTAAATTTTACGAAAATGAGCTCCCAAGATTATTTCGATTCAAAAACACCAACTTTATATGACAAATGGACAAAACCGTTAAAAGCTCCTCCATAGAGAGAGTTGAGCAACGTCGGACCATCAAAGTTGCTCGGTGTACACCTTTTAATGTTCTTCTATGTCAAATTTTACGAGTATAAGCTTTGTGGATTATTTCGATGAAAAAAGACCAACTTTCTATGACAAATAGACAAAACCGTTAAAAGCCCCTCCATTGAGAGAGTTGAGCAACTTCGGAATATCAAAGTTGCTCAGTGTACACTTTTTATTGTTTTTCTATGTCAAATTTTATGAGTATAAGATTCCAAGATTATTTCGATGCCAAAACAACAACCTTCTATGACAAATCGACAAACCCGTTAAAAGCTCCTCCATAGAGAGAGTTGAGCAACTTCGGACAATCAAAGTTGCTCGGCGTACAATTTTTATTGTTCTTCTATGTTAAATTTTACGAAAATGAGCTCCCAAGATTATTTCGATTCAAAAACACCAACTTTATATGACAAATGGACAAAACTGTTAAAAGCTCCTCCATAGAGAGAGTTGAGCAACGTCGGACCATCAAAGTTGCTCGGTGTACACCTTTTAATGTTCTTCTATGTCAAATTTTACGAGTATAAGCTTTGTGGATTATTTCGATGAAAAAAGACCAACTTTCTATGACAAATAGACAAAACCGTTAAAAGCCCCTCCATAGAGAGAGTTGAGCAACTTCGGAATATCAAAGTTGCTCAGTGTACACTTTTTAATGTTCTTCTATGTCAAATTTTATGAGTATAAGCTTCCAAGATTATCTCGATGCCAAAATCCCAAGTTTCTATGACAAATGGAGAAAACTGTTAAAAGCTCCTCCATAGAGAGAGTTGACCAACTTCGGACTATCAAAGTTGCTCGGTGTACACTTTTTAATGTTCATCTATGTCAAATTTTATGAGTATAAGCTTCCAAGATTATTTCGATGGCAAAAGACCAACTTTCTATGACAAATGGACAATACCTTGAAAAGCTCCTCCATAGAGAGAGTTGAGCAACTTCGGAACAACAAAGTTGCTCGGTGTACACTTTTTAATGTTCTTCTATGTCAAATTTTATGAGTATAAGCTTCCAAGATTATTTCGATGGCAAAATACCAACTTTCTATGACAAATGGAAAAACATTCAAAAGCTCCTCCATAGAGAGAGTTGTGCAACTTCGGAACATCAATGTTGCTCGGTGTACACTTTTTATTGTTCTTCTATGTCAAATTTCATGAGTATAAGCTTCCAAGATTATTTCGATGCCAAAACAACAACTTTCTATGATAAATGGACAAAACCTTCAAAAGCTCGTCCATAGAGAGAGTTGAGCAACTTCGGAACATCAATGTTGCTCGGTGTACACTTTTTATTGTTCTTCTATGTCATATTTCATGAGTATAAGCTTCAAGATTATTTCGATGCCAAAATCCCAAGTTTCTATGACAAATGGAGAAAACTGTTAAAAGCTCCTTCATAGAGAGAGTTGACCAATTTCGGACCATCAAAGATGCTCGGTGTACACGTTTTATTGTTTTTCTATGTCAAATTTTACGAGTATAAGCTTCCAAGATTATTTTGATGGCAAAACAGCAACTTTCTATGACAAATGGAGAAAACTGTTAAAAGCTCCTCCATAGAGAGAGTTTACCAATTTCGGACCATCAAAGATGCTCGGTGTACACGTTTTATTGTTTTTCTATGTAAAATTTTACGAGTATAAGCTTTGTGGATTATTTCGATGAAAAAAGACCAACTTTCTATGACAAATAGACAAAACCGTTAAAAGCTGCTCCATAGAGAGAGTTGAGCAACTTCGGAATATCAAAGTTGCTCAGTGTACACTTTTTAATGTTCTTCTATGTCAAATTTTATGAGTATAAGCTTCCAAGATTATTTCGATGCCAAAATCCGAAGTTTCTATGACAAATGGAGAAAACTGTTAAAAGCTCCTCCATAGAGAGAGTTGACCAACTTCGGACTATCAAAGTTGCTCGGTGTACACTTTTTAATGTTCATCTATGTCAAATTTAATGAGTATAAGCTTCCAAGATTATTTCGATGGCAAAAGACCAACTTTCTATGACAAATGGACAATACCTTGAAAAGCTCCTCCATAGAGAGAGTTGAGCAACTTCGGAACAACAAAGTTGCTCGGTGTACACTTTTTAATGTTCTTCTATGTCAAATTTTATGAGTATAAGCTTCCAAGATTATTTCGATGGCAAAAGACCAACTTTCTATGACAAATGGAAAAACATTCAAAAGCTCCTCCATAGAGAGAGTTGTGCAACTTCGGAACATCAATGTTGCTCGGTGTACACTTTTTATTGTTCTTCTATGTCAAATTTCATGAGTATAAGCTTCCAAGATTATTTCGATGCCAAAACAACAACTTTCTATGATAAATGGACAAAACCTTCAAAAGCTCCTCCATAGAGAGAGTTGAGCAACTTCGGAACATCAATGTTGCTCGGTGTACACTTTTTATTGTTCTTCTATGTCAAATTTCATGAGTATAAGCTTCCAAGATTATTTCGATGCCAAAATCCCAAGTTTCTATGACAAATGGAGAAAACTGTTAAAAGCTCCTTCATAGAGAGAGTTGACCAATTTCGGACCATCAAAGATGCTCGGTGTACACGTTTTATTGTTTTTCAATGTCAAATTTTACGAGTATAAGCTTCCAAGATTATTTCGATGCCAAAACAGCAACTTTCTATGACAAATGGAGAAAACTGTTAAAAGCTCCTCCATAGAGAGAGTTTACCAATTTCGGACCATCAAAGATGCTCGGTGTACACGTTTTATTGTTTTTCTATGTCAAATTTTACGAGTACAAGCTTTGTGGATTATTTCGATGAAAAAAGACCAACTTTCTATGAAAAATAGACAAAACCGTTAAAAGCTCCTCCATAGAGAGAGCTGAGCAACTTCGGAATATCAAAGTTGCTCAGTGTACACTTTTTAAAGTTCTTCTATGTCAAATTTTATGAGTATAAGCTTCCAAGATTATCTCGATGCCAAAATCCCAAGTTTCTATGACAAATGGAGAAAACTGTTAAAAGCTCCTCCATAGAGAGAGTTGACCAACTTCGGACTATCAAAGTTGCTCGGTGTACACTTTTTAATGTTCATCTATGTCAAATTTTATGAGTATAAGCTTCCAAGATTATTTCGATGGCAAAAGACCAACTTTCTATGACAAATGGACAATACCTTGAAAAGCTCCTCCATAGAGAGAGTTGAGCAACTTCGGAACAACAAAGTTGCTCGGTGTACACTTTTTAATGTTCTTCTATGTCAAATTTTATGAGTATAAGCTTCCAAGATTATTTCGATGGCAAAATACCAACTTTCTATGACAAATGGAAAAACATTCAAAAGCTCCTCCATAGAGAGAGTTGTGCAACTTCGGAACATCAATGTTGCTCGGTGTACACTTTTTATTGTTCTTCTATGTCAAATTTCATGAGTATAAGCTTCCAAGATTATTTCGATGCCAAAACAACAACTTTCTATGATAAATGGACAAAACCTTCAAAAGCTCGTCCATAGAGAGAGTTGAGCAACTTCGGAACATCAATGTTGCTCGGTGTACACTTTTTATTGTTCTTCTATGTCATATTTCATGAGTATAAGCTTCAAGATTATTTCGATGCCAAAATCCCAAGTTTCTATGACAAATGGAGAAAACTGTTAAAAGCTCCTTCATAGAGAGAGTTGACCAATTTCGGACCATCAAAGATGCTCGGTGTACACGTTTTATTGTTTTTCTATGTCAAATTTTACGAGTATAAGCTTCCAAGATTATTTTGATGGCAAAACAGCAACTTTCTATGACAAATGGAGAAAACTGTTAAAAGCTCCTCCATAGAGAGAGTTTACCAATTTCGGACCATCAAAGATGCTCGGTGTACACGTTTTATTGTTTTTCTATGTAAAATTTTACGAGTATAAGCTTTGTGGATTATTTCGATGAAAAAAGACCAACTTTCTATGACAAATAGACAAAACCGTTAAAAGCTGCTCCATAGAGAGAGTTGAGCAACTTCGGAATATCAAAGTTGCTCAGTGTACACTTTTTAATGTTCTTCTATGTCAAATTTTATGAGTATAAGCTTCCAAGATTATTTCGATGCCAAAATCCGAAGTTTCTATGACAAATGGAGAAAACTGTTAAAAGCTCCTCCATAGAGAGAGTTGACCAACTTCGGACTATCAAAGTTGCTCGGTGTACACTTTTTAATGTTCATCTATGTCAAATTTAATGAGTATAAGCTTCCAAGATTATTTCGATGGCAAAAGACCAACTTTCTATGACAAATGGACAATACCTTGAAAAGCTCCTCCATAGAGAGAGTTGAGCAACTTCGGAACAACAAAGTTGCTCGGTGTACACTTTTTAATGTTCTTCTATGTCAAATTTTATGAGTATAAGCTTCCAAGATTATTTCGATGGCAAAAGACCAACTTTCTATGACAAATGGAAAAACATTCAAAAGCTCCTCCATAGAGAGAGTTGTGCAACTTCGGAACATCAATGTTGCTCGGTGTACACTTTTTATTGTTCTTCTATGTCAAATTTCATGAGTATAAGCTTCCAAGATTATTTCGATGCCAAAACAACAACTTTCTATGATAAATGGACAAAACCTTCAAAAGCTCCTCCATAGAGAGAGTTGTGCAACTTCGGAACATCAATGTTGCTCGGTGTACACTTTTTATTGTTCTTCTATGTCAAATTTCATGAGTATAAGCTTCCAAGATTATTTCGATGCCAAAATCCCAAGTTTCTATGACAAATGGAGAAAACTGTTAAAAGCTCCTTCATAGAGAGAGTTGACCAATTTCGGACCATCAAAGATGCTCGGTGTACACGTTTTATTGTTTTTCAATGTCAAATTTTACGAGTATAAGCTTCCAAGATTATTTCGATGCCAAAACAGCAACTTTCTATGACAAATGGAGAAAACTGTTAAAAGCTCCTCCATAGAGAGAGTTTACCAATTTCGGACCATCAAAGATGCTCGGTGTACACGTTTTATTGTTTTTCTATGTCAAATTTTACGAGTACAAGCTTTGTGGATTATTTCGATGAAAAAAGACCAACTTTCTATGAAAAATAGACAAAACCGTTAAAAGCTCCTCCATAGAGAGAGCTGAGCAACTTCGGAATATCAAAGTTGCTCAGTGTACACTTTTTAAAGTTCTTCTATGTCAAATTTTATGAGTATAAGCTTCGAAGATTATTTCGATGCCAAAATCCGAAGTATCTATGACAAATGGAGAAAACTGTTAAAAGCTCCTCCATAGAGAGAGTTGACCAACTTCGGACTATCAAAGTTGCTCGGTGTACACTTTTTAATGTTCATCTATGTCAAATTTTATGAGTATAAGCTTCCAAGATTATTTCGATAGCAAAAGACCAACTTTCTATAACAAATGGACAATACCTTGAAAAGTTCCTCCATAGAGAGAGTTGAGCAACTTCGGAACAACAAAGTTGCTCGGTGTACACTTTTTAATATTCTTCTATGTCAAATTTTATGAGTATAAGCTTCCAAGATTATTTCGATGGCAAAAGACCAACTTTCTATGACAAATGGAAAAACATTCAAAAGCTCCTCCATAGAAAGAGTTGAGCAACTTCGGAACATCAATGTTGCTCGGTGTACACTTTTTATTGTTCTTCTATGTCAAATTTCATGAGTATAAGCTTCCAAGATTATTTCGATGCGAAAATCCCAAGTTTCTATGACAAATGGACAAAACTGTTAAAAGCTCCTTCATAGAGAGAGTTGACCAATTTCGGACCATCAAAGATGCTCGGTGTACACGTTTTATTGTTTTTCTATGTCAAATTTTATGAGTATAAGCTTCCAAGATTATTTCGATGCCAAAACAACAACTATCTATGATAAATGGACAAAACCTTCAAAAGCTCCTCCATAGAGAGAGCTGAGCAACTTCGGAACATCAAAGTTGCTCGGTTGACACTTTTTATTGTTCTTCTATGTCAAATTTTATGAGTATAAGCTTCCTAGATTATTTTGATACCAAAATTCCAAGTTTCTATGACAAATGGAGAAAACAGTAAAAAGCACCTTCATAGAGAGAGTTGACCCATTTCGGACCATCAAAGATGCTCGGTGTACACGTTTTATTGTTCTTCTATGTCAAATTTTATGACTATAAGCTTCCAAGATTATTTCGATGCCAAAACAACAACTTACTATGACAAATCGACAAACCCGTTAAAAGCTCCTCCATAGAGAGAATTGAGCAACTTCGGACAATCAAAGTTGCTCGGTGTACAATTTTTATTGTTCTTCTATGTTAAATTTTACGAAAATGAGCTCCCAAGATTATTTCGATTCAAAAACACCAACTTTCTATGACAAATGGACAAAACCGTTAAAAGCTCCTCCATAGAGAGAGTTGAGCAACGTCGGACCATCAAAGTTGCTCGGTGTACACCTTTTAATGTTCTTCTATGTCAAATTTTACGAGTATAAGCTTTGTGGATTATTTCGATGAAAAAAGACCGACTTTCTATGACAAATAGACAAAACCGTTAAAAGCCCCTCCATAGAGAGAGTTGAGCAACTTCGGAATATCAAAGTTGCTCAGTGTACACTTTTTAATGTTCTTCTATGTCAAATTTTATGAGTATAAGCTTCCAAGATTATTTCGATGCCAAAATCCCAAGTTTCTATGACAAATGGACAAAACTGTTAAAAGCTCCTCCATAGAGAGAGTTGACCAACTTCGGACTATCAAAGTTGCTCGGTGTACACTTTTTAATGTTCATCTATGTCAAATTTTATGAGTATAAGCTTCCAAGATTATTTGGATGGCAAAAGACCAACTTTCTATGACAAATGGACAATACCTTGAAAAGCTCCTCCATAGAGAGAGTTGAGCAACTTCGGAACAACAAAGTTGCTCGGTGTACACTTTTTAATGTTCTTCTATGTCAAATTTTATGAGTATAAGCTTCCAAGATTATTTCGATGGCAAAAGATCAACTTTCTATGGCAAATGGAAAAACGTTCAAAAGCTCCTCCATAGAGAGAGTTGAGCAACTTCGGAACATCAATGTTGCTCGGTGTACACTTTTAATTGTTCTTCTATGTCAAATTTCATGAGTATAAGCTTCCAAGATTATTTCGATGCTAAAATCCCAAGTTTCTATGACAAATGGAGAAAACTGTTAAAAGCTCCTTCATAGAGAGAGTTGACCAATTTCGGACCATCAAAGATGCTCGGTGTACACGTTTTATTGTTTTTCTATGTCAAATTTTATGACTATAAGCTTCCAAGATTATTTCGATGGCAAAAGACCAACTTTCTATGACAAATCGACAAACCCGTTAAAAGCTCCTCCATAGAGAGAGTTGAGCAACTTCGGACAATCAAAGTTGCTCGGTGTACAATTTTTATTGTTCTTCTATGTTAAATTTTACGAAAATGAGCTCCCAAGATTATTTTGATTAAAAAACACCAACTTTCGATGACAAATGGACAAAACCGTTAAAAGCTCCTCCATAGAGAGAGTTGAGTAACGTCGGACCATCAAAGTTGCTCGGTGTACACGTTTTAATGTTCTTCTATGTCAAATTTTACGAGTGTAAGCTTTGTGGATTATTTCGATGAAAAAAGACCAACTTTCTATGACAAATAGACAAAACCGTTAAAAGCCCCTCCATAGAGAGAGTTGAGCAACTTCGGAATATCAAAGTTGCTCAGTGTACACTTTTTAATGTTCTTCTATGTCAAATTTTATGAGTATAAGCTTCCAAGATTATTTCGATGCCAAAATCCCAAGTTTCTATGACAAATGGAGAAAACTTTTAAAAGCTCCTCCATAGAGAGAGTTGACCAACTTCGGACTATCAAAGTTGCTCGGTGTACACTTTTTAATGTTCATCTATGTCAAATTTTATGAGTATAAGCTTCCAAGATTATTTCGATGGCAAAAGACCAACTTTCTATGACAAATGGACAATACCTTGAAAAGCTCCTCCATAGAGAGAGTTGAGCAACTTCGGAACAACAAAGTTGCTCGGTGTACACTTTTTAATGTTCTTCTATGTCAAATTTTATGAGTATAAGCTTCCAAGATTATTTCGATGGCAAAAGACCAAATTTCTATGGCAAATGGAAAAACGTTCAAAAGCTCCTCCATAGAGAGAGTTGAGCAACTTCGGAACATCAATGTTGCTCGGTGTACACTTTTAATTGTTCTTCTATGTCAAATTTCATGAGTATAAGCTTCCAAGATTATTTCGATGCTAAAATCCCAAGTTTCTATGACAAATGGAGAAAACTGTTAAAAGCTCCTTCATAGAGAGAGTTGACCAATTTCGGACCATCAAAGATGCTACGTGTACACGTTTTATTGTTTTTCTATGTCAAATTTTATGAGTATAAGCTTCCAAGATTATTTCGATGCCAAAACAACAACTTTCTATGACAAATGGAGAAAACTGTCAAAAGCTCCTCCATAGAGAGAGTTTACCAATTTCGGACCATCAAAGATGCTCGGTGTACACGTTTTATTGTTTTTCTATGTCAAATTTTATGAGTATAAGCTTCCAAGATTATTTCGATGCCAAAACAACAACTTTCTATGACAAATGGAGAAAACTGTTAAAAGCTCCTCCATAGAGAGAGTTTACCAATTTCGGACCATCAAAGATGCTCGGTGTACACGTTTTATTGTTTTTCTATGTCAAATTTTATGAGTATAAGCTTCCAAGATTATTTCGATGCCAAAACAACAACTTTCTATGATAAATGGACAAAACCTTCAAAAGCTCCTCCATAGAGAGAGTTGAGCAACTTCGGAACATCAATGTTGCTCGGTGTACACTTTTTATTGTTCTTCTATGTCAAATTTCATGAGTATAAGCTTCCAAGATTATTTCGATGCCAAAATCCCAAGTTTCTATGACAAATGGAGAAAACTGTTAAAAGCTCCTTCATAGAGAGAGTAGACCAATTTCGGACCATCAAAGATGCTCGGTGTACACGTTTTATTGTTTTTCTATGTCAAATTTTATGAGTATAAGCTTCCAAGATTATTTCGATGCCAAAACAACAACTTTCTATGACAAATGGAGAAAACTGTTAAAAGCTCCTCCATAGAGAGAGTTTACCAATTTCGGACCATCAAAGATGCTCGGTGTACACGTTTTATTGTTTTTCTATGTCAAATTTCATGAGTATAAGCTTCCAAGATTATTTCGATGCCAAAACAAAAACTTTCTATGATAAATGGACAAAACCTTCAAAAGCTCCTCCATAGAGAGAGCTAAGCAACTTCGGAACATCAAAGTTGCTCGGTTGACACTTTTTATTGTTCTTCTATGTCAAATTTTATGAGTATAAGCTTCCTAGATTATTTCGATGCCAAAATCCCAAGTTTCTATGACAAATGGAGAAAACAGTTAAAAGCAACTTCATAGAGAGAGTTGACCCATTTCGGACCATCAAAGATGCTCGGTGTACACGTTTTATCGTTCTTCTATGTCAAATTTTATGACTATAAGCTTCCAAGATTATTTCGATGCCAAAACAGCAACTTTCTATGACAAATCGACAAACCCTTTAAAAGCTCCTCCATAGAGAGAGTTGAGCAACTTCGGACAATCAAAGTTGCTCGGTGTACAATTTTTATTGTTCTTCTATGTTAAATTTTACGAAAATGAGCTTCCAAGATTATTTTGATGCAAAAACACCAACTTTCTATGACAAATGGACAAAACCGTTAAAAGCTCCTCCATAGAGAGAGTTGAGCAACGTCGGACCATCAAAGTATCTCGGTGTACACCTTTTAATGTTCTTCTATGTCAAATTTTACGAGTATAAGCTTGGTGGATTATTTCGATGAAAAAAGACCAACTTTCTATGACAAATGGACAATACCTTGAAAAGCTCCTCCATAGAGAGAGTTGAGCAACTTCGGAACAACAAAGTTGCTCGGTGTACACTTTTTAATGTTCTTCTATGTCAAATTTTATGAGTATAAGCTTCCAAGATTATTTCGATGGCAAAAGACCAACTTTCTATGACAAATGGAAAAACATTCAAAAGCTCCTCCATAGAGAGAGTTGTGCAACTTCGGAACATCAATGTTGCTCGGTGTACACTTTTTATTGTTCTTCTATGTCAAATTTCATGAGTATAAGCTTCCAAGATTATTTCGATGCCAAAACAACAACTTTCTATGATAAATGGACAAAACCTTCAAAAGCTCCTCCATAGAGAGAGTTGAGCAACTTCGGAACATCAATGTTGCTCGGTGTACACTTTTTATTGTTCTTCTATGTCAAATTTCATGAGTATAAGCTTCCAAGATTATTTCGATGGCAAAAGACCAACTTTCTATGACAAATGGAAAAACATTCAAAAGCTCCTCCATAGAGAGAGTTGAGGAACTTCGGAACATCAATGTTGCTCGGTGTACACTTGTTACTGTTCTTCTATGTCAAATTTCATGTGTATAAGCTTCCAAGATTATTTCGATGCCAAAATCCCAAGTTTTTATGACAAATGGAGAAAACTGTTAAAAGCTCCTTCATAGAGAGAGTTGACCAATTTCGGACCATCAAAGATGCTCGGTGTACACGTTTTATTGTTTTTCTATGTCAAATTTTATGAGTATAAGCTTCCAAGATTATTTCGATGCCAAAACAACAACCTTCTATGACAAATGGAGAAAACTGTTAAAAGCTCCTCCATAGAGAGAGTTTACCAATTTCGGACCATCAAAGATTCTCGGTGTACACGTTTTATTCTTTTTCTATGTCAAATTTTATGAGTATAAGCTTCCAAGATTATTTCGATGCCAGAACAACAACTATCTATGATAAATGGACAAAACCTTCAAAACCTCCTACATAGAGAGAGCTGAGCAACTTCGGAACATCAAAGTTGCTCGGTTGACACTTTTTATTGTTCTTCTATGTCAAATTTTATGAGTATAACCTTCCTAGATTATTTTGATGCCAAAATTCCAAGTTTCTATGATAAATGGAGAAAACAGTTAAAAGCACCTTCATAAAGAGAGTTGACCCATTTCAGACCATCAAAGATGCTCGGTGTACACGTTTTATTGTTCTTCTATGTCAAATTTTATGACTATAAGCTTCCAAGATTATTTCGATGCCAAAACAGCAACTTACTATGACAAATCGACAAACCCGTTAAAAGCTCCTCCATAGAGAGAGTTGAGCAACTTCGGACAATCAAAGTTGCTCGGTGTACAATTTTTATTGTTCTTCTATGTTAAATTTTACGAAAATGAGCTCCCAAGATTATTTCGATTAAAAAACACCAACTTTCTATGACAAATGGACAAAACCGTTAAAAGCTCCTCCATAGAGAGAGTTGAGCAACGTCGGACAATCAAAGTTGCTCGGTGTACACCTTTTAATGTTCTTCTATGTCAAATTTTACGAGTATAAGCTTTGTGGATTATTTCGATGAAAAAAGACCAACTTTCTATGACAAATAAACAAAACCGTTAAAAGCTCCTCCATAGAGAGAGTTGAGCAACTTCGGAATATCAAAGTTGCTCAGTGTACACTTTTTAATGTTCTTCTATGTCAAAATTTATGAGTATAAGCTTCCAAGATTATTTCGATGCCAAAATCCCAAGTTTCTATGACAAATAGAGAAAACTGTTAAAAGCTCCTCCATAGAGAGAGTTGACCAACTTCGGACTATCAAAGTTGCTCGGTGTACACTTTTTAATGTTCATCTATGTCAAATTTTATGAGTATAAGCTTCCAAGATTATTTCGATGGCAAAAGAACAACTTTCTATGACAAATGGACAATACCTTGAAAAGCTCCTCCATAGAGAGAGTTGAGCAACTTCGGAACAACAAAGTTGCTCGGTGTACACTTTTTAATGTTCTTCTATGTCAAATTTTATGAGTATAAGCTTCCAAGATTATTTCGATGGCAAAAGACCAACTCTCTATGACAAATGGAAAAACCTTCAAAAGCTCCTCCATAGAGAGAGTTGTGCAACTTCGGAACATCAATGTTGCTCGGTGTACACTTTTTATTGTTCTTCTATGTCAAATTTCATGAGTATAAGCTTCCAAGATTATTTCGATGCCAAAATCCCAAGTTTCTATGACAAATGGAGAAAACTGTTAAAAGCTCCTTCATAGAGAGAGTTGACCAATTTCGGACCATCAAAGATGCTCGGTGTACACGTTTTATTGTTTTTCTATGTCAAATTTTATGAGTATAATCTTCCAAGATTATTTCGATGCCAAAACAACAACTTTCTATGACAAATGGAGAAAACTGTTAAAAGCTCCTCCATAGAGAGAGTTTACCAATTTCGGACAATCAAAGATGCTCGGTGTACACGGTTTATTGTTTTTCTATGTCAAATTTTATGAGTATAAGCTTCCAAGATTATTTCGATGCCAAAACAACAACTTTCTATGATAAATGGACAAAACCTTCAAAAGCTCCTCCATAGAGAGAGTTGAGCAACTTCGGAACATCAATGTTGCTCGGTGTACACTTTTTATTGTTCTTCTATGTCAAATTTCATGAGTATAAGCTTCCAAGATTATTTCGATGCCAAAATCCCAAGTTTCTATGACAAATGGAGAAAACTGTGAAAAGCTCCTTCATAGAGAGAGTTGACCAATTTCGGACCATCAAAGATGCTCGGTGTACTTGTTTTATTGTTTTTCTATGTCAAATTTTATGAGTATAGGCTTCCAAGATTATTTCGATGCCAAAACAACAACTTTCTTTGACAAATGGAGAAAACTGTTAAAAGCTCCTCCATAGAGAGAGTTTACCAATTTCGGACCATCAAAGATGCTCGGTGTACACGTTTTATTGTTTTTCTATGTTAAATTTTATGAGTATAAGCTTCCAAGATTATTTCGATGCCAAAACAAAAACTTTCTATGATAAATGGACAAAACCTTCAAAAGCTCCTCCATAGAGAGAGCTAAGCAACTTCGGAACATCAAAGTTGCTCGGTTGACACTTTTTATTGTTCTTCTATGTCAAATTTTATGAGTATAAGCTTCCTAGATTATTTCGATGCCAAAATCCCAAGTTTCTATGACAAATGGAGAAAACAGTTAAAAGCACCTTCATAGAGAGAGTTGACCCATTTCGGACCATCAAAGATGCTCGGTGTACACGTTTTATCGTTCGTCTATGTCAAAATTTATGACTATAAGCTTCCAAGATTATCTCGATGGCAAAACAGCAACTTTCTATGACAAATCGACAAACCCGTTAAAAGCTCCTCCATAGAGAGAGTTGAGCAACTTCGGACAATCAAAGTTGCTCGGTGTACAATTTTTATTGTTCTTCTATGTTAAATTTTACGAAAATGAGCTTCCAAGATTATTTCGATGCAAAAACACCAATTTTCTATGACAAATGGACAAAACCGTTAAAAGCTCCTCCATAGAGAGAGTTGAGCAACGTCGGACCATCAAAGTTGCTCGGTGTACACCTTTTAATGTTCTTCTATGTCAAATTTTACGAGTATAAGCTTGGTGGATTATTTCGATGAAAAAAGACCAACTTTCTATGACAAATGGACAATACCTTGAAAAGCTCCTCCATAGAGAGAGTTGAGCAACTTCGAAACGACAAAGTTGCTCGGTGTACACTTTTTAATGTTCTTCTATGTCAAATTTTATGAGTATAAGCTTCCAAGATTATTTCGATGGCAAAAGACCAACTTTCTATGACAAATGGAAAAACATTCAAAAGCTCCTCCATAGAGAGAGTTGAGCAACTTCGGAACATCAATGTTGCTCGGTGTACACTTGTTACTGTTCTTCTATGTCAAATTTCATGTGTATAAGCTTCCAAGATTATTTCGATGCCAAAATCCCAAGTTTCTATGACAAATGGAGAAAACTGTTAAAAGCTCCTTCATAGAGAGAGTTGATCAATTTCGGACCATCAAAGATGCTCGGTGTACACGTTTTATTGTTTTTCTATGTCAAATTTTATGAGTATAAGCTTCCTAGATTATTTCGATGCCAAAATCCCAAGTTTCTATGACAAAGATAGAAAACAGTTAAAAGCACCTTCATAGAGAGAGTTGACCCATTTCGGACCATCAAAGATGCTCGGTGTACACGTTTTATCGTTCTTCTATGTCAAATTTTATGACTATAAGCTTCCAAGATTATTTCGATGCCAAAACAGCAACTTTCTATGACAAATCGACAAACCCGTTAAAAGCTCCTCCATAGAGAGAGTTGAGCAACTTCGGACAATCAAAGTTGCTCGGTGTACAATTTTTATTGTTCTTCTATGTTAAATTTTACGAAAATGAGCTTCCAAGATTATTTCGATGCAAAAACACCAACTTTCTATGACAAATGGGCAAAACCGTTAAATGCTCCTCCATAGAGAGAGTTGAGCAACGTCGGACCATCAAAGTTGCTCTGTGTACACCTTTTAATGTTCTTCTATGTCAAATTTTACGAGTATAAGCTTTGTGGATTATTTCGATGAAAAAAGACCAACTTTCTATAACAAATGGACAAAACCGTTAAAAGCTCCTCCATAGAGAGAGTTGAGCAACTTCGGACTATCAAAGTTGCTCGGTGTACACTTTTTAATGTTCTTCTATGTCAAATTTTATGAGTATAAGCTTCCAAGATTATTTCGATGCCAAAATCCCAACTTTCTATGACAAATCGACAAACCCGTTAAAAGCTCCTCCATGGAGAGAGTTGAGCAACTTCGGACAATCAAAGTTGCTCGGTGTACAATTCTTATAGTTCTTCTATGTTAAATTTTACGAAAATGAGCTTCCAAGATTATTTCGATGCAAAAACACCAACTTTCTATGACAAATGGGCAAAACCGTTAAAAGCACTTCCATAGAGAGAGTTGAGCAACGTCGGACCATCAAAGTTGCTCGGTGTACACCTTTTAATGTTCTTCTATGTCAAATTTTACGAGTATAAGCTTTGTGGATTATTTCGATGAAAAAAGACCAAATTTCTATAACAAATGGATAAAACCGTTAAAAGCTCCTCCATAGAGAGAGTTGAGCAACTTCGGACAATCAAAGTTGCTCGGTGTACAATTCTTATTGTTCTTCTATGTTAAATTTTACGAAAATGAGCTTCCAAGATTATTTCGATGCAAAAACACCAACTTTCTATGACAAATGGGCAAAACCGTTAAAAGCACCTCCATAGAGAGAGTTGAGCAACGTCGGACCATCAAAGTTGCTCGGTGAACACCTTTTAATGTTCTTCTATGTCAAATTTTACGAGTATAAGCTTTGTGGATTATTTCGATAAAAAAAGACCAACTTTCTATAACAAATGGACAAAACCGTTAAAAGCTCCTCCATAGAGGGAGTTGAGCAACTTCGGACTATCAAAGTTGCTCGGTGTACACTTTTTAATGTTCTTCTATGTCAAATTTTATGAGTATAAGCTTCCAAGATTATTTCGATGCCAAAATCCCAACTTTCTATGACAAATCGACAAACCCGTTAAAAGCTCCTCCATAGAGAGAGTTGAGCAACTTCGGACAATCAAAGTTGCTCGGTGTACAATTCATATTTTTCTTCTATGTTAAATTTTACGAAAATGAGCTTCCAAGATTATTTCGATGCAAAAACACCAACTTTCTATGACAAATGGGCAAAACCGTTAAAAGCTCCTTCACAGAGGGAGTTGAGCAACTTCGGACTAACAAAGTTGCTCGGTGTACACTATTTAATGTTCTTCTATGTCAAATTTTATGAGTATAAACTTCCAAGATTATTTCGATGCCAAAATCCCAAGTTTCTATGACAAATGGAGAAAACTGTTAAAAGCTCCTTCATAGAGAGAGTTGACCAATTTCGGACCATCAAAATGCTCGGTGTACACGTTTTATTGTTTTTCTATGTCAAATTTTATGAGTATAAGCTTCCAAGATTATTTCGATGCCAAAACAACAACTTTCTATGACAAATGGAGAAAACTGTTAAAAGCTCCCCCATAGAGAGAGTTTACCAATTTCGGACCATCAAAGATGCTCGGTGTACACGTTTTATTGTTTTTCTATGTCAAATTTTATGAGTATAAGCTTCCAAGATTATTTCGATCCAAAACAATAACTTTCTATGATAAATGGACAAAACCTTCAAAAGCTCCTCCATAGAGAGAGTTGAGCAAGTTCGAAACATCAATGTTGCTCGGTGTACACTTTTTATTGTTCTTCTATGTCAAATTTCATGAGTATAAGCTTCCAAGATTATTTCGATGCCAAAATCCCAAGTTTCTATGACAAATGGAGAAAACTGTTAAAAGCTCCTTCATAGAGAGAGTTGACCAATTTCGGACCATCAAAGATGCTCGGTGTACACGTTTTATTGTTTTTCTATGTCAAATTTTATAAGTATAAGCTTCCAAGATTATTTCGATGCCAAAACAACAACTTTCTATGATAAATGGACAAAACCTTCAAAAGCTCCTCCATAGTGAG
Organism: Euonymus europaeus; assembly: GCA_963580455.1. Classification (NCBI taxonomy): domain Eukaryota; kingdom Viridiplantae; phylum Streptophyta; class Magnoliopsida; order Celastrales; family Celastraceae; genus Euonymus; species Euonymus europaeus. The sequence continues at coordinate 10,367,538 of OY756967.1, read as the reverse complement.
AGTTGAGCAACTTCGGAACATCAAAGTTGCTCGGTTGAAACTTTTTATTGTTCTTCTCTGTCAAATTTTATGAGTATAAGCTTTCTAGATTATTTCGATGCCAAAATCCCAAGTTTCTATGACAAATGGAGAAAACAGTTAAATGCTCCTTCATAGAGAGAGTTGACCCATTTCGGACCATCAAAGATGCTCGGTGTACACGTTTTATTGTTCTTCTATGTCAAATTTTATGACTATAAGCTTCCAAGATTATTTCGTTGCCAAAACAACAACTTTCTATGACAAATCGACAAACCCGTTAAAAGCTCCTCCATAGAGAGAGTTGAGCAACTTCGGACAATCAAAGTTGCTCGGTGTACAATTTTTATTGTTCTTCTATGTTAAATTTTACGAAAATGAGCTTCCAAGATTATTTCGATGCAAAAACACCAACTTTCTTTGACAAATGGACAAAACCGTTAAAAGCTCCTCCATAGAGAGAGTTGAGCAACGTCGGACCATCAAAGTTGCTCGGTGTACACCTTTTAATGTTCTTCTATGTCAAATTTTACGAGTATAAGCTTTGTGGATTATTTCGATGAAAAAAGACCAACTTTCTATAACAAATGGACAAAACCGTTAAAAGCTCCTCCATAGAGAGAGTTGAGCAACTTTGGACTATCAAAGTTGCTCAGTGTACACTTTTTAATGTTCTTCTATGTCAAATTTTATGAGTATAAGCTTCCGAGATTATTTCGATGCCAAAATCCCAATTTTCTATGACAAATCGACAAACCCGTTAAAAGCTCCTCCATAGAGAGAGTTGAGCAACTTCGGACAATCAAAGTTGCTCGGTGTACAATTTTTATTGTTCTTCTATGTTAAATTTTACGAAAATGAGCTTCCAAGATTATTTCGATGCAAAAACACCAACTTTCTATGACAAATGGGCAAAACCGTTAAAAGCTCCTCCATAGAGAGAGTTGAGCAACGTCAGACCATCAAAGTTGCTCAGTGTACACTTTGTAATGTTCTTCTATGTCAAATTTTATGAGTATAAGCTTCCAAGATTATTTCGATGCCAAAATCCCAACTTTCTATGACAAATCGACAAACCCGTTAAAAGCTCCTCCATAGAGAGAGTTGAGCAACTTCGGACAATCAAAGTTGCTCGGTGTACAATTCATATTTTTCTTCTATGTTAAATTTTACGAAAATGAGCTTCCAAGATTATTTCGATGCAAAAACACCAACTTTCTATGACAAATGGGCAAAACCGTTAAAAGCACTTCCATAGAGAGAGTTGAGCAACGTCGGACCATCAAAGTTGCTCGGTGAACACCTTTTAATGTTCTTCTATGTCAAATTTTACGAGTATAAGCTTTGTGGATTATTTCGATGAAAAAATACCAACTTTCTATAACAAATGGACAAAACCGTTAAAAGCTCCTTCACAGAGGGAGTTGAGCAACTTCGGACTATCAAAGTTGCTCGGTGTACACTATTTAATGTTCTTCTATGTCAAATTTTATGAGTATAAACTTCCAAGATTATTTCGATGCCAAAATCCCAAGTTTCTATGACAAATGGAGAAAACTGTTAAAAGCTCCTTCATAGAGAGAGTTGACCAATTTCGGACCATCAAAATGCTCGGTGTACACGTTTTATTGTTTTTCTATGTCAAATTTTATGAGTATAAGCTTCCAAGATTATTTCGATGCCAAAACAACAACTTTCTATGACAAATGGAGAAAACTGTTAAAAGCTCCTCCATAGAGAGAGTTTACCAATTTCGGACCATCAAAGATGCTCGGTGTACACGTTTTATTGTTTTTCTATGTCAAATTTTATGAGTATAAGCTTCCAAGATTATTTCGATCCAAAACAATAACTTTCTATGATAAATGGACAAAACCTTCAAAAGCTCCTCCATAGAGAGAGTTGAGCAAGTTCGAAACATCAATGTTGCTCGGTGTACACTTTTTATTGTTCTTCTATGTCAAATTTCATGAGTATAAGCTTCCAAGATTATTTCGATGCCAAAATCCCAAGTTTCTATGACAAATGGAGAAAACTGTTAAAAGCTCCTTCATAGAGAGAGTTGACCAATTTCGGACCATCAAAGATGCTCGGTGTACACGTTTTATTGTTTTTCTATGTCAAATTTTATGAGTATAAGCTTCCAAGATTATTTCGATGCCAAAACAACAACTTTCTATGATAAATGGACAAAACCTTCAAAAGCTCCTCCATAGAGAGAGTTGAGCAACTTCGGAACATCAAAGTTGCTCGGTTGAAACTTTTTATTGTTCTTCTCTGTCAAATTTTATGAGTATAAGCTTTCTAGATTATTTCGATGCCAAAATCCCAAGTTTCTATGACAAATGGAGAAAACAGTTAAATGCTCCTTCATAGAGAGAGTTGACCCATTTCGGACCATCAAAGATGCTCGGTGTACACGTTTTATTGTTCTTCTATGTCAAATTTTATGACTATAAGCTTCCAAGATTATTTCGTTGCCAAAACAACAACTTTCTATGACAAATCGACAAACCCGTTAAAAGCTCCTCCATAGAGAGAGTTGAGCAACTTCGGACAATCAAAGTTGCTCGGTGTACAATTTTTATTGTTCTTCTATGTTAAATTTTACGAAAATGAGCTTCCAAGATTATTTCGATGCAAAAACACCAACTTTCTTTGACAAATGGACAAAACCGTTAAAAGCTCCTCCATAGAGAGAGTTGAGCAACGTCGGACCATCAAAGTTGCTCGGTGTACACCTTTTAATGTTCTTCTATGTCAAATTTTACGAGTATAAGCTTTGTGGATTATTTCGATGAAAAAAGACCAACTTTCTATAACAAATGGACAAAACCGTTAAAAGCTCCTCCATAGAGAGAGTTGAGCAACTTTGGACTATCAAAGTTGCTCAGTGTACACTTTTTAATGTTATTCTATGTCAAATTTTATGAGTATAAGCTTCCGAGATTATTTCGATGCCAAAATCCCAATTTTCTATGACAAATCGACAAACCCGTTAAAAGCTCCTCCATAGAGAGAGTTGAGCAACTTCGGACAATCAAAGTTGCTCGGTGTACAATTTTTATTGTTCTTCTATGTTAAATTTTACGAAAATGAGCTTCCAAGATTATTTCGATGCAAAAACACCAACTTTCTATGACAAATGGGCAAAACCGTTAAAAGCTCCTCCATAGAGAGAGTTGAGCAACGTCAGACCATCAAAGTTGCTCAGTGTACACTTTGTAATGTTCTTCTATGTCAAATTTTATGAGTATAAGCTTCCAAGATTATTTCGATGCCAAAATCCCAAGTTTCTATGACAAATGGAGAAAACTGTTAAAAGCTCCTCCAAAGAGAGAGTTGACCAACTTCGGACAATCAAAGTTGCTCGTTGTACACTTTTTAATGTTCATCTATGTCAAATTTTATGAGTATAAGCTTCTAAGATTATTTCGATGCCAAAATCCCAAGTTTCTATGACAAATGGAGAAAACTGTTAAAAGCTCCTTCACAGAGAGAGTTGACCAACTTCGGACTATCAAAGTTGCTCGGTGTATAATTTTTAATGTTCATCTATGTCAAATTTTATGAGTATAAGCTTCCAAGATTATTTCGATGGCAAAACAACAACTTTCTATGATAAATGGACAAAACCTTCTAAAGCTCCTCCATAGAGAGAGTTGAGCAACTTCGGAACATCAATGTTGCTCGGTGTACACTTTTTATTGTTCTTCTATGTCAAATTTCATGAGTATAAGCTTCCAAGATTATTTCGATGCCAAAATCCCAAGTTTCTATGACAAATGGAGAAAACTGTTAAAAGCTCCTTCATAGAGAGAGTTGACCAATTTCGGACCATCAAAGATGCTCGGTGTACACGTTTTATTGTTTTTCTATGTCAAATTTTATGAGTATAAGCTTCTAAGATTATTTCGATGCCAAAACAACAACTTTCTATGACAAATGGAGATAACAGTTAAAAGCTCCTCCACAGAGAGAGTTTACCAATTTCGGACCATCAAAGATGCTCGGTGTACACGTTTTATTGTTTTTCTATGTCAAATTTTATGAGTATAAGCTTCCAAGATTATTTCGATGCCAAAACAACAACTTTCTATGATAAATGGACAAAACCTTCAAAAACTCCTCCATAGAGAGAGTTGAGCAACTTCGGAACATCAAAGTTGCCCGATTGACACTTTTTATTGTTCTTCTATGTCAAATTTCATGAGTATAAGCTTCCAAGATTATTTCGATGCCAAAATCCCAAGTTTCTATGACAAATGGAGGAAACTGTTAAAAGCTCCTTCATAGAGAGAGTTTACCAATTTCGAATCATCAAAGATGCTCGATGTACACGTTTTATTGTTTTTCTACGTCAAATTTTATGAGTATAACCTTCCAAGATTATTTCGATGCCAAAACAACAACTTTCTATGACAAATGGAGAAAACTGTTAAAAGCCCCTCCATAGAGAGAGTTTACCAATTTCGGACCATCATAGATGCTCGGTGTACACGTTTTATTGTTTTTCTATGTCAAATTTTATGAGTATAAGCTTCCAAGATTATTTCGATGCCAAAACAACAGCTTTCTATGATAAATGGACAAAACCTTCAAAAGCCCCTCCATAGAGAGAGTTGAGCAACTTCGGAACATCAAAGTTGCTCGGTTGACACTTTTTATTGTTCTTCTATGTCAAATTTTATGAGTGTAAGCTTCCTATATTAATTCGATGCCAAAACAGCAACTTACTATGACAAATCGACAAACCCGTTAAAAGCTCCTCCATAGAGTGAGTTGAGCAACTTCGGACAATCAAAGTTGCTCGGTGTACAATTTTTATTGTTTTTCTATGTTAAATTTTACGAAAATGAGCTTCAAAGATTATTTCGATGCAAAAACACCAACTTTCTATGACAAATGGGCAAAACCGTTAAAAGCTCCTCCATAGAGAGAGTTGAGCAACGTCGGACAATCAAAGTTGCTCGGTGTACACGTTTTATTGTTTTTCTATGTCAAATTTTATGAGTATAAGCTTTGTGGATTATTTCGATGCCAAAACAACAATTTTCTATGATAAATTGACAAAACCTTCAAAAGCTCTTCCATAGAGAGAGTTGAGCAACTTCGGACTATCAAAGTTGCTCAGTGTACACTTTTTATTGTTCTTCTATGTCAAATTTCATGAGTATAAGCTTCCAAGATTATTTCGATGCCAAAATCCCAAGTTTCTATGGCAAATGGAGAAAACTGTTAAAAGCTCCTTCATAGAGAGAGTTGACCAATTTCGGACCATCAAAGATGCTCGGTGTACACGTTTTATTGTTTTTCTATGTCAAATTTTATGAGTATAAGCTTCCAAGATTATTTCGACGCCAAAACAAAAACTTTCTATGACAAATGGAGAAAATTGTTAAAAGCTCCTTCATAGAGAGAGTTGACCCATTTCGGTCCATCAAAGATGCTCGGTGTACACGTTTTATTGTTCTTCTATGTCAAATTTTATGACTATAAGCTTCCAAGATTATTTCGATGCCAAAACAGCAACTTACTATGACAAATCGACAAACCCGTTAAAAGCTCCTCCATAGAGAGAGTTGAGCAACTTCGGACAATCAAAGTTGCTCGGTGTACAATTTTTATTGTTCTTCTATGTTAAATTTTACGAAAATGAGCTTCAAAGATTATTTCGATGCAAAAACACCAACTTTCTATGACAAATGGGCAAAACCGTTAAAAGCTCCTCCATAGAGAGAGTTGAGCAACGTCGGACCATCAAAGTTGCTCGGTGTACACGTTTTATTGTTTTTCTATGTCAAATTTTATGAGTATAAGCTTTGTGGATTATTTCGATGCCAAAACAACAACTTTCTATGATAAATTGACAAAACCTTCAAAAGCTCCTCCATAGAGAGAGTTGAGCAACTTCGGACTATCAAAGTTGCTCAGTGTACACTTTTTATTGTTCTTCTATGTCAAATTTCATGAGTATAAGCTTCCAAGATTATTTCGATGCCAAAATCCGAAGTTTTTATGGCAAATGGAGAAAACTGTTAAAAGCTCCTTCATAGAGAGAGTTGACCAATTTCGGACCATCAAAGATGCTCGGTGTACACGTTTTATTGTTTTTCTATGTCAAATTTTATGAGTATAAGCTTCCAAGATTATTTCGACGCCAAAACAAAAACTTTCTATGACAAATGGAGAAAATTGTTAAAAGCTCCTCCATAGAGAGAGTTTACCAATTTTGGACCATCAAAGATGCTCTGTGTACACGTTTTATTGTTTTTCTATGTCAAATTTTATGAGTATAAGCTTCCAAGATTATTTCGATGCCAAAACAACAACTTTCTATGATAAATGGACAAAACCTTCAAAAGCACCTCCATAGAGAGAGTTGAGCAACTTCGGAACATCAAAGTTGCTCGGTTGACACTTTTTACTGTTCTTCTATGTCAAATTTTATGAGTATAAGCTTCCTATACTATTTCGATGCCAAAATCCCAAGTTTCTATGACAAATGGAGAAAACAGTTAAAAGCTCCTTCATAGAGAGAGTTGACCCATTTCGGTCCATCAAAGATGCTCGGTGTACACGTTTTATTGTTCTTCTATGTCAAATTTTATGACTATAAGCTTCCAAGATTATTTCGATGCCAAAACAGCAACTTACTATGAAAAATCGACAAACCCGTTAAAAGCTCCTCCATAGAGAGAGTTGAGCAACTTCGGACAATCAAAGTTGCTCAGTGTACAATTTTTATTGTTCTTCTATGTTAAATTTTACGAAAATGAGCTTCAAAGATTATTTCGATGCAAAAACACCAACTTTCTATGACAAATGGGCAAAACCGTTAAAAGCTCCTCCATAGAGAGAGTTGAGCAACGTCGGACCATCAAAGTTGCTCGGTGTACACGTTTTATTGTTTTTCTATGTCAAATTTTATGAGTATAAGCTTTGTGGATTATTTCGATGCCAAAACAACAACTTTCTATGATAAATTGACAAAACCTTCAAAAGCTCCTCCATAGAGAGAGTTGAGCAACTTCGGACTATCAAAGTTGCTCAGTGTACACTTTTTATTGTTCTTCTATGTCAAATTTCATGAGTATAAGCTTCCAAGATTATTTCGATGCCAAAATCCGAAGTTTTTATGGCAAATGGAGAAAACTGTTAAAAGCTCCTTCATAGAGAGAGTTGACCAATTTCGGACCATCAAAGATGCTCGGTGTACACGTTTTATTGTTTTTCTATGTCAAATTTTATGAGTATAAGCTTCCAAGAATATTTCGATGCCAAAACAAAAACTTTCTATGACAAATGGAGAAAACTGTTAAAAGCACCTCCATAGAGAGAGTTGAGCAACTTCGGAACATCAAAGTTGCTCGGTTGACACTTTTTATTGTTCTTCTATGTCAAATTTTATGAGTATAAGCTTCCTAGATTATTTCGATGCCAAAATCCCAAGTTTCTATGACAAATGGAGTAAATTGTTAAAAGCTCCTCCATAGAGAGTGTTGACCAACTTCGGACTATCAAAGTTGCTCGGTGTACACTTTTTAATGTTCATCTATGTCAAATTTAATGAGTAGAAGCTTCCAAGATTATTTCGATGGCAGAAGACCAACTTTCTATGACAAATGGACAATACCTTGAAAAGCTCCTCCATAGAGAGAGTTGAGCAACTTCTGAACATCAATGTTGCACGGTGTACACTTTTTATTGTTCTTCTATGTCAAATTTCATGAGTATAAGCTTCCAAGATTATTTCGATGCCAAAATCCCAAGTTTCTATGACAAATGGAGAAAACTGTTAAAAGCTCCTTCATAGAGAGAGGTGACCAATTTCGGACCATCAAAGATGCTCGGTGTACACGTTTTATTGTCTTTCTATGTCAAATTTTATGAGTATATGCTTCCAAGATTATTTCGATGCCAAAACAGCAACTTTCTATGACAAATGGACAATACCTTGAAAAGCTCCTCCATAGAGAGAGTTGAGCAACTTCGGACAATCAAAGTTGCTCGGTGTACAATTTTTATTGTTCATCTATGTCAAATTTTATGAGTATAAGCTTCCAAGATTATTTCGATGCCAAAATCCCAATTTCTATGACAAATGGAGAAAACTGTTAAAAGCTCCTCCACAGAGAGAGTTGACCAACTTCTGACTATCAAAGTTGCTCGGTGTATACTTTTTAATGTTCATCTATGTCAAATTTTATGAGAATAAGCTTCCAAGATTATTTCGATGGCAAAAGACCAACTTTCTATGACAAATGGACAATACCTTGAAAAGCTCCTCCATAGAGAGAGTTGAGCAACTTCTGAACATCAATGTTGCTCGGTGTACACTTTTTATTGTTCTTCTATGTCAAATTTCATGAGTATAAGCTTCCAAGATTATTTCGATGCCAAAATCCAAGTTTCTATGACAAATGGAGAAAACAGTTAAAAGCTCCTTCATAGAGAGAGTTGACCCATTTCGGACCATCAAAGATGCTCGGTGTACACGTTTTATTGTTCTTCTATGTCAAATTTTATGACTATAAGCTTCCAAGATTATTTCCATGCCAAAACAGCAACTTTCTATGACAAATCGACAAACCCGTTAAAAGCTCCTTCATAGAGAGAGTTGAGCAACCTCGGACAATCAAAGTTGCTCGGTGTACAAGTTTTATTGTTCTTCTATGTTAAATTTAACGAAAATGAGCTTCCAAGATTATTTCGATGGCAAAAGACCAACTTTCTATGACAAATGGACAATACCTTGAAAATCTCATCCATAGAGAGAGTTGAGCAACTTCTGAACATCAATGTTGCTCGGTGTACACTTTTTATTGTGCTTCTATGTCAAATTTCATGATTATAAACTTCCAAGATTATTTCGATGCCAAAATCCCAAGTTTCTATGACAAATGGAGAAAACAGTTAAAAGCTCCTTCATAGAGAGAAATGACCCATTTCGGACCATCAAAGATGCTCGGTGTACACGTTTTATTGTTCTTCTATGTCAAATTTTATGACTATAAGCTTCCAAGATTATTTCGATGCCAAAATAGCAACTTTCTATGACAAATCGATAAACCCGTTAAAAGCTCCTCCATAGAGAGAGTTGAGCAACTTCGGACAATCAAAGTTGCTCGGTGTACATGTTTTATTGTTCTTCTATGTTAAATTTTACGAAAATGAGCTTCCAAGATTATTTCGATGCAAAAACACCAACTTTCTATGACAAATGGGCAAAACCGTTAAAAGCTCCTCCATAGAGAGAGTTGAGCAACGTCGGACCATCAAAGTTGCTCGATGTACACCTTTTAATGTTCTTCTATGTCAAATTTTACGAGTATAAGCTTTGTGGATTATTTCGATGAAATAAGACCAACTTTCTATAACAAATGAACAAAACCGTTAAAAGCTCCTCCATAGAGAGAGTTGAGCAACTTCGGACTATCAAAGTTGCTCAGTGTACACTTTTTAATGTTCTTCTATGTCAAATTTTATGAGTATAAGCTTCCAAGATTATTTGGATGCCAAAATCCCAAGTTTCTATGACAAATGGAGAAAACTGTTAAAAGCTTCTCCATAAAGAGAGTTGACAAACTTCGGACTATCAAAGTTGCTCGGTGTACACTTTTTAATGTTCATCTATGTCAAATTTTATGAGTATAAGCTTCCAAGATTATTTCGATGGCAAAAGACCAACTTTCTATGACAAATGGACAATACCTTGAAAGGCTCCTCCATAGAGAGAGTTGAGCAACTTCGGAACAACAAAGTCGCTCGGTGTACACTTTTTAATGTTCTTCTATGTCAAATTTTATGAGTATAAGCTTCCAAGATTATTTCGATGGCAAAAGACCAACTTTCTATGACAAATGGAAAAACATTCAAATGCTCCTCCATAGAGAGAGTTGAGCAACTTCGGAACATCAATGTTGCTCAGTGTACACTTTTTATTGTTCTTCTTTGTCAAATTTCATGAGTATAAGCTTCCAAGATTATTTCGATGCCAAAATCCCAAGTTTCTATGACAAATGGAGAAAACTGTTAAAAGCTCCTTCATAGAGAGAGTCGACCAATTTCGGACCATCAAAGATGCTCGGTGTACACGTTTTATTGTTTTTCTAGGTCAAATTTTATGAGTATAAGCTTCCAAGATTATTTCGATGCCAAAACAACAACTTTCTATGTTAAATGGACAAAACCTTCAAAAGCTCCTCCATAGAGAGAGTTGAGCAACTTCGGACAATCAAAGTTGCTCGGTGTACAATTTTTATTGTTCTTGTATGTTAAATTTTACGAAAATGAGCTTCGAAGATTATTTCGATGCAAAAACACCAACTTTCTATGACAAATGGGCAAAACCGTTAAAAGCTCCTCCATAGAGAGAGTTGAGCAACGTCGGACCATCAAAGTTGCTCGGTGTACACCTTTTAATGTTCTTCTATGTCAAATTTTACGAGTATAAGCTTTGTGGATTATTTCGATGAAAAAAGGCCAACTTTCTATGACAAATAGGCAAAACCGTTAAAAGCTCCTCCATAGAGAGAGTTGAGCAACGTCGGACCATCAAAGTTGCTCGGTGTACACCTTTTAATGTTCTTCTATGTCAAATTTTATGAGTATAAGCTTCCAAGATTATTTCGATGCCAAAATCCCAAGTTTCTATGACAAATGGAGAAAACTGTTAAAAGCTTCTCCATAGAGAGAGTCGACCAACTTCGGACTATCAAAGTTGCTCGTTGTACACTTTTTAATGTTCATCTATGTCAAATTTTATGAGTATAAGCTTCCAAGATTATTTCGATGCCAAAATCCCAAGTTTCTATGACAAATGGAGAAAACTGTTAAAAGCTCCTCCACAGAGAGAGTTGACCAACTTCGGACTATCAAAGTTGCTCGGTGTATACTTTTTAATGTTCATCTATGTCAAATTTTATGAGAATAAGCTTCCAAGATTATTTCGTTGGCAAAAGACCAACTTTCTATGACAAATGGACAATACCTTGAAAAGCTCCTCCATAGAGAGAGTTGAGCAACTTCTGAACATCAATGTTGCTCGGTGTACACTTTTTATTGTTCTTCTATGTCAAATTTCATGAGTATAAGCTTCGAAGATTATTTCGATGCCAAAATCCCAAGTTTCTATGACAAATGGAGAAAACAGTTAAAAGCTCCTTCATAGAGAGAGTTGACCCATTTCGGACCATCAAAGATGCTCGGTGTACACGTTTTATTGTTCTTCTATGTCAAATTTTATGAGTATAAGCTTCCAAGATTATTTCGATGCCAAAACAGCAACTTACTATGACAAATCGACAAACCCGTTAAAAGCTCCTCCATAGAGAGAGTTGAGCAACTTCGGACAATCAAAGTTGCTCGGTGTACAAGTTTTATTGTTCTTCTATGTTAAATTTTACGAAAATGAGCTTCCAAGATTATTTCGATGCAAAAACAACAACTTTCTATGACAAATGGGCAAAACCGTTAAAAGCTCCCCCATAGAGAGAGTTGAGCAACGTCGGACCATCAAAGTTGCTCGATGTACACCTTTTAATGTTCTTCTATGTCAAATTTTACGAGTATAAGCTTTGTGGATTATTTCGATGAAATAAGACCAACTTTCTATAACAAATGAACAAAACCGTTAAAAGCTCCTCCATAGAGAGAGTTGAGCAACTTCGGACTATCAAAGTTGCTCAGTGTACACTTTTTAATGTTCTTCTATGTCAAATTTTATGAGTATAAGCTTCCAAGATTATTTGGATGCCAAAATCCCAAGTTTCTATGACAAATGGAGAAAACAGTTAAAAGCTCCTTCATAGAGAGAGTTGACCCATTTCGGACCATCAAAGATGCTCGGTGTACACGTTTTATTGTTCTTCTATGTCAAATTTTATAACTATAGGCTTCCAAGATTATGTCGATGCCAAAACAGCAACTTTCTATGACAAATCGACAAAACCCTTAAAAGCTCCTCCATAGAGAGAGTTGAGCAACTTCGGACAATCAAAGTTGCTCGGTGTACAATTTTTATTGTTCTTCTATGTTAAATTTTACGAAAATGAGCTTCCAAGATTATTTCGATGCAAAAACACCAACTTTCTATGACAAATAGACAAAACCGTTAAAAGCTTCTCCATAGAGAGAGTAGAGCAACTTCGGACTATCAAAGTTGGTCGATGTAAACTTTTTAATGTTCTTCTATGTCAAATTTTATGAGTATAAGCTTCCAAGATTATTTCGATGCCAAAAGAGCAACTTTTTATGACAAATGGAAAAACCGTTAATAGCTCCTCCATAGAGAGAGTTGAGCAACTTCGTACAATCAAAGTTGCTCGGTGTACACTTTTTATTGTTCTTCTATGTCAAATTTTATGACTATAAGCTTCCTAGATTATTTCGATGCAAAAATCCCAAGTTTCTATGACAAATTGAGAAAACTGATAAAAGCTCCTTCACAGAGAGAGTTGACTGATTTCGGACCAACAAAGATGCTCGGTGTACACGTTTTATTGTTCTTCTATGTCTAATTTTATGAGTATAAGCTGCCAAGATTATTTCGATGCCAAAACAACAACTTTCTATGACAAGTGGACAAAACCGTTAAAAGCTCCTCCATAGAGAGAGTTGAGCAACTTCGGAAAATCAAAGTTGCACGCTGTACACTTTTTATTGTTCTTCTATGTTAAATTTTATGAAAATGCACTTCCAAGATTATTTCGATGAAAAAACACCAACTTTCTATGAAAGATGGACTAAACTGTTAAAAGCTCCTCCATAGAGAGAGTTGAGCAACGTCGGACCTTCAAAGCTGCTCGGTATACACCTTTTAATGTTCTTCTATGTCAAATTTTACGAGTATAAGCTTCTTAGATTATTTTGATGAAAAAACATGAACTTTCTATAACAAATGGACAAAACCGTTAAAAACTCCTCCATAGAGAGAGTGGAGCAACTTCGGACTATCAAAGTTGCCCGGTGTACACTTTTTAATGTTCTTCTTTGTCAAATTTTACGAGTATAAACTTCCAAGATTTTTTCAATGGCAAAAGACATACTTTCTATGACAAATAGACAAAACATTCAAAAGCCCCTCCATAGAGAGAGTTGAGCAACTTCAGAACATCAAAGTTGCTCGGTGTACACTTTTTATTGTTCTTCTATGTCAAATTTTATGACTATAAGCTTCCTAGATTATTTCGATGCCAAAATCCCAAGTTTGAATGACAAATGGAGAAAACAGTTAAAAGCTCCTTCAATTAGAGAATTGACCAATGTCGGACCATCAAAGATGCTCGGTGTGCATGTTTTATTGTTCTTCTATGTCAAAATTTATGAGTATAAGCTTCTAAGATTATTTCGATGCCACAAGAGCAACTTTCTATGACAAATGGATAAAACCGTTAAAAGCTCCTCCATAGAGAGAGTTGAGCAACTTCGGACAATCAAAGTTGCTCGGTGTACACTTTATGTTGTTCTTCCAAGTCAAATTTTACGAGTATAAGCTTCAAAGATTATTTCGATGCCAAAACATTAGCTTTCTATGACAAATGGACAAAACCGTTAGAAGCTCTTCTATAGAGAGAGTTGAGCAACTTCGGACTATCAAAGTTGCTCGGTGAACGCTTTTTAACGTTCATCTACGTCAAATTTTATGAGTATAAGCTTGCAATAATATTTCGATGGCAAAAGACCAACTTTTTATGACAAATGGACAAAACATTCAAAAGCTCCTCAATAGAGAGAGTTGAGCAACTTCGGACTATCAAAGTTTCTCGGTGTACACTTTTTAATGTTCTTCTATATCAAATTTCATGAGTATAAGCTTCCTAGATTATTTCGATGCTAAAATCCCAAGTTTCTATGACAAATGGAGAAAACAGTTAAAAGCTCCTTCATAGAGAGAGTTAACCAATTTCGGACCATCAAAGATGCTCGGTGTACACATTTTATTGTTCTTCTGTGTCAAATTTTATGAGTATAAGCTTCCAAAATTATTTCGATGACAAAACAACAACTTTCTATGACAAATGGACAAAACCTTCAAAAGCTCCTCCATAGAGAGAGTTGAGCAACTTCGAAACATCAAAGTTGCTCGGTTGACACTTTTTAGTGTTCTTCTATGTCAAATTTTATGAGTATAAGATTCCTAGATTATTTCGATGCCAAAACAGCAACTTTCTATGACAAATGGACAAAACCGTTAAAAGCTCCTCCATAGAGAGAGTTGAGCAACTTCGGATTATCAAAGTTGGTCGATGTAAACTTTTTAATGTTCTTCTATGTCAATTTTATGAGTATAAGCTTCCAAGATTATTTCGATGCCAAAAGAGCAACCTTCTATGACAAATGGACAAAACCGTTAAAAGCTCCTCCATAGAGAGAGTTGAGCAACTTCGGACAATCAAAGTTGCTCGGTGTAGACTTTTTACTGTTCTTCTATGTCAAATTTTATGAGTATAAGGTTCCTAGATTATTTCGATGCAAAAATCCCAAGTTTCTATGACAAATGGATAAAACAGTTAAAAGCTCCTTCATAGAGAGAGTTGACCAATTTCGGATCATCAAAGATGCTCGGTGTACACGTTTTATTGTTCTTCTATGTCAAATTTTATGAGTATAAGCTTCCAAGATTATTTCGATGCCAAAACAACAACTTTCTATGACAAATGGACAAAACCTTCAAAAGCTCCTTCATAGAGAGAGTTGACCCATTTCGGACCATCAAAGATGCTCGGTGTACACGTTTTATTGTTCTTCTATGTCAAATTTTATGAGTATAAGCTTCCAAGATTATTTCGATGCCAAAACAACAACTTTCTATGACAAATGGATAAAACCGTTAAAAGCACCTCCATAGAGAGAGTTGAGCAACTTCGGACAATCAAAGTTGCTCGGTGTACAATTTTTATTGTTCTTCTATGTTAAATTTTACGAAAATGAGCTTCCAAGATTATTTCGATGAAAAAACACCAACTTTCTATAACAAATGGACAAAACCATTAAAAGCTGCTCTATAGAGAGAGTTGAGCAACTTCGGACTATCAAAGTTGGTCGATGTAAACTTTTTAATGTTCTTCTATGTCAAATTTTATGAGTATAATCTTCCAAGATTATTTCGATGCCAAAAGAGCAACTTTCTATGACAAATGGACAAAACCGTTAAAAGTTACTCCATAGAGAGAGTTGAGCAACTTCGGACAATCAAAGTTGCTCGGTGTAGACTTTTTATTGTTCTTCTATGTCAAATTTTATGAGTATAAGCTTCCTAGATTATTTCGATGCAAAAATCCCAAGTTTCTATGACAAATGGATAAAACAGTTAAAAGCTCCTTCATAGAGAGAGTTGACCAATTTCGGACCATCAAAGATGCTCGGTGTACACGTTTTATTGTTCTTCTATGTCAAATATTATGAGTATAAGCTTCCTAGATTATTTCGATGACAAAACAACAACTTTCCATGACAAATGGACAAAACCTTCAAAAGCTCCTCCATAGAGAGAGTTGAGCAACTTCGGAACATCAAAGTTGCTCGGTTTACACTTTTTAGTGTTCTTCTATGTCAAATTTTATGAGTATAAGCTTCCTAGATTATTTCGATGCCAAAATCCCAAGTTTCTATGACAAATGGATAAAACAGTTAAAAGCTCCATCATAGAGAGAGTTGACCCGTTTCGGACCATCAAAGATGCTCGGTGTACACGTTTTATTGTTCTTCTATGTCAAATTTTATGAGTATAAGCTTCCAAGATTATTTCGATGCCAAAACAACAACTTTCTATGACAAATGGACAAAACCGTTAAAAGCACCTCTATAGAGAGAGTTGAGCACCTTCGGACAATCAAAGTTGCTCGGTGTACAATTTTTATTGTTCTTCTATGTTAAATTTTACGAAAATGAGCTTCCAAGATTATTTCGATGAAAAAACACCAACTTTCCATAACAAATGGACAAAACCATTAAAAGCTGCTCCATAGAGAGAGTTGAGCAACTTCAGACTATCAAAGTTGGTCGATGTAAACTTTTTAATGTTCTTCTATGTCAAATTTTACGAGTATAAGCTTCTTTGATTATTTTGATGAAAAAACACCAACTTTCTATAACAAATGGACAAAACCGTTAAAAACTCCTCCATAGAGAGAGTGGAGCAACTTCGGACTATCAAAGTTGCCCGGTGTACACTTTTTAATGTTCTTC
The DNA here is from genome assembly GCA_963580455.1 of Euonymus europaeus. NCBI lineage: Eukaryota > Viridiplantae > Streptophyta > Magnoliopsida > Celastrales > Celastraceae > Euonymus > Euonymus europaeus. Next base: position 10,351,329 of record OY756967.1, on the reverse strand, counting down.
TATGTCAAATTTTACGAGTATAAACTTCCAAGATTTTTTCGATGGCAAAAGACCAACTTTCGATGACAAATGGACAAAACATTCAAAAGCCCCTCCATAGAGAGAGTTGAGCAACTTCAGAACATCAAAGTTGCTTGGTGTACACTTTTTATTGTTCTTCTATGTCAATTTTTATGACTATAAGCTTCCTAGATTATTTCGATGCCAAAATCCCAAGTTTGTATGACAAATGGAGAAAACCGTTAAAAGCTCCTTTATATAGAGAATTGACCAATTTCGGACCATCAAAGATGCTCGGTGTGCACGTTTTATTGTTCTTCTATGTCAAATTTTATGAGTATAAGCTTCTAAGATTATTTCGATGCCACAAGAGCAACTTTCTATGACAAATGGACAAAACCGTTAAAAGCTCCTCCATAGAGAGAGTTGAGCAACTTCGGACAATCAAAGTTGCTCGGTGTACACTTTATATTGTTCTACTAAGTCAAATTTTACGAGTATAAGCTTCAAAGATTATTTCGATGCCAAAACATTAACTTTCTATGACAAATGAACAAAACCGTTAAAAGCTCCTCCATAGAGAGAGTTGAGCAACTTCGGACTATCAAAGTTGCTCGGTGTACACTTTTTAATGTTCATCTATGTCAAATTTTATGAGTATAAGCTTCCAAGAATATTTCGATGGCAAAAGACCAACTTTCTATGACAAATGGACAAAACATTCAAAAGCTCCTCAATAGAGAGAGTTGAGCAACTTCGGACTATCAAAGTTCCTCGGTGTACACTTTTTAATGTTCATCTATGTCAAATTTTATGAGTATATGCTTCCAAGATGATTTCGATGGCAAAAGACCAACTTTCTATGACAAATGGACAAAACATTCAAAAGCTCCTCCATAGAGAGAGTTGAACAGCTTCGGAACATCAAAGTTGCTCGGTGTACAATTTTTATTGTTCTTCTATGTCAAATTTTGTGAGTATAAGTTTCCAAGATTATTTCGATGGCAAAAGACCAACTTTCTATGACAAATGGACAAAACATTCAAAAGCTCCTCCATAGAGAGAGGCTACTTCGGAACATCAAAGTTGCTCGGTGTACACTTTTTATTGTTCTTCTATGTCAAATATTCTGAGTATAAGTTTCCAAGATTATTTCGATGCCAAAATCCCAAGTTTCTATGACTAATGGAGAAAACTGTTGAAGGCTCCTTCATAGAGAGAGTTGACCAACTTCGGACTATCAAATATGCTCGGTATGCACGTTTTATTGTTCTTCTATGTCGAATTTTATGAGTATGAGCTTCCAGGATTATTTCGATGCGAAAACACAAACTTTCTATGACAAATGGATAAAACCGCTAAAAGCTCCTCCTTAGAGAGAGTTGAGCAACTTCGGACCATCAAAGTTGCTCGGTGTACACTTTTTATTGTTCTTCTATGTCAAATTTTATGAGTATAAGCTTCCAAGATTATTTCGATGGCAAAAGACCAACTTTCTATGACAAATGGACAAAACATTCAAAAGCTCCTCCATAGAGAGAGTTGAGCAACTTCGGAACATCAAAGTTGCTCGGTGTACACTTGTTATTGTTCTTCTATGTCAAATTTTCTGAGTATAAGCTTCCAAGATTATTTCGATGCCAAAATCCCAAGTTTCTATGACAAATGGAGAAAACTGTTAAAAGCTCCTCCATAGAGAGAGTTGACCAACTTCGGACTATCAAAGTTGCTAGGTGTACACTTTTTAATGTTCATCTATGTCAAATTTTATTAGTATAAGCTTCCAAGATTATTTGGATGCCAAAATCCCAAGTTTCTATGACAAATGGAGAAAACTGTTAAAAGCTCCTCCATAAAGAGAGTTGACCAACTTCGAAACAACAAAGTTGCTCGGTGTACACTTTTTAATGTTCTTCTATGTCAAATTTTATGAGTATAAGCTTCCAAGATTATTTCGATGGCAAAAGACCAACTTTCTATGACAAATGGACAAAACATTCAAAAGCTCCTCCATAGAGAGAGTTGAGCAACTTCGGAACATCAAAGTTGCTCGGTGTACACGTTTTATTGTTCTTCTATGTCAAATTTTATGAGTATAAGCTTCCAAGATTATTTCGATGGCAAAAGACCAACTTTCTATGACAAATGGACAAAACATTCAAAAGCTCCTCCATAGAGAGAGTTGAGCAACTTCGGAACATCAATGTTGCACGTTGTACACTTTTTATTGTTCTTCTATGTCAAATTTCATGAGTATAAGCTTCCAAGATTATTTCGATGCCAAAATCCCAAGTTTCTATGACAAATGGAGAAAACTGTTAAAAGCTCCTTCATAGAGAGAGTTGACCAATTTCGGACCACCAAAGATGCTCGGTGTACACGTTTTATTGTTTTTCTATGTCAAATTTTATGAGTATAAGCTTCCAAGATTATTTCGTTGCCAAAACAACAACGTTCTATGGTAAATGGACAAAACCTTCAAAAACTCCTCCATAGAGAGAGTTGAACAACTTCGGAACATCAAAGTTGCTCGGTTGACACTTTTTATTGTTCTTCTATGTCAAATTTTATGAGTATAAGCTTCCAAGATTATTTCGATGGCAAAAGACCAACTTTGTATGACAAATGGACAAAACATTCAAAAGATCCTCCATAGAGAGAGTTGAGCAACATCGAAACATCAAAGTTGCTTGGTGTACACGTTTTATTGTTCTTCTATGCCAAATTTTATGAGTATAAGCTTCCAAGATTATTTCGATGGCAAAAGACCAACTTTCTATGACAAATGGACAAAACATTCAAAAGCTCCTCCATAGAGAGAGTTGAGCAACTTCGGAACATCAAAGTTGCTCGGTGTACACTTTTTATTGTTCTTCTATGTCAAATTTCAGGAGTAGAAGCTTCCAAGATTATTTCGATGCCAAAAACCCAAGTTTCTATGACAAATGGAAAAAACTGTTAAAAGCTCCTCCGTAGAGAGAGTTGACCAACTTCGGACTATCAAAGGTGCTCGGTGTACACTTTTTAATGTTCTTCTATGTCACATTTTACGAGTATAAGCTTTGTGGATTATTTCGATGAAAAAAGACCAACTTTCTATAACAAATGGACAAAACCGTTAAAAGCTCCTCCATAGAGAGAGTTGAGCAACTTCGGACTATCAAAGTTGCTCAGTGTACACTTTTTAATGTTCTTCAATGTCAAATTTTATGAGTATAAGCTTCCAAGATTATTTCGATGCCAAAATCCCAAGTTTCTATGACAAATGGAGAAAACTGTTAAAAGCTCCTCCATAGAGAGAGTTGACCAACTTCGGACTATCAAAGTTGCTCGGTGTACACTTTTTAATGTTCATCTATGTCAAATTTTATGAGTATAAGCTTCCAAGATTATTTCGATGGCAAAAGACCGACTTTCTATGAAAAATGTACAAAACCTTGAAAAGCTCCTCCATAGAGAGAGTTGAGCAACTTCGGAACATCAAAGTTGCTCGGTGTACACTTTTTATTGTTCTCCTATGTCAAATTTTATAAGTATAAGCTTCCAAGATTATTTCGATGGCAAAAGATCAACTTTCTATGTCAAATGGAAAAACATTCAAAAGCTCCTCCATGGAGAGAGTTGACCAACTTCGGAACAACAAAGTTGCTCGGTGTACACTTTTTAATATTCTTCTATGTCAAATTTTATGAGTATAAGCTTCCAAGATTATTTCGATGGCAAAAGACCAACTTTCTATGACAAATGGACAAAACATTCAAAAGCTCCTCCATAGAGAGAGTTGACCAACTTCGGAACAACAAAGTTGCTCGGTGTACACTTTTTAATGTTCATCTATGTCAAATTTTATGAGTATAAGCTTCCAAGATTATTTCGATGTCAAAAGACCATCTTTCTATGACAAATGTACAAAACCTTGAAAAGCTCCTCCATAGAGAGAGTTGAGCAACTTCGGAACATCAAAGTTGCTCGGTGTACACTTTTTAATGTTCATCTATGTCAAATTTTATGAGTATAAGCTTCCAAGATTATTTCGATGGCAAAAGACCAACTTTCTATGACAAATGTACAAAACCTTGAAAAGCTCCTCCATAGAGAGAGTTGACCAACTCCGGAACAACAAAGTTGCTCGGTGTACACTTTTTAATATTCTTCTATGTCAAATTTTATGAGTATAAGCTTCCAAGATTATTTTGATGGCAAAAGACCAACTTTCTATGACAAATGGACAAAACATTCAAAAGCTCCTCCATAGAGAGAGTTGAGCAACTTCGGAACATCAAAGTTGCTCGGTGTACACTTTTTATTGTTCTCCTAAGTAAAATTTTATAAGTATAAGCTTCCAAGATTATTTCGATGGCAAAAGACCAACTTTCTATGACAAATGGACAAAACAATCAAAAGCTCCTCCATAGAGATAGTTGACCAACTTCGGAACATCAAAGTTGCTCGGTGTACACATTTTATTGTTCTCCTATGTCAAATTTTAAGAGTATAAGCTTCCAAGATTATTTCGATGGCAAAAGACCAACTTTCTATGACAAATGGATAAAACATTCAAAAGCTCCTTCATAGAGAGAGTTGCCCATTTCGGAACATCAAAGATGCTCGGTGTACACATTTTATTGTTCTTCTATGTCAAATTTTATGAGTATAAGTGATCTATCCATTTTGTACTCATTTTAGTGCTTTAATTTCCATATGTTATTGTCTATAAATGGATGGAATGAGTATATTTTCTATGAGAATCTTTGATGTTTTGAATTTCAGGAGATATATCTCAAAGTGTTGCAAAATCAGTAAAACTGGACTTGCTATGCTGAAGAAGCGCTCGAGCGCTGGAGCACGCTCTAGCGTGCTAAAAATGTGAAGATAGACCAGAGAGTTTTACACTGCTGGCGTGCTGAAAATGTGAAGAAGCGCTCGAGCGCTGGAGTACGCTCTAGCGGGCTAAAACTGCCTTTACAAACCAGTAACTTTTCTACTGATGACACGCTCGAGCACTTGAGACCGCTCGAGCATTACTGGGCGAAAATGACAAATATCTGCAAACTTTAAATATCTGCAACTTACTAAAAATAGTAAGTTACAGATATTTATGAAAAGTAAGTGAAAAGTTATGGTTAGATATTGTTTTTATATGGTGTGGCCACCATTCCAAGAGGGAGACCATTCCAAGAGAGAGACCAACACAAGAGAGAAAAAGCTTGGACGCAAGAGAGGATAAAGGAGAGAGGTTTTGTTCTTCTTCTTCAAGATCTTCCAAGAAAGCTTCAAGAGATCTTTCCATCCATTGAAGGGGGTTTTCTTCTTCTACTCTAGTTCATGTTTCTTACTAGTTTATTTCTCTTGTTTTTGAATATGGTTTGTAACTAAACACTTTTCTATTGGGATTGTGATGTAACCCATATTGAGGATTATGAGTTAATAGTTGTTGTTATATAAATTCAGTTTATAGTTCTTGTCTTTAATCTCTATGCTTATGAGTTTGTAGTGTATTTAGATGTTTGATCACCATTTGAGTATGCTAATAAACTAACCTAGCTAAGACTAAGGAACGATCCGAATTCACATGTCTTAGTGGAATTGAGATTGAGGAAATTAATTGTCGAATCTGAGATCACGGATTAGATAATTAATTGGTTGTTATAGTTCTTTAGAACTTAATGGGTCATTAGTCTTGTGTTAACAACTGCGATCGAACAGGATTAACATTTGTTAGTGATACATGTTGGCACCGCGATCGAACGAACCAACATATTTAATAAAAGAATCAACCTTTGAACTGGAATTGAATATGTATATTTGATAATAGTTACTCATAGTCCGATTGTGTGGTGAAATCATTATCCCAATATTCCCTCTCCATTACTTGAAAACTAAGATTGTTAAGCTTTATTTTAATTGTCAAGTTAAGTAATCCTAGTGAATTATTACTTGTCCTCGTGGGATTCGACCTCGTACTTGCATTCATTGTACTACTACATTTGATTCGTGCACTTGCGAGATTTAACACATCAAGTTTTTGGCGCCGTTGCCGGGGACTAGTGATAGTTCTAGCCGGTTGCTTAGCTTTTTCATTTAATTTACTTGCTTTTGAATATTAAAGAAAAAAAATCAGTTCTAAATTTTTGTTGTTCTCTTAATTTTCAGGTTGTATGCAAGGGAGACGTTCTTTGGAAGGTGAATTGCTACCAGTGATAGACGACATAGAAAGCCTTTTGAGGAAGAGAAATCAGTTGTTAAAGTTTGAATCAACCTCCCAACTTGAAGAGGAGAAGATGGCTGTTGTACCAGTTGAGACAACAATGGGGGATCTTGACATCCCCACAATTCCAACATCACCATTAGGTATCACTCTTCCTGTAGCTGCTAGAAATTATGAACTTAAAACCATACATTTTAATATGATGCCTTCATTTCATGGTTTAAGTTCTGAAGATCCATTGAGTCACATTCGTGAAATATTTAACATGGTTTCTAGCATGCCTTTAGTTACAGGAGTTACTGAGGAGCATCTTAGAATGAAGATCTTTCCTTATACTATGAAAGATAAGGCAAAGATGTGGCTCAACAATCTCAGACCGGGATCACTCAATAGTTGGACTGAGGTACAAAATAAATTTTTGGAGAAATTTTTCTCAACTCAGAAAACGGATGCACTTAGAGATAAAATTATGCAATTTGAGCAACAATTTGATGAGTCCTTTTCTGAGGCTTGGGAGAGGTTTAACAACCTATTGAGTCAATGTCCCCACCATGCTTTGCCTAATGTAGTGTTGATGCGGATTTTCTATAAGGCACTAACTGTTTCATGTAAAGCTTTCAAGACTATTTTGATGCAAAAACACCAACTTTCTATGACAAATGGACAAAACCGTTAAAAGCTCCTCCATAGAGAGAGTTGAGCAACTTCGGACTATCAAAGATGGTCGGTGTGCACGTTTTATTGTTCTTCTATGTCGAATTTTATGAATATGAGCTTCCAGGATTATTTCGATGCGAAAATACAAACTTTCTATGAAAAATGGACATAACCGTTAAAAGCTCCTCCATGGAGAGAGTTGAGCAACTTCAGACTATCAAAGTTGCTCGGTGTACACTTTTTAATGTTCATCTATGTCAAATTTTATGAGTATAAGCTTCCAAGATTATTTCGATGGCAAAAGACCAACTTTCTATGACAAATGGACAAAACATTCAAAAGCTCCTCCATAGAGAGAGTTGAGCAACTTCGGACTATCAAAGATGGTCGGTGTGCACGTTTTATTGTTCTTCTATGTCAAATTTTATGAGTATGAGCTTCCAGGATTATTTCGATGTGAAAATACAAACTTTCTATGACAAATGGACATAACCGTTAAAAGATCCTCCATAGAGAGAGTTGAGCAACTTCGGACTATCAAAGTTGCTCGGTGTACACTTTTTAATGTTCATCTATGTCAAATTTTATGAGTATAAGCTTCCAGGATTATTTTGATGGCAAAAGACCAACTTTCTATGACAAATGTAAAAAAACATTCAAAAGCTCCTCCATAGAGAGAGTTGAGCAACTTCGGAACATCAAAGTTGCTCGGTGTACACGTTTTATTGTTCTTCTCCGTCTAATTTTATGAGTATATGCTTCCAAGATTATTTCGATGCCAAAACAACAACTTTCTATGACAAATGGACAAAACCTTCAAAAGCTTCCTCCATAGGGAGAGTTGAGCAACTTCGGACAATCAAAGTTGCTCGTTGTACACTTTTTATTGTTCTTCTATATCAAATTTCATGAGTATAAGCTTCTTAGATTATTTCGATGCCAAAATCCCAAGTTTCTATGACAAATGGAGAAAACTGTTAAAATCTCCTTCATAGAGAGAGTTGACCAATTTTGAACCATCAAAGATCCTCGGTGTACACGTTTTATTGTTCTTCTATGTCAAATTTTATGAGTATAACTTCCAAGATTATTTCGATGACAAAACAACAACTTTCTATGACAAATGGACAAAACCTTCAAAAGCTCCTCCATAGAGAGAGTTGAGCAACTTCGGACCATCGAAGTTTCTCGGTGTACACCTTTTAATGTTCTTCTATGTCAAATTTTACGAGTATAAGCTTCCAAGATTATTTCGATGCCAAAAGAGCAATTTTCTATGACAAATGGACAAAACCGTTAAAAGCTCCTCCATAGAGAGAGTTGAGCAACTTCGGACAATCAAAGTTGCTCGGTGTAGACTTTTTATTGTTCTTCTATGTCAAATTTTATGAGTACAAGCTTCCTAGATTATTTCGATGCAAAAATCCCAAGTTTCTATGACAAATTGAGAAAATTGATAAAAGCTCTTTCACAGAGAGAGTTGACTGATTTCGGACCAACAAAGATGTTCGGTGTAAACGTTTTATTGTTCTTCTATGTCTAATTTTATGAGTATAAGATGCCAGGATTATTTCGATGCCAAAACAATAACTTTCTAAGACAAATGGACAAAACCGTTAAAAGCTCCTCCATAGAGAGAGCTGAGCAACTTCGGAAAATCAAAGTTTCTCGGTGTACACTTTTTATTATTCTTCTATGTTAAATTTTATGAAAATGAACTTACTAGATTATTTCGATGCAAAAACACCAACTTTCTATGACAAATGGACAAAACTGTTAAAAGCTCCTCCATAGAGAGAGTTGAGCAACGTCGGACCATCAAAGCTGCTCGGTATACACCTTTTAATGTTCTTCTATGTCAAATTTTACGAGTATAAGCTTCTTAGATTATTTTGCTGAAAAAACACCAACTTTCTATAACAAATGGACAAAACCGTTAAAAACTCTTCCATAGAGAGAGTGGAGCAACTTCGGACTATCAAAGTTGCCCGATGTACACTTTTTAATGTTCTTCTATGTCAAATTTTACGTGTATAAACTTCCAAGATTATTTCGATGGCAAAAGACAAACTTTCTATGACAAATGGACAAAACATTCAAAAGCCCCTCCATAGAGAGAGTTGAGCAACTTCAGAACATCAAAGTTGCTCGGTGTACACTTTTTATTGTTCTTCTACGTCAAATTTTATGACTATAAGCTTCCTAGATTATTTCGATGCCAAAATCCCAAGTTTGTATGAAAAATGGAGAAAACTGTTAAAAGCTCCTTCATAGAGAGAATTGACCAATTTCGGACCATCAAAGATGCTCGGTGTGCACGTTTTATTGTTCTTCTATGTCAAATTTTATGAGTATAAGCTTCTAAGATTATTTCGATGCCACAAGAGCAACTTTCTATGACAAATGGAGAAAACTGTTAAAAGCTCCTCCATAGAGAGAGTTGACCAACTTCGGACTATCAAAGTTGCTCGGTGTACACTTTTTAATGTTCATCTATGTCAAATTTTATGAGTATAAGCTTCCAAGATTATTTCGATGGCAAAAGACCAACTTTCTATGAAAATTGTACAAAACCTTGAAAAGCTCCTCCATAGAGAGGGTTGAGCAACTTCGGAACATCAAAGTTGCTCGGTGTACACTTTTTAATGTTCATCTATGTCAAATTTTATGAGTATAAGTTTCCAAGATTATTTCGATGTCAAAATACCAACTTTCTATGACAAATGTACAAAACCTTGAAAAGCTCCTCCATAGAGAGAGTTGAGCAACTTCGGAACATCAAAGTTGCTCGGTGTACACTTTTTAATGTTAATCTATGTCAAATTTTATGAGTATAAGCTTCCAAGATTATTTCGATGGCAAAAGACCAACTTTCTATGACAAATGTACAAAACCTTGAAAAGCTCCTCCATAGAGAGAGTTGACCAACTTCGGAACAACAAAGTTGCTCGGTGTACACTTTTTAATATTCTTCTATGTCAAATTTTATGAGTATAAGCTTCCAAGATTATTTCGATGGCAAAAGACCAACTTTCTATGACAAATGGACAAAACATTCAAAAGCTCCTCCATAGAGAGAGTTGAGCAACTTCGGAACATCAAAGTTGCTCGGTGTACACTTTTTATTGTTCTCCTATGTCAAATTTTATAAGTATAAGCTTCCAAGATTATTTCGATGGAAAAAAGACCAACTTTCAATGACAAATGGACAAAAACAATCAAAAGCTCCTCCATAGAGAGAGTTGACCAACTTCGGAACATCAAAGTTGCTCGGTGTACACATTTTATTGTTCTCCTATGTCAAATTTTAAGAGTATAAGCTTCGAAGATTATTTCGATGGCAAAAGACCAACTTTCTATGACAAATGGATAAAACATTCAAAAGCTCCTTCATAGAGAGAGTTGCCCATTTCGGAATATCAAAGATGCTCGGTGTACACGTTTTATTGTTCTTCTATGTCAAATTTTATGAGTATAAGCTTCCAAGATTATTTCGATGCCAAAACAACAACTTTCTATGACAAATGGACAAAACATTCAAAAGCTCCTCCATAGAGAGAGTTGAGCAACTTCGGACAATCAAAGTTGCTCGGTGTACAACTTTTATTGTTCTTCTATGTTAAATTTTACGAAAATGAGCTTCCAAGACTATTTCGATGCAAAAACACCAACTTTCTATGACAAATGTACAAAACCTTTAAAAGCTCCTCCATAGAGAGAGTTGAGCAACTTCGGACTATCAAAGATGGTCGGTGTGCACGTTTTATTGTTCTTCTATGTCGAATTTTATGAGTATGAGCTTCCAGGATTATTTCGATGCGAAAATACAAACTTTCTATGACAAATGGACATAACCGTTAAAAGCTCCTCCATGGAGAGAGTTGAGCAACCTCGGACTATCAAAGTTGCTCGGTGTACACTTTTTAATGTTCATCTATGTCAAATTTTATGAGTATAAGCTTCCAAGATTATTTCGATGGCAAAAGACCAACTTTCTATGACAAATGGACAAAACATTCAAAAGCTCCTCCATAGAGAGAGTTGAGCAACTTCGGACTATCAAAGATGGTCGGTGTGCACGTTTTATTGTTCTTCTATGTCGAATTTTATGAGTATGAGCTTCCAGGATTATTTCGATGCGAAAATACAAACTTTCTATGATAAATGGACATAACCGTTAAAAGCTCCTCCATAGAGAGAGTTGAGCAACTTCGGACTATCAAAGTTGCTCGGTGTACACTTTTTAATGTTCATCTATGTCAAATTTTATGAGTATAAGCTTCCAAGATTATTTTGATGGCAAAAGACCAACTTTCTATGACAAATGTACAAAACATTCAAAAGCTCCTCCATAGAGAGAGTTGAGCAACTTCGGAACATCAAAGTTGCTCGGTGTACACGTTTTATTGTTCTTCTCTGTCAAATTTTATGAGTATAACCTTCCAAGATTATTTCGATGCCAAAACAATAACTTTCTATGACAAATGGACAAAACCTTCAAAAGCTTCCTCCATAGGGAGAGTTGAGCAACTTCGGACAATCAAAGTTGCTCGTTGTACACTTTTTATTGTTCTTCTATATCAAATTTCATGAGTATAAGCTTCCTAGATTATTTCGATGCCAAAATCCCAAGTTTATATGACAAATGGAAAAAACTGTTAAAAGCTCCTTCATAGAGAGAGTTGACCAATTTTGGACCATCAAAGATCCTCGGTGTACACGTTTTATTGTTCTTCTATGTCAAATTTTATGAGTATAAGCTTCCAAGATTATTTCGATGACAAAACAACAACTTTCTATGACAAATGGACAAAACCTTCAAAAGCTCCTCCATAGAGAGAGTTGAGCAACTTCGAAACATCAAAGTTGCTCGGTTGACACTTTTTATTGTTCTTCTATGTCAAATTTTATGAGTATAAGCTTCTAAGATTATTTCGATCCCAAAATCCCAAGTTTCTATGACAAATGTATAAAACAGTTAAAAGCTCTTTCATAGAGAGAGTTGACCCATATCGGACCTTCAAAGATGCTCGGTGTACACGTTTTATTGTTCTTCTATGTCAAATTTTATGAGTCTAAGCTTCCCAGATTATTTCGATGCCAAAACAATAACTTTCTATGACAAATGGAAAAAACCGTTAAAAGCTTCTCCATAGAGAGAGTTGAGCAACTTCGGACAATCAAAGTTGCTCGGTGTATAATTTTGATTGTTCTTCTATGTTAAATTTTACGAAAATGAGCTTCCAAGATTATTTTGATGCAAAAACACCAACTTTCTATGACAAATGGACAAAACCGTTAAAAGCTCCTCCATAGAGAGAGTTGAGCAACTTCGGACCATCGAAGTTTCTCTGTGTACACCTTTTAATGTTCTTCTATGTCAAATTTTACGAGTATAAGCTTTGTGGATTATTTCGATAAAAAAACACGAACTTTCTATAACAAATGGACAAAACCGTTAAAAGCTCCTCCATAGAGAGAGTTGAGCAACTTCGGACTATCAAAGTTGGTCGATGTAAACTTTTTAATGTTCTTCTATGTCAAATTTTATGAGTATAAGCTTCCAAGATTATTTCGATGCCAAAAGAGCAACTTTCTATGACAAATGGACAAAACCGTTAAAAGCTCCTCCATAGAGAGAGTTGAGCAACTTCGGACAATCAAAGTTGCTCGGTGTAGACTTTTTATTGTTCTTCTATGTCAAATTTTATGAGTATAAGCTTCCTAGATTATTTCGATGCAAAAATCCCAAGTTTCTATGACAAATTGAGAAAACTGATAAAAGCTCCTTCATAGAGAGAGTTGACTGATTTCGGACCAACAAAGATGTTCGGTGTACACGTTTTGTTGTTCTTCTATGTCTAATTTTATGAGTATAAGCTGCCAGGATTATTTCGATGCCAAAACAATAACTTTCTAAGACAAATGGACAAAACCGTTAAAAGCTCCTCCAAAGAGAGAGCTGAGCAACTTCGGAAAATCAAAGTTGCTCGGTGTACACTTTTTATTATTCTTCTATGTTAAATTTTATGAAAATGAACTTCCTAGATTATTTCGATGCAAAAACACCAACTTTCTATGACAAATGGACAAAACTGTTAAAAGCTCCTCCATAGAGAGAGTTGAGCAACGTCGGACCATCAAAGCTGCTCGGTATACACCTTTTAATGTTCTTCTATGTCAAATTTTACGAGTATAAGCTTCTTAGATTATTTTGATGAAAAAACACCAACTTTCTATAACAAATGGACAAAACCGTTAAAAACTCCTCCATAGAGAGAGTGTAGCAACTTCGGACTATCAAAGTTGCCCGGTGTACACTTTTTAACGTTCTTCTATGTCAAATTTTACGAGTATAAACTTCCAAGATTATTTCGATGGCAAAAGACCAACTTTCTATGACAAATGGACAAAACATTCAAAAGCCCCTCCATAGAGAGAGTTGAGCAACTTCAGAACATCAAAGTTGCTCGGTGTACACTTTTTATTGTTCTTCTATGTCAAATTTTATGACTATAAGCTTCCTAGATTATTTCGATGCCAAAATCCCAAGTTTGTATGACAAATGGGGAAAACTATTAAAAGCTCCTTCATAGAGAGAATTGACCAATTTCGGACCATCAAAGATGCTCGGTGTGCACGTTTTATTGTTCTTCTATGTCAAATTTTATGAGTATAAGCTTCTAAGATTATTTCGATGCCACAAGAGCAACTTTCTATGACAAATGGATAAAACCGTTAGAAGCTCCTCCATAGAGAGAGTTTAGCAACTTCGGACAATCAAAGTTGCTCGGTGTACACTTTATATTGTTCTACTAAGTCAAATTTTACGAGTATAAGCTTCAAAGATTATTTCGATGCCAAAACATTAATTTTCTATGACAAATGGACAAAACCGTGAAAAGCTCTTCCATAGAGAGAGTTGAGCAACTTCGGACTATCAAAGTTGCTCGGTGTACACTTTTTAATGTTCATCTATGTCAAATTTTATGAGTATAAGCTTCCAAGAATATTTCGATGGCAAAAGACCAACTTTCTATGACAAATGGACAAAACATTCAAAAGCTCCTCAATAGAGAGAGTTGAGCAACTTCGAACTATCAAAGTTCCTCGGTATACACTTTTTAATGTTCATCTATGTCAAATTTTATGGGTATATGCTTCCAATATGATTTCGATGGCAAAAGACCAACTTTCTATGACAAATAGACAAAACATTCAAAAGCTCCTCCATAGAGAGAGTTGAGCAACTTCGGACAATCAAAGTTGCTCGGTGTACACTTTTCATTGTTCTTCTATATCAAATTTCATGAGTATAAGCTTCCTAGATTATTTCGATGCCAAAATCCCAAGTTTCTATGACAAATGGAGAAAACTGTTAAAAGCTCCTTCATAGAGAGAGTTGACCAATTTCGGACCATCAAAGATGCTCGGTGTACACATTTTATTGTTCTTCTATGTCAAATTTTATGAGTATAAGCTTCCAAGATTATTTCGATGACAAAACAACAACTTTCTATGACAAATGGACAAAACCTTCAAAAGCTCCTCCATAGAGAGAGTTGAGCAACTTCGAAACATCAAAGTTGCTCGGTTGACACATTTTATTGTTCTTCTATGTCAAATTTTATGAGTATAAGCTTCCTAGATTATTTCGATGCCAAAATCCCAAGTTTCTATGACAAATGGATAAAACAGTTAAAAGCTCCTTCATAGAGAGAGTTGACCCGTTTCGGACCATCAAAGATGCTCGGTGTACCGTTTTATTGTTCTTCTATGTCAAATTTTATGAGTATAAACTTCCAAGATTATTTCGATGCCAAAACAGCAACTTTCTATGACAAATGGACAAAACCGTTAAAATCTTCTCCATAGAGAGAGTTGAGCAACTTCGGACAATCAAAGTTGCTCGGTGTATAATTTTGATTGTTCTTCTATGTTAAATTTTACGAAAATGAGCTTCCAAGATTATTTTGATGCAAAAACACCAACTTTCTATGACTAATGGACAAAACCGTTAAAAGCTCCTCCATAGAGAGAGTTGAGCAACTTCGGACCATCGAAGTTTCTCGGTGTACACCTTTTATTGTTCTTCTATGTCAAATTTTACGAGTATAAGCTTTGTGGATAATTTCGATAAAAAAACACGAACTTTCTATAACAAATGGACAAAACCGTTAAAAGCCCCTCCATAGAGAGAGTCGAGCAACTTCGGACTATCAAAGTTGGTCGATGTAAACTTTTTAATGTTCTTCTATGTCAAATTTTATGAGTATAAGCTTCCAAGATTATTTCGATGCCAAAATACAAACTTTCTATGACAAATGGACATAACCGTTAAAAGCTCCTCCATAGAGAGAGTTGAGCAACTTCGGACTATCAAAGTTGTTGGTGTACACTTTTTATTGTTCTCCTATGTCAAATTTTATGAGTATAAGCTTCCAAGATTATTTCGATGGCAAAAGACCAACTTTCTATGACAAATGGACAAAACATTCAAAAGCTCTTCCATAGAGGGAGTTGAGCAACTTCGGAACATCGAAGTTGCTCGGTGTACACGTTTTATTGTTCTTCTCTGTCAAATTTTATGAGTATAAGCTTCTAAGATTATTTCGATGGCAAAAGACCAACTTTCTATGACAAATAGACAAAACATTCAAAAGCTCCTCCATAGAGAGAGTTGAGCAACTTCGGAACATCAAAGTTGCTCGGTGTACAAGTTTTATTGTTCTTCTCTGTCAAATTTTATGAGTATAAGCTTCCAAGATTATTTCGATGCCAAAACAACAACTTTCTATGTCAAATGGACAAAACCTTCAAAAGCTCCCTCCATAGAGAGAGTTGAGCAACTTCGGACAATAAAAGTGGCTCTGTGTATACTTTTTATTGTTCTTCTATATCAAATTTCATGAGTATAAGCTTCCTAGATTATTTCGATGCCAAAATCACAAGTTTCTATGACAAATGGAGAAAACTGTTAAAAGCTCCTTCATAGAGAGAGTTGACCAATTTTGGACCATCGAAGATGGTCGGTGTACACGTTTTATTGTTCTTCTATGTCAAATTTTATGAGTATAAGCTTCCAAGATTATTTCGATGACAAAACAACAACTTTCTATGACAAATGGACAAAACCTTTAAAAGCTCCCCCATAGAGAGAGTTGAGCAACTTCGAAACATCAAAGTTGCTCGGTTGACACTTTTTATTGTTCTTCTATGTCAAATTTTATGAGTATAAGCTTCCTAGATTATTTCGATGCCAAAATCCCAAGTTTCTATGACAAATGAATAAAAGAGTTAAAAGCTCCTTAATAGAGAGAGTTGACCCGTTTCGGACCATCAAAGATGCTCGTTGTACACGTTTTATTGTTCTTCTATGTCAAATTTTAGAAGTATAAGCTTCCAAGATTATTTCGATGCCAAAAGAGCAACTTTCTATGACAAATGGACAAAACCGTTAAAAGCTCCTCCATAGAGAGAGTTGAGCAACTTCGAAACATCAAAGTTGCTCGGTTGACACATTTTATTGTTCTTCTATATCAAATTTCATGAGTATAAGCTTCCTAGATTATTTCGATGCCAAAATCCCAAGTTTCTATGACAAATGGAGAAAACTGTTAAAAGCTCCTTCATAGAGAGAGTTGACCAATTTCGGACCATCAAAGATGCTCGGTGTACACATTTTATTGTTCTTCTATGTCAAATTTTATGAGTATAAGCTTCCAAGATTATTTCGATGACAAAACAACAACTTTCTATGACAAATGGACAAAACCTTCAAAAGCTCCTCCATAGAGAGAGTTGAGCAACTTCGAAACATCAAAGTTGCTCGGTTGACACATTTTATTGTTCTTCTATGTCAAATTTTATGAGTATAAGCTTCCTAGATTATTTCGATGCCAAAATCCCAAGTTTCTATGACAAATGGATAAAACAGTTAAAAGCTCCTTCATAGAGAGAGTTGACCCGTTTCGGACCATCAAAGATGCTCGGTGTACCGTTTTATTGTTCTTCTATGTCAAATTTTATGAGTATAAACTTCCAAGATTATTTCGATGCCAAAACAGCAACTTTCTATGACAAATGGACAAAACCGTTAAAATCTTCTCCATAGAGAGAGTTGAGCAACTTCGGACAATCAAAGTTGCTCGGTGTATAATTTTGATTGTTCTTCTATGTTAAATTTTACGAAAATGAGCTTCCAAGATTATTTTGATGCAAAAACACCAACTTTCTATGACTAATGGACAAAACCGTTAAAAGCTCCTCCATAGAGAGAGTTGAGCAACTTCGGACCATCGAAGTTTCTCGGTGTACACCTTTTATTGTTCTTCTATGTCAAATTTTACGAGTATAAGCTTTGTGGATAATTTCGATAAAAAAACACGAACTTTCTATAACAAATGGACAAAACCGTTAAAAGCCCCTCCATAGAGAGAGTCGAGCAACTTCGGACTATCAAAGTTGGTCGATGTAAACTTTTTAATGTTCTTCTATGTCAAATTTTATGAGTATAAGCTTCCAAGATTATTTCGATGCCAAAATACAAACTTTCTATGACAAATGGACATAACCGTTAAAAGCTCCTCCATAGAGAGAGTTGAGCAACTTCGGACTATCAAAGTTGTTGGTGTACACTTTTTATTGTTCTCCTATGTCAAATTTTATGAGTATAAGCTTCCAAGATTATTTCGATGGCAAAAGACCAACTTTCTATGACAAATGGACAAAACATTCAAAAGCTCTTCCATAGAGGGAGTTGAGCAACTTCGGAACATCGAAGTTGCTCGGTGTACACGTTTTATTGTTCTTCTCTGTCAAATTTTATGAGTATAAGCTTCTAAGATTATTTCGATGGCAAAAGACCAACTTTCTATGACAAATAGACAAAACATTCAAAAGCTCCTCCATAGAGAGAGTTGAGCAACTTCGGAACATCAAAGTTGCTCGGTGTACAAGTTTTATTGTTCTTCTCTGTCAAATTTTATGAGTATAAGCTTCCAAGATTATTTCGATGCCAAAACAACAACTTTCTATGTCAAATGGACAAAACCTTCAAAAGCTCCCTCCATAGAGAGAGTTGAGCAACTTCGGACAATAAAAGTGGCTCTGTGTATACTTTTTATTGTTCTTCTATATCAAATTTCATGAGTATAAGCTTCCTAGATTATTTCGATGCCAAAATCACAAGTTTCTATGACAAATGGAGAAAACTGTTAAAAGCTCCTTCATAGAGAGAGTTGACCAATTTTGGACCATCGAAGATGGTCGGTGTACACGTTTTATTGTTCTTCTATGTCAAATTTTATGAGTATAAGCTTCCAAGATTATTTCGATGACAAAACAACAACTTTCTATGACAAATGGACAAAACCTTTAAAAGCTCCCCCATAGAGAGAGTTGAGCAACTTCGAAACATCAAAGTTGCTCGGTTGACACTTTTTATTGTTCTTCTATGTCAAATTTTATGAGTATAAGCTTCCTAGATTATTTCGATGCCAAAATCCCAAGTTTCTATGACAAATGGATAAAAGAGTTAAAAGCTCCTTAATAGAGAGAGTTGACCCGTTTCGGACCATCAAAGATGCTCGTTGTACACGTTTTATTGTTCTTCTATGTCAAATTTTAGGAGTATAAGCTTCCAAGATTATTTCGATGCCAAAAGAGCAACTTTCTATGACAAATGGACAAAACCGTTAAAAGCTCCTCCATAGAGAGAGTTGAGCAACTTCGAAACATCAAAGTTGCTCGGTTGACACATTTTATTGTTCTTCTATGTCAAATTTTATGAGTATAAGCTTCCTAGATTATTTCGATGCCAAAATCCCAAGTTTCTATGACAAATGGATAAAACAGTTAAAAGCTCCTTCATAAAGAGAGTTGACCCGTTTCGGACCATCAAAGATGCTCGGTGTACCGTTTTATTGTTCTTCTATGTCAAATTTTATGAGTATAAACTTCCAAGATTATTTCGATGCCAAAACAGCAACTTTCTATGAGAAATGGACAAAACCGTTAAAATCTTCTCCATAGAGAGAGTTGAGCAACTTCGGACAATCAAAGTTGCTCGGTGTATAATTTTGATTGTTCTTCTATGTTAAATTTTACGAAAATGAGCTTCCAAGATTATTTTGATGCAAAAACACCAACTTTCTATGACTAATGGACAAAACCGTTAAAAGCTCCTCCATAGAGAGAGTTGAGCAACTTCGGACCATCGAAGTTTCTCGGTGTACACCTTTTATTGTTCTTCTATGTCAAATTTTACGAGTATAAGCTTTGTGGATAATTTCGATAAAAAAACACGAACTTTCTATAACAAATGGACAAAACCGTTAAAAGCCCCTCCATAGAGAGAGTCGAGCAACTTCGGACTATCAAAGTTGGTCGATGTAAACTTTTTAATGTTCTTCTATGTCAAATTTTATGAGTATAAGCTTCCAAGATTATTTCGATGCCAAAATACAAACTTTCTATGACAAATGGACATAACCGTTAAAAGCTCCTCCATAGAGAGAGTTGAGCAACTTCGGACTATCAAAGTTGTTGGTGTACACTTTTTATTGTTCTCCTATGTCAAATTTTATGAGTATAAGCTTCCAAGATTATTTCGATGGCAAAAGACCAACTTTCTATGACAAATGGACAAAACATTCAAAAGCTCTTCCATAGAGGGAGTTGAGCAACTTCGGAACATCGAAGTTGCTCGGTGTACACGTTTTATTGTTCTTCTCTGTCAAATTTTATGAGTATAAGCTTCTAAGATTATTTCGATGGCAAAAGACCAACTTTCTATGACAAATAGACAAAACATTCAAAAGCTCCTCCATAGAGAGAGTTGAGCAACTTCGGAACATCAAAGTTGCTCGGTGTACAAGTTTTATTGTTCTTCTCTGTCAAATTTTATGAGTATAAGCTTCCAAGATTATTTCGATGCCAAAATCCCAAGTTTGTATGACAAATGGGGAAAACTATTAAAAGCTACTTCATAGAGAGAATTGACCAATTTCGGACCATCAAAGATGCTCGGTGTGCACGTTTTATTGTTCTTCTATGTCAAATTTTATGAGTATAAGCTTCTAAGATTATTTCGATGCCACAAGAGCAACTTTCTATGACAAATGGATAAAACCGTTAGAAGCTCCTCCATAGAGAGAGTTTAGCAACTTCGGACAATCAAAGTTGCTCGGTGTACACTTTATATTGTTCTACTAAGTCAAATTTTACGAGTATAAGCTTCAAAGATTATTTCGATGCCAAAACATTAATTTTCTATGACAAATGGACAAAACCGTGAAAAGCTCTTCCATAGAGAGAGTTGAGCAACTTCGGACTATCAAAGTTGCTCGGTGTACACTTTTTAATGTTCATCTATGTCAAATTTTATGAGTATAAGCTTCCAAGAATATTTCGATGGCAAAAGACCAACTTTCTATGACAAATGGACAAAACATTCAAAAGCTCCTCAATAGAGAGAGTTGGACAACTTCGGACTATCAAAGTTCCTCGGTATATACTTTTTAATGTTCATCTATGTCAAATTTTATGGGTATATGCTTCCAATATGATTTCGATGGCAAAAGACCAACTTTCTATGACAAATGGACAAAACATTCAAAAGCTCCTCCATAGAGAGAGTTGAGCAACTTCGGACAATCAAAGTTGCTCGGTGTACACTTTTCATTGTTCTTCTATATCAAATTTCATGAGTATAAGCTTCCTAGATTATTTCGATGCCAAAATCCCAAGTTTCTATGACAAATGGAGAAAACTGTTAAAAGCTCCTTCGTAGAGAGAGTTGACCAATTTCGGACCATCAAAGATGCTCGGTGTACACATTTTATTGTTCTTCTATGTCAAATTTTATGAGTATAAGCTTCCAAGATTATTTCGATGACAAAACAACAACTTTCTATGACAAATGGACAAAACCTTCAAAAGCTCCTCCATAGAGAGAGTTGAGCAACTTCAGAACATCAAAGTTGCTCGGTGTACACTTTTTATTGTTCTTCTATGTCAAATTTTACGAGTATAAACTTCCAAGATTATTTCGATGGCAAAAGACCAACTTTCTATGACAAATGGACAAAACATTCAAAAGCCCCTCCATAGAGAGAGTTGAGCAACTTCAGAACATCAAAGTTGCTCGGTGTACACTTTTTATTGTTCTTCTATGTCAAATTTTATGACTATAAGCTTCCTAGATTATTTCGATGCCAAAATCCCAAGTTTGTATGACAAATGGGGAAAACTATTAAAAGCTCCTTCATAGAGAGAATTGACCAATTTCGGACTATCAAAGATGCTCGGTGTGCACGTTTTATTGTTCTTCTATGTCAAATTTTATGAGTATAAGCTTCTAAGATTATTTCGATGCCACAAGAGCAACTTTCTATGACAAATGGATAAAACCGTTAGAAGCTCCTCCATAGAGAGAGTTTAGCAACTTCGGACAATCAAAGTTGCTCGGTGTACACTTTATATTGTTCTACTAAGTCAAATTTTACGAGTATAAGCTTCAAAGATTATTTCGATGCCAAAACATTAATTTTCTATGACAAATGGACAAAACCGTGAAAAGCTCTTCCATAGAGAGAGTTGAGCAACTTCGGACTATCAAAGTTGCTCGGTGTACACTTTTTAATGTTCATCTATGTCAAATTTTATGAGTATAAGCTTCCAAGAATATTTCGATGGCAAAAGACCAACTTTCTATGACAAATGGACAAAACATTCAAAAGCTCCTCAATAGAGAGAGTTGAGCAACTTCGGACTATCAAAGTTCCTCGGTATACACTTTTTAATGTTCATCTATGTCAAATTTTATGGGTATATGCTTCCAATATGATTTCGATGGCAAAAGACCAACTTTCTATGACAAATGGACAAAACATTCAAAAGCTCGTCCATAGAGAGAGTTGAGCAACTTCGGACAATCAAAGTTGCTCGGTGTACACTTTTCATTGTTCTTCTATATCAAATTTCATGAGTATAAGCTTCCTAGATTATTTCGATGCCAAAATCCCAAGTTTCTATGACAAATGGAGAAAACTGTTAAAAGCTCCTTCATAGAGAGAGTTGACCAATTTCGGACCATCAAAGATGCTCGGTGTACACATTTTATTGTTCTTCTATGTCAAATTTTATGAGTATAAGCTTCCAAGATTATTTCGATGACAAAAGAACAACTTTCTATGACAAATGGACAAAACCTTCAAAAGCTCCTCCATAGAGAGAGTTGAGCAACTTCGAAACATCAAAGTTGCTCGGTTGACACATTTTATTGTTCTTCTATGTCAAATTTTATGAGAGTAAGCTTCCTAGATTATTTCGATGCCAAAATCCCAAGTTTCTATGACAAATGGATAAAACAGTTAAAAGCTCCTTCATAGAGAGAGTTGACCCGTTTCGGACCATCAAAGATGCTCGGTGTACCGTTTTATTGTTCTTCTATGTCAAATTTTATGAGTATAAACTTCCAAGATTATTTCGATGCCAAAACAGCAACTTTCTATGAGAAATGGACAAAACCGTTAAAATCTTCTCCATAGAGAGAGTTGAGCAACTTCGGACAATCAAAGTTGCTCGGTGTATAATTTTGGTTGTTCTTCTATGTTAAATTTTACGAAAATGAGCTTCCAAGATTATTTTGATGCAAAAACACCAACTTTCTATGACTAATGGACAAAACCGTTAAAAGCTCCTCCATAGAGAGAGTTGAGCAACTTCGGACCATCGAAGTTTCTCGGTGTACACCTTTTATTGTTCTTCTATGTCAAATTTTACGAGTATAAGCTTTGTGGATTATTTCGATAAAAAAACACGAACTTTCTATAACAAATGGACAAAACCGTTAAAAGCCCCTCCATAGAGAGAGTCGAGCAACTTCGGACTATCAAAGTTGGTCGATGTAAACTTTTTAATGTTCTTCTATGTCAAATTTTATGAGTATAAGCTTCCAAGATTATTTCGATGCCAAAATACAAACTTTCTATGACAAATGGACATAACCGTTAAAAGCTCCTCCATAGAGAGAGTTGAGCAACTTCGGACTATCAAAGTTGTTGGTGTACACTTTTTATTGTTCTCCTATGTCAAATTTTATGAGTATAAGCTTCCAAGATTATTTCGATGGCAAAAGACCAACTTTCTATGACAAATGGACAAAACATTCAAAAGCTCTTCCATAGAGGGAGTTGAGCAACTTCGGAACATCGAAGTTGCTCGGTGTACACGTTTTATTGTTCTTCTCTGTCAAATTTTATGAGTATAAGCTTCTAAGATTATTTCGATGGCAAAAGACCAACTTTCTATGACAAATAGACAAAACATTCAAAAGCTCCTCCATAGAGAGAGTTGAGCAACTTCGGAACATCAAAGTTGCTCGGTGTACAAGTTTTATTGTTCTTCTCTGTCAAATTTTATGAGTATAAGCTTCCAAGATTATTTCGATGCCAAAACAACAACTTTCTATGACAAATGGACAAAACCTTCAAAAGCTCCCTCCATAGAGAGAGTTGAGCAACTTCGGACAATAAAAGTGGCTCTGTGTATACTTTTTATTGTTCTTCTATATCAAATTTCATGAGTATAAGCTTCCTAGATTATTTCGATGCCAAAATCACAAGTTTCTATGACAAATGGAGAAAACTGTTAAAAGCTCCTTCATAGAGAGAGTTGACCAATTTTGGACCATCGAAGATGGTCGGTGTACACGTTTTATTGTTCTTCTATGTCAAATTTTATGAGTATAAGCTTCCAAGATTATTTCGATGACAAAACAACAACTTTCTATGACAAATGGACAAAACCTTTAAAAGCTCCCCCATAGAGAGAGTTGAGCAACTTCGAAACATCAAAGTTGCTCGGTTGACACTTTTTATTGTTCTTCTATGTCAAATTTTATGAGTATAAGCTTCCTAGATTATTTCGATGCCAAAATCCCAAGTTTCTATGACAAATGGATAAAACAGTTAAAAGCTCCTTCATAGAGAGAGTTGACCCATTTCGGACCATCAAAGATGCTCGGTGTACACGTTTTATTGTTCTTCTATGTCAAATTTTATTAGTCTAAGCTTCCCAGATTATTTCGATGCCAAAACAGCAACTTTCTATGAAAAATGGACAAAACCGTTAAAAGCTTCTCCATAGAGAGAGTTGAGCAACTTCGGACAATCAAAGTTGCTCGGTGTATAATTTTTATTGTTCTTCTATGTTAAATTTTACGAAAATGAGCTTCCAAGATTATTTCGATGCAAAAACAACAACTTTCTATGACAAATGGACAAAACTGTTAAAAGCTCCTCCATAGAGAGAGTTGAGCAACGTCGGACCATCGAAGTTGCTCGGTGTACACCTTTTAATGTTCTTCTATGTCAAATTTTACGATTATAAGCTTTGTGGATTATTTCGATGAAAAAACACGAACTTTCTATAACAAATGGACAAAACCGTTAAAAGCTCCTCCATAGAGAGAGTTGAGCAACTTTGGACTATCAAAGTTGGTCGATGTAAACTTTTTAATGTTCTTCTATGTCAAATTTTATGAGTATAAGCTTCCAAGATTATTTCGATGCCAAAAGAGCAACTTTCTATGACAAATGGACAAAACCGTTAAAAGCTCCTCCATAGAGAGAGTTGAGCAACTTCGGACAATCAAAGTTGCTCGGTGTAGACTTTTTTTTGTTCTTCTATGTCAAATTTTATGAGTATGAGCTTCCTAGATTATTTCGATGCAAAAATCCCAAGTTTCTATGACAAATGGAGAAAACTGTTAAAAGCTCCTTCATAGAGAGAGTTGACCAATTTCGGACCATCAAAGATGCTCGGTGTACACATTTTATTGTTCTTCTATGTCAAATTTTATGAGTATAATCTTCCAAGATTATTTCGATGACAAAACAACAACTTTCTATGACAAATGGACAAAACCTTCAAAAGCTCCTCCATAGAGAGAGTTGAGCAACTTCGAAACATCAAAGTTGCTCGGTTGACACATTTTATTGTTCTTCTATGTCAAATTTTATGAGTATAAGCTTCCTAGATTATTTCGATGCCAAAATCCCAAGTTTCTATGACAAATGAATAAAACAGTTAAAAGCTCCTTCATAGAGAGAGTTGACCCGTTTCGGACCATCAAAGATGCTCGGTGTACCGTTTTATTGTTCTTCTATGTCAAATTTTATGAGTATAAACTTCCAAGATTATTTCGATGCCAAAACAGCAACTTTCTATGACAAATGGACAAAACCGTTAAAAGCTTCTCCATAGAGAGAGTTGAGCAACTTCGGACAATCAAAGTTGCTCGGTGTATAATTTTGATTGTTCTTCTATGTTAAATTTTACGAAAATGAGCTTCCAAGATTATTTTGATGCAAAAACACCAACTTTCTATGACTAATGGACAAAACCTTTAAAAGCTCCTCCATAGAAATAGTTGAGCAACTTCGGACCATCGAAGTTTCTCGGTGTACACCTTTTATTGTTCTTCTATGTCAAATTTTACGAGTATAAGCTTTGTGGATTATTTCGATAAAAAAACACGAACTTTCTATAACAAATGGACAAAACCGTTAAAAGCCCCTCCATAGAGAGAGTCGAGCAACTTCGGACTATCAAAGTTGGTCGATGTAAACTTTTTAATGTTCTTCTATGTCAAATTTTATGAGTATAAGCTTCCAAGATTATTTCGATGCCAAAATACAAACTTTCTATGACAAATGGACATAACCGTTAAAAGCTCCTCCACAGAGAGAGTTGAGCAACTTCGGACTATCAAAGTTGTTGGTGTACACTTTTTATTGTTCTCCTATGTCAAATTTTATGAGTATAAGCTTCCAAGATTATTTCGATGGCAAAAGACCAACTTTCTATGACAAATGGACAAAACATTCAAAAGCTCTTCCATAGAGGGAGTTGAGCAACTTCGGAACATCGAAGTTGCTCGGTGTACACGTTTTATTGTTCTTCTCTGTCAAATTTTATGAGTATAAGCTTCTAAGATTATTTCGATGGCAAAAGACCAACTTTCTATGACAAATAGACAAAACATTCAAAAGCTCCTCCATAGAGAGAGTTGAGCAACTTCGGAACATCAAAGTTGCTCGGTGTACAAGTTTTATTGTTCTTCTCTGTCAAATTTTATGAGTATAAGCTTCCAAGATTATTTCGATGCCAAAACAACAACTTTCTATGACAAATGGACAAAACCTTCAAAAGCTCCCTCCATAGAGAGAGTTGAGCAACTTCGGACAATAAAAGTGGCTCTGTGTATACTTTTTATTGTTCTTCTATATCAAATTTCATGAGTATAAGCTTCCTAGATTATTTCGATGCCAAAATCACAAGTTTCTATGACAAATGGAGAAAACTGTTAAAAGCTCCTTCATAGAGAGAGTTGACCAATTTTGGACCATCGAAGATGGTCGGTGTACACGTTTTATTGTTCTTCTATGTCAAATTTTATGAGTATAAGCTTCCAAGATTATTTCGATGACAAAACAACAACTTTCTATGACAAATGGACAAAACCTTTAAAAGCTCCCCCATAGAGAGAGTTGAGCAACTTCGAAACATCAAAGTTGCTCGGTTGACACTTTTTATTGTTCTTCTATGTCAAATTTTATGAGTAT
The DNA here is from genome assembly GCA_963580455.1 of Euonymus europaeus. Classification (NCBI taxonomy): domain Eukaryota; kingdom Viridiplantae; phylum Streptophyta; class Magnoliopsida; order Celastrales; family Celastraceae; genus Euonymus; species Euonymus europaeus. The sequence continues at coordinate 10,324,833 of OY756967.1, read as the reverse complement.
AAGCTTCCTAGATTATTTCGATGCCAAAATCCCAAGTTTCTATGACAAATGGATAAAACAGTTAAAAGCTCCTTCATAGAGAGAGTTGACCCATTTCGGACCATCAAAGATGCTCGGTGTACACGTTTTATTGTTCTTCTATGTCAAATTTTATTAGTCTAAGCTTCCCAGATTATTTCGATGCCAAAACAGCAACTTTCTATGAAAAATGGACAAAACCGTTAAAAGCTTCTCCATAGAGAGAGTTGAGCAACTTCGGACAATCAAAGTTGCTCGGTGTATAATTTTTATTGTTCTTCTATGTTAAATTTTACGAAAATGAGCTTCCAAGATTATTTCGATGCAAAAACAACAACTTTCTATGACAAATGGACAAAACTGTTAAAAGCTCCTCCATAGAGAGAGTTGAGCAACGTCGGACCATCGAAGTTGCTCGGTGTACACCTTTTAATGTTCTTCTATGTCAAATTTTACGATTATAAGCTTTGTGGATTATTTCGATGAAAAAACACGAACTTTCTATAACAAATGGACAAAACCGTTAAAAGCTCCTCCATAGAGAGAGTTGAGCAACTTTGGACTATCAAAGTTGGTCGATGTAAACTTTTTAATGTTCTTCTATGTCAAATTTTATGAGTATAAGCTTCCAAGATTATTTCGATGCCAAAAGAGCAACTTTCTATAACAAATGGACAAAACCGTTAAAAGCTCCTCCATAGAGAGAGTTGAGCAACTTCGGACAATCAAAGTTGCTCGGTGTAGACTTTTTTTTGTTCTTCTATGTCAAATTTTATGAGTATGAGCTTCCTAGATTATTTCGATGCAAAAATCCCAAGTTTCTATGACAAATGGAGAAAACTGTTAAAAGCTCCTTCATAGAGAGAGTTGACCAATTTCGGACCATCAAAGATGCTCGGTGTACACATTTTATTGTTCTTCTATGTCAAATTTTATGAGTATAATCTTCCAAGATTATTTCGATGACAAAACAACAACTTTCTATGACAAATGGACAAAACCTTCAAAAGCTCCTCCATAGAGAGAGTTGAGCAACTTCGAAACATCAAAGTTGCTCGGTTGACACATTTTATTGTTCTTCTATGTCAAATTTTATGAGTATAAGCTTCCTAGATTATTTCGATGCCAAAATCCCAAGTTTCTATGACAAATGAATAAAACAGTTAAAAGCTCCTTCATAGAGAGAGTTGACCCGTTTCGGACCATCAAAGATGCTCGGTGTACCGTTTTATTGTTCTTCTATGTCAAATTTTATGAGTATAAACTTCCAAGATTATTTCGATGCCAAAACAGCAACTTTCTATGACAAATGGACAAAACCGTTAAAAGCTTCTCCATAGAGAGAGTTGAGCAACTTCGGACAATCAAAGTTGCTCGGTGTATAATTTTGATTGTTCTTCTATGTTAAATTTTATGAAAATGAGCTTCCAAGATTATTTTGATGCAAAAACACCAACTTTCTATGACTAATGGACAAAACCATTAAAAGCTCCTCCATAGAAATAGTTGAGCAACTTCGGACCATCGAAGTTTCTCGGTGTACACCTTTTATTGTTCTTCTATGTCAAATTTTACGAGTATAAGCTTTGTGGATTATTTCGATAAAAAAACACGAACTTTCTATAACAAATGGACAAAACCGTTAAAAGCTCCTCCATAGAGAGAGTCGAGCAACTTCGGACTATCAAAGTTGGTCGATGTAAACTTTTTAATATTCTTCTATGTCAAATTTTATGAGTATAAGCTTCCAAGATTATTTCGATGCCAAAATACAAACTTTCTATGACAAATGGACATAACCGTTAAAAGCTCCTCCATAGAGAGAGTTGAGCAACTTCGGACTATCAAAGTTGTTGGTGTACACTTTTTATTGTTCTCCTATGTCAAATTTTATGAGTATAAGCTTCCAAGATTATTTCGATGGCAAAAGACCAACTTTCTATGACAAATGGACAAAACAATCAAAAGCTCCTCCATAGAGGGAGTTGAGCAACTTCGGAACATCAAAGTTGCTCGGTGTACACGTTTTATTGTTCTTCTATGTCAAATTTTATGAGTATAAGCTTCTAAGATTATTTCGATGGCAAAAGACCAACTTTCTATGACAAATAGACAAAACATTCAAAAGCTCCTCCATAGAGAGAGTTGAGCAACTTCGGAACATTAAAGTTGCTCGGTGTACAAGTTTTATTGTTCTTCTCTGTCAAATTTTATGAGTATAAGCTTCCAAGATTATTTCGATGCCAAAACAACAACTTTTATGACAAATGGACAAAACCTTCAAAAGCTCCCTCCATAGAGAGAGTTGAGCAACTTCGGACAATAAAAGTGGCTCTGTGTATACTTTTTATTGTTCTTCTATATCAAATTTCATGAGTATAAGCTTCCTAGAATATTTCGATGCCAAAATCACAAGTTTCTAGGACAAATGGAGAAAACTGTTAAAAGCTCCTTCATAGAGAGAGTTGACCAATTTTGGACCATCAAAGATGGTCGGTGTACACGTTTTATTGTTCTTCTATGTCAAATTTTATGAGTATAAGCTTCCAAGATTATTTTGATGACAAAACAACAACTTTCTATGACAAATGGACAAAACCTTTAAAAGCTCCTCCATAGAGAGAGTTGAGCAACTTCGAAACATCAAAGTTGCTCGGTTGACACTTTTTATTGTTCTTCTATGTCAAATTTTATGAGTATAAGCTTCCTAGATTATTTCGATGCCAAAATCCCAAGTTTCTATGACAAATGGATTAAACAGTTAAAAGCTCCTTCATAGAGAGAGTTGACCCATTTCGGACCATCAAAGATGCTCGGTGTACACGTTTTATTGTTCTTCTATGTCAAATTTTATGAGTCTAAGCTTCCCAGATTATTTCGATGCCAAAACAGCAACTTTCTATGAAAAATGGACAAAACCGTTAAAAGCTTCTCCATAGAGAGAGTTGAGCAACTTCGGACAATCAAAGTTGCTCGGTGTATAATTTTTATTGTTCTTCTATGTTAAATTTTACGAAAATGAGCTTCCAAGATTATTTCGATGCAAAAACACCAACTTTCTATGACAAATGGACAAAACTGTTAAAAGCTCCTCCATAGAGAGAGTTGAGCAACGTCGGATCATCGAAGTTGCTCGGTGTACACCTTTTAATGTTCTTCTATGTCAAATTTTACGAGTATAAGCTTTGTGGATTATTTCGATGAAAAAACACGAACTTTCTATAACAAATGGACAAAACCGTTAAAAGCTCCTCCATATAGAGAGTTGAGCAACTTTGGACTATCAAAGTTGGTCGATGTAAACTTTTTTTTGTTCTTCTATGTCAAATTTTATGAGTATAACCTTCCTAGATTATTTCGATGCAAAAATCCCAAGTTTCTATGACAAATTGAGAAAACTGATAAAAGCTCCTTCACAGAGAGAGTTGACTGATTTCGCACCAACAAAGATGCTCGGTGTACACGTTTTATTGTTCTTCTATGTCTAATTTTATTAGTATAAGCTGCCAAGATTATTTCGATGCCAAAACAATAACTTTCTATGACAAATGGACAAAACCGTTAAAAGCTCCTCCATAGAGAGAGTTGAGCAACTTCGGAAAATCAAAGTTGCTCGGTGTACACTTTTTATTGTTCTTCTATGTTAAATTTTATGAAAATGAACTTTCAAGATTATTTCGATGCAAAAACACTAACTTTCTATGACAAATGGACAAAACCGTTAGAAGCTCCTCCATAGAGAGAGTTGAGCAACGTCGGACCATCAAAGCTGCTCGGTATACACCTTTTAATGTTCTTCTATGTCAAATTTTACGAGTATAAGCTTCTTAGATTATTTTGATGAAAAAACACCAACTTTCTATAACAAATGGACAAAACCGTTAAAAACTCCTCCATAGAGAGAGTGGAGCAACTTCGGACTATCAAAGTTGCCCGATGTACACTTTTTAATGTTCTTCTATGTCAAATTTTACGAGTATAAATCTCCAAGATTATTTCGATGGCAAAAGACCAACTTTCTATGACAAATGGACAAAACATTCAAAAGCCCCTCCATAGAAAGAGTTGAGCAACTTCAGAACATCAAAGTTGCTCGGTGTACACTTTCTATTATTCTTCTATGTCAAATTTTATGACTATAAGCTTCCTAGATTATTTCGATGCCAAAATCCCAAGTTTGTATGACAAATGGAGAAAACTGTTAAAAGCTCCTCCATAGAGAGAATTGACCAATTTCGGACCATCAAAGATGCTCGGTGTGCACGTTTTATTGTTCTTCTATGTCAAATTTTATGACTATAAACTTCTAAGATTATTTCGATGCCACAAGAGCAACTTTCTATGACAAATGGACAAAACCGTTAAAAGCTCCTCCATAGAGAGAGTTGAGCAACTTCGGACAATCAAAGTTGCTCGGTGTACACTTTATATTGTTCTACTAAGTCAAATATTACGAGTATAAGCTTCAAAGATTATTTCGATGCCAAAACATTAACTTTCTATGACAAATGGACAAAACCGTTAAAAGCTCTTCCATAGAGAGAGTTGAGCAACTTCGGACTATCAAAGTTGCTCGGTGTACACTTTTTAATGTTCATCTATGTCAGGTTTTATGGGTATAAGCTTCCAAGAATATTTCGATGGCAAAAGACCAACTTTCTATGACAAATGGACAAAACATTCAAAAGCTCCTCAATAGAGAGAGTTGAGGAACTTCGGACTATCAAAGTTCCTCGGTGCACACTTTTTAATGTTCATCTATGTCAAATTTTATGAGTATATGCTTCCAAGATGGTTTCGATGGCAAAAGACCAACTTTCTATGACAACTGGACAAAACATTCAAAAGCACCTCCATAGAGAGAGTTGAGCAACTTCGAAACATCAAAGTTGCTCGGTTGACACTTTTTATTGTTCTTCTATGTCAAATTTTATGAGTATAAGCTTCCTAGATTATTTCGATGCCAAAATCCTTAGTTTCTATGACAAATGGAGAAAACTGTTAAAAGCTCCTTCATAGAGAGATTTGACCAATTTCGGACCATCAAAGATGGTCGGTGTACACGTTTTATTGTTCTTCTATGTTAAATTTTATGAGTATAAGCTTCCAAGATTATTTCGATGACAAAACAACAACTTTCTATGACAAATGGACAAAACCTTCAAAAGCTCCTCCATAGAGAGAGTTGAGCAACTTCGAAACATCAAAGTTGCTCGGTTGACACTTTTTATTGTTCTTCTATGTCAAATTTTATGAGTATAAGCTTCCTAGATTATTTCGATGCCAAAATCCCAAGTTTCTATGACAAATGGATAAAACAGTTAAAAGCTCCTTCATAGAGAGAGTTGACCCGTTTCGGACCATCAAAGATGCTCGGTGTACATGTTTTATTGTTCTTCTATGTCAAATTTTATGAGTATAGCTTCCAAGATTATTTCGATGCCAAAACAGCAACTTTCTATGACAAATGGACAAAACCGTTAAAAGCTCCTTCATAGAGAGAGTTGAGCAACTTCGGACAATCAAAGTTGCTCGGTGTACAATTTTTATTGTTCTTCTATGTCAAATTTTACGAGTATAAGCTTCAAAGATTATTTCGATGCCAAAACATTAACTTTCTATGACAAATGGACAAAACCGTTAAAAGCTCTTCCATAGAGAGAGTTGAGCAACTTCGGACTATCAAAGTTGCTCGGTGTACACTTTTTAATGTTCATCTATGTCAGGTTTTATGGGTATAAGCTTCCAAGAATATTTCGATGGCAAAAGACCAACTTTCTATGACAAATGGGCAAAACATTCAAAAGCTCCTCAATAGAGAGAGTTGAGGAACTTCAGACTATCAAAGTTCCTCGGTGTACACTTTTTAATGTTCATCTATGTCAAATTTTATGAGTATATGCTTCCAAGATGGTTTCGATGGCAAAAGACCAACTTTCTATGACAACTGGACAAAACATTCAAAAGCTCCTCCATAGAGAGAGTTGAGCAACTTCGAAACATCAAAGTTGCTCGGTTGACACTTTTTATTGTTCTTCTATGTCAAATTTTATGAGTATAAGCTTCCTAGATTATTTCGATGCCAAAATCCCAAGTTTCTATGACAAATGGAGAAAACTGTTAAAAGATCCTTCATAGAGAGAGTTGACCAATTTTGGACCATCGAAGATGGTCGGTGTACACGTTTTATTGTTCTTCTATGTCAAATTTTATGAGTATAAGCTTCCAAGATTATTTCGATGACAAAACAACAACTTTCTATGACAAATGGACAAAACCTTTAAAAGCTCCCCCATAGAGAGAGTTGAGCAACTTCGAAACATCAAAGTTGCTCGGTTGACACTTTTTATTGTTCTTCTATGTCAAATTTTATGAGTAAAAGCTTCCTAGATTATTTCGATGCCAAAATCCCAAGTTTCTATGACAAATAGATAAAACAGTTAAAAGCTCCTTCATAGAGAGAGTTGACCCGTTTCGGACCATCAAAGATGCTCGGTGTACACGTTTTATTGTTCTTCTATTTCAAATTTTATGAGTATAGCTTCCAAGATTATTTCGATGCCAAAACAGCAACTTTCTATGACAAATGGACAAAACCGTTAAAAGCTCCTCCATAGAGAGAGTTGAGCAACTTCGGACAATCAAAGTTGCTCGGTGTACAATTTTTATTGTTCTTCTATGTTAAATTTTACGAAAATGAGCTTCCAAGATTATTTCGATGCAAAAACACCAACTTTCTATGACAAATGAACAAAATCGGTAAAAGCTCCTCCATAGAGAGAGTTGAGCAACCTCGGACCATCGATGTTGCTCGGTGTACACCTTTTAATGTTCTTCTATGTTAAATTTTAGGAGTATAAGATTCCAAGATTATTTCGATGCCAAAAGAGCAACTTTCTATGACAAATGGACAAAACCGTTAAAAGCTCCTCCATAGAGAGAGTTGAGCAACTTCGAACTATCAAAGTTGGTCGACGTAATCTTTTTAATGTTCTTCTATGTCAAATTTTAGGAGTATAAGCTTCCTAGATTATTTCGATGCAAAAATCCCAAGTTTCTATGTCAAATTGAGAAAACTGATAAATGCTCCTTCACAGAGAGAGTTGACTGATTTCGGACCAACAAACATGCTCGGTGTACACTTTTTACTGTTCTTCTATATCAAATTTCATGAGTCTAAGCTTCCTAGATAATTTCGATGCTAAAATCCCAAGTTTCTATGACAAATGGAGAAAACTGTTAAAAGCTCCTTCATAGAGAGAGTTGACCAATTTCGGACCATCAAAGATGCTCGGTGTACACATTTTATTGTTCTTCTATGTCAAATTTTATGAGTATAAGCTTCCAAGATTATTTCGATGACAAAACAACAACTTTCTATGACAAATGGACAAAACCTTCAAAAGCTCCTCCATAGAGAGAGTTGAGCAACTTCGAAACATCAAAGTTGCTCGGTTGACACATTTTATTGTTCTTCTATGTCAAATTTTATGAGTATAAGCTTCCTAGATTATTTCGATGCCAAAATCCCAAGTTTTTATGACAAATGAATAAAACAGTTAAAAGCTCCTTCATAGAGAGAGTTGACCCGTTTCGGACCGTCAAAGATGCTCGGTATACCGTTTTATTGTTCTTCTATGTCAAATTTTATGAGTATAAACTTCCAAGATTATTTCGATGCCAAAACAGCAACTTTCTATGACAAATGGACAAAACCGTTAAAAGCTTCTCCATAGAGAGAGTTGAGCAACTTCGGACAATCAAAGTTGCTCGGTGTATAATTTTGATTGTTCTTCTATGTTAAATTTTACGAAAATGAGCTTCCAAGATTATTTTGATGCAAAAACACCAACTTTCTATGACTAATGGACAAAACCATTAAAAGCTCCTCCATAGAAATAGTTGAGCAACTTCGGACCATCGAAGTTTCTCGGTGTACACCTTTTATTGTTCTTCTATGTCAAATTTTACGAGTATAAGCTTTGTGGATTATTTCGATAAAAAAACACGAACTTTCTATAACAAATGGACAAAACCGTTAAAAGCTCCTCCATAGAGAGAGTCGAGCAACTTCGGACTATCAAAGTTGGTCGATGTAAACTTTTTAATATTCTTCTATGTCAAATTTTATGAGTATAAGCTTCCAAGATTATTTCGATGCCAAAATACAAACTTTCTATGACAAATGGACATAACCGTTAAAAGCTCCTCCATAGAGAGAGTTGAGCAACTTCGGACTATCAAAGTTGTTGGTGTACACTTTTTATTGTTCTCCTATGTCAAATTTTATGAGTATAAGCTTCCTAGATTATTTCGATGCCAAAATCCTTAGTTTCTATGACAAATGGAGAAAACTGTTAAAAGCTCCTTCATAGAGAGATTTGACCAATTTCGGACCATCAAAGATGGTCGGTGTACACGTTTTATTGTTCTTCTATGTTAAATTTTATGAGTATAAGCTTCCAAGATTATTTCGATGGCAAAAGACCAACTTTCTATGACAAATGGACAAAACAATCAAAAGCTCCTCCATAGAGGGAGTTGAGCAACTTCGGAACATCAAAGTTGCTCGGTGTACACGTTTTATTGTTCTTCTATGTCAAATTTTATGAGTATAAGCTTCTAAGATTATTTCGATGGCAAAAGACCAACTTTCTATGACAAATAGACAAAACATTCAAAAGCTCCTCCATAGAGAGAGTTGAGCAACTTCGGAACATCAAAGTTGCTCGGTGTACAAGTTTTATTGTTCTTCTCTGTCAAATTTTATGAGTATAAGCTTCCAAGATTATTTCGATGCCAAAACAACAACTTTCTATGACAAATGGACAAAACCTTCAAAAGCTCCCTCCATAGAGAGAGTTGAGCAACTTCGGACAATAAAAGTGGCTCTGTGTATACTTTTTATTGTTCTTCTATATCAAATTTCATGAGTATAAGCTTCCTAGAATATTTCGATGCCAAAATCACAAGTTTCTAGGACAAATGGAGAAAACTGTTAAAAGCTCCTTCATAGAGAGAGTTGACCAATTTTGGACCATCAAAGATGGTCGGTGTACACGTTTTATTGTTCTTCTATGTCAAATTTTATGAGTATAAGCTTCCAAGATTATTTTGATGACAAAACAACAACTTTCTATGACAAATCGACAAAACCTTTAAAAGCTCCTCCATAGAGAGAGTTGAGCAACTTCGAAACATCAAAGTTGCTCGGTTGACACTTTTTATTGTTCTTCTATGTCAAATTTTATGAGTATAAGCTTCCTAGATTATTTCGATGCCAAAATCCTTAGTTTCTATGACAAATGGAGAAAACTGTTAAAAGCTCCTTCATAGAGAGATTTGACCAATTTCGGACCATCAAAGATGGTCGGTGTACACGTTTTATTGTTCTTCTATGTTAAATTTTATGAGTATAAGCTTCCAAGATTATTTCGATGGCAAAAGACCAACTTTCTATGACAAATGGACAAAACAATCAAAAGCTCCTCCATAGAGGGAGTTGAGCAACTTCGGAACATCAAAGTTGCTCGGTGTACACGTTTTATTGTTCTTCTATGTCAAATTTTATGAGTATAAGCTTCTAAGATTATTTCGATGGCAAAAGACCAACTTTCTATGACAAATAGACAAAACATTCAAAAGCTCCTCCATAGAGAGAGTTGAGCAACTTCGGAACATCAAAGTTGCTCGGTGTACAAGTTTTATTGTTCTTCTCTGTCAAATTTTATGAGTATAAGCTTCCAAGATTATTTCGATGCCAAAACAACAACTTTCTATGACAAATGGACAAAACCTTCAAAAGCTCCCTCCATAGAGAGAGTTGAGCAACTTCGGACAATAAAAGTGGCTCTGTGTATACTTTTTATTGTTCTTCTATATCAAATTTCATGAGTATAAGCTTCCTAGAATATTTCGATGCCAAAATCACAAGTTTCTAGGACAAATGGAGAAAACTGTTAAAAGCTCCTTCATAGAGAGAGTTGACCAATTTTGGACCATCAAAGATGGTCGGTGTACACGTTTTATTGTTCTTCTATGTCAAATTTTATGAGTATAAGCTTCCAAGATTATTTTGATGACAAAACAACAACTTTCTATGACAAATGGACAAAACCTTTAAAAGCTCCTCCATAGAGAGAGTTGAGCAACTTCGAAACATCAAAGTTGCTCGGTTGACACTTTTTATTGTTCTTCTATGTCAAATTTTATGAGTATAAGCTTCCTAGATTATTTCGATGCCAAAATCCCAAGTTTCTATGACAAATGGATTAAACAGTTAAAAGCTCCTTCATAGAGAGAGTTGACCCATTTCGGACCATCAAAGATGCTCGGTGTACACGTTTTATTGTTCTTCTATGTCAAATTTTATGAGTCTAAGCTTCCCAGATTATTTCGATGCCAAAACAGCAACTTTCTATGAAAAATGGACAAAACCGTTAAAAGCTTCTCCATAGAGAGAGTTGAGCAACTTCGGACAATCAAAGTTGCTCGGTGTATAATTTTTATTGTTCTTCTATGTTAAATTTTACGAAAATGAGCTTCCAAGATTATTTCGATGCAAAAACACCAACTTTCTATGACAAATGGACAAAACTGTTAAAAGCTCCTCCATAGAGAGAGTTGAGCAACGTCGGATCATCGAAGTTGCTCGGTGTACACCTTTTAATGTTCTTCTATGTCAAATTTTACGAGTATAAGCTTTGTGGATTATTTCGATGAAAAAACACGAACTTTCTATAACAAATGGACAAAACCGTTAAAAGCTCCTCCATATAGAGAGTTGAGCAACTTTGGACTATCAAAGTTGGTCGATGTAAACTTTTTTTTGTTCTTCTATGTCAAATTTTATGAGTATAACCTTCCTAGATTATTTCGATGCAAAAATCCCAAGTTTCTATGACAAATTGAGAAAACTGATAAAAGCTCCTTCACAGAGAGAGTTGACTGATTTCGCACCAACAAAGATGCTCGGTGTACACGTTTTATTGTTCTTCTATGTCTAATTTTATTAGTATAAGCTGCCAAGATTATTTCGATGCCAAAACAATAACTTTCTATGACAAATGGACAAAACCGTTAAAAGCTCCTCCATAGAGAGAGTTGAGCAACTTCGGAAAATCAAAGTTGCTCGGTGTACACTTTTTATTGTTCTTCTATGTTAAATTTTATGAAAATGAACTTTCAGGATTATTTCGATGCAAAAACACTAACTTTCTATGACAAATGGACAAAACCGTTAGAAGCTCCTCCATAGAGAGAGTTGAGCAACGTCGGACCATCAAAGCTGCTCGGTATACACCTTTTAATGTTCTTCTATGTCAAATTTTACGAGTATAAGCTTCTTAGATTATTTTGATGAAAAAACACCAACTTTCTATAACAAATGGACAAAACCGTTAAAAACTCCTCCATAGAGAGAGTGGAGCAACTTCGGACTATCAAAGTTGCCCGATGTACACTTTTTAATGTTCTTCTATGTCAAATTTTACGAGTATAAATTTCCAAGATTATTTCGATGGCAAAAGACCAACTTTCTATGACAAATGGACAAAACATTCAAAAGCCCCTCCATAGAGAGAGTTGAGCAACTTCAGAACATCAAAGTTGCTCGGTGTACACTTTCTATTATTCTTCTATGTCAAATTTTATGACTATAAGCTTCTTAGATTATTTCGATGCCAAAATCCCAAGTTTGTATGACAAATGGAGAAAACTGTTAAAAGCTCCTCCATAGAGAGAATTGACCAATTTCGGACCATCAAAGATGCTCGGTGTGCACGTTTTATTGTTCTTCTATGTCAAATTTTATGACTATAAACTTCTAAGATTATTTCGATGCCACAAGAGCAACTTTCTATGACAAATGGACAAAACCGTTAAAAGCTCCTCCATAGAGAGAGTTGAGCAACTTCGGACTATCAAAGTTGCTCGGTGTACACTTTTTAATGTTCATCTATGTCAGGTTTTATGGGTATAAGCTTCCAAGAATATTTCGATGGCAAAAGACCAACTTTCTATGACAAATGGACAAAACATTCAAAAGCTCCTCAATAGAGAGAGTTGAGGAACTTCGGACTATCAAAGTTCCTCGGTGTACACTTTTTAATGTTCATCTATGTCAAATTTTATGAGTATATGCTTCCAAGATGGTTTCGATGGCAAAAGACCAACTTTCTATGACAACTGGACAAAACATTCAAAAGCACCTCCATAGAGAGAGTTGAGCAACTTCGAAACATCAAAGTTGCTCGGTTGACACTTTTTATTGTTCTTCTATGTCAAATTTTATGAGTATAAGCTTCCTAGATTATTTCGATGCCAAAATCCCAAGTTTCTATGACAAATGGAGAAAACTGTTAAAAGCTCCTTCATAGAGAGATTTGACCAATTTCGGACCATCAAAGATGGTCGGTGTACACGTTTTATTGTTCTTCTATGTTAAATTTTATGAGTATAAGCTTCCAAGATTATTTCGATGACAAAACAACAACTTTCTATGACAAATGGACAAAACCTTCAAAAGCTCCTCCATAGAGAGAGTTGAGCAACTTCGAAACATCAAAGTTGCTCGGTTGACACTTTTTATTGTTCTTCTATGTCAAATTTTATGAGTATAAGCTTCCTAGATTATTTCGATGCCAAAATCCCAAGTTTCTATGACAAATGGATAAAACAGTTAAAAGCTCCTTCATAGAGAGAGTTGACCCGTTTCGGACCATCAAAGATGCTCGGTGTACATGTTTTATTGTTCTTCTATGTCAAATTTTATGAGTATAGCTTCCAAGATTATTTCGATGCCAAAACAGCAACTTTCTATGACAAATGGACAAAACCGTTAAAAGCTCCTTCATAGAGAGAGTTGAGCAACTTCGGACAATCAAAGTTGCTCGGTGTACAATTTTTATTGTTCTTCTATGTCAAATTTTACGAGTATAAGCTTCAAAGATTATTTCGATGCCAAAACATTAACTTTCTATGACAAATGGACAAAACCGTTAAAAGCTCTTCCATAGAGAGAGTTGAGCAACTTCGGACTATCAAAGTTGCTCGGTGTACACTTTTTAATGTTCATCTATGTCAGGTTTTATGGGTATAAGCTTCCAAGAATATTTCGATGGCAAAAGACCAACTTTCTATGACAAATGGACAAAACATTCAAAAGCTCCTCAATAGAGAGAGTTGAGGAACTTCAGACTATCAAAGTTCCTCGGTGTACACTTTTTAATGTTCATCTATGTCAAATTTTATGAGTATATGCTTCCAAGATGGTTTCGATGGCAAAAGACCAACTTTCTATGACAACTGGACAAAACATTCAAAAGCTCCTCCATAGAGAGAGTTGAGCAACTTCGAAACATCAAAGTTGCTCGGTTGACACTTTTTATTGTTCTTCTATGTCAAATTTTATGAGTATAAGCTTCCTAGATTATTTCGATGCCAAAATCCCAAGTTTCTATGACAAATGGAGAAAACTGTTAAAAGATCCTTCATAGAGAGATTTGACCAATTTCGGACCATCAAAGATGCTCGGTGTACACGTTTTATTGTTCTTCTATGTTAAATTTTATGAGTATAAGCTTCCAAGATTATTTCGATGACAAAACAACAACTTTCTATGACAAATGGACAAAACCTTCAAAAGCTCCTTTACAGAGAGAGTTGAGCAACTTCGAAACATCAAAGTTGCTCGGTTGACACTTTTTATTGTTCTTCTATGTCAAATTTTATGAGTATAAGCTTCCTAGATTATTTCGATGCCAAAATCCCAAGTTTCTATGACAAATGGATAAAATAGTTAAAAGCTCCTTAATAGAGAGAGTTGACCCGTTTCGGACCATCAAAGATGCTCGTTGTACACGTTTTATTGTTCTTCTATGTCAAATTTTAGGAGTATAAGCTTCCAAGATTATTTCGATGCCAAAATAGCAACTTTCTATGACAAATGGACAAAACCGTTAAAAGCTCCTCCGTAGAGAGAGTTGAGCAACTTCGGACAGTCAAAGTTGCTCGGTGTACAATTTTTATTGTTGTTCTATGTTAAATTTTACGAAAATGAGCTTCCAAGATTATTTCGATGCAAAAACACCAACTTTTTATGAAAAATGGACAAAATCGTTAAAAGCTCCTCCATAGAGAGAGTTGAGCAACGTCGGACCATCGAAGTTGCTCGGTGTACACCTTTTAATGTTCTTCTATGTTAAATTTTACGAGTATAAGCTTTGTGGATTATTTCGATGAAAAAACACCAACTTTCTATAACAAATGGACAAAACCGTTAAAAGCTCCTCCATAGAGAGAGTTGAGCAACTTCGGAGTATCAAAGTTGGTCGATGTAAACTTTTTAATGTTCGATTATGTCAAATTTTATGAGTATAAGCTTCCAAGATTATTTCGATGCCGAAAGAGCAACTTTCTATGACAAATGGACAAAACCGTTAAAAGCTCCCCCATAGAGAGAGTTGAGCAACTTCGGACAATCAAAGTTGCTCGGTGTACACTTTTTATTGTTCTTCTATGTCAAATTTTATGAGTATAAGGTTCCTAGATTATTTCGATGCAAAAATTCCAAGTTTCTATGACAAATTGAGAAAACTGATAAAAGCTCCTTCACAGAGAGAGTTAACTGATTTCGGACCAACAAAGATGCTCGGTGTACACGTTTTATTGTTCTTCTATGTCTAATTTTATGAGTATAAGCTGCCAAGATTATTTCGATGCCAAAACAATAACTTTCTATGACAAATTGACAAAACCGTTAAAAGCTGCTCCATAGAGAGAGTTGAGCAACTTCGGAAAATCAAAGTTGCTCGGTGTACACTTTTTATTGTTCTTCTATGTTAAATTTTATGAAAATGAACTTCCAAGATTATTTCGATGCAAAAACACCAACTTTCTATGATAAATGGAAAAAACTGTTAAAAGCTCTTCCATAGAGAGAGTTGAGCAACGTCGGACCATCAAAGCTGCTCGGTATTCACCTTTTAATGTTCTTCTATGTCAAATTTTACGAGTATAAGCTTCTTAGATTATTTTGATGAAAAAACACCAACTTTCTATAACAAATGGACAAAACCGTTAAAAACTCCTCCATAGAGAGAGTGTAGCAACTTCGGACTATCAAAGTTGCCCGGTGTACACTTTTTAACGTTCTTCTATGTCAAATTTTACGAGTATAAACTTCCAAGAATATTTCGATGGCAAAAGACCAACTTTCTATGACAAATGGACAAAACATTCAAAGGCTCCTCAATAGAGAGATTTGTGCAACTTCGGACTGTCAAAGTTCCTTGGTGTACACTTTTTAATGTTCATCTATGTCAAATTTTATGAGTATATGCTTCCAAGATGATTTCGATGGAAAAAGACGAACTTTCTATGACAAATGGACAAAACATTCAAAAGCTCCTCCATAGAGAGAGTTGAGCAACTTCGGACAATCAAAGTTGCTCGGTGTACACTTTTTATTGTTCTTCTTTATCAAATTTCATGAGTCTAAGTTTCCTAGATAATTTCGATGCTAAAATCCCAAGTTTCTATGACAAATGGAGAAAACTGTTAAAAGCTCCTGCATAGAGAGAGTTGACCAATTTCGGACCATCAAAGATGCTCGGTGTACACGTTTTATTGTTCTTCTATGTCAAATTTTATGAGTATAAGCTTCCAAGATTATTTTGATGACAAAACAACAACTTTCTATGACAAATGGACAAAACCTTCAAAAGCTCCTTTACAGAGAGAGTTGAGCAACTTCGAAACATCAAAGTTGCTCGGTTGACACTTTTTATTGTTCTTCTATGTCAAATTTTATGAGTATAAGCTTCCTAGATTATTTCGATGCCAAAATCCCAAGTTTCTATGACAAATGGATAAAATAGTTAAAAGCTCCTTCATAGAGAGAGTTGACCCGTTTCGGACCATTAAAGATGCTCGTTGTACACGTTTTATTGTTCTTCTATGTCAAATTTTATGAGTATAAGCTTCCAAGATTATTTCGATGCCAAAATAGCAACTTTCTATGACAAATAGACAAAACCGTTAAAAGCTCCTCCGTAGAGAGAGTTGAGCAACTTCGGACAATCAAAGTTGCTCGGTGTACAATTTTTATTGTTCTTCTATGTTAAATTTTACGAAAATGAGCTTCCAAGATTATTTCGATGCAAAAACACCAAGTTTCTATGACAAATGGAGAAAACCGTTAAAAGCTCCTCCATAGAGAGAGTTGAGCAACGTCGGACCATCGAAGTTGCTCGGTGTACACCTTTTATTGTTCTTCTATGTTAAATTTTATGAAAATGAACTTCCAAGATTATTTCGATGCAAAAACACCAACTTTCTATGATAAATGGACAAAACTGTTAAAAGCTCCTCCATAGAGAGAGTTGAGCAACGTCGGACCATCAAAGCTGCTCGGTATTCACCTTTTAATGTTCTTCTATGTCAAATTTTACGAGTATAAGCTTCTTAGAATATTTTGATGAAAAAACACCAACTTTCTATAACAAATGGACAAAACGGTTAAAAACTCCTCCATAGAGAGAGTGTAGCAACTTCGGACTATCAAAGTTGCCCGGTGTACACTTTTTAACGTTCTTCTATGTCAAATTTTACGAGTATAAACTTCCAAGATTATTTCGATGGCAAAAGACCAACTTTCTATGACAAATGGACAAAACATTCAAAATCCCCTCCATAGAGAGAGTTGAGCAACTTCAGAACATCAAAGTTGCTCGGTGTACACTTTTTATTGTTCTTCTATGTCAAATTTTATGACTATAAGCTTCCTAGATTATTTCGATGCCAAAATCCCAAGTTTGTATGACAAATGGATAAAATAGTTAAAAGCTCCTTCATAGAGAGAGTTGACCCGTTTCAGACCATCAAAGATGCTCGTTGTACACGTTTTATTGTTCTTCTATGTCAAATTTTATGAGTATAAGCTTCCAAGATTATTTCGATGCCAAAATAGCAACTTTCTATGACAAATGGACAAAACCGTTAAAAGCTCCTCCGTAGAGAGAGTTGAGCAACTTCGGACAATTAAAGTTGCTCGGTGTACAATTTTTATTGTTCTTCTATGTTAAATTTTACGAAAATGAGCTTCCAAGATTATTTCGATGCAAAAACACCAACTTTCTATGACAAATGGACAAAACCGTTAAAAGCTCCTCCATAGAGAGAGTTGAGCAACGTCGGACCATCGAAGTTGCTCGTTGTACACCTTTTAATGTTCTTCTATGTTAAATTTTACGAGTATAAGCTTTGTGGATTATTTCGATGAAAAAACACCAACTTTCTATAACAAATGGACAAAACCGTTAAAAGCTCCTCCATAGAGAGAGTTGAGCAACTTCGGAGTATCAAAGTTGGTCGATGTAAACTTTTTAATGTTCGTTTATGTCAAATTTTATGAGTATAAGCTTCCAAGATTATTTCGACGCCAGAAGAGCAACTTTCTATGACAAATGGACAAAACCGTTAAAAGCTCCCCCATAGAGAGAGTTGAGCAACTTCGGACAATCAAAGTTGCTCGGTGTAGACTTTTTATTGTTCTTCTATGTCAAATTTTATGAGTATAAGGTTCCTAGATTATTTCGATGCAAAAATTCCAAGTTTCTATGACAAATTGAGAAAACTGATAAAAGCTCCTTCACAGAGAGAGTTGACTGATTTCGGACCAACAAAGATGCTCGGTGTACACGTTTTATTGTTCTTCTATGTCTAATTTTATGAGTATAAGCTGCCAAGATTATTTCGATGCCAAAACAATAACTTTCTATGACAAATGGACAAAACCGTTAAAAGCTCCTCCATAGAGAGAGTTGAGCAACTTCGGAAAATCAAAGTTGCTCGGTGTACACTTTTTATTGTTCTTCTATGTTAAATTTTATGAAAATGAACTTCCAAGATTATTTCGATGCAAAAACACCAACTTTCTATGACAAATGGACAAAACTGTTAAAAGCTCCTCCATAGAGAGAGTTGAGCAACGTCGGACCATCAAAGCTGCTCGGTATTCACCTTTTAATGTTCTTCTATGTCAAATTTTACGAGTATAAGCTTCTTAGATTATTTTGATGAAAAAACACCAACTTTCTATAACAAATGGACAAAACCGTTAAAAACTCCTCCATAGAGAGAGTGTAGCAACTTCGGACTATCAAAGTTGCCCGGTGTACACTTTTTAACGTTCTTCTATGTCAAATTTTACGAGTACAAACTTCCAAGATTATTTCGATGGCAAAAGACCAACTTTCTATGACAAATGGACAAAACATTCAAAATCCCCTCCATAGAGAGAGTTGAGCAACTTCAGAACATCAAAGTTGCTCGGTGTACACTTTTTATTGTTCTTCTATGTCAAATTTTATGACTATAAGCTTCCTAGATTATTTCGATGCCAAAATCCCAAGTTTGTATGACAAATGGATAAAATAGTTAAAAGCTCCTTCATAGAGAGAGTTGACCCGTTTCAGACCATCAAAGATGCTCGTTGTACACGTTTTATTGTTCTTCTATGTCAAATTTTATGAGTATAAGCTTCCAAGATTATTTCGATGCCAAAATAGCAACTTTCTATGACAAATGGACAAAACCGTTAAAAGCTCCTCCGTAGAGAGAGTTGAGCAACTTCGGACAATTAAAGTTGCTCGGTGTACAATTTTTATTGTTCTTCTATGTTAAATTTTACGAAAATGAGCTTCCAAGATTATTTCGATGCAAAAACACCAACTTTCTATGACAAATGGACAAAACCGTTAAAAGCTCCTCCATAGAGAGAGTTGAGCAACGTCGGACCATCGAAGTTGCTCGTTGTACACCTTTTAATGTTCTTCTATGTTAAATTTTACGAGTATAAGCTTTGTGGATTATTTCGATGAAAAAACACCAACTTTCTATAACAAATGGACAAAACCGTTAAAAGCTCCTCCATAGAGAGAGTTGAGCAACTTCGGTGTACCAAAGTTGGTCGATGTAAACTTTTTAATGTTCGTTTATGTCAAATTTTATGAGTATAAGCTTCCAAGATTATTTCGACGCCAAAAGAGCAACTTTCTATGACAAATGGACAAAACCGTTAAAAGCTCCCCCATAGAGAGAGTTGAGTAACTTCGGACAATCAAAGTTGCTCGGTGTAGACTTTTTATTGTTCTTCTATGTCAAATTTTATGAGTATAAGGTTCCTAGATTATTTCGATGCAAAAATTCCAAGTTTCTATGACAAATTGAGAAAACTGATAAAAGCTCCTTCACAGAGAGAGTTGACTGATTTCGGACCAACAAAGATGCTCGGTGTACACGTTTTATTGTTCTTCTATGTCTAATTTTATGAGTATAAGCTGCCAAGATTATTTCGATGCCAAAACAATAACTTTCTATGACAAATGGACAAAACCGTTAAAAGCTCCTCCATAGAGAGAGTTGAGCAACTTCGGAAAATCAAAGTTGCTCGGTGTACACTTTTTATTGTTCTTCTATGTTAAATTTTATGAAAATGAACTTCCAAGATTATTTCGATGCAAAAACACCAACTTTCTATGACAAATGGACAAAACTGTTAAAAGCTCCTCCATAGAGAGAGTTGAGCAACGTCGGACCATCAAAGCTGCTCGGTATTCACCTTTTAATGTTCTTCTATGTCAAATTTTACGAGTATAAGCTTCTTAGATTATTTTGATGAAAAAACACCAACTTTCTATAACAAATGGACAAAACCAT
This sequence comes from Euonymus europaeus, assembly GCA_963580455.1. Classification (NCBI taxonomy): domain Eukaryota; kingdom Viridiplantae; phylum Streptophyta; class Magnoliopsida; order Celastrales; family Celastraceae; genus Euonymus; species Euonymus europaeus. The sequence continues at coordinate 10,305,096 of OY756967.1, read as the reverse complement.
TAAAAACTCCTCCATAGATAGAGTGTAGCAACTTCGGACTATCAAAGTTGCCCGGTGTACACTTTTTAACGTTCTTCTATGTCAAATTTTACGAGTATAAACTTCCAAGATTATTTCGATGGCAAAAGACCAACTTTCTATGACAAATGGACAAAACATTCAAAAGCCCCTTCATAGAGAGAGTTGAGCAACTTCAGCACATCAAAGTTGCTCGGTGTACACTTTTTATTGTTCTTCTATGTCAAATTTTATGACTATAAGCTTCCTAGATTATTTCGATGCCAAAATCCCAAGTTTTTATGACAAATGAAGAAAACTGTTAAAAGCTCCTTCATAGAGAGAATTGACCAATTTCGGACCATCAAAGATGCTCGGTTTGCACGTTTTATTGTTCTTCTATGTCAAATTTTATGAGTATAAGCTTCTAAGATTATTTCGATGCCACAAGAGCAACTTTCTATGAAAAATGGACAAAACCATTAAAAGCTCCTCCATAGAGAGAGTTGAGCAACTTCGGACAATCAAAGTTGCTCGGTGTACACTTTATATTGTTCTACTAAGTCAAATTTTACGACTATAAGCTTCAAAGATTATTTCGATGCCAAAACATTAACTTTCTATGACAAATGGACAAAACCGTTAAAAGCTCCTCGATAGAGAGAGTTTAGCAACTTCGGACTATCAAAGTTGCTCGGTGTACACTTTTTAATGTTCATCTATGTCAAATTTTATGAGTATATGCTTCCAAGATGATTTTGATGGCAAAAGACCAACTTTCTATGACAAATGGACAAAACATTCAAAAGCTCCTCCATAGAGAGAGTTGAGCAACTCCGAAACATCAAAGTTGCTCGGTGTACAATTTTTATTGTTCTTCTATGTCAAATTTTATGAGTATAAGTTTCCAAGATTATTTCGATGGCAAAAGACCAACTTTCTATGACAAATGGACAAAACATTCAAAAGCTCCTCCATAGAGAGAGGCAACTTCGGAACATCAAAGTTTCTCGGTGTACACTTTTTATTGTTCTTCTATGTCAAATATTCTGAGTATAATTTTCCAAGATTATTTCGATGCCAAAATCCCAAGTTTCTATGACAAATGGAGAAAACTGTTGAAAGCTCCCCCATAGAGAGAGTTGACCAACTTCAGACTATCAAAGATGCTCGGTGTGCACGTTTTATTGTTCTTCTATGTCGAATTTTATGAGTATGAGCTTCCAGGATTATTTCGATGCGAAAACACAAACTTTCTATGACAAATGGACAAAACCGTTAAAAGCTCCTCCATAGAGAGAGTTGACCAAGTTCGGACTATCAAAGATGCTCGGTGTGCACGTTTTATTGTTCTTCTATGTCGAATTTTATGAGTATGAGCTTCCAGGATTATTTCGATGCTAAAACACAAACTTTCTATGACAAATGGACAAAACATTCAAAAGCTCCTCCATAGAGAGAGTTGAGCAACTTCGGACTATCAAGTTGCTCGGTGTACACTTTTTAATGTTCAACTATGTCAAATTTTATGAGTATAAGCTTCCAAAATTATTTCGATGGCAAAAGACAAACTTTCTATGACAAATGGACAAAACATTCAAAAGCTCCTCCATAGAGAGAGTTGAGCAACTTCGGAACATTTCAGTTGCACGGTGTACACTTTTTATTGTTCTTCTATGTCAAATTTTATGAGTATAAGCTTCCAAGATTATTTCGATGGCAAAAGACCAACTTTCTATGACAAATGGACAAAACATTCAAATGCTCCTTCATGGAGAGAGTTGAGCAACTTCGGAACATCAAAGTTGCTCGGTGTACACTTTTTATTGTTCTTCTATGTCAAATTTTCTGAGTATAAGCTTCCAAGATTATTTCGATGCCAAAATCTCAAGTTTCAATGACAAATGGAGAAAACTGTTAAAAGCTCCTCCATAGAGAGAGTTGACCAACTTCGGACTATCAAAGTTGCTCGGTGTACACTTTTTAATGTTCATCTATGTCATTTTTTATGAGTATAAGCTTCCAAGATTATTTTGATGGCAAAAGACCAACTTTCTATGACAAATGGACAATACCTTGAAAAGCTCCTCCATAGAGAGAGTTGAGCAACTTCGGAACAACAAAGTTGCTCGGTGTATACTTTTTAATGTTCTTCTATGTCAAAGTTTATGAGTATAAGCTTCCAAGATTATTTTGATCGCAGAAGACCAACTTTCTATGACAAATGGAAAAACATTCAAAAGCTCCACCATAGAGAGAGTTGAGCAATTTGGAACATCAATGTTGCTCGGTGTACACTTTTTACTGTTCTTCTATGTCAAATTTCATGAGTATAAGCTTCCAAGATTATTTCGATGCCAAAATCCCAAGTTTCTTTGACAAATGGAGAAAACTGTTAAAATCTCCTTCATAGAGAGAGTTGAGCAACTTCGGACCATCAATGTTGCTCGGTGTACACGTTTTATCGTTTTTCTATGTCAAATTTTATGAGTATAAGCTTCCAAGATTATTTCGTTGCCAAAACAACAACATTCTATGATAAATGGACAAAACCTTCAAAAGCACCTCCATAGAGAGAGTTGAACAACTTCGGAACAATAAAGTTGCTCGGTTGACACTTTCTATTGTTCTTCTATGTCAAATTTTATGAGTATAAGCTTCCAAGATTATTTCGATGGCAAAAGACCAACTTTCTATGAAAAATGGACAAAACATTCAAAAGCTCCTCCATAGAGAGAGTTGAGCAACTTCGGAACATCAAAGTTGCTCGGTGTACACTTTTTATTGTTCTTCTATGTCAATTTTTATGAGTATAAGCTTCCAAGATTATTTCGATGGCAAAAGACCAACTTTCTATGACAAATTGACAAAACATTCAAAAGCTCCTCCATAGAGAGAGTTGAGCAACTTCGGAACATCAATGTTGCTCGGTGTACACTTTTTATTGTTCTTCTATGTCAAATTTTCTTGAGTATAAGCTTCCAAGATTATTTCGATGCCAAAAACCCAAGTTTCTATGACAAATGGAGAAAACTGTTAAAAGGTCCTCCATAGAGAGAGTTGACCAACTTCGGACTATCAAAGGTGCTCGGTGTACACCTTTTAATGTTCTTCTATGTCAAATTTGACGAGTATAAGCTTTGTGGTTTATTTCGATGAAAAAAGACCAACTATCTATAACAAATGGACAAAACCGTTAAAAGCTCTTCCATAGAGAGAGTTGAGCAACTTCGGACTATCAAAGTTGCTCAGTGTACACTTTTTAATGTTCTTCTATGTCAAATTTTATGAGTATAAGCTTCAAAGATTATTTCGATGCTAAAATCCCAAGTTTCTATGACAAAGGGAGAAAACTGTTAAAAGCTCCTCCATAGAGAGAGTTGACCAACTTCGGACTATCAAAGTTGCTCGGTGTCACTTTTTAATGTTCGTCTATGTCAAATTTTATGAGTGTAAGCTTCCAAGATTATTTCGATGGCAAAAGACCAACTTTCTATGACAAATGGACAATACCTTGAAAAGCTCCTCCATAGAGAGAGTTGAGCAACTTCGGAACAACAAAGTTGCTCGGTGTACACGTTTTATTGTTCTTCTATGTCAAATTTTATGAGTATAAGCTTCCAAGATTATTTCGATGGCAAAAGACCAACTTTCTATGAAAAATGGACAAAACATTCAAAAGCTCCTCCATAGAGAGAGTTGAGCAACTTCGAAACATCAAAGTTGCTCGGTGTACACTTGTTATTGTTCTTCTATGTCAAATTTTCAGAGTATAAGCTTCCAAGATTATTTCGATCCGAAAAACCCAACTTTCTATGACAAATGGAGAAAACTGTTAAAAGCTCCTCCATAGAGAGAGTTGAGCAACTTCGGAATAACAAAGTTGCTCAGTGTACACTTTTTAATGTTCTTCTATGTCAAATTTTATGAGTATAAGCTTCCAAGATTATTTCGATGCCAAAATCCCAGGTTTCTATGACAAATGGAGAAAACTGTTAAAAGCTCCTCCATAGAGAGAGTTGACCAACTTCGGACTATCAAAGTTGCTCGGTGTACAATTTTTAATGTTCATCTATGTCAAATTTTATGAGTATAAGCGTGCAAGATTATTTTGATGACAAAAGACCAACTTTCTGTGACAAATGGACAATACCTTGAAAAGCTACTCCATAGAGAGAGTTGACCAACTTCGGACTATCAAAGTTGCTCGGTGTACACTTTTTAATGTTCATCTATGTCAAATTTTATGAGTGTAAGCTTCCAAGATTATTTCGATGGCAAAAGACCAACTTTCTATGGAAAATGGAAAAACATTCAAAAGCTCCTCCATAGAGAGAGTTGGGCAACTTCGGAACATCAAAGTTACTCGGTGTACACTTTTTAATGTTCTTCTATGTCAAATTTTATGAGTATAAGCTTGCAAGATTATTTCGATGGCAAAAGACCAACTTTCTATGACAAATGGAAAAACATTCAAAAGCTCCTCCATAGAGAGAGTTGAGCAACTTCGGAACATCAATGTTGCTCGGTGTACACTTTTTATTGTTCTTCTATGTCAAATTTCATGAGTATAAGCTTCCTAGATTATTTCGTTGCCAAAATCCCAAGTTTCTATGACAAATGGAGAAAACAGTAAAAAACTTCTCCATAGAGAGAGTTTACCAATTTCGGACCATCAAAGATGCTCGTTGTACACGTTTTATTGTTTTTCTATGTCAAATGTTATGAGTATAACTTCCAAGATTATTTCGATGCCAAAACAACAACTTTCTATGATAAATGGACAAAATCTTCAAAAGCTCTTCCATAGAGAGAGTTGAGCAACTTCGGAACATCAAAGTTGCTCGGTTGACACGTTTTATTGTTCTTCTATGTCAAATTTTATGAGTATAAGCTTCCTAGATTATTTCGATGCCAAAATCCCAAGTTTCTATGACAAATGGAGAAAACAGTTGAAAGCTCCTTCATAGAGAGAGTTGACCCATTTCGGAACATCAAAGATGCTCGGTGTACAAGTTTTATTGTTCTTCTATGTCAAATTTTATGAGTATAAGCTTCCAAGATTATTTCGATGCCAAAACAGCAACTTTCTATGACAAATCGACAAACCCGTTAAAAGCTCCTCCATAGAGAGAGTTGAGCAACTTCGTACAATCAAAGTTGCTCGGTGTACAATTTTTATTGTTCTTCTATGTTAAATTTTATGAAAATGAGCTTCCAAGATTATTTCGATGCAAAAACACCAACTTTCTATGACAAATGGACAAAACCGTAAAAAGCTCCTCCATAGAGAGAATTGAGCAACGTCGGACCGTCAAAGTTGCTCGGTGTACACCTTTTAATGTTCTTCTATGTCAAATTTGACGAGTATAAGCTTTGTGGTTTATTTCGATGAAAAAAGACCAACTATCTATAACAAATGGACAAAACCGTTAAAAGTTCTTCCATAGAGAGAGTTGAGCAACTTCGGACTATCAAAGTTGCTCAGTGCACACTTTTTAATGTTCTTCTATGTCAAATTTTATGAGTATAGCTTCAAAGATTATTTCGATGCTAAAATCCCAAGTTTCTATGACAAAGGGAGAAAACTGTTAAAAGCTCCTCCATAGAGAGAGTTGAGCAACTTCGGACTATCAAAGTTGCTCGGTGTCACTTTTTAATGTTCGTCTATGTCAAATTTTATGAGTATAAGCTTCCAAGATTATTTCGATGGCAAAAGACCAACTTTCTATGACAAATGGACAATACCTTGAAAAGCTCCTCCATAGAGAGAGTTGAGCAACTTCGGAACAACAAAGTTGCTCGGTATACACTTTTTAATGTTCTTCTATGTCAAATTTTATGAGTATAAGCTTCCAAGATTATTTCGATGGCAAAAGACCAACTTTCTATGACAAATGAAAAAACATTCAAAAGCTCCCCCATAGAGAGAGTGGAGCAACTTCGGAACAACAAAGTTGCTCGGTGTACACTTTTTAATGTTCTTCTATGTCAAATTTTATGAGTATAAGCTTTTAGGATTATTTCGATGGCAAAAGACCAACTTTCTATGACAAATGGAAAAACATTCAAAAGCTCCTCCATAGAGAGAGTTGAGCAACTTCGGAACATCAATGTTGCTCGGTGTACACTTTTTATTGTTCTTCTACGTCAAATTTCATGAGTATAAGCTTCCTAGATTATTTCGATGCCAAAATCCCAAGTTTCTATGACAAATGGAGAAAACTGTTAAAAGCTCCTCTATAGAGAGAGTTGACCAACTTCGGACTATCAAAGTTGCTCGGTGTACACTTTTTAATGTTCATCTATGTCAAATTTTATGAGTGTAAGCTTCCAAGATTATTTCGATGGCAAAAGACCAACTTTCTATGAAAAATGGAAAAACATTCAAAAGCTCCTCCATAGATAGAGTTGAGCAACTTCGGAACATCAATGTTGCTCGGTGTACACTTTTTAATGTTCTTCTATGTCAAATTTTATGAGTATAAGCTTCCAAGATTATTTCGATGGCAAAAGACCAACTTTCTATGACAAATGAAAAAACATTCAAAAGCTCCCCCATAGAGAGAGTGGAGCAACTTCGGAACAACAAAGTTGCTCGGTGTACACTTTTTAATGTTCTTCTATGTCAAATTTTATGAGTATAAGCTTTTAAGATTATTTCGATGGCAAAAGACCAACTTTCTATGACAAATGGAAAAACATTCAAAAGCTCCTCCATAGAGAGAGTTGAGCAACTTCGGAACATCAATGTTGCTCGGTGTACACTTTTTATTGTTCTTCTACGTCAAATTTCATGAGTATAAGCTTCCTAGATTATTTCGATGCCAAAATCCCAAGTTTCTATGACAAATGGAGAAAACTGTTAAAAGCTCCTCTATAGAGAGAGTTGACCAACTTCGGACTATCAAAGTTGCTCGGTGTACACTTTTTAATGTTCATCTATGTCAAATTTTATGAGTGTAAGCTTCCAAGATTATTTCGATGGCAAAAGACCAACTTTCTATGAAAAATGGAAAAACATTCAAAAGCTCCTCCATAGATAGAGTTGAGCAACTTCGGAACATCAATGTTGCTCGGTGTACATTTATTGTTCTTCTATGTCAAATTTCATGAGTATAAGCTTCCAAGATTATTTCGATGCCAAAATCCCAAGTTTCTATGACAAATGTAGAAAACTGTTAAAAGCTCCTTCGTAGAGAGAGTTGACCAATTTCGGACCATCAAAGATGCTCGGTGTACACGTTTTATTGTTTTTCTATGTCAAATTTTATGAGTATAAGCTTCCAAGATTATTTCGATGCCAAAACAACAACTTTCTATGACAAATTGAGAAAACTGTTAAAAGCTCCTCCATAGAGAGAGTTTACCAATTTCGGACCATCAAAGATGCTCGGTGTACACGTTTTATTGTTTTTCTATGTCTAATTTTATGAGTATAAGCTTCCAAGATTATTTCGATGCCAAAACAACAACTTTCTATGATAAATGGACAAAACCTTCAAAAGCTCCTCCATAGAAAGAGTTGAGCAACTTCGGAACATCAAAGTTGCTCGGTTGACACTTTTTATTGTTCATCTATGTCAAATTTTATGAGTATAAGCTTCCAAGATTATTTCGATGCCAAAATCCCAAGTTTCTATGACAAATGGAGAAAACAGTTGAAAGCTCCTTCACAGAGAGAGTTGACCCATTTCGGAACATCAAAGATGCTCGGTGTACAAGTTTTATTGTTCTTCTATGTCAAATTTTATGAGTATAAGCTTCCAAGATTATTTCGATGCCAAAACAGCAACTTTCTATGACAAATCGACAAACCCGTTAAAAGCTCCTCCATAGAGAGAGTTGAGCAACTTCGTACAATCAAAGTTGCTCGGTGTACAATTTTTATTGTTCTTCTATGTTAAATTTTATGAAAATGAGCTTCCAAGATTATTTCGATGCAAAAACACCAACTTTCTATGACAAATGGACAAAACCGTAAAAAGCTCCTCCATAGAGAGAATTGAGCAACGTCGGACCGTCAAAGTTGCTCGGTGTACACCTTTTAATGTTCTTCTATGTCAAATTTGACGAGTATAAGCTTTGTGGTTTATTTCGATGAAAAAAGACCAACTATCTATAACAAATGGACAAAACCGTTAAAAGCTCTTCCATAGAGAGAGTTGAGCAACTTCGGACTATCAAAGTTGCTCAGTGTACACTTTTTAATGTTCTTCTATGTCAAATTTTATGAGTATAAGCTTCAAAGATTATTTCGATGCTAAAATCCCAAGTTTCTATGACAAAGGGAGAAAACTGTTAAAAGCTCCTCCATAGAGAGAGTTGACCAACTTCGGACTATCAAAGTTGCTCGGTGTCACTTTTTAATGTTCGTCTATGTCAAATTTTATGAGTGTAAGCTTCCAAGATTATTTCGATGGCAAAAGACCAACTTTCTATGACAAATGGACAATACCTTGAAAAGCTCCTCCATAGAGAGAGTTGAGCAACTTCGGAACAACAAAGTTGCTCGGTGTACACGTTTTATTGTTCTTCTATGTCAAATTTTATGAGTATAAGCTTCCAAGATTATTTCGATGCCAAAACAGCAACTTTCTATGACAAATCGACAAACCCGTTAAAAGCTCCTCCATAGAGAGAGTTGAGCAACTTCGGACAATCAAAGTTGCTCGGTGTACAATTTTTATTGTTCTTCTATGTTAAATTTTACGAAAATGAGCTTCCAAGATTATTTCGATGCAAAAACACCAACTTTCTATGACAAATGGACAAAACCGTTAAAAGCTCCTCCATAGAGAGAGTTGAGCAACGTCGGACTGTCAAAGTTGCTCGGTGTACACCTTTTAATGTTCTTCTATGTCAAATTTTATTTGTATAAGCTTTGTGGATTATTTCGATGAAAAAAGACCAACTTTCTATAACAAATGGACAAAACCGTTAAATGGTCCTCCATAGAGAGAGTTCAGCAACTTCGGACTATCAAAGTTGCTCAGTGTACACTTTTTAATGTTCTTCTATGTCAAATTTTATGAGTATAATCTTCCATGATTATTTCGATGCTAAAATCCCAAGTTTCTATGACAAATGGAGAAAACTGTTAAAAGCTCCTCCATAGAGAGAGTTGACCAACTTCGGACTATCAAAGTTGCTCGGTGTCACTTTTTAATGTTCATCTATGTCAAATTTTATGAGTATAAGCTTCCAAGATTATTTCGATGCCAAAACAATAACTTTTTATGATAAATGGACAAAACCTTCAAAAGCTCCTCCATAGAGAGAGTTGAGCAACTTCGGAACATCAAAGTTGCTCGGTTGACACTTTTTATTGTTCATCTATGTCAAATTTTATGAGTATAAGCTTCCTAGATTATTTCGATGCCAAAATCCCAAGTTTCTATGACAAATGGAGAAAATAGTTAAAAGCTCCTTCATAGAGAGAGTTGACCCATTTCGGAACATCAAAGATGCTCGGTGTACACGTTTTATTGTTCTTCTATGTCAAATTTTATGAGTATAAGCTTCAAAGATTATTTCGATGCCAAAACAACAACTTTCTATGACAAATCGACAAACCCGTTAAAAGCTCCTCCATAGAGAGAGTTGAGCAACTTCGGACAATCAAAGTTGCTCGGTGTACAATTTTTATTGTTCTTCTATGTTAAATTTTACGAAAATGAGCTTCCAAGATTATTTCGATGCAAAAACACCAACTTTCTATGACAAATGGACAAAACCGTTAAAAGCTCCTCCATAGAGAGAGTTGAGCAACGTCGGACTGTCAAAGTTGCTCGGTGTACACCTTTTAATGTTCTTCTATGTCAAATTTTATGAGTATAAGCTTTGTGGATTATTTCGATGAAAAAAGACCAACTTTCTATAACAAATGGACAAAACCGTTAAATGGTCCTCCATAGAGAGAGTTGAGCAACTTCAGACTATCAAAGTTGCTCAGTGTACACTTTTTAATGTTCTTCTATGTCAAATTTTATGAGTATAAGCTTCCATGAATATTTCGATGCTAAAATCCCAAGTTTCTATGACAAATGGAGAAAACTGTTAAAAGCTCCTCCATAGAGAGAGTTGACCAACTTCGGACTATCAAAGTTGCTCGGTGTACACTTTTTAATGTTCATCTATGTCAAATTTTATGAGTGTAAGCTTCCAAGATTATTTCGATGGCAAAAGACCAACTTTCTATGAAAAATGGAAAAACATTCAAAAGCTCCTCTATAGAGAGAGTTGAGCAACTTCGGAACATCAATGTTGCTCAGTGTACATTTATTGTTCTTCTATGTCAAATTTCATGAGTATAAGCTTCCAAGATTATTTCGATGCCAAAATCCCAAGTTTCTATGACAAATGTAGAAAACTGTTAAAAGCTCCTTCGTAGAGAGAGTTGACCAATTTCGAACAATCAAAGATGCTCGGTGTACACGTTTTATTGTTTTTCTATGTCAAATTTTATGAGTATAAACTTCCAAGATTATTTCGATGCCAAAACAACAACTTTCTATGACAAATTGAGAAAACTGTTAAAAGCTCCTCCATAGAGAGAGTTTACCAATTTCGGACCATCAAAGATGCTCGGTGTACACGTTTTATTGTTTTCTATGTCAAATTTTATGAGTATAAGCTTCCAAGATTATTTCGATGCCAAAACAACAACTTTCTATGATAAATGGACAAAACCTTCAAAAGCTCCTCCATAAAAAGAGTTGAGCAACTTCGGAACATCAAAGTTGCTCGTTTGACACTTTTTATTGTTCATCTATGTCAAATTTTATGAGTATAAGCTTCCAAGATTATTTCGCTGCCAAAATCCCAAGTTTCTATGACAAATGGAGAAAACAGTTCAAATCCCCTTCATAGAGAGAGTTGACCCATTTCAGAACATCAAAGATGCTCGGTGTACACGTTTTATTGTTCTTCTATGTCAAATTTTATGAGTATAAGCTTCCAAGATTATTTCGATGCCAAAACAGCAACTTTCTATGATAAATCGACAAACCCGTTAAAAGCTCCTCCATAGAGAGAGTTGACCAACTTCGGACAATCAAAGTTGCTCGGTGTACAATTTTTATTGTTCTTCTATGTTAAATTTTACGAAAATGAGCTTCCAAGATTATTTCGATGCAAAAACACCAACTTTCTATGACAAATGGACAAAACCGTTAAAAGCTCCTCCATAGAGAGAGTTGAGCAACGTCGGACTGTCAAAGTTGCTCGGTGTACACCTTTTAATGTTCTTCTATGTCAAATTTTATGAGTATAAGCTTTGTGGATTATTTCGATGAAAAAAGACCAACTTTCTATAACAAATGGACAAAACCGTTAATTGGTCCTCCATAGAGAGAGTTGAGCAACTTCGGACTATCAAAGTTGCTCAGTGTACACTTTTTAATGTTCTTCTATGTCAAATTTTATGAGTATAAGCTTCCAAGATTATTTCGATGGCAAAAGACAAACTTTCTATGACAAATGGACAAAACCTTGAAAAGCTCTTCCATAGAGAGAGTTGACCAACTTCGGAACAACAAAGTTGCTCGGTGTACACTTTTTAATGTTCTTCTATGTTAAATTTTATGAGTATAAGCTTCCAAGATTATTTCGATGGCAAAAGACCAACTTTCTATGAAAAATGGACAAAACATTCAAAAGCTCCTTCATAGAGAGAGTTGAGCAACTTCGAAACATCAAAGTTGCTCGGTGTACACTTGTTATTGTTCTTCTATGTCAAATTTTCAGAGTATAAGCTTCCAAGATTATTTCGATCCGAAAAACCCAAGTTTCTATGACAAATGGAGAAAACTGTTAAAAGCTCCTCCATAGAGAGAGTTGACCAACTTCGGACTATCAAAGCTGCTCGGTGTACACTTTTTAAAGTTCATCTATGTCAAATTTTATGAGTATAAGCGTCCAAGATTATTTCGATGGCGAAAGACCAACTTTCTATGACAAATGGAGAAAACTGTTAAAAGCTCCTCCATAGAGAGAGTTGAGCAACTTCGGAATAACAAAGTTGCTCCGTGTACACTTTTTAATGTTCTTCTATGTCAAATTTTATGAGTATAAGCTTCCAAGATTATTTCGATGCCAAAATCCCAGGTTTCTATGACAAATGGAGAAAACTGTTAAAAGCTCCTCCATAGAAAGAGTTGACCAACTTCGGACTATCAAAGTTGCTCGGTGTACAATTTTTAATGTTCATCTATGTCAAATTTTATGAGTATAAGCGTGCAAGATTATTTTGATGACAAAAGACCAACTTTCTGTGATAAATGGACAATACCTTGAAAAGCTACTCCATAGAGAGAGTTGACCAACTTCGGACTATCAAAGTTGCTCGGTGTACACTTTTTAATGTTCATCTATGTCAAATTTTATGAGTGTAAGCTTCCAAGATTATTTCGATGGCAAAAGACCAACTTTCTATGGAAAATGGAAAAACATTCAAAAGCTCCTCCATAGAGAGAGTTGGGCAACTTCGGAACATCAAAGTTACTCGGTGTACACTTTTTAATGTTCTTCTATGTCAAATTTTATGAGTATAAGCTTCCAAGATTATTTCGATGGCAAAAGACCAACTTTCTATGACAAATGGAAAAACATTCAAAAGCTCCTCCATAGAGAGAGTTGAGCAACTTCGGAACATCAATGTTGCTCGGTTTACACTTTTTATTGTTCTTCTATGTCAAATTTCATGAGTATAAGCTTCCTAGATTATTTCGTTGCCAAAATCCCAAGTTTCTATGACAAATGGAGAAAACAGTAAAAAACTTCTCCATAGAGAGAGTTTACCAATTTCGGACCATCAAAGATGCTCGTTGTACACGTTTTATTGTTTTTCTATGTCAAATGTTATGAGTATAACTTCCAAGATTATTTCGATGCCAAAACAACAACTTTCTATGATAAATGGACAAAATCTTCAAAAGCTCTTCCATAGAGAGAGTTGAGCAACTTCGGAACATCAAAGTTGCTCGGTTGACACTTTTTATTGTTCTTCTATGTCAAATTTTATGAGTATAAGCTTCCTAGATTATTTCGATGCCAAAATCCCAAGTTTCTATGAAAAATGGAGAAAACAGTTGAAAGCTCCTTCATAGAGAGAGTTGACCCATTTCGGAACATCAAAGATGCTCGGTGTACAAGTTTTATTGTTCTTCTATGTCAAATTTTATGAGTATAAGCTTCCAAGATTATTTCGATGCCACAACAGCAACTTTCTATGACAAATCGACAAACCCGTTAAAAGCTCCTCCATAGAGAGAGTTGAGCAACTTCGTACAATCAAAGTTGCTCGGTGTACAATTTTTATTGTTCTTCTATGTTAAATTTTATGAAAATGAGCTTCCAAGATTATTTCGATGCAAAAACACCAACTTTCTATGACAAATGGACAAAACCGTAAAAAGCTCCTCCATAGAGAGAATTGAGCAACGTCGGACCGTCAAAGTTGCTCGGTGTACACCTTTTAATGTTCTTCTATGTCAAATTTGACGAGTATAAGCTTTGTGGTTTATTTCGATGAAAAAAGACCAACTATCTATAACAAATGGACAAAACCGTTAAAAGCTCTTCCATAGAGAGAGTTGAGCAACTTCGGACTATCAAAGTTGCTCAGTGTACACTTTTTAATGTTCTTCTATGTCAAATTTTATGAGTATAAGCTTCAAAGATTATTTCGATGCTAAAATCCCAAGTTTCTATGACAAAGGGAGAAAACTGTTAAAAGCTCCTCCATAGAGAGAGTTGACCAACTTCGGACTATCAAAGTTGCTCGGTGTCACTTTTTAATGTTCGTCTATGTCAAATTTTATGAGTATAAGCTTCCAAGATTATTTCGATGGCAAAAGACCAACTTTCTATGACAAATGGACAATACCTTGAAAAGCTCCTCCATAGAGAGAGTTGAGCAACTTCGGAACAACAAAGTTGCTCGGTATACACTTTTTAATGTTCTTCTATGTCAAATTTTATGAGTATAAGCTTCCAAGATTATTTCGATGGCAAAAGACCAACTTTCTATGACAAATGAAAAAACATTCAAAAGCTCCCCCATAGAGAGAGTGGAGCAACTTCGGAACAACAAAGTTGCTCGGTGTACACTTTTTAATGTTCTTCTATGTCAAATTTTATGAGTATAAGCTTTTAAGATTATTTCGATGGCAAAAGACCAACTTTCTATGACAAATGGAAAAACATTCAAAAGCTCCTCCATAGAGAGAGTTGAGCAACTTCGGAACATCAATGTTGCTCGGTGTACACTTTTTATTGTTCTTCTATGTCAAATTTCATGAGTATAAGCTTCCTAGATTATTTCGATGCCAAAATCCCAAGTTTCTATGACAAATGGAGAAAACTGTTAAAAGCTCCTCTATAGAGAGAGTTGACCAACTTCGGACTATCAAAGTTGCTCGGTGTACACTTTTTAATGTTCATCTATGTCAAATTTTATGAGTGTAAGCTTCCAAGATTATTTCGATGGCAAAAGACCAACTTTCTATGAAAAATGGAAAAACATTCAAAAGCTCCTCCATAGATAGAGTTGAGCAACTTCGGAACATCATTGTTGCTCGGTGTACATTTATTGTTCTTCTATGTCAAATTTCATGAGTATAAGCTTCCAAGATTATTTCGATGCCAAAATCTCAAGTTTCTATGACAAATGTAGAAAACTGTTAAAAGCTCCTTCGTAGAGAGAGTTGACCAATTTCGGACCATCAAAGATGCTCGGTGTACACGTTTTATTGTTTTTCTATGTCAAATTTTATGAGTATAAGCTTCCAAGATTATTTCGATGCCAAAACAACAACTTTCTATGACAAATTGAGAAAACTGTTAAAAGCTCCTCCATAGAGAGAGTTTACCAATTTCGGACCATCAAAGATGCTCGGTGTACACGTTTTATTGTTTTTCTATGTCAAATTTTATGAGTATAAGCTTCCAAGATTATTTCGATGCCAAAACAACAACTTTCTATGATAAATGGACAAAACCTTCAAAAGCTCCTCCATAGAAAGAGTTGAGCAACTTCGGAACATCAAAGTTGCTCGTTTGACACTTTTTATTGTTCATCTATGTCAAATTTTATGAGTATAAGCTTCCAAGATTATTTCGATGCCAAAATCCCAAGTTTCTATGACAAATGGAGAAAACAGTTCAAATCCCCTTCATAGAGAGAGTTGACCCATTTCAGAACATCAAAGATGCTCGGTGTACACGTTTTATTGTTCTTCTATGTCAAATTTTATGAGTATAAGCTTCCAAGATTATTTCGATGCCAAAACAGCAACTTTCTATGACAAATCGACAAACCCGTTAAAAGCTCCTCCATAGAGAGAGTTGAGCAACTTCGGACAATCAAAGTTGCTCGGTGTACAATTTTTATTGTTCTTCTATGTTAAATTTTACGAAAATGAGCTTCCAAGATTATTTCGATGCAAAAACACCAACTTTCTATGACAAATGGACAAAACCGTTAAAAGCTCCTCCATAGAGAGAGTTGAGCAACGTCGGACTGTCAAAGTTGCTCGGTGTACACCTTTTAATGTTCTTCTATGTCAAATTTTATGAGTATAAGCTTTGTGGATTATTTCGATGAAAAAAGACCAACTTTCTATAACAAATGGACAAAACCGTTAAATGGTCCTCCATAGAGATAGTTCAGCAACTTCGGACTATCAAAGTTGCTCAGTGTACACTTTTTAATGTTCTTCTATGTCAAATTTTATGAGTATAATCTTCCATGATTATTTCGATGCTAAAATCCCAAGTTTCTATGACAAATGGGGAAAACTGTTAAAAGCTCCTCCATAGAGAGAGTTGACCAACTTCGGACTATCAAAGTTGCTCGGTGTCACTTTTTAATGTTCATCTATGTCAAATTTTATGAGTATAAGCTTCCAAGATTATTTCGATGCCAAAACAATAACTTTCTATGATAAATGGACAAAACCTTCAAAAGCTCCTCCATAGAGAGAGTTGAGCAACTTCGGAACATCAAAGTTGCTCGGTTGACACTTTTTATTGTTCATCTATGTCAAATTTTATGAGTATAAGCTTCCTAGATTATTTCGATGCCAAAATCCCAAGTTTCTATGACAAATGGAGAAAATAGTTAAAAGCTCCTTCATAGAGAGAGTTGACCCATTCGGAACATCAAAGATGCTCGGTGTACACGTTTTATTGTTTTTCTATGTCAAATTTTATGAGTATAAGCTTCAAAGATTATTTCGATGCCAAAACAACAACTTTCTATGACAAATCGACAAACCCGTTAAAAGCTCCTCCATAGAGAGAGTTGAGCAACTTCGGACAATCAAAGTTGCTCGGTGTACAATTTTTATTGTTCTTCTATGTTAAATTTTACGAAAATGAGCTTCCAAGATTATTTCGATGCAAAAACACCAACTTTCTATGACAAATGGACAAAACCGTTAAAAGCTCCTCCATAGAGAGAGTTGAGCAACGTCGGACTGTCAAAGTTGCTCGGTGTACACCTTTTAATGTTCTTCTATGTCAAATTTTATGAGTATAAGCTTTGTGGATTATTTCGATGAAAAAAGACCAACTTTCTATAACAAATGGACAAAACCGTTAAATGGTCCTCCATAGAGAGAGTTGAGCAACTTCAGACTATCAAAGTTGCTCAGTGTACACTTTTTAATGTTCTTCTATGTCAAATTTTATGAGTATAAGCTTCCATGATTATTTCGATGCTAAAATCCCAAGTTTCTATGACAAATGGAGAAAACTGTTAAAAGCTCCTCCATAGAGAGAGTTGACCAACTTCGGACTATCAAAGTTGCTCGGTGTACACTTTTTAATGTTCATCTATGTCAAATTTTATGAGTGTAAGCTTCCAAGATTATTTCGATGGCAAAAGACCAACTTTCTATGAAAAATGGAAAAACATTCAAAAGCTCCTCCATAGAGAGAGTTGAGCAACTTCGGAACATCAATGTTGCTCAGTGTACATTTATTGTTCTTCTATGTCAAATTTCATGAGTATAAGCTTCCAAGATTATTTCGATGCCCAAATCCCAAGTTTCTATGACAAATGTAGAAAACTGTTAAAAGCTCCTTCGTAGAGAGAGTTGACCAATTTCGAACCATCAAAGATGCTCGGTGTACACGTTTTATTGTTCTTCTACGTCAAATTTTATGAGTATAAGCTTCAAAGATTATTTCGATGCCAAAACAACAACTTTCTATGACAAATCGACAAACCCGTTAAAAGCTCCTCCATAGAGAGAGTTGAGCAACTTCGGACAATCAAAGTTGCTCGGTGTACAATTTTTATTGTTCTTCTATGTTAAATTTTACGAAAATGAGCTTCCAAGATTATTTCGATGCAAAAACACCAACTTTCTATGACAAATGGACAAAACCGTTAAAAGCTCCTCCATAGAGAGAGTTGCGCAACGTCGGACTGTCAAAGTTGCTCGGTGTACACCTTTTAATGTTCTTCTATGTCAAATTTTATGAGTATAAGCTTTGTGGATTATTTCGATGAAAAAAGACCAACTTTCTATAACAAATGGACAAAACCGTTAAATGGTCCTCCATAGAGAGAGTTGAGCAACTTCGGACTATCAAAGTTGCTCAGTGTACACTTTTTAATGTTCTTCTATGTCAAATTTTATGAGTATAAGCTTCCATGATTATTTCGATGCTAAAATCCCAAGTTTCTATGACAAATGGAGAAAACTGTTAAAAGCTCCTCCATAGAGAGAGTTGACCAACTTCGGACTATCAAAGTTGCTCGGTGTCACTTTTTAATGTTCATCTATGTCAAATTTTATGAGTGTAGGCTTCCAAGATTATTTCGATGCCAAAACAACAACTTTCTATGATAAATGGACAAAACCTTCAAAAGCTCCTCCATAGAGAGAGTTGAGCAACTTCGGAACAACAAAGTTGCTCGGTTGACACTTTTTATTGTTCATCTATGTCAAATTTTATGAGTATAAGCTTCCTAGATTATTTCGATGCCAAAATCCCAAGTTTCTATGACAAATGGAGAAAATAGTTAAAAGCTCCTTCATAGAGAGAGTTGACCCATTTCGGAACATCAAAGATGCTCGGTGTACACGTTTTATTGTTCTTCTATGTCAAATTTTATGAGTATAAGCTTCCAAGATTATTTCGATGCCAAAACAACAACTTTCTATGACAAATTGAGAAAACTGTTAAAAGCTCCTCCATAGAGAGAGTTTACCAATTTCGGACCATCAAAGATGCTCGGTGTACACGTTTTATTGTTTTTCTATGTCAAATTTTATGAGTATAAGCTTCCAAGATTATTTCGATGCCAAAACAACAACTTTCTATGATAAATGGACAAAACCTTCAAAAGCTCCTCCATAGAAAGAGTTGAGCAACTTCGGAACATCAAAGTTGCTCGTTTGACACTTTTTATTGTTCATCTATGTCAAATTTTATGAGTATAAGCTTCCAAGATTATTTCGATGCCAAAATCCCAAGTTTCTATGACAAATGGAGAAAACAGTTCAAATCCCCTTCATAGAGAGAGTTGACCCATTTCAGAACATCAAAGATGCTCGGTGTACACGTTTTATTGTTCTTCTATGTCAAATTTTATGAGTATAAGCTTCCAAGATTATTTCGATGCCAAAACAGCAACTTTCTATGACAAATCGACAAACCCGTTAAAAGCTCCTCCATAGAGAGAGTTGAGCAACTTCGGACAATCAAAGTTGCTCGGTGTACAATTTTTATTGTTCTTCTATGTTAAATTTTACGAAAATGAGCTTCCAAGATTATTTCGATGCAAAAACACCAACTTTCTATGACAAATGGACAAAACCGTTAAAAGCTCCTCCATAGAGAGAGTTGAGCAACGTCGGACTGTCAAAGTTGCTCGGTGTACACCTTTTAATGTTCTTCTATGTCAAATTTTATGAGTATAAGCTTTGTGGATTATTTCGATGAAAAAAGACCAACTTTCTATAACAAATGGACAAAACCGTTAAATGGTCCTCCATAGAGATAGTTCAGCAACTTCGGACTATCAAAGTTGCTCAGTGTACACTTTTTAATGTTCTTCTATGTCAAATTTTATGAGTATAATCTTCCATGATTATTTCGATGCTAAAATCCCAAGTTTCTATGACAAATGGGGAAAACTGTTAAAAGCTCCTCCATAGAGAGAGTTGACCAACTTCGGACTATCAAAGTTGCTCGGTGTCACTTTTTAATGTTCATCTATGTCAAATTTTATGAGTATAAGCTTCCAAGATTATTTCGATGCCAAAACAATAACTTTCTATGATAAATGGACAAAACCTTCAAAAGCTCCTCCATAGAGAGAGTTGAGCAACTTCGGAACATCAAAGTTGCTCGGTTGACACTTTTTATTGTTCATCTATGTCAAATTTTATGAGTATAAGCTTCCTAGATTATTTCGATGCCAAAATCCCAAGTTTCTATGACAAATGGAGAAAATAGTTAAAAGCTCCTTCATAGAGAGAGTTGACCCATTCGGAACATCAAAGATGCTCGGTGTACACGTTTTATTGTTTTTCTATGTCAAATTTTATGAGTATAAGCTTCAAAGATTATTTCGATGCCAAAACAACAACTTTCTATGACAAATCGACAAACCCGTTAAAAGCTCCTCCATAGAGAGAGTTGAGCAACTTCGGACAATCAAAGTTGCTCGGTGTACAATTTTTATTGTTCTTCTATGTTAAATTTTACGAAAATGAGCTTCCAAGATTATTTCGATGCAAAAACACCAACTTTCTATGACAAATGGACAAAACCGTTAAAAGCTCCTCCATAGAGAGAGTTGAGCAACGTCGGACTGTCAAAGTTGCTCGGTGTACACCTTTTAATGTTCTTCTATGTCAAATTTTATGAGTATAAGCTTTGTGGATTATTTCGATGAAAAAAGACCAACTTTCTATAACAAATGGACAAAACCGTTAAATGGTCCTCCATAGAGAGAGTTGAGCAACTTCAGACTATCAAAGTTGCTCAGTGTACACTTTTTAATGTTCTTCTATGTCAAATTTTATGAGTATAAGCTTCCATGATTATTTCGATGCTAAAATCCCAAGTTTCTATGACAAATGGAGAAAACTGTTAAAAGCTCCTCCATAGAGAGAGTTGACCAACTTCGGACTATCAAAGTTGCTCGGTGTACACTTTTTAATGTTCATCTATGTCAAATTTTATGAGTGTAAGCTTCCAAGATTATTTCGATGGCAAAAGACCAACTTTCTATGAAAAATGGAAAAACATTCAAAAGCTCCTCCATAGAGAGAGTTGAGCAACTTCGGAACATCAATGTTGCTCAGTGTACATTTATTGTTCTTCTATGTCAAATTTCATGAGTATAAGCTTCCAAGATTATTTCGATGCCCAAATCCCAAGTTTCTATGACAAATGTAGAAAACTGTTAAAAGCTCCTTCGTAGAGAGAGTTGACCAATTTCGAACCATCAAAGATGCTCGGTGTACACGTTTTATTGTTCTTCTACGTCAAATTTTATGAGTATAAGCTTCAAAGATTATTTCGATGCCAAAACAACAACTTTCTATGACAAATCGACAAACCCGTTAAAAGCTCCTCCATAGAGAGAGTTGAGCAACTTCGGACAATCAAAGTTGCTCGGTGTACAATTTTTATTGTTCTTCTATGTTAAATTTTACGAAAATGAGCTTCCAAGATTATTTCGATGCAAAAACACCAACTTTCTATGACAAATGGACAAAACCGTTAAAAGCTCCTCCATAGAGAGAGTTGCGCAACGTCGGACTGTCAAAGTTGCTCGGTGTACACCTTTTAATGTTCTTCTATGTCAAATTTTATGAGTATAAGCTTTGTGGATTATTTCGATGAAAAAAGACCAACTTTCTATAACAAATGGACAAAACCGTTAAATGGTCCTCCATAGAGAGAGTTGAGCAACTTCGGACTATCAAAGTTGCTCAGTGTACACTTTTTAATGTTCTTCTATGTCAAATTTTATGAGTATAAGCTTCCATGATTATTTCGATGCTAAAATCCCAAGTTTCTATGACAAATGGAGAAAACTGTTAAAAGCTCCTCCATAGAGAGAGTTGACCAACTTCGGACTATCAAAGTTGCTCGGTGTCACTTTTTAATGTTCATCTATGTCAAATTTTATGAGTGTAGGCTTCCAAGATTATTTCGATGCCAAAACAACAACTTTCTATGATAAATGGACAAAACCTTCAAAAGCTCCTCCATAGAGAGAGTTGAGCAACTTCGGAACAACAAAGTTGCTCGGTTGACACTTTTTATTGTTCATCTATGTCAAATTTTATGAGTATAAGCTTCCTAGATTATTTCGATGCCAAAATCCCAAGTTTCTATGACAAATGGAGAAAATAGTTAAAAGCTCCTTCATAGAGAGAGTTGACCCATTTCGGAACATCAAAGATGCTCGGTGTACACGTTTTATTGTTCTTCTATGTCAAATTTTATGAGTATAAGCTTCCAAGATTATTTCGATGCCAAAACAACAACTTTCTATGACAAATCGACAAACCCGTTAAAAGCTCCTCCATAGAGAGAGTTGAGCAACTTCGGACAATCAAAGTTGCTCGGTGTACAATTTTTATTGTTCTTCTATGTTAAATTTTACGAAAATGAGCTTCCAAGATTATTTCGATGCAAAAACACCAACTTTCTATGACAAATGGACAAAACCGTTAAAAGCTCCTTCATAGAGAGAGTTGAGCAACGTTGGACCGTCAAAGTTGCTCGGTGTACACCTTTTAATGTTTTTCTATGTCAAATTTTATGAGTATAAGCTTTGTGGATTATTTCGATGAAAAAACACCAACTTTCTATAACAAATGGACAAAACGGTTAAATGCTCCTCCATAGAGAGAGTTGAGCAACTTCGGACAATCAAAGTTGCTCGGTGTACAATTTTTATTGTTCTTCTATGTTAAATTTTACGAAAATGAGCTTCCAAGATTATTTCGATGCAAAAACACCAACTTTCTATGACAAATGGACAAAACCGTTAAAAGCTCCTCCATAGAGAGAGTTGAGCAACGTTGGACCGTCAAAGTTGCTCGGTGTACACCTTTTAATGTTCTTCTATGTCAAATTTTATGCGTATAAGCTTTGTGGATTATTTCGATGAAAAAAGACCAACTTTCTATAACAAATGGACAAAACCGTTAAATGGTCCTCCATAGAGAGAGTTGAGCAACTTCGGACTATCAAAGTTGCTCAGTGTACACTTTTTAATGTTCTTCTATGTCAAATTTTATGAGTATAAGCTTCCATGATTATTTTGATGCTAAAATCCCAAGTTTCTATGACAAATGGAGAAAACTGTTAAAAGCTCCTCCATAGAGAGAGTTGACCAACTTCGGACTATCAAAGTTGCTCGGTGTACACTTTTTAATGTTCATCTATGTCAAATTTTATGAGTGTAAGCTTCCAAGATTATTTCGATGGCAAAAGACCAACTTTCTATGAAAAATGGAAAAACATTCAAAAGCTCCTCCATAGAGAGAGTTGAGCAACTTCGGAACATCAATGTTGCTCAGTGTACATTTATTGTTCTTCTATGTCAAATTTCATGAGTATAAGCTTCCAGGATTATTTCGATGCCAAAATCCCAAGTTTCTATGACAAATGTAGAAAACTGTTAAAAGCTCCTTCGTAGAGAGAGTTGACCAATTTCGGACCATCAAAGATGCTCGGTGTACACGTTTTACTGTTTTTCTATGTCAAATTTTATGAGTATAAACTTCCAAGATTATTTCGATGCCAAAACAACAACTTTCTATGAAAAATTGTGAAAACTGTTAAAAGCTCCACCATAGAGAGAGTTTACCAATTTCGGACCATCAAAGATGCTCGGTGTACACGTTTTATTGTTTTTCTATGTCAAATTTTATGAGTATAAGCTTCCAAGATTATTTCGATGCCAAAACAACAATTTTCTATGATAAATGGACAAAACCTTCAAAAGCTCCTCCATAGAAAGAGTTGAGCAACTTCGGAACATCAAAGTTGCTCGGTTGACACTTTTTATTGTTCATCTATGTCAAATTTTATGAGTATAAGCTTCCAAGATTATTTCGCTGCCAAAATCCCAAGTTTCTATGACAAATGGAGAAAACAGTTCAAATCCCCTTCATAGAGAGAGTTGACCCATTTCAGAACATCAAAGATGCTCGGTGTACACGTTTTATTGTTCTTCTATGTTAAATTTATGAGTATAAGCTTCCAAGATTATTTCGATGCCAAAACAGCAACTTTCTATGACAAATCGACAAACCCGTTAAAAGCTCCTCCATAGAGAGAGTTGACCAACTTCGGACAATCAAAGTTGCTCGGTGTACAATTTTTATTGTTCTTCTATGTTAAATTTTACGAAAATGAGCTTCCAAGATTATTTCGATGCAAAAACACCAACTTTCTATGACAAATGGACAAAACCGTTAAAAGCTCCTCCATAGAGAGAGTTGAGCAACATCGGACTGTCAAAGTTGCTCGGTGTACACCTTTTAATGTTCTTCTATGTCAAATTTTATGAGTATAAGCTTTGTGGATTATTTCGATGAAAAAAGACCAACTTTCTATAACAAATGGACAAAACCGTTAAATGGTCCTCCATAGAGAGAGTTGAGCAACTTCGGACTATCAAAGTTGCTCAGTGTACACTTTTTAATGTTCTTCTATGTCAAATTTTATGAGTATAAGCTTCCATGATTATTTCGATGCTAAAATCCCAAGTTTCTATGACAAATGGAGAAAACTGTTAAAAGCTCCTCCATAGAGAGAGTTGACCAACTTCGGACTATCAAAGTTGCTCGGTGTCACTTTTTAATGTTCATCTATGTCAAATTTTATGAGTATAGGCTTCCAAGATTATTTCGATGCCAAAACAACAACTTTCTATGATAAATGGACAAAACCTTCAAAAGCTCCTCCATAGAGAGAGTTGAGCAACTTCGGAACAACAAAGTTGCTCGGTTGACACTTTTTATTGTTCATCTATGTCAAATTTTATGAGTATAAGCTTCCTAGATTATTTCGATGCCAAAATCCCAAGTTTCTATGACAAATAGAGAAAATAGTTAAAAGCTCCTTCATAGAGAGAGTTGACCCATTTCGAAACATCAAAGATGCTCGGTGTACACGTTTTATTGTTCTTCTATGTCAAATTTTATGAGTATAAGCTTCCAAGATTATTTCGATGCCAAAACAACAACTTTCTATGACAAATCGACAAACCCGTTAAAAGCTCCTCCATAGAGAGAGTTGAGCAACTTCGGACAATCAAAGTTGCTCGGTGTACAATTTTTATTGTTCTTCTATGTTAAATTTTACGAAAATGAGCTTCCAAGATTATTTCGATGCAAAAACACCAACTTTCTATGACAAATGGACAAAACCGTTAAAAGCTCCTCCATAGAGAGAGTTGAGCAACGTTGGACCGTCAAAGTTGCTCGGTGTACACCTTTTAATGTTCTTCTATGTCAAATTTTATGAGTATAAGCTTTGTGGATTATTTCGATGAAAAAAGACCAACTTTCTATAACAAATGGACAAAACCGTTAAATGCTCCTCCATAGAGAGAGTTGAGCAACTTCGGAACAACAAAGTTGCTCGGTGTACACTTTTTAATGTTCTTCTATGTCAAATTTTATGAGTATAATCTTCCAAGATTATTTCGATGGCAAAAGACCAACTTTCTATGAAAAATGGAAAAACATTCAAAAGCTCCTCCATAGAGAGAGTTGAGCAACTTCGGAACAACAAAGTTGCTCGGTGTACACTTTTTAATGTTCTTCTATTGCAAATTTTATGAGTATAAGCGTCCAAGATTATTTCGATGGCAAAGGACCAACTTTCTATGACAAATGGAAAAACATTCAAAAGCTCCTCCATAGAGAGAGTTGAGCAACTTCGGAACATCAATGTTGCTCGGTGTACACTTTTTATTGTTCTTCTATCTCAAATTTCATGAGTATAAGCTTCCTAGATTATTTCGATGCCAAAATCCCAAGTTTCTATGACAAGTGGAGAAACTGTTAAAAGCTCCTTCATAGAGAGAGTTGACCAACTTCGGACTATCAAAGTTGTTCGGTGTACACTTTTTAATGTTCATCTATGTCAAATTTTATGAGTGTAAGCTTCCAAGATTATTTCGATGGCAAAAGACCAACTTTCTATGACAAATGGAAAAACATTCAAAAGCTCCTCCATAGAGAGAGTTGAGCAACTTCGGAACATCAACGTTGCTCGGTGTACATTTATTGTTCTTCTATGTCAAATTTCATGAGTATAAGCTTCCAAGATTATTTCGATGCCAAAATCCCAATTTTCTATGACAAATGGAGAAAACTGTTAAAAGCTCCTTCATAGAGAGAGTTGAGCAATTTCGGACCATCAAAGATGCTCGGTGTACACGTTTTGTTGTTTTTCTATGTCAAATTTTATGAGTATAAGCTTCCAAGATTATTTCGATGCCAAAACAACAACTTTCTATGACAAATTGAGAAAACTGTTAAAAGCTCCTCCATAGAGAGAGTTTACCAATTTCGGACCATCAAAGATGCTCGGTGTACACGTTTTATTGTTTTTCTATGTCAAATTTTATGAGTATAAGCTTCCAAGATTATTTCGATTCCAAAACAACAACTTTCTATAATAAATGGACAAAACCTTCAAAAGCTCCTCCATAGAGAGAGTTGAGCAACTTCGGAACATCAAAGTTGCTCGGTTGACACTTTTTATTGTTCTTCTATGTCAAATTTTATGAGTATAAGCTTCCTAGATTATTTCTATGCCAAAATCCCAAGTTTCTATGACAAATGGAGAAAATAGTTAAAAGCTTTTTCATAGAGAGAGTTGACCCATTTCGGACCATCAAAGATGCTCGGTGTACATTCAAAAGCTCCTCCATAGAGAGAGTTGACCAACTTCGGAATAACAAAGTTGCTCGGTGTACACTTTTTAATGTTCATCTATGTCAAATTTTATGAGTATAAGCTTCCAAGATTATTTCGATGTCAAAAGACCATCTTTCTATGACAAATGTACAAAACCTTGAAAAGCTCCTCCATAGAGAGAGTTGAGCAACTTCGGAACATCAAAGTTGCTCGGTGTACACTTTTTAATGTTCATCTATGTCAAATTTTATGAGTATAAGCTTCCAAGATTATTTCGATGGCAAAAGACCAACTTTCTATGACAAATGTACAAAACCTTGAAAAGCTCCTCCATAGAGAGAGTTGACCAACTTCGGAACAACAAAGTTGCTCGGTGTACACTTTTTAATATTCTTCTATGTCAAATTTTATGAGTATAAGCTTCCAGGATTATTTTGATGGCAAAAGACCAACTTTCTATGACAAATGGACAAAATATTCAAAAGCTCCTCCATAGAGAGAGTTGAGCAACTTCGGAACATCAAAGTTGCTCGGTGTACACTTTTTATTGTTCTCCTAAGTAAAATTTTATAAGTATAAGCTTCCAAGATTATTTCGATGGCAAAAGACCAACTTTCTATGACAAATGGACAAAACAATCAAAAGCTCCTCCATAGAGATAGTTGACCAACTTCGGAACATCAAAGTTGCTCGGTGTACACATTTTATTGTTCTCCTATGTCAAATTTTAAGAGTATAAGCTTCCAAGATTATTTCGATGGCAAAAGACCAACTTTCTATGACAAATGGATAAAACATTCAAAAGCTCCTTCATAGAGAGAGTTGCCCATTTCGGAACATCAAAGATGCTCGGTGTACACATTTTATTGTTCTTCTATGTCAAATTTTATGAGTATAAGTGATCTATCCATTTTGTACTCATTTTAGTGCTTTAATTTCCATATGTTATTGTCTATAAATGTATGGAATGACTATATTTTCTATGAGAATCTTTGATGTTTTGAATTTCAGGAGATATGTCTCAAAGTGTTGCAAAATCAGTAAAACTGGACTTGCTATGCTGAAGAAGCGCTCGAGCGCTGGAGCACGCTCTAGCGTGCTAAAAATGTGAAGATAGACCAGAGAGTTTTACACTGCTGGCGTGCTGAAAATGTGAAGAAGCGCTCGAGCGCTGGAGTACGCTCTAGCGGGCTAAAACTGCCTTTACAAACCAGTAACTTTTCTACTGATGACACGCTCGAGCACTTGAGACCGCTCGAGCATTACTGGGCGAAAATGACAAATATCTGCAAACTTTAAATATCTGCAACTTACTAAAAATAGTAAGTTACAGATATTTATGAAAAGTAAGTGAAAAGTTATGGTTAGATATTGTTTTTATATGGTGTGGCCACCATTCCAAGAGGGAGACCATTCCAAGAGAGAGACCAACACAAGAGAGAAAAAGCTTGGACGCAAGAGAGGATAAAGGAGAGAGGTTTTGTTCTTCTTCTTCAAGATCTTCCAAGAAAGCTTCAAGAGATCTTTCCATCCATTGAAGGGGGTTTTCTTCTTCTACTCTAGTTCATGTTTCTTACTAGTTTATTTCTCTTGTTTTTGAATATGGTTTGTAACTAAACACTTTTCTATTGGGATTGTAATGTAACCCATATTGAGGATTATGAGTTAATAGTTGTTGTTATATAAATTCAGTTTATAGTTCTTGTCTTTAATCTCTATGCTTATGAGTTTGTAGTGTATTTAGATGTTTGATCACCATTTGAGTATGCTAATAAACTAACCTAGCTAAGACTAAGGAACGATCCGAATTCACATGTCTTAGTGGAATTGAGATTGAGGAAATTAATTGTCGAATCTGAGATCACGGATTAGATAATTAATTGGTTGTTATAGTTCTTTAAAACTTAATGGGTCATTAGTCTTGTGTTAACAACTGCGATCGAACAGGATTAACATTTGTTAGTGATACATGTTGGCACCGCGATCGAACGAACCAACATATTTAAGAAAAGAATCAACCTTTGAACTGGAATTGAATATGTATATTTGATAATAGTTACTCATAGTCCGATTGTGTGGTGAAATCATTATCCCAATATTCCCTCTCCATTACTTGAAAACTAAGATTGTTAAGCTTTATTTTAATTGTCAAGTTAAGTAATCCTAGTGAATTATTACTTGTCCTCGTGGGATTCGACCTCGTACTTGCATTCATTGTACTACTACATTTGATTCGTGCACTTGCGAGATTTAACACATCAAGTTTTTGGCGCCGTTGCCGGGGACTAGTGATAGTTCTAGCCGGTTGCTTAGCTTTTTCATTTAATTTACTTGCTTTTGAATATTAAAGAAAAAAAATCAGTTCTAAATTTTTGTTGTTCTCTTAATTTTCAGGTTGTATGCAAGGGAGACGTTCTTTGGAAGGTGAATTGCTACCAGTGATAGACGACATAGAAAGCCTTTTGAGGAAGAGAAATCAGTTGTTAAAGTTTGAATCAACCTCCCAACTTGAAGAGGAGAAGATGGCTGTTGTACCAGTTGAGACAACAATGGGGGATCTTGACATCCCCACAATTCGAACATCACCATCAGGTATCACTCTTCCTGTAGCTGCTAGAAATTATGAACTTAAAATCATACATTTTAATATGATGCCTTCATTTCATGGTTTAAGTTCTGAAGATCCATTGAGTCACATTCGTGAAATATTTAACATGGTTTCTAGCATGCCTTTAGTTACAGGAGTTACTGAGGAGCATCTTAGAATGAAGATCTTTCCTTATACTATGAAAGATAAGGCAAAGATGTGGCTCAACAATCTCAGACCGGGATCACTCAATAGTTGGACTGAGGTACAAAATAAATTTTTGAAGAAATTTTTCTCAACTCAGAAAACGGATGCACTTAGAGATAAAATTATGCAATTTGAGCAACAATTTGATGAGTCTTTTTCTGAGGCTTGGGAGAGGTTTAACAACCTATTGAGTCAATGTCCCCACCATGCTTTGCCTAATGTAGTGTTGATGTGGATTTTCTATAAGGCACTAACTGTTTCTTATAAAGCTTCCAAGACTATTTCGATGCAAAAACACCAACTTTCTATGACAAATGGACAAAACCGTTAAAAGCTCCTCCATAGAGAGAGTTGAGCAACTTCGGACTATCAAAGATGGTCGGTGTGCACGTTTTATTGTTCTTCTATGTCGAATTTTATGAGTATGAGCTTCCAGGATTATTTCGATGCGAAAATACAAACTTTCTATGACAAATGGACATAACCGTTAAAAGCTCCTCCATGGAGAGAGTTGAGCAACTTCGGACTATCAAAGTTGCTCGGTGTACACTTTTTAATGTTCATCTATGTCAAATTTTATGAGTATAAGCTTCCAGGATTATTTTGATGGCAAAACACCAACTTTCTATGACAAATGTACAAAACATTCAAAAGCTCCTCCATAGAGAGAGTTGAGCAACTTCGGAACATCAAAGTTGCTCGGTGTACACGTTTTATTGTTCTTCTCCGTCTAATTTTATGAGTATATGCTTCCAAGATTATTTCGATGCCAAAACAACAACTTTCTATGACAAATGGACAAAACCTTCAAAAGCTTCCTCCATAGGGAGAGTTGAGCAACTTCAGACAATCAAAGTTGCTCGTTGTACACTTTTTATTGTTCTTCTATATCAAATTTCATGAGTATAAGCTTCTTAAATTATTTCGATGCCAAAATCCCAAGTTTCTATGACAAATGGAGAAAACTGTTAAAATCTCCTTCATAGAGAGAGTTGACCAATTTTGGACCATCAAAGATCCTCGGTGTACACGTTTTATTGTTCTTCTATGTCAAATTTTATGAGTATAAGCTTCCAAGATTATTTCGATGACAAAACAACAACTTTCTATGACAAATGGACAAAACCTTCAAAAGCTCCTCCATAGAGAGAGTTGAGCAACTTCGAAACATCAAAGTTGCTCGGTTGACACTTTTTATTGTTCTTCTATGTCAAATTTTATGAGTATAAGCTTCCTAGATTATTTCGATGCCAAAATCTCAAGTTTCTATGACAAATGGATAAAACAGTTAAAAGCTCCTTCATAGAGAGAGTTGACCCATTTCGGACCTTCAAAGATGCTCGGTGTACACGTTTTATTGTTCTTCTATGTCAAATTTTATGAGTCTAAGCTTCCCAGATTATTTCGATGCCAAAACAATAACTTTCTATGACCAATGGGCAAAACCGCTAAAAGCTTCTCCATAGAGAGAGTTGAGCAACTTCGGACAATCAAAGTTGCTCGGTGTATAATTTTGATAGTTCTTCTATGTTAAATTTTACGAAAATGAGCTTCCAAGATTATTTTGATGCAAAAACACCAACTTTCTATGACAAATGGACAAAACCGTTAAAAGCTCCTCCATAGAGAGAGTTGAGCAACTTCGGACCATCGAAGTTTCTCGGTGTACACCTTTTAATGTTCTTCTATGTCAAATTTAACGAGTATAAGCTTCCAAGATTATTTCGATGCAAAAATCCCAAGTTTCTATGACAAATTGAGAAAATTGATAAAAGCTTCTTCACATAGAGAGTTGACTGATTTCGGACCAACAAAGATGTTCGGTGTACACGTTTTATTTTTCTTCTATGTCTAATTTTATGAGTATAAGCTGCCAGGATTATTTCGATGCCAAAACAATAACTTTCTAAGACAAATGGACAATACCGTTAAAAGCTCCTCCATAGAGAAAGCTGAGCAACTTCGGAAAATCAAAGTTTCTCGGTGTACACTTTTTATTATTCTTCTATGTTAAATTTTATGAAAATGAACTTCCTAGATTATTTCGATGCAAAAACACCAACTTTCTATGACAAATGGACAAAACTGTTAAAAGCTCCTCCATAGAGAGAGTTGAGCAACGTCGGACCATCAAAGCTGCTCGGTATACACCTTTTAATGTTCTTCTATGTCAAATTTTACGAGTATAAGCTTCTTAGATTATTTTGATGAAAAAACACCAACTTTCTATAACAAATGGACAAAACCGTTAAAAACTCTTCCATAGAGAGAGTGGATCAACTTCGGACTATCAAAGTTGCCCGATGTACACTTTTTAATGTTCTTCTATGTCAAATTTTATGAGTATAAGCTTCCATGATTATTTCGATGCTAAAATCCCAAGTTTCTATGACAAATGGAGAAAACTGTTAAAAGCTCCTCCATAGAGAGAGTTGAGCAACTTCGGACTATCAAAGTTGCTCGGTGTACACTTTTTATTGTTCTTCTATGTCAAATTTTATGACTATAAGCTTCCTAGATTATTTCGATGCCAAAATCCCAAGTTTGTATGAAAAATGGAGAAAACTGTTAAAAGCTCCTTCATAGAGAGAATTGACCAATTTCGGACCATCAAAGATGCTCGGTGTGCACGTTTTATTGTTCTTCTATGTCAAATTTTATGAGTATAAGCTTCTAAGATTATTTCGATGCCACAAGAGCAACTTTCTATGACAAATGGAGAAAACTGTTAAAAGCTCCTCCATAGAGAGAGTTGACCAACTTCGGACTATCAAAGTTGCTCGGTGTACACTTTTTAATGTTCATCTATGTCAAATTTTATGAGTATAAGCTTCCAAGATTATTTCGATGGCAAAAGACCAACTTTCTATGAAAAATGTACAAAACCTTGAAAAGCTCCTCCATAGAGAGGGTTGAGCAACATCGGAACATCAAAGTTGCTCGGTGTACACTTTTTAATGTTCATCTATGTCAAATTTTATGAGTATAAGCTTCCAAGATTATTTCGATGTCAAAAGACCAACTTTCTATGACAAATGTACAAAACCTTGAAAAGCTCCTCCATAGAGAGAGTTGAGCAACTTCGGAACATCAAAGTTGCTCGGTGTACACTTTTTAATGTTCTTCTATTGCAAATTTTATGAGTATAAGCGTCCAAGATTATTTCGATGGCAAAGGACCAACTTTCTATGACAAATGGAAAAACATTCAAAAGCTCCTCCATAGAGAGAGTTGAGCAACTTCGGAACATCAATGTTGCTCGGTGTACACTTTTTATTGTTCTTCTATCTCAAATTTCATGAGTATAAGCTTCCTAGATTATTTCGATGCCAAAATCCCAAGTTTCTATGACAAGTGGAGAAACTGTTAAAAGCTCCTTCATAGAGAGAGTTGACCAACTTCGGACTATCAAAGTTGTTCGGTGTACACTTTTTAATGTTCATCTATGTCAAATTTTATGAGTGTAAGCTTCCAAGATTATTTCGATGGCAAAAGACCAACTTTCTATGACAAATGGAAAAACATTCAAAAGCTCCTCCATAGAGAGAGTTGAGCAACTTCGGAACATCAACGTTGCTCGGTGTACATTTATTGTTCTTCTATGTCAAATTTCATGAGTATAAGCTTCCAAGATTATTTCGATGCCAAAATCCCAATTTTCTATGACAAATGGAGAAAACTGTTAAAAGCTCCTTCATAGAGAGAGTTGAGCAATTTCGGACCATCAAAGATGCTCGGTGTACACGTTTTATTGTTCTTCTATGTCAAATTTTATGAGTATAAGCTTTCGAGATTATTTCGATGCCAAAACAACAACTTTCTATGACAAATCGACAAACCCGTTAAAAGCTCCTCCATAGAGAGAGTTGAGCAACTTCGGACAATCAAAGTTGCTCGGTGTACAACTTTTATTGTTCTTCTATGTTAAATTTTACGAAAATGAGCTTCCAAGACTATTTCGATGCAAAAACACCAACTTTCTATGACAAATGGACAAAACCGTTAAAAGCTCCTCCATAGAGAGAGTTGAGCAACTTCGGACTATCAAAGATGGTCGGTGTGCACGTTTTATTGTTCTTCTATGTCGAATTTTATGAGTATGAGCTTCTAGGATTATTTCGATGGCAAAAGACCAACTTTCTATGACAAATGGACAAAACATTCAAAAGCTCCTCCATAGAGAGAGTTGAGCAACTTCGGAACATCAAAGTTGCTCGGTGTACACTTTTTATTGTTCTCCTATGTCAAATTTTATAAGTATAAGCTTCCAAGATTATTTCGATGGCAAAAGACCAACTTTCTATGACAAATGGACAAAACAATCAAAAGCTCCTCCATAGAGAGAGTTGACCAACTTCGGAACATCAAAGTTGCTCGGTGTACACATTTTATTGTTCTCCTATGTCAAATTTTAAGAGTATAAGCTTCCAAGATTATTTCGATGGCAAAAGACCAACTTTCTATGACAAATGGATAAAACATTCAAAAGCTCCTTCATAGAGAGAGTTGCCCATTTCGGAACATCAAAGATGCTCGGTGTACACGTTTTATTGTTCTTCTATGTCAAATTTTATGAGTATAAGCTTTCGAGATTATTTCGATGCCAAAACAACAACTTTCTATGACAAATCGACAAACCCGTTAAAAGCTCCTCCATAGAGAGAGTTGAGCAACTTCGGACAATCAAAGTTGCTCGGTGTACAACTTTTATTGTTCTTCTATGTTAAATTTTACGAAAATGAGCTTCCAAGACTATTTCGATGCAAAAACACCAACTTTCTATGACAAATGGACAAAACCGTTAAAAGCTCCTCCATAGAGAGAGTTGAGCAACTT
The DNA here is from genome assembly GCA_963580455.1 of Euonymus europaeus. Classification (NCBI taxonomy): domain Eukaryota; kingdom Viridiplantae; phylum Streptophyta; class Magnoliopsida; order Celastrales; family Celastraceae; genus Euonymus; species Euonymus europaeus. The sequence goes on along the minus strand of OY756967.1, from coordinate 10,271,547 downwards.
CGGACTATCAAAGATGGTCGGTGTGCACGTTTTATTGTTCTTCTATGTCGAATTTTATGAGTATGAGCTTCTAGGATTATTTCGATGCGAAAATACAAACTTTCTATGACAAATGGACATAACCGTTAAAAGCTCCTCCATGGAGAGAGTTGAGCAACTTCGGACTATCAAAGTTGCTCGGTGTACACTTTTTAATGTTCATCTATGTCAAATTTTATGAGTATAAGCTTCCAAGATTATTTCGATGGCAAAAGACCAACTTTCTAGGACAAATGGACAAAACATTCAAAAGCTCCTCCATAGAGAGAGTTGAGCAACTTCGGACTATCAAAGATGGTCGGTGTGCACGTTTTATTGTTCTTCTATGTCGAATTTTATGAGTATGAGCTTCCAGGATTATTTCGATGCGAAAATACAAACTTTCTATGACAAATGGACATAACCGTTAAAAACTCCTCCATCGAGAGAGTTGAGCAACTTCGGACTATCAAAGTTGCTCGGTGTACACTTTTTAATGTTCATCTATGTCAAATTTTATGAGTATAAGCTTCCAAGATTATTTTGATGGCAAAAGACCAACTTTCTATGACAAATGTACAAAACATTCAAAAGCTCCTCCATAGAGAGAGTTGAGCAACTTCGGAACATCAAAGTTGCTCGGTGTACACGTTTTATTGTTCTTCTCTGTCAAATTTTATGAGTATAACCTTCCAAGATTATTTCGATGCCAAAACAACAACTTTCTATGACAAATGGACAAAACCTTCAAAAGCTTCCTCCATAGGGAGAGTTGAGCAACTTCGGACAATCAAAGTTGCTCGTTGTACACTTTTTATTGTTCTTCTATATCAAATTTCATGAGTATAAGCTTCCTAGATTATTTCGATGCCAAAATCCCAAGTTTCTATGACAAATGGAGAAAACTGTTAAAAGCTCCTTCATAGAGAGAGTTGACCAATTTTGGACCATCAAAGATCCTTGGTAAACACGTTTTATTGTTCTTCTATGTCAAATTTTATGAGTATAAGCTTCCAAGATTATTTCGATGACAAAACAACAACTTTCTATGACAAATGGACAAAACCTTCAAAAGCTCCTCCATAGAGAGAGTTGAGCAACTTCGAAACATCAAAGTTGCTCGGTTGACACTTTTTATTGTTCTTCTATGTCAAATTTTATGAGTATAAGCTTCTAAGATTATTTCGATGCCAAAATCCCAAGTTTCTATGACAAATGTATAAAACAGTTAAAAGCTCTTTCATAGAGAGAGTTGACCCATATCGGACCTTCAAAGATGCTCGGTGTACACGTTTTATTGTTCTTCTATGTCAAATTTTATGAGTCTAAGCTTCCCAGATTATTTCGATGCCAAAACAATAACTTTCTATGACAAATGGACAAAACCGTTAAAAGCTTCTCCATAGAGAGAGTTGAGCAACTTCGGACAATCAAAGTTGCTCGGTGTATAATTTTGATTGTTCTTCTATGTTAAATTTTACGAAAATGAGCTTCCAAGATTATTTTGATGCAAAAACACCAACTTTCTATGACAAATGGACAAAACCGTTAAAAGCTCCTCCATAGAGAGAGTTGAGCAACTTCGGACCATCGAAGTTTCTCTGTGTACACCTTTTAATGTTCTTCTATGTCAAATTTTACGAGTATAAGCTTTTTGGATTATTTCGATAAAAAAACATGAACTTTCTATAACAAATGGACAAAACCGTTAAAAGCTCCTCCATAGAGAGAGTTGAGCAACTTCAGACTATCAAAGTTGGTCGATGTAAACTTTTTAATGTTCTTCTATGTCAAATTGTATGAGTATAAGCTTCCAAGATTATTTCGATGCCAAAAGAGCAACTTTCTATGACAAATGGACAAAACCGTTAAAAGCTCCTCCATAGAGAGAGTTGAGCAACTTCGGACAATCAAAGTTGCTCGGTGTAGACTTTTTATTGTTCTTCTATGTCAAATTTTATGAGTATAAGCTTCCTAGATTATTTCGATGCAAAAATCCCAAGTTTCTATGACAAATTGAGAAAACTGATAAAAGCTCCCTCATAGAGAGAGTTGACTGATTTCGGACCAACAAAGATGTTCGGTGTACACGTTTTATTGTTCTTCTATGTCTAATTTTATGAGTATAAGCTGCCAGGATTATTTCGACGCCAAAACAATAACTTTCTAAGACAAATGGACAAAACCGTTAAAAGCTCCTCCATAGAGAGAGCTGAGCAACTTCGGAAAATCAAAGTTGCTCGGTGTACACTTTTTATTATTCTTCTATGTTAAATTTTATGAAAATGAACTTCCTAGATTATTTCGATGCAAAAACACCAACTTTCTATGACAAATGGACAAAACTGTTAAAAGCTCCTCCATAGAGAGAGTTGAGCAACGTCGGACCATCAAAGCTGCTCGGTATACACCTTTTAATGTTCTTCTATGTCAAATTTTACGAGTATAAGCTTCTTAGATTATTTTGATGAAAAAACACCAACTTTCTATAACAAATGGACAAAACCGTTAAAAACTCCTCCATAGAGAGAGTGTAGCAACTTCGGACTATCAAAATTGCCCGGTGTACACTTTTTAACGTTCTTCTATGTCAAATTTTACGAGTATAAACTTCCAAGATTATTTCGATGGCAAAAGACCAACTTTCTATGACAAATGGACAAAACATTCAAAAGCCCCTCCATAGAGAGAGTTGAGCAACTTCAGAACGTCAAAGTTGCTCGGTGTACACTTTTTATTGTTCTTCTATGTCAAATTTTATGACTATAAGCTTCCTAGATTATTTCGATGCCAAAATCCCAAGTTTGTATGACAAATGGAGAAAACTATTAAAAGCTCCTTCATAGAGAGAATTGACCAATTTCGGACCATCAAAGATGCTCGATGTGCACGTTTTATTGTTCTTCTATGTCAAATTTTATGAGTATAAGCTTCTAAGATTATTTCGATGCCACAAGAGCAACTTTCTATGACAAATGGATAAAACCGTGAAAAGCTCCTTCATAGAGAGAGTTTAGCAACTTCGGACAATCAAAGTTGCTCGGTGTACACTTTATATTGTTCTACTAAGTCAAATTTTACGAGTATAAGCTTCAAAGATTATTTCGATGCCAAAACACTAATTTTCTATGACAAATGGACAAAACCGTGAAAAGCTCTTCCATAGAGAGAGTTGAGCAACTTCGGACTATCAAAGTTGCTCGGTGTACACTTTTTAATGTTCATCTATGTCAAATTTTATGAGTATAAGCTTCCAAGAATATTTCGATGGCAAAAGACCAACTTTCTATGACAAATGGACAAAACATTCAAAAGCTCCTCAATAGAGAGAGTTGAGCAACTTCGGACTATCAAAGTTCCTCGGTATACACTTTTTAATGTTCATCTATGTCAAATTTTATGGGTATATGCTTCCAATATGATTTCGATGGCAAAAGACCAACTTTCTATGACAAATGGACAAAACATTCAAAAGCTCCTCCATAGAGAGAGTTGAGCAACTTCGGACAATCAAAGTTGCTCGGTGTACACTTTTCATTGTTCTTCTATATCAAATTTCAAGAGTCTAAGCTTCCTAGATTATTTCGATGCCAAAATCCCAAGTTTCTATGACAAATGGAGAAAACTGTTAAAAGCTCCTTCATAGAGAGAGTTGACCAATTTCGGACCATCAAAGATGCTCGGTGTACACATTTTATTGTTCTTCTATGTCAAATTTTATGAGTATAAGCTTCCAAGATTATTTCGATGACAAAACAACAACTTTCTATGACAAATGGACAAAACCTTCAAAAGCTCCTCGATAGAGAGAGTTGAGCAACTTCGAAACATCAAAGTTGCTCGGTTGACACATTTTATTGTTCTTCTATGTCAAATTTTATGAGTATAAGCTTCCTAGATTATTTCGATGCCAAAATCCCAAGTTTCTATGACAAATGGATAAAACAGTTAAAAGTTCCTTCATAGAGAGAGTTGACCCGTTTCGGACCATCAAAGATGCTCGGTGTACCTTTTTATTGTTCTTCTATGTCAAATTTTATGAGTATAAACTTCCAAGATTATTTCGATGCCAAAACAGCAACTTTCTATGACAAATGGACAAAACCGTTAAAAGCTTCTCCATAGAGAGAGTTGAGCAACTTCAGACAATCAAAGTTGCTCGGTGTATAATTTTGATTGTTCTTCTATGTTAAATTTTACGAAAATGAGCTTCCAAGATTATTTTGATGCAAAAACACCAACTTTCTATGACTAATGGACAAAACCGTTAAAAGCTCCTCCATAGAGAGAGTTGAGCAACTTCGGACCATCGAAGTTTCTCGGTGTACACCTTTTATTGTTCTTCTATGTCAAATTTTACGAGTATAAGCTTTGTGGATTATTTCGATAAAAAAACACGAACTTTCTATAACAAATGGACAAAACCGTTAAAAGCTCCTCCATAGAGAGAGTCGAGCAACTTCGGACTATCAAAGTTGGTCGATGTAAACTTTTTAATGTTCTTCTATGTCAAATTTTATGAGTATAAGCTTCCAAGATTATTTCGATGCCAAAATACAAACTTTCTATGACAAATGGACATAACCGTTAAAAGCTCCTCCATAGAGAGAGTTGAGCAACTTCGGACTATCAAAGTTGTTGGTGTACACTTTTTATTGTTCTCCTATGTCAAATTTTATGAGTATAAGCTTCCAAGATTATTTCGATGGCAAAAGACCAACTTTCTATGACAAATGGACAAAACATTCAAAAGCTCCTCCATAGAGGGAGTTGAGCAACTTCGGAACATCAAAGTTGCTCGGTGTACACGTTTTATTGTTCTTCTCTGTCAAATTTTATGAGTATAAGCTTCTAAGATTATTTCGATGGCAAAAGACCAACTTTCTATGACAAATAGACAAAACATTCAAAAGCTCCTCCATAGAGAGAGTTGAGCAACTTCGGAACATCAAAGTTGCTCGGTGTACAAGTTTTATTGTTCTTCTCTGTCAAATTTTATGAGTATAAGCTTCCAAGATTATTTCGATGCCAAAACAACAACTTTCTATGACAAATGGACAAAACCTTCAAAAGCTCCCTCCATAGAGAGAGTTGAGCAACTTCGGACAATAAAAGTGGCTCTGTGTATACTTTTTATTGTTCTTCTATATCAAATTTCATGAGTATAAGCTTCCTAGATTATTTCGATGCCAAAATCACAAGTTTCTATGACAAATGGAGAAAACTGTTAAAAGCTCCTTCATAGAGAGAGTTGACCAATTTTGGACCATCAAAGATGGTCGGTGTACACGTTTTATTGTTCTTCTATGTCAAATTTTATGAGTATAAGCTTCCAAGATTATTTCGATGACAAAACAACAACTTTCTATGACAAATGGACAAAACCTTTAAAAGCTCCTCCATAGAGAGAGTTGAGCAACTTCGAAACATCAAAGTTTCTCGGTTGACACTTTTTATTGTTCTTCTATGTCAAATTTTATGAGTATAAGCTTCCTAGATTATTTCGATGCCAAAATCCCAAGTTTCTATGACAAATGGATAAAACAGTTAAAAGCTCCTTCATAGAGAGGGTTGACCCATTTCGGACCATCAAAGATGCTCGGTGTACACGTTAAAAGCTTCCTAGATTATTTCGATGCCAAAACAGCAATTTTCTATGAAAAATGGACAAAACCGTTAAAAGCTTCTCCATAGAGAGAGTTGAGCAACTTCGGACAATCAAAGTTTCTCGGTGTATAATTTTTATTGTTCTTCTATGTTAAATTTTACGAAAATGAGCTTCCAAGATTATTTCGATGCAAAAACACCAACTTTCTATGACAAATGGACAAAACTGTTAAAAGCTCCTCCATAGAGAGAGTTGAGCAACGTCGGACCATCGAAGTTGCTCGGTGTACACCTTTTAATGTTCTTCTATGTCAAATTTTACGAGTATAAGCTTTGTGGATTATTTCGATGAAAAAACACGAACTTTCTATAACAAATGGACAAAATCGTTAAAAGCTCCTCCATTGAGAGAGTTGAGCAACTTTGGACTATCAAAGTTGGTCGATGTAAACTTTTTAATGTTCTTCTATGTCAAATTTTATGAGTATAAACTTCCAAGATTATTGCGATGCCAAAAGAGCAACTTTCTATGACAAATGGACAAAACCGTTAAAAGCTCCTCCATTGAGAGAGTTGAGCAACTTCGAACAATCAAAGTTGCTCGGTGTAGACTTTTTTTTGTTCTTCTATGTCAAATTTTATGAGTATAAGCTTCCAAGATTATTTCGATGCCAAAACAGCAACTTTCTATGACAAATGGACAAAACCGTTAAAAGCTTCTCCATAGAGAGAGTTGAGCAACTTCGGACAATCAAAGTTGCTCGGTGTATAATTTTTATTGTTCTTCTATGTTAAATTTTACGAAAATGAGCTTCCAAGATTATTTCGATGCAAAAACACCAACTTTCTATGACAAATGAACAAAACTGTTAAAAGCTCCTCCATAGAGAGAGTTGAGCAACGTCGGACCATCGAAGTTGCTCGGTGTACACCTTTTAATGTTCTTCTATGTCAAATTTTACGAGTATAAGCTTTGTGGATTATTTCGATGAAAAAACACGAACTTTCTATAACAAATGGACAAAACCGTTAAAAGCTCCTCCATAGAGAGAGTTGAGCAACTTTGGACTATCAAAGTTGGTCGATGTAAACTTTTTAATGTTCTTCTATGTCAAATTTTATGAGTATAAGCTTCCAAGATTATTTCGATGCCAAAAGAGCAACTTTCTATGACAAATGGACAAAACCGTTAAAAGCTCCTCCATAGAGAGAGTTGAGCAACTTCGGACAATCAAAGTTGCTCGGTGTAGACTTTTTTTTGTTCTTCTATGTCAAATTTTATGAGTATAAGCTTCCTAGATTATTTCGATGCAAAAATCCCAAGTTTCTATGACAAATTGAGAAAACTGATTAAAGCTCCTTCACAGAGAGAGTTGACTGATTTCGCACCAACAAAGATGCTCGGTGTACACGTTTTATTGTTCTTCTATGTCTAATTTTATTAGTATAAGCTGCCAAGATTATTTCGATGCCAAAACAGTAACTTTCTATGACAAATGGACAAAACCGTTAAAAGCTCCTCCATAGAGAGAGTTGAGCAACTTCAGAAAATCAAAGTTGCTCGGTGTACACTTTTTATTGTTCTTCTATGTTAAATTTTATGAAAATGAACTTCCAATATTATTTCGATGCAAAAACACTAACTTTCTATGACAAATGGACAAAACCGTTAGAAGCTCCTCCATAGAGAGAGTTGAGCAACGTCGGACCATCAAAGCTGCTCGGTATACACCTTTTAATGTTCTTCTATGTCAAATTTTACGAGTATAAGCTTCTTAGATTATTTTGATGAAAAAACACCAACTTTCTATAACAAATGGGCAAAACCGTTAAAAACTCCTCCATATAGAAAGTGGAGCAACTTCGGACTATCAAAGTTGCCCGATGTACACTTTTTAATGTTCTACTATGTCAAATTTTACGAGTATAAATTTCCAAGATTATTTCGATGGCAAAAGACCAACTTTCTGTGACAAATGGACAAAACATTCAAAAGCCCCTCCATAGAGAGAGTTGAGCAACTTCAGAACATCAAAGTTGCTCGGTGTACACTTTTTATTGTTCTTCTATGTCAAATTTTATGACTATAAGCTTCCTAGATTATTTCGATGCCAAAATCCCAAGTTTGTATGACAAATGGAGAAAACTGTTAAAAGCTCCTCCATAGAGAGAATTGACCAATTTCGGACCATCAAAGATGCTCGGTGTGCACGTTTTATTGTTCTTCTATGTCAAATTTTATGACTATAAACTTCTAAGATTATTTCGATGCCACAAGAGCAACTTTCTATGACAAATGGACAAAACCGTTAAAAGCTCCTCCATAGAGAGAGTTGAGCAACTTCGGACAATCTAAGTTGCTCGGTGTACACTTTATATTGTTCTACTAAGTCAAATTTTACGAGTATAAGCTTCAAAGATTATTTCGATGCCAAAACATTAACTTTCTATGACAAATGGACAAAACCGTGAAAAGCTCTTCCATAGAGAGAGTTGAGCAACTTCGGACTATCAAAGTTGCTCGGTGTACACTTTTTAATGTTCATCTATGTCAGGTTTTATGGGTATAAGCTTCCAAGAATATTTCGATGGCAAAAGACCAACTTTCTATGACAAATGGACAAAACATTCAAAAGCTCCTCAATAGAGAGAGTTGAGGAACCTCGGACTATCAAAGTTCCTCGGTGTACACTTTTTAATGTTCATCTATGTTAAATTTTATGAGTATATGCTTCCAAGATGGTTTCGATGGCAAAAGACCAACTTTCTATGACAACTGGACAAAACATTCAAAAGCTCCTCCATAGAGAGAGTTGAGCAACTTCGAAACATCAAAGTTGCTCGGTTGACACTTTTTATTGTTCTTCTATGTCAAATTTTATGAGTATAAGCTTCCTAGATTATTTCGATGCCAAAATCCCAAGTTTCTATGACAAATGGAGAAAACTGTTAAAAGCTCCTTCATAGAGAGATTTGACCAATTTCGGACCATCAAAGATGCTCGGTGTACAAGTTTTATTGTTCTTCTATGTTAAATTTTATGAGTATAAGCTTCCAAGATTATTTCGATGACAAAACAACAACTTTCTATGACAAATGGACAAAACCTTCAAAAGCTCCTCCATAGAGAGAGTTGAGCAACTTCGAAACATCAAAGTTGCTCGGTTGACACATTTTATTGTTCTTCTATGTCAAATTTTATGAGTATAAGCTTCCTAGATTATTTCGATCCCAAAATCCCAAGTTTCTATGACAAATGGATAAAATAGTTAAAAGTTCCTTCATAGAGAGAGTTGACCCGTTTCGGACCATCAAAGATGCTCGGTGTACCGTTTTATTGTTCTTCTATGTCAAATTTTATGAGTATAAACTTCCAAGATTATTTCGATGCCAAAACAGCAACTTTCTATGACAAATGGACAAAACCGTTAAAAGCTTCTCCATAGAGAGAGTTGAGCAACTTCGGACAATCAAAGTTGCTCGGTGTATAATTTTGATTCTTCTTCGAATTTAAATTTTACGAAAATGAGCTTCCAAGATTATTTTGATGCAAAAACACCAACTTTCTATGACTAATGGACAAAACTGTTAAAAGCTCCTCCATAGAGAGAGTTGAGCAACTTCGGACCATCGAAGTTTCTCGGTGTACACCTTTTATTGTTCTTCTATGTCAAATTTTACGAGTATAAGCTTTGTGGATTATTTCGATAAAAAAACACGAACTTTATACAACAAATGGACAAAACCGTTAAAAGCTCCTCCATAGAGAGAGTCGAGCAACTTCGGACTATCAAAGTTGGTCGATGTAAACTTTTTAATGTTCTTCTATGTCAAATTTTATGAGTATAAGCTTCCAAGATTATTTCGATGCCAAAATACAAACTTTCTATGACAAATGGACATAACCGTTAAAAGCTCCTCCATAGAGAGAGTTGAGCAACTTCGGACTATCAAAGTTGTTGGTGTACACTTTTTATTGTTCTCCTATGTCAAATTTTATGAGTATAAGCTTCCAAGATTATTTCGATGGCAAAAGACCAACTTTCTATGACAAATGGACAAACCATTCAAAAGCTCCTCCATAGAGGGAGTTGAGCAACTTCGGAACATCAAAGTTGCTCGGTGTACACGTTTTATTGTTCTTCTCTGTCAAATTTTATGAGTATAAGCTTCTAAGATTATTTCGATGGCAAAAGACCAACTTTCTATGACAAATAGACAAAACATTCAAATGCTCCTCCATAGAGAGAGTTGAGCAACTTCGGAACATCAAAGTTGCTCGGTGTACAAGTTTTATTGTTCTTCTCTGTCAAATTTTATGAGTATAAGCTTCCAAGATTATTTCGATGCCAAAACAACAACTTTCTATGACAAATGGACAAAACCTTCAAAAGCTCCCTCCATAGAGAGAGTTGAGCAACTTCGGACAATAAAAGTGGCTCTGTGTATACTTTTTATTGTTCTTCTATATCAAATTTCATGAGTATAAGCTTCCTAGATTATTTCGATGCCAAAATCACAAGTTTCTATGACAAATGGAGAAAACTGTTAAAAGCTCCTTCATAGAGAGAGTTGACCAATTTTGGACCATCAAAGATGGTCGGTGTACACGTTTTATTGTTCTTCTATGTCAAATTTTATGAGTATAAGCTTCCAAGATTATTTCGATGACAAAACAACAACTTTCTATGACAAATGGACAAAACCTTTAAAAGCTCCTCCATAGAGAGAGTTGACCAATTTTGGACCATCAAAGATGGTCGGTGTACACGTTTTATTGTTCTTCTATGTCAAATTTTATGAGTATAAGCTTCCAAGATTATTTCGATGACAAAACAACAACTTTCTATGACAAATGGACAAAACCTTTAAAAGCTCCTCCATAGAGAGAGTTGAGCGACTTCGAAACATCAAAGTTTCTCGATTGACACTTTTTATTGTTCTTCTATGTCAAATTTTATGAGTATAAGCTTCCTAGATTATTTCGATGCCAAAATCCCAAGTTTCTATGACAAATGGATAAAACAGTTAAAAGCTCCTTCATAGAGAGGGTTGACCCATTTCGGACCATCAAAGATGCTCGGTGTACACGTTAAAAGCTTCCTAGATTATTTCGATGCCAAAACAGCAATTTTCTATGAAAAATGGACAAAACCGTTAAAAGCTTCTCCATAGAGAGAGTTGAGCAACTTCGGACAATCAAAGTTTCTCGGTTTATAATTTTTATTGTTCTTCTATGTTAAATTTTACGAAAATGAGCTTCCAAGATTATTTCGATGCAAAAACACCAACTTTCTATGACAAATGGACAAAACTGTTAAAAGCTCCTCCATAGAGAGAGTTGAGCAACGTCGGACCATCGAAGTTGCTCGGTGTACACCTTTTAATGTTCTTCTATGTCAAATTTTACGAGTATAAGCTTTGTGGATTATTTCGATGAAAAAACACGAACTTTCTATAACAAATGGACAAAACCGTTAAAAGCTCCTCCATTGAGAGAGTTGAGCAACTTTGGACTATCAAAGTTGGTCGATGTAAACTTTTTAATGTTCTTCTATGTCAATTTTTATGAGTATAAACTTCCAAGATTATTGCGATGCCAAAAGAGCAACTTTCTATGACAAATGGACAAAACCGTTAAAAGCTCCTCCATAGAGAGAGTTGAGCAACTTCGGACAATCAAAGTTGCTCGGTGTAGACTTTTTTTTGTTCTTCTATGTCAAATTTTATGAGTATAAGCTTCCTAGATTATTTCGATGCAAAAATCCCAAGTTTCTATGACAAATGGAGAAAACTGTTAAAAGCTCCTTCATAGAGAGAGTTGACCAATTTCGGACCATCAAAGATGCTCGGTGTACACATTTTATTGTTCTTCTATATCAAATTTTATGAGTATAAGCTTCCAAGATTATTTCGATGACAAAACAACAACTTTCTATGACAAATGGACAAAACCTTCAAAAGCTCCTCCATAGAGAGAGTTGAGCAACTTCGAAACATCAAAGTTGCTCGGTTGACACATTTTATTGTTCTTCTATGTCAAATTTTATGAGTATAAGCTTCCTAGATTATTTCGATGCCAAAATCCCAAGTTTCTATGACAAATGGATAAAACAGTTAAAAGCTCCTTCATAGAGAGAGTTGACCCGTTTCGGACCATCAAAGATGCTCGGTGTACCGTTTTATTGTTCTTCTATGTCAAATTTTATGAGTATAAACTTCCAAGATTATTTCGATGCCAAAACAGCAACTTTCTATGACAAATGGACAAAACCGTTAAAAGCTTCTCCATAGAGAGAGTTGAGCAACTTCGGACAATCAAAGTTGCTCGGTGTATAATTTTTATTGTTCTTCTATGTTAAATTTTACGAAAATGAGCTTCCAAGATTATTTCGATGCAAAAACACCAACTTTCTATGACAAATGAACAAAACTGTTAAAAGCTCCTCCATAGAGAGAGTTGAGCAACGTCGGACCATCGAAGTTGCTCGGTGTACACCTTTTAATGTTCTTCTATGTCAAATTTTACGAGTATAAGCTTTGTGGATTATTTCGATGAAAAAACACGAACTTTCTATAACAAATGGACAAAACCGTTAAAAGCTCCTCCATAGAGAGAGTTGAGCAACTTTGGACTATCAAAGTTGGTCGATGTAAACTTTTTAATGTTCTTCTATGTCAAATTTTATGAGTATAAGCTTCCAAGATTATTTCGATGCCAAAAGAGCAACTTTCTATGACAAATGGACAAAACCGTTAAAAGCTCCTCCATAGAGAGAGTTGAGCAACTTCGGACAATCAAAGTTGCTCGGTGTAGACTTTTTTTTGTTCTTCTATGTCAAATTTTATGAGTATAAGCTTCCTAGATTATTTCGATGCAAAAATCCCAAGTTTCTATGACAAATTGAGAAAACTGATTAAAGCTCCTTCACAGAGAGAGTTGACTGATTTCGCACCAACAAAGATGCTCGGTGTACACGTTTTATTGTTCTTCTATGTCTAATTTTATTAGTATAAGCTGTCAAGATTATTTCGATGCCAAAACAATAACTTTCTATGACAAATGGACAAAACCGTTAAAAGCTCCTCCATAGAGAGAGTTGAGCAACTTCGGAAAATCAAAGTTGCTCGGTGTACACTTTTTATTGTTCTTCTATGTTAAATTTTATGAAAATGAACTTCCAATATTATTTCGATGCAAAAACACTAACTTTCTATGACAAATGGACAAAACCGTTAGAAGCTCCTCCATAGAGAGAGTTGAGCAACGTCGGACCATCAAAGCTGCTCGGTATACACCTTTTAATGTTCTTTTATGTCAAATTTTACGAGTATAAGCTTCTTAGATTATTTTGATGAAAAAACACCAACTTTCTATAACAAATGGGCAAAACCGTTAAAAACTCCTCCATATAGAGAGTGGAGCAACTTCGGACTATCAAAGTTGCCCGATGTACACTTTTTAATGTTCTTCTATGTCAAATTTTACGAGTATAAATTTCCAAGATTATTTCGATGGCAAAAGACCAACTTTCTGTGACAAATGGACAAAACATTCAAAAGCCCCTCCATAGAGAGAGTTGAGCAACTTCAGAACATCAAAGTTGCTCGGTGTACACTTTTTATTGTTCTTCTATGTCAAATTTTATGACTATAAGCTTCCTAGATTATTTCGATGCCAAAATCCCAAGTTTGTATGACAAATGGAGAAAACTGTTAAAAGCTCCTCCATAGAGAGAATTGACCAATTTCGGACCATCAAAGATGCTCGGTGTGCACGTTTTATTGTTCTTCTATATCAAATTTTATGACTATAAACTTCTAAGATTATTTCGATGCCACAAGAGCAACTTTCTATGACAAATGGACAAAACCGTTAAAAGCTCCTCCATAGAGAGAGTTGAGCAACTTCGGACAATCAAAGTTGCTCGGTGTATAATTTTGATTCTTCTTCTATTTTAAATTTTACGAAAATGAGCTTCCAAGATTATTTTGATGCAAAAGCACCAACTTTCTATGACTAATGGACAAAACCGTTAAAAGCTCCTCCATAGAGAGAGTTGAGCAACTTCGGACCATCGAAGTTTCTCGGTGTACACCTTTTATTGTTCCTCTATGTCAAAGTTTACGAGTATAAGCTTTGTGGATTATTTCGATAAAAAAACACGAACTTTCTATAACAAATGGACAAAACCGTTAAAAGCTCCTCCATAGAGAGAGTCGAGCAACTTCGGACTATCAAAGCTGGTCCATGTAAACTTTTTAATGTTCTTCTATGTCAAATTTTATGAGTATAAGCTTCCTAGATTATTTCGATGCCAAAATACCAAGTTTCTATGACAAATGGATAAAACAGTTAAAAGCTCCTTCAAAGAGAGAGTTGACCCGTTTCGGACCATCAAAGATGCTCGGTGTACACGTTTTATTGTTCTTCTATGTCAAATTTTATGAGTATAGCTTCCAAGATTATTTCGATGCCAAAACAGCAACTTTCTATGACAAATGGACAAAACCGTTAAAAGCTCCTCCATAGAGAGAGTTGAGCAACTTCGGACAATCAAAGTTGCTCGGTGTACAATTTTTATTGGTCTTCTACGTTAAATTTTACGAAAATGAGCTTCCAAGATTATTTCGATGCAAAAACACCAACTTTCTATGACTAATGAACAAAATCGGTAAAAGCTCCTCCATAGAGAGAGTTGAGCAACCTCGGACCATCGAAGTTGCTCGGTGTACACCTTTTAATGTTCTTCTATGTTAAATTTTAGGAGTATAAGATTTCAAGATTATTTCGATGCCAAAAGAGCAACTTTCTATGACAAATGGACAAAACCGTTAAAAGCTCCTCCATAGAGAGAGTTGAGCAACTTCGAACTATCAAAGTTGGTCGATGTAAACTTTTTAATGTTCTTCTATGTCAAATTTTAGGAGTCTAAGGTTACTAGATTATTTCGATGCAAAAATCCCAAGTTTCTATGACAAATTGAGAAAACTGATAAATGCTCCTTCACAGAGAGAGTTGACTGATTTCGGACCAACAAAGATGCTCGGTGTACACGTTTTATTGTTCTTCTATGTCTAATTTTATGAGTATAAGCTGCCAAGATTATTTCGATGCCAAAACAATAACTTTCTATGACAAATGGACAAAACCGTTAACAGCTCCTCCATAGAGAGAGTTGAGCAACTTCGGAAAATCAAAGTTGCTCGGTGTACACTTTTTATTGTTCTTCTATGTTAAATTTTATGAAAATGAACTTCCAAGATTATTTCGATGCAAAAACAATAACTTTCTATGACAAATGGACAAAACCGTTAAAAGCTCCTCCATAGAGAGAGTTGAACAACGTCGGACCATCAAAGCTGCTCGGTATACACCTTTTAATGTTCTTCTATGTCAAATTTTACGAGTATAAGCTTCTTAGATTATTTTGATGAAAAAACAACAACTTTCTATAATAAATGGACAAAACCGTTAAAAACTCCTCCATAGAGAGAGTGGAGCAACTTCGGACTATCAAAGTTGCCCGATGTACACTTTTTAATGTTCTTCTATGTCAAATTTTACGAGTATAAACTTCCAAGATTATTTCGATGGCAAAAGACCAACTTTCTATGACAAATGGACAAAACATTCAAAAGCCCCTCCATAGAGAGAGTTGAGCAACTTCAGAACATCAAAGTTGCTCGGTGTACACTTTTTATTGTTCTTCTATGTCAAATTTTATGACTATAAGCTTCCTAGATTATTTCGATGCCAAAATCCCAAGTTTGTATGACAAATGGAGAAAACTGTTAAAAGCTCCTCCATGGAGAGAATTGACCAATTTCGGACCATCAAAGATGCTCGTTGTGCACGTTTTATTGTTCTTCTATGTCAAAATTTATGACTATAAACTTCTAAGATTATTTCGATGCCACAAGAGCAACTTTCTATGACAAATGGACAAAACCGTTAAAAGCTCCTCCATAGAGAGAGTTGAGCAACTTCGGACAATCAAAGTTGCTCGGTGTACACTTTATATTGTTCTACTAAGTCAAATTTTACGAGTATAAGCTTCAAAGATTATTTCGATGCCAAAACATTAACTTTCTATGACAAATGGACAAAACCGTTAAAAGCTCTTCCATAGAGAGAGTTGAGCAACTTCGGACTATCAAAGTTGCTCGGTGTACACTTTTTAATGTTCATCTATGACAGGTTTTATGGGTATAAGCTTCCAAGAATATTTCGATGGCAAAAGACCAACTTTCTATGACAAATGGACAAAACATTCAAAAGCTCCTCAATAGAGAGAGTTGAGGAACTTCAGACTATCAAAGTTCCTCGGTGTACACTTTTTAATGTTCATCTATGTCAAATTTTATGAGTATATGCTTCCAAGATGGTTTCGATGGCAAAAGACCCTTTCTATGACAAATGGACAAAACATTCAAAAGCTCCTCCATAGAGAGAGTTGAGCAACTTCGGACAATCAAAGTTGCTCGGTGTACACTTTTTATTGTTCTTCTATATCAAATTTCATGAGTATAAGCTTCCTAGATTATTTCGATGCCAAAATCCCAAGTTTCTATGACAAATGGAGAAAACTGTTAAAAGCTCCTTCATAGAGAGATTTGACCAATTTCGGACCATCAAAGATGCTCGGTGTACACGTTTTATTGTTCTTCTATGTTAAATTTTATGAGTATAAGCTTCCAAGATTATTTCGATGACAAAACAACAACTTTCTATGACAAATGGACAAAACCTTCAAAAGCTCCTCCATAGAGAGAGTTGAGCAACTTCGAAACATCAAAGTTGCTCGGTTGACACTTTTTATTGTTCTTCTATGTCAAATTTTATGAGTACAAGCTTCCTAGATTATTTCGATGCCAAAATCCCAAGTTTCTATGACAAATGGATAAAACAGTTAAAAGCTCCTTCATAGAGAGAGTTGACCCGTTTCGGACTATCAAAGATGCTCGGTGTACACGTTTTATTGTTCTTCTATGTCAAATTTTATGAGTATAAGCTTCCAAGATTATTTCGATGCCAAAACAGCAACTTTCTATGACAAATGGACAAAACCGTTAAAACCTCCTCCATAGAGAGAGTTGAGCAACTTCGGACAATCAAAGTTGCTCGGTGTACAGATTTTATTGTTCTTCTATGTTAAATTTTACGAAAATGAGCTTCCAAGATTATTTCGATGCAAAAACACCAACTTTCTATGACAAATGAACAGAACCGGTAAAAGCTCCTCCATAGAGAGAGTTGAGCAACCTCGGACCATCGAAGTTGCTCGGTGTACACCTTTTAATGTTCTTCTATGTTAAATTTTACGAGTATAAGCTTTGTGGATTATTTCGATGAAAAAACACCAACTTTCTATAACAAATGGACAAAACCGTTTAAAGCTCCTCCATAGAAAGAGTTGAGCAGCTTCGGACTATCAAAGTTGGTCGATGTAAACTTTTTAATGTTCTTCTATGTCAAATTTTATGATTATAAGCTTCTAAGTTTATTTCGATGCCACAAGAGCAACTTTCTATGACAAATGGACAAAACCGTTAAAAGGTCCTCCATAGAGAGAGTTGAGCAACTTCGGACAATCAAAGTTGCTCGGTGTACACTTTATATTGTTCTACTAAGTCAAATTTTACGAGTATAAGCTTCAAAGATTATTTCGATGCCAAAACATTAACTTTCTATGACAAATGGACAAAACCGTTAAAAGCTCTTCCATAAAGAGAGTTGAGCAACTTCGGACTATCAAAGTTGCTCGGTGTGCACCTTTTAATGTTCATCTATGTCAAGTTTTATGAGTATAAGCTTCCAAGAATATTTCGATGGCAAAAGACCAACTTTCTATGACAAATGGACAAAACATTCAAAGGCTCCTCAATAGAGAGAGTTGAGCAACTTCGAACTGTCAAAGTTCCTTGGTGTACACTTTTTAATGTTCATCTATGTCAAATTTTATGAGTATATGCTTCCAAGATGATTTCGATGGCAAAAGACGAACTTTCTATGACAAATGGACAAAACATTCAAAAGCTCCTCCATAGAGAGAGTTGAGCAACTTCGGACAATTAAAGTTGCTCGGTGTACACTTTTTATTGTTCTTCTATATCAAATTTCATGAGTCTAAGCTTCCTAGATAATTTCGATGCTAAAATCCCAAGTTTCTATGACAAATGGAGAAAACTGTTAAAAGCTCCTGCATAGAGAGAGTTGACCAATTTCGGACCATCAAAGATGCTCGGTGTACACGTTTTATTGTTCTTCTATGTCAAATTTTATGAGTATAAGCTTCCAAGATTATTTTGATGACAAAACAACAACTTTCTATGACAAATGGACAAAACCTTCAAAAGCTCCTTTACAGAGAGAGTTGAGCAACTTCGAAACATCAAAGTTGCTCGGTTGACACTTTTTATTGTTCTTCTATGTCAAATTTTATGAGTATAAGCTTCCTAGATTATTTCGATGCCAAAATCCCAAGTTTCTATGACAAATGGATAAAATAGTTAAAAGCTCCTTCATAGAGAGAGTTGACCCGTTTCGGACCATCAAAGATGCTCGTTGTACACGTTTTATTGTTCTTCTATGTCAAATTTTATGAGTATAAGCTTCCAAGATTATTTCGATGCCAAAATAGCAACTTTCTATGACAAATGGACAAAACCGTTAAAAGCTCCTCCGTAGAGAGAGTTGAGCAACTTCGGACAATCAAAGTTGCTCGGTGTACAATTTTTATTGTTCTTTTATGTTAAATTTTACGAAAATGAGCTTCCAAGATTATTTCGATGCAAAAACACCAACTTTCTATGACAAATGGACAAAACCGTTAAAAGCTCCTCCATAGAGAGAGTTGAGCAACGTCGGACCATCGAAGTTGCTCGGTGTACACCTTTTAATGTTCTTCTATGTTAAATTTTGCGAGTATAAGCTTTGTGGATTATTTCGATGAAAAAACACCAACTTTCTATAACAAATGGACTAAAACGTTAAAAGCTCCTCCATAGAGAGAGTTGAGCAACTTCGGAGTATCAAAGTTGGTCGATGTAAACTTTTTAATGTTCGTTTATGTCAAATTTTATGAGTATAAGCTTCCAAGATTATTTCGATGCCAAAAGAGCAACTTTCTATGACAAATGGACAAAACCGTTAAAAGCTCCCCCATAGAGAGAGTTGAGCAACTTCGGACAATCAAAGTTGCTCGGTGTAGACTTTTTATTGTTCTTCTATGTCAAATTTTATGAGTATAAGGTTCCTAGATTTTTTCGATGCAAGAATTCCATGTTTCTATGACAAATTGAGAAAACTGATAAAAGCTCCTTCACAGAGAGAGTTAACTGATTTCGGACCAACAAAGATGCTCGGTGTACACGTTTTATTGTTCTTCTATGTCTAATTTTATGAGTATAAGCTGCCAGGATTATTTCGATGCCAAAACAATAACTTTCTATGACAAATGGACAAAACCGTTAAAAGCTCCTCCATAGAGAGAGTTGAGCAACTTCGGAAAATCAAAGTTGCTCGGTGTACACTTTTTATTGTTCTTCTATGTTAAATTTTATGAAAATGAACTTCCAAGATTATTTCGATGCAAAAACACCAACTTTCTATGATAAATGGACAAAACTGTTAAAAGCTACTCCATGGAGAGAGTTGAGCAACGTCGGACCATCAAAGCTGCTCGGTATTCACCTTTTAATGTTCTTCTATGTCAAATTTTACGAGTATAAGCTTCTTAGATTATTTTGATGAAAAAACACCAACTTTCTATAACAAATGGACAAAACAGTTAAAAACTCCTCCATAGAGAGAGTGTAGCAACTTCGGACTATCAAAGTTGCCCGGTGTACACTTTTTAACGTTCTTCTATGTCAAATTTTACGAGTATAAACTTCCAAGATTATTTCGATGGAAAAAGACCAACTTTCTACGACAAATGGACAAAACATTCAAAAGCCCCTCCATAGAGAGAGTTGAGCAACTTTAGAACATCAAAGTTGCTCGGTGTACACTTTTTATTGTTCTTCTATGTCAAATTTTATGAGTATAAGCTTCCTAGATTATTTTGATGCCAAAATCCCAAGTTTGTATGACAAATAGAGAAAACTGTTAAAAGCTCTTTCATAGAGAGAGTTGACCCATTTCAGACCATCAAAGATGCTCGGTGTACATGTTTTATTGTTCTTCTATGTCAAATTTTATGAGTATAAGCTTCCAAGATTATTTTGATGCTAAAACAACAACTTTCTATGACAAATGGACAAAACCTTCAAAAGCTCCTTTACAGAGAGAGTTGAGCAACTTCGAAACATCAAAGTTGCTCGGTTGACACTTTTTATTGTTCTTCTATGTCAAATTTTATGAGTATAAGCTTCCTAGATTATTTTGATGCCAAAATCCCAAGTTTCTATGACAAATGTATAAAATAGTTAAAAGCTCCTTCATAGAGAGAGTTGACCCGTTTCGGACCATCAAAGATGCTCGTTGTACATGTTTTATTGTTCTTCTATGTCAAATTTTATGAGTATAAGCTTCCAAGATTATTTCGATGCCAAAATAGCAACTTTCTATGACAAATGGACAAAACCGTTAAAAGCTCCTCCGTAGAGAGAGTTGAGCAACTTCGGACAATCAAAGTTGCTCGGTGTACAATTTTTATTGTTCTTCTATGTTAAATTTTATGAAAATGAGCTTCCAAGATTATTTCGATGCAAAAACACCAACTTTCTATGACAAATTGACAAAACCGTTAAAAGCTCCTCCATAGAGAGAGTTGAGCAACGTCGGACCATCGAAGTTGCTCGGTGTACACCTTTTAATGTTCTTCTATGTTAAATTTTACGAGTATAAGCTTTGTGGATTATTCCGATGAAAAAACACCAACTTTCTATAACAAATGGACAAAACCGTTAAAAGCTCCTCCATAGAGAGAGTTGAGCAACTTCGGAGTATCAAAGTTGGTCGATGTAAACTTTTTAATGTTCGTTTATGTCAAATTTTATGAGTATAAGCTTCCAAGATTATTTCGACGCCAAAAGAGCAACTTTCTATGACAAATGGACAAAACCGTTAAAAGCTCCCCCATAGAGAGAGTTGAGCAACTTCGGACAATCAAAGTTGCTCGGTGTAGACTTTTTATTGTTTTTCTATGTCAAATTTTATGAGTATAAGGTTCCTAGATTATTTCGATGCAAAAATTCCAAGTTTCTATGACAAATTGAGAAAACTGATAAAAGCTCCTTCACAGAGAGAGTTGACTGATTTCGGACCAACAAAGATGCTCGGTGTACACGTTTTATTGTTCTTCTATGTCTAATTTTATGAGTATAAGCTGCCAAGATTATTTCGATGCCAAAACAATAACTTTCTATGACAAATGGACAAAACCGTTAAAAGCTCCTCCATAGAGAGAGTTGAGCAACTTCGAAAAATCAAAGTTGCTCGGTGTACACTTTTTATTGTTCTTCTATGTTAAATTTTATGAAAATGAACTTCCAAGATTATTTCGATGCAAAAACACCAACTTTCTATGACAAATGGACAAAACTGTTAAAAGCTCCTCCATAGAGAGAGTTGAGCAACGTCGGACCATCAAAGCTGCTCGGTATTCACCTTTTAATGTTCTTCTATGTCAAATTTTACGAGTATAAGCTTCTTAGATTATTTTGATGAAAAAACACCAACTTTCTATAACAAATGGACAAAACCGTTAAAAACTCCTCCATAGAGAGAGTGTAGCAACTTCGGACTATCAAAGTTGCCCGGTGTACACTTTTTAACGTTCTTCTATGTCAAATTTTACGAGTATAAACTTCCAAGATTATTTCGATGGCAAAAGACCAACTTTCTATGAAAAATGGACAAAACATTCAAAACCCCTCCATAGAGAGAGTTGAGCAACTTCAGAACATCAAAGTTGCTCGGTGTACACTTTTTATTGTTCTTCTATGTCAAATTTTATGACTATAAGCTTCCTAGATTATTTCGATGCCAAAATCCCAAGTTTGTATGACAAATGGAGAAAACTGTTAAACGCTCCTTCATAGAGAGAATTGACCAATTTCGGACCATCAAAGATGCTCGGTTTGCACGCTTTATTGTTCTTCTATGTCAAATTTTATGAGTATAAGCTTCGAAGATTATTTCGATGCCACAAGAGCAACTTTATATGAAAAATGGACAAAACCGTTAAAAGCTCCTCCATAGAGAGAGTTGAGCAACTTCGGACAATCAAAGTTGCTCGGTGTACACTTTATATTGTTCTACTAAGTCTAATTTTACGAGTATAAGCTTCAAAGATTATTTCGTTGCCAAAACATTAACTTTCTATGACAAATGGACAAAACCGTTAAAAGCTCCTCGATAGAGAGAGTTTAGCAACTTCGGACTATCAAAGTTGCTCGGTGTACACTTTTTAATGTTCATCTATGTCAAATTTTATGAGTATATGCTTCCAAGATGATTTTGATGGCAAAAGACCAACTTTCTATGACAAATGGACAAAACATTCAAAAGCTCCTCCATAGAGAGAGTTGAGCAAGTCCGAAACATCAAAGTTGCTCGGTGTACAATTTTTATTGTTCTTCTATGTCAAGTTTTATGAGTATAAGTTTCCAAGATTATTTCGATGGCAAAAGACCAACTTTCTATGACAAATGGACAAAACATTCAAAAGCTCCTCCATAGAGAGAGGCAACTTCGGAACATCAAAGTTTCTCGGTGTACACTTTTTATTGTTCTTCTATGTCAAATATTCTGAGTATAAGTTTCCAAGATTATTTCGATGCCAAAATCCCAAGTTTCTATGACAAATGGAGAAAACTGTTGAAAGCTCCTCCATAGAGAGAGTTGACCAACTTCAGACTATCAAAGATGCTCGGTGTGCACGTTTTATTGTTCTTCTATGTCGAATTTTATGAGTATGAGCTTCCAGGATTATTTCGATGCGAAAACACAAACTTTCTATGACAAATGGACAAAACCGTTAAAAGCTCCTCCATAGAGGGAGTTGACCAAGTTCGGACTATCAAAGATGCTCGGTGTGCACATTTTATTGTTCTTCTATGTCGAATTTTATGAGTATGAGCTTCCAGGATTATTTCGATGCTAAAACACAAACTTTCTATGACAAATGGACAAAACAGTTAAAAGCTCCTCCATAGAGAGAGTTGAGCAACTTCGGACTATCAAAGTTGCTCGGTGTACACTTTTTAATGTTCAACTATGTCAAATTTTATGAGTATAAGCTTCCAAAATTATTTCGATGGCAAAAGACAAACTTTCTATGACAAATGGACAAAACATTCAAAAGCTCCTCCATAGAGAGAGTTGAGCAACTTCGGAACATTTAAGTTGCTCGGTGTACACTTTTTATTGTTCTTCTATGTCAAATTTTATGAGTATAAGCTTCCAAGATTATTTCGATGGTAAAAGACCAACTTTCTATAACAAATGGACAAAACATTCAAATGCTCCTTCATGGAGAGAGTTGAGCAACTTCGGAACATCAAAGTTGCTCGGTGTACACTTTTTATTGTTCTTCTATGTCAAATTTTCTGAGTATAAGCTTCCAAGATTATTTCGATGCCAAAATCCCAAGTTTCTATGACAAATGGAGAAAACTGTTAAAAGCTCCTCCATAGAGAGAGTTGACCAACTTCGGACTATCAAAGTTGCTCGGTGTACACTTTTTAATGTTCATCTATGTCAAATTTTATGAGCATAAGCTTCCAAGATTATTTCGCTGCCAAAATCCCAAGTTTCTATGACAAATGGAGAAAACAGTTCAAATCCCCTTCATAGAGAGAGTTGACCCATTTCAGAACATCAAAGATGCTCGGTGTACACGTTTTATTGTTCTTCTATGTCAAATTTTATGAGTATAAGCTTCCAAGATTATTTCGATGCCAAAACAGCAACTTTCTATGACAAATCGACAAATCCGTTAAAAGCTCCTCCGTAGAGAGAGTTGACCAACTTCGGACAATCAAAGTTGCTCGGTGTACAATTTTTATTGTTCTTCTATGTCAAATTTTATGAGTATAAGCTTCCAAGATTATTTCGATGCCAAAATCCCAAGTTTCTATGACAAATGGAGAAAACTGTTAAAAGCTCCTCCATAGAGAGAGTTGACCAACTTCGGACTATCAAAGTTGCTCGGTGTACACTTTTTAATGTTCATCTATGTCATTTTTTATGAGTATAAGCTTCCAAGATTATTTTGATGGCAAAAGACCAACTTTCTATGACAAATGGACAATACCTTGAAAAGCTCTTCCATAGAGAGAGTTGACCTACTTCGGAACAACAAAGTTGCTCGGTGTACACTTTTTAATGTTCTTCTATGTCAAATTTTATGAGTATAAGCTTCCAAGATTATTTCGATGGCAAAAGACCAACTTTCTATGAAAAATGGACAAAACATTCAAAAGCTCCTCCATAGAGAGAGTTGAGCAACTTCGAAACATCAAAGTTGCTCGGTGTACACTTGTTATTGTTCTTCTATGTCAAATTTTCAGAGTATAAGCTTCCAAGATTATTTCGATCCGAAAAACCCAAGTTTCTATGACAAATGGAGAAAACTGTTAAAAGCTCCTCCATAGAGAGAGTTGACCAACTTCGGACTATCAAAGCTGCTCGGTGTACACTTTTTAATGTTCATCTATGTCAAATTTTATGAGTATAAGCGTCCAAGATTATTTCGATGGCGAAAGACCAACTTTCTATGACAAATGGAGAAAACTGTTAAAAGCTCCTCCATAGAGAGAGTTGAGCAACTTCGGAATAACAAAGTTGCTCAGTGTACACTTTTTAATGTTCTTCTATGTCAAATTTTATGAGTATAAGCTTCCAAGATTATTTCGATGCCAAAATCCCAGGTTTCTATGACAAATGGAGAAAACTGTTAAAAGCTCCTCCATAGAGAGAGTTGACCAACTTCGGACAATCAAAGTTGCTCGGTGTACAATTTTTAATGTTCATCTATGTCAAATTTTATGAGTATAAGCTTGAAAGATTATTTCGATGACAAAAGACCAACTTTCTGTGACAAATGGACAATACCTTGAAAAGCTACTCCATAGAGAGAGTTGACCAACTTCGGACTATCAAAGTTGCTCGGTGTACACTTTTTAATGTTCATCTATGTCAAATTTTATGAGTGTAAGCTTCCAAGATTATTTCGATGGCAAAAGACCAACTTTCTATGGAAAATGGAAAAACATTCAAAAGCTCCTCCATAGAGAAAGTTGGGAAACTTCGGAACATCAAAGTTACTCGGTGTACACTTTTTAATGTTCTTCTATGTCAAATTTTATGAGTATAAGCTTCCAAGATTATTTCGATGGCAAAAGACCAACTTTCTATGACAAATGGAAAAACATTCAAAAGCTCCTCCATAGAGAGAGTTGAGCAACTTCGGAACATCAATGTTGCTCGGTGTACACTTTTTATTGTTCTTCTATGTCAAATTTCATGAGTATAAGCTTCCTAGATTATTTCGTTGCCAAAATCCCAAGTTTCTATGACAAATGGAGAAAACAGTTAAAAACTTCTCCATAGAGAGAGTTTACCAATTTCGGACCATCAAAGATTCTCGTTGTACACATTTTATTGTTTTTCTATGTCAAATGTTATGAGTACAACTTCCAAGATTATTTCGATGCCAAAACAACAACTTTCTATGATAAATGGACAAAATCTTCAAAAGCTCTTCCATAGAGAGAGTTGAGCAACTTCGGAACATCAAAGTTGCTCGGTTGACACTTTTTATTGTTCTTCTATGTCAAATTTTATGAGTATAAGCTTCCTAGATTATTTCGATGCCAAAATCTCAAGTTTCTATGACAAATGGAGAAAACAGTTAAAAGCTCCTTCATAGAGAGAGTTGACCCATTTCGGAACATCAAAGATGCTCGGTGTACAAGTTTTATTGTTCTTCTATGTCAAATTTTATAAGTATAAGCTTCCAAGATTATTTCGATGCCAAAACAGCAACTTTCTATGACAAATCGACAAACCCGTTAAAAGCTCCTCCATAGAGAGAGTTGAGCAACTTCGTACAATCAAAGTTGCTCGGTGTACAATTTTTATTGTTCTTCTATGTTAAATTTTACGAAAATGAGCTTCCAAGATTATTTCGATGCAAAAACACCAACTTTCTATGACAAATGGACAAAACCGTTAAAAGCTCCTCCATAGAGAGAATTGAGCAACGTCGGACCGTCAAAGTTGCTCGGTGTACACCTTTTAATGTTCTTCTAAGTCAAATTTGACGAGTATAAGCTTTGTGGATTATTTCGATGAAAAAAGACCAACTATCTATAACAAATGGACAAAACCGTTAAAAGCTCCTCCATAGAGAGAGTTGAGCAACTTCGGACTATCAAAGTTGCTCAGTGTACACTTTTTAATGTTCTTCTATGTCAAATTTTATGAGTATAAGCTTCAAAGATTATTTCGATGCTAAAATCCCAAGTTTCTATGACAAATGGAGAAAACTGTTAAAAGCTCCTCCATAGAGAGAGTTGACCAACTTCGGACTATCAAAGTTGCTCGGTGTCACTTTTTAATGTTCGTCTATGTCAAATTTTATGAGTATAAGCTTCCAAGATTATTTCGATGGCAAAAGACCAACTTTCTATGACAAATGGACAATACCTTGAAAAGCTCCTCCATAGAGAGAGTTGAGCAACTTCGGAACATCAATGTTGCTCGGTGTACACTTTTTATTGTTCTTCTACGTCAAATTTCATGAGTATAAGCTTCCTAGATTATTTCGATGCCAAAATCCCAAGTTTCTATGACAAATGAAGAAAACTGTTAAAAGCTCCTCCATAGAGAGAGTTGACCAACTTCGGACTATCAAAGTTGCTCGGTGTACACTTTTTAATGTTCATCTATGTCAAATTTTATAAGTGTAAGCTTCCAAGATTATTTCGATGGCAAAAGTCCAACTTTCTATGAAAAATGGAAAAACATTCAAAAGCTCCTCCATAGAGAGAGTTGAGCAACTTCGGAACATCAATGTTGCTCGGTGTACATTTATTGTTCTTCTATGTCAAATTTCATGAGTATAAGCTTCCAAGATTATTTCGATGCCAAAATCCCAAGTTTCTATGAAAAATGTAGAAAACTGTTAAAAGCTCCTTCGTAGAGAGAGTTGACCAATTTCGGACCATCAAAGATGCTCGGTGTACACGTTTTATTGTTTTTCTATGTCAAATTTTATGAGTATAAGCTTCCAAGATTATTTCGATGCCAAAACAACAACTTTCTATGACAAATTGAGAAAACTGTTAAAAGCTCCTCCATAGAGAGAGTTTACCAATTTCGGACCATCAAAGATGCTCGGTGTACACGTTTTATTGTTTTTCTATGTCAAATTTTATGAGTATAAGCTTCCAAGATTATTTCGATGCCAAAACAACAACTTTCTATGATAAATGGACAAAACCTTCAAAAGCTCCTCCATAGAAAGAGTTGAGCAACTTCGGAACATCAAAGTTGCTCGGTTGACTGTAACGCCCCAATTTCGGGAACGTTACGTGGTGCTCACCGCACCGTCCTAGGTTATCAATGTGATTCACAACACGAGGATTTAACTCTAGTTTGTCTAACTAAGTTAAATCTTCCAACAAAAAATCCGGCAGCATCTCCCCGTAATTCGGGTAATGCCCACCTGATTAAACGCAGCATAACATCGTATAATCACATCCCAACCTAGCAAGGCCTCTGGCCATCTAACAGCAGGCAAATTCACAACCTATGGCCTCAGGCCTTCTAACAGCATGCAAATTCACAACCTATGGCCTCAGGCCATCTAGCAGCATGCACAAACTGAATTCATGATTCATACATCACAATGATTCCACACAACCAATAAACAGGACTAAATGTCCACACCCGGTTCAGAAGTCCCACATCAATGGAATAACCTTCTAACCGTCCATAATCCACACCTTACGGTGTCACGCAGTCAATATATCACACATGGAATCATTTCATACAAATATTTCAACAAAAAGGTTTAAGACTCTAATCCCAAACCTACACCCTCTCCAAGAGCCATCCATGCCACAACGTCGTCTCTACTAATCCGCACCTCTGGCACTAGTACCTGTCTCACCTGTAGAGAGGGAGAAAAATAAAGGGTGAGCTAGAAGCTCAGTAGGGGTAAAGAGTAAAACAAGCAACATGGCGGTTATTAAAGATAAGATAATGCATCAATATGTTCTCCTCTATGCACATGTCACATAACACAACCAATAGTCCGGGTATTCCCTTCGGGGTAAAACACATTCATCAATCCACTAGTCTTCAACTATGGATTAACCAAACCTCAAAGGCACTACATGGTTCCCAACCATCATGAATGAGAGCGCAATCATCATTCACATTACACCCGCGAAGGTTCTACCCGGTTGTGTGAACCCCGTCACACCCACACCTTAAGTGTGTTGCCTCACATGGAGTCATATGATCCGTGCCCATGCCTTGACACGCAACCATCCTCCCATGTGACTTTCAAGTAACCTATGGTATCCCGAGTCCATACCCGAGCATCCCATGCAAACTCTAATGCATTCATGCTCGTGCCATGCCAAATATACATATATATCAACCTATATATATATACAACTACTGATGATGCATGACAAGATTCAAAGCATGCTCAATGGATAATTGAATATGTAATTGGGCAATGCAATCTACATTTAGAGAATATATAAATAAACCTTAGGTTCGTTCTTCCTTAGGCACTATAAGGCAAGAACACAAACAAAGAGACCAATGAGAATTCAAACCGAATTTTTGAATCAACGAACGATATCGAAGTAAGAAAGGGTCAAGAAATCCCCTACCTCAAGTTGAGCACAACACACAATTCCAAATTCCAAGAATTAGGGTTTAAATCCCCCTTTCACCAACCTAACCATATTTCATCATTCCAATCCATATATACATGTTAATAACACACATTTATCTTAACAATAACAATTACAACATGAAATAATTCCATAAATCAAAGGAACTTACCTTCTCTCTCTAGGATTTTCCCCAAAATCCTTCAACTCCTCCAAATTCGAACCCTAGCCTAAACCCATGATTTAAACTAGTAAAACATCAGCAAATATCCTCATAATCAACATATCTAAAGCCTATTTTCCATTTCTTAAAGAATCAAAGTAGATCTAAGAAAAAATCTAAAATTCCAAAACTAGAAAACTTACCTTGAATCTTTGAAAACTCCTTGGAAATCTTGTTAGCAACACCCAAACATCCACAATCTAAGCTTTGATCTTCGAAAATCACTCTCTCTCTCTAAGTTTCTCTCTCTTTCTCTCTCCTCTCGGCCAACTCTGGAAAAATGGGTTTATGGTGTTAAAAATCGTGTTTTAAAACACTGGAATCGCGACCACTGTACAGGGGGGATCGATCCCCCAATATGGGCGATCGATCCCCAAAACACTCTGCCCCTTTTTTCCATCACCAACAATTCAGGGGGATCAATCGCCCAATATGGTGATCGATCCCCAAAACACTCTGGCCCTTTTTCTTTTCCTTTACCATTACTTCTGGTTGATCGATTCTCCCATGTTGGCGATCGATCCCCCAAAGTACTGTCTCGGTGTTATCTTCCAAATTCGCATCCGACACACATCCGACTTGGTCTAAGCCTCGATTTGAAATATTATGCGATTGAAATGGTCAAAACAAAAGTCTTCGTGACCCCGTAACCTCCCCAACTCATTTCCCAATAATTTAACGCCCATAAATTAATCGAAACTTAAAACAAAAATTTTTGGGTTGGGGTTTCACATTGACACTTTTTATTGTTCATCTATGTCAAATTTTATGAGTATAAGCTTCCAAGATTATTTCGATGCCAAAATCCCAAGTTTCTATGACAAATGGAGAAAACAGTTCAAATCCCCTTCATAGAGAGAGTTGACCCATTTTAGAACATCAAAGATGCTCGGTGTACATGTTTTATTGTTCTTCTATGTCAAATTTTATGAGTATAAGCTTCCAAGATTATTTCGATGCCAAAACAGCAACTTTCTATGACAAATCGACAAACCCGTTAAAAGCTCCTCCATAGAGAGAGTTGAGCAACTTCGGACAATCAAAGTTGCTCGGTGTACAATTTTTATTGTTCTTCTATGTTAAATTTTACGAAAATGAGCTTCCAAGATTATTTCGATGCAAAAACACCAACTTTCTATGACAAATGGACAAAACCGTTAAAAGCTGCTCCATAGATAGAGTTGAGCAACGTCGGACTGTTAAAGTTGCTCGGTGTACACCTTTTAATGTTCTTCTATGTCAAATTTTATGAGTATAAGCTTTGTGGATTATTTCGATGAAAAAAGACCAACTTTCTATAACAAATGGACAAAACCGTTAAATGGTCCTCCATAGAGAGAGTTGAGCAACTTCGGACTATCAAAGTTGCTCAGTGTACACTTTTTAATGTTCTTCTATGTCAAATTTTATGAGTATAATCTTCCATGATTATTTCGATGCTAAAATCCCAGGTTTCTATGACAAATGGAGAAAACTGTTAAAAGCTCCTCCATAGAGAGAGTTGACCAACTTCGGACTATCAAAGTTGCTCGGTGTCACTTTTTAATGTTCATCTATGTCAAATTTTATGAGTATAAGCTTCCAAGATTATTTCGATGCCAAAACAACAACTTTCTATGATAAATGGACAAAACCTTCAAAAGCTCCTCCATAGAGAGAGTTGAGAAACTTCGGAACATCAAAGTTGCTCGGTTGACACTTTTATTGTTCATCTATGTCAAATTTTATGAGTATAAGCTTCCTAGATTATTTCGATGCCAAAATCCCAAGTTTCTATGACAAATGTAGAAAATAGTTAAAAGCTCCTTCATAGAGAGAGTTGACCCATTTCGGAACATCAAAGATGCTCGGTGTACATGTTTTATTGTTCTTTTATGTCAAATTTTATGAGTATAAGCTTCCAAGATTATTTCGATGCCAAAACAACAACTTTCTATGACAAATCGAC
This sequence comes from Euonymus europaeus, assembly GCA_963580455.1. Classification (NCBI taxonomy): domain Eukaryota; kingdom Viridiplantae; phylum Streptophyta; class Magnoliopsida; order Celastrales; family Celastraceae; genus Euonymus; species Euonymus europaeus. Next base: position 10,240,882 of record OY756967.1, on the reverse strand, counting down.
AAACCCGTTAAAAGCTCCTCCATAGAGAGAGTTGAGCAACTTCGGACAATCAAAGTTGCTCGGTGTACAATTTTTATTGTTCTTCTATGTTAAATTTTACGAAAATGAGCTTCCAAGATTATTTCGATGCAAAAACACTAACTTTCTATGACAAATGGACAAAACCGTTAAAAGCTCCTCCATAGAGAGAGTTGAGCAACGTCGGACTGTCAAAGTTGCTCGGTGTACACCTTTTAATGTTCTTCTATGTCAAATTTTATGAGTATAAGCTTTGTGGATTATTTCGATGAAAAAAGACCAACTTTCTATAACAAATGGACAAAACCGTTAAATGGTCCTCCATAGAGAGAGTTGAGCAACTTCGGACTATCAAAGTTGCTCAGTGTACACTTTTTAATGTTCTTCTATGTCAAATTTTATGAGTATAAGCTTCCATGATTATTTCGATGCTAAAATCCCAAGTTTCTATGACAAATGGAGAAAACTGTTAAAAGCTCCTCCATAGAGAGAGTTGACCAACTTCGGACTATCAAAGTTGCTCGGTGTACACTTTTTAATGTTCATCTATGTCAAATTTTATGAGTGTAAGCTTCCAAGATTATTTCGATGGCAAAAGACCAACTTTCTATGAAAAATGGAAAAACATTCAAAAGCTCCTCCATAGAGAGAGTTGAGCAACTTCGGAACATCAATGTTGCTCAGTGTACATTTATTGTTCTTCTATGTCAAATTTCATGAGTATAAGCTGCCAAGATTATTTCGATGCCAAAATCCCAAGTTTCTATGACAAATGTAGAAAACTATTAAAAACTCCTTCGTAGAGAGAGTTGACCAATTTCGGACCATCAAAGATGCTCGGTGTACACGTTTTATTGTTTTTCTATGTCAAATTTTATGAGTATAAGCTTCCAAGATTATTTCGATGCCAAAACAACAACTTTCTATGACAAATTGAGAAAACTGTTAAAAGCTCCTCCATAGAGAGAATTTACCAATTTCGGACCATCAAAGATGCTCGGTGTACACGTTTTATTGTTTTTCTATGTCAAATTTTATGAGTATAATCTTCCAAGATTATTTCGATGCCAAAACAACAACTTTCTATGACAAATGGAGAAAACTGTTAAAAGCTCTTCCATAGAGAGAGTTTACCAATTTCGGACCATCAAAGATGCTCGGTGTACACGTTTTATTGTTTTTCTATGTCAAATTTTATGAGTATAAGCTTCCAAGATTATTTCGATGGCAAAAGACCAACTTTCTATAACAAATGGACAAAACCGTTAAATGGTCCTCCATAGAGAGAGTTGAGCAACTTCGGACTATCAAAGTTGCTCAGTGTACACTTTTTAATGTTCTTCTATGTCAAATTTTATGAGTATAATCTTCCATGATTATTTCGATGCTAAAATCCCAGGTTTCTATGACAAATGGAGAAAACTGTTAAAAGCTCCTCCATAGAGAGAGTTGACCAACTTCGGACTATCAAAGTTGCTCGGTGTCACTTTTTAATGTTCATCTATGTCAAATTTTATGAGTATAAGCTTCCAAGATTATTTCGATGCCAAAACAACAACTTTCTATGATAAATGGACAAAACCTTCAAAAGCTCCTCCATAGAGAGAGTTGAGCAACTTCGGAACATCAAAGTTGCTCGGTTGACACTTTTATTGTTCATCTATGTCAAATTTTATGAGTATAAGCTTCCTAGATTATTTCGATGCCAAAATCCCAAGTTTCTATGACAAATGTAGAAAATAGTTAAAAGCTCCTTCATAGAGAGAGTTGACCCATTTCGGAACATCAAAGATGCTCGGTGTACATGTTTTATTGTTCTTTTATGTCAAATTTTATGAGTATAAGCTTCCAAGATTATTTCGATGCCAAAACAACAACTTTCTATGACAAATCGACAAACCCGTTAAAAGCTCCTCCATAGAGAGAGTTGAGCAACTTCGGACAATCAAAGTTGCTCGGTGTACAATTTTTATTGTTCTTCTATGTTAAATTTTACGAAAATGAGCTTCCAAGATTATTTCGATGCAAAAACACCAACTTTCTATGACAAATGGACAAAACCGTTAAAAGCTCCTCCATAGAGAGAGTTGAGCAACGTCGGACTGTCAAAGTTGCTCGGTGTACACCTTTTAATGTTCTTCTATGTCAAATTTTATGAGTATAAGCTTTGTGGATTATTTCGATGAAAAAAGACCAACTTTCTATAACAAATGGACAAAACCGTTAAATGGTCCTCCATAGAGAGAGTTGAGCAACTTCGGACTATCAAAGTTGCTCAGTGTACACTTTTTAATGTTCTTCTATGTCAAATTTTATGAGTATAAGCTTCCATGATTATTTCGATGCTAAAATCCCAAGTTTCTATGACAAATGGAGAAAACTGTTAAAAGCTCCTCCATAGAGAGAGTTGACCAACTTCGGACTATCAAAGTTGCTCGGTGTACACTTTTTAATGTTCATCTATGTCAAATTTTATGAGTGTAAGCTTCCAAGATTATTTCAATGGCAAAAGACCAACTTTCTATGAAAAATGGAAAAACATTCAAAAGCTCCTCCATAGAGAGAGTTGAGCAACTTCGGAACATCAATGTTGCTCAGTGTACATTTATTGTTCTTCTATGTCAAATTTCATGAGTATAAGCTGCCAAGATTATTTCGATGCCAAAATCCCAAGTTTCTATGACAAATGTAGAAAACTGTTAAAAACTCCTTCGTAGAGAGAGTTGACCAATTTCGGACCATCAAAGATGCTCGGTGTACACGTTTTATTGTTTTTCTATGTCAAATTTTATGAGTATAAGCTTCCAAGATTATTTCGATGCCAAAACAACAACTTTCTATGACAAATTGAGAAAACTGTTAAAAGCTCCTCCATAGAGAGAATTTACCAATTTCGGACCATCAAAGATGCTCGGTGTACACGTTTTATTGTTTTTCTATGTCAAATTTTATGAGTATAAGCTTCCAAGATTATTTCGATGCCAAAACAACAACTTTCTATGATAAATGGACAAAACCTTCAAAAGCTCCTCCTTAGAAAGAGTTGAGCAACTTCGGAACATGAAAGTTGCTCGGTTGACACTTTTTATTGTTCATCTATGTCAAATTTTATGAGTATAAGCTTCCAAGATTATTTCGCTGCCAAAATCCCAAGTTTCTATGACAAATGGAGAAAACAGTTCAAATCCCCTTCATAGAGAGAGTTGACCCATTTCAGAACATCAAAGATTCTCGGTGTACATGTTTTATTGTTCTTTTATGTCAAATTTTATGAGTATAAGCTTCCAAGATTATTTCGATGCCAAAACAGCAACTTTCTATGACAAATCGACAAACCCGTTAAAAGCTCCTCCATAGAGAGAGTTGAGCAACTTCGGACAATCAAAGTTGCTCGGTGTACAATTTTTATTGTTCTTCTATGTTAAATTTTACGAAAATGAGCTTCTAAGATTATTTCGATGCAAAAACACTAACTTTCTATGACAAATGGACAAAACCGTTAAAAGCTCCTCCATAGAGAGAGTTGAGCAACGTCGGACTGTCAAAGTTGCTCGGTGTACACCTTTTAATGTTCTTCTATGTCAAATTTTATGAGTATAAGCTTTGTGGATTATTTCGATGAAAAAAGACCAACTTTCTATAACAAATGGACAAAACCGTTAAATGGTCCTCCATAGAGAGAGTTGAGCAACTTCGGACTATCAAAGTTGCTCAGTGTACACTTTTTAATGTTCTTCTATGTCAAATTTTATGAGTATAAGCTTCCATGATTATTTCGATGCTAAAATCCCAAGTTTCTATGACAAATGGAGAAAACTGTTAAAAGCTCCTCCATAGAGAGAGTTGACCAACTTCGGACTATCAAAGTTGCTCGGTGTCACTTTTTAATGTTCATCTATGTCAAATTTTATGAGTATAAGCTTCCAAGATTATTTCGATGCCAAAACAACAACTTTCTATGATAAATGGACAAAACCTTCAAAAGCTCCTCCATAGAGAGAGTTGAGCAACTTCGAAACATCAAAGTTGCTCGGTTGACACTTTTTATTGTTCATCTATGTCAAATTTTATGAGTATAAGCTTCCTAGATTATTTCGATGCCAAAATCCCAAGTTTCTATGACAAATGGAGAAAATAGTTAAAAGCTCCTTCATAGAGAGAGTTGACCCATTTCGTAACATCAAAGATGCTCTGTGTACACGTTTTATTGTTCTTCTATGTCAAATTTTATGAGTATAAGCTTCCAAGATTATTTCGATGCCAAAACAACAACTTTCTATGAAAAATCGACAAACCCGTTAAAAGCTCCTCCATAGAGAGAGTTGAGCAACGTTGGACCGTCAAAGTTGCTCGGTGTACACCTTTTAATGTTCTTCTATGTCAAATTTTATGAGTATAAGCTTTGTGGATTATTTCGATGAAAAAAGACCAACTTTCTAAAACAAATAGACAAAACCATTAAATGCTCCTCCATAGAGAGAGTTGAGCAAATTCGGACTATCAAACTTGCTCAGTGTACACTTTTTAATGTTCTTCTATGTCAAATTTTATGAGTATAAGCTTCCAAGATTATTTTGATGCTAAAATCCCAAGTTTCTATGACAAATGGAGAAAACTGTTAAAAGCTCCTCCATAGAGAGAGTTGACCAACTTCGGACTATCAAAGTTACTCGGTGTACACTTTTTAATGTTCATCTATGTCAAATTTTATGAGTATAAGCTTCCAAGATTATTTCGGGGGCAAAAGACCAACTTTCTATGACAAATGGACAATACCTTGAAAAGCTCCTCCATAGAGAGAGTTGAGCAACTTCGGAACAACAAAGTTGCTCGGTGTACACTTTTTAATGTTCTTCTATGTCAAATTTTATGAGTATAAGCTTCCAAGATTATTTCGATGGCAAAAGACCAACTTTCTATGACAAATGGAAAAACATTCAAAAGCTCCTCCATAGAGAGAGTTGAGCAACTTCGGAACAACAAAGTTGTTCGGTGTACACTTTTTAATGTTCTTCTATGTCAAATTTTATGAGTATAAGCTTCCAAGATTATTTCGATGGCAAAAGACCAACTTTCTATGACAAATGGAAAAACATTGAAAAGCTCCTCCATAGAGAGAGTTGAGCAACTTCGGAACATCAATGTTGCTCGGTGTACACTTTTTATTGTTCTTCTATGTCAAATTTCATGAGTATAAGCTTCCTATATTATTTCGATGCCAAAATCCCAAGTCTCTATGACAAATGGACAAAACTGTTAAAAGCTCCTCCATAGAGAGAGTTGACCAACTTCGGACTATCAAAGTTGCTCGGTGTACAATTTTTATTGTTCTTCTATGTTAAATTTTACGAAAATGAGCTTCCAAGATTATTTCGATGCAAAAACACCAACTTTCTATGACAAATGGACAAAACCGTTAAAAGCTCTTCCATAGAGAGAGTTGAGCAACGTCGGACTGTCAAAGTTGCTCGGTGTACACCTTTTAATGTTCTTCTATGTCAAATTTTATGAGTAAAAGCTTTGTGGATTATTTCGATGAAAAAAGACCAACTTTCTATAACAAATGGACAAAACCGTTAAATGGTCCTCCATAGAGAGAGTTGAGCAACTTCGGACTATCAAAGTTGCTCAGTGTACACTTTTTAATGTTCTTCTATGTCAAATTTTATGAGTATAAGCTTTCATGATTATTTCGATGCTAAAATCCCAAGTTTCTATGACAAATGGAGAAAACTGTTAAAAGCTCCTCCATAGAGAGAGTTGACCAACTTCGGACTATCAAAGTTGCTCGGTGTCACTTTTTAATGTTCATCTATGTCAAATTTTATGAGTATAGGCTTCCAAGATTATTTCGATGCCAAAACAACAACTTTCTATGATAAATGGACAAAACCTTCAAAAGCTCCTCCATAGAGAGAGTTGAGCAACTTTGAAACATCAAAGTTGCTCCGTTGACACTTTTTATTGTTCATCTATGTCAAATTTTATGAGTATAAGCTTCCTAGATTATTTCGATGCCAAAATCCCAAGTTTCTATGACAAATGTAGAAAATAGTTAAAAGCTCCTTCATAGAGAGAGTTGACCCATTTCGGAACATCAAAGATGCTCGGTGTACACGTTTTATTGTTCTTCTATGTCAAATTTTATGAGTATAAGCTTCCAAGATTATTTCGATGCCAAAACAACAACTTTCTATGACAAATCGACAAACCCGTTAAAAGCTCCTCCATAGAGAGAGTTGAGCAACTTCGGACAATCAAAGTTGCTCGGTGTACAATTTTTATTCTTCTTCTATGTTAAATTTTACGAAAATGAGCTTCCAAGATTATTTCGATGCAAAAACACCAACTTTCTATGACAAATGGACAAAACCGTTAAAAGCTCCTTCATAGAGAGAGTTGAGCAACGTTGGACCGTCAAAGTTGCTCGGTGTACACCTTTTAATGTTCTTCTATGTCAAATTTTATGAGTATAAGCTTTGTGGATTATTTCGATGAAAAAAGACCAACTTTCTATAACAAATGGACAAAACCGTTAAATGCTCCTCCATAGAGAGAGTTGAGCAAATTCGGACTATAAAAGTTGGTCAGTGTACACTTTTTAATGTTCTTCTATGTCAAATTTTATGAGTATAAGCTTCCAAGATTATTTCGATGCTAAAATCCCAAGTTTCTATGACAAATGGAGAAAACTGTTAAAAGCTCCTCCATAGAGAGAGTTGACCAACTTCGGACTATCAAAGTTACTCGGTGTACACTTTTTAATGTTCATCTATGTCAAATTTTATGAGTATAAGCTTCCAAGATTATTTCGATGGCAAAAGACCAACTTTCTATGACAAATGGACAATACCTTGAAAAGCTCCTCCATAGAGAGAGTTGAGAAACTTCGGAACAACAAAGTTGCTCGGTGTACACTTTTTAATGTTCTTCTATGTCAAATTTTATGAGTATAAGCTTCCAAGATTATTTTGATGGCAAAAGACCAACTTTCTATGACAAATGGAAAAACATTCAAAAGCTCCTCCATAGAGAGAGTTGAGCAACTTCGGAACAACAAAGTTGCTCGGTGTACACTTTTTAATGTTCTTCTATGTCAAATTTTATGAGTATAAGCTTCCAAGATTATTTCGATGGCAAAAGACCAACTTTCTATGACAAATGGAAAAACATTCAAAAGCTCCTCCATAGAGAGAGTTGAGCAACTTCGGAACAACAAAGTTGCTCGGTGTACACTTTTTAATGTTCTTCTATGTCAAATTTTATGAGTATAAGCTTCCAAGATTATTTCGATGGCAAAAGACCAACTTTCTATGACAAATGGAAAAACATTCAAAAGCTCCTCCATAGAGAGAGTCGAGCAACTTCGGAACATCAATGTTGCTCGGTGTACACTTTTTATTGTTCTTCTATGTCAAATTTCATGAGTATAAGCTTCCTAGATTATTTCGATGCCAAAATCCCAAGTTTCTATGACAAATGGAGAAAACTGTTAAAAGCTCCTCCATAGTGAGAGTTGACCAACTTCGGACTATCAAAGTTGCTCGGTGTACAATTTTTATTGTTCTTCTATGTTAAATTTTACGAAAATGAGCTTCCAAGATTATTTCGATGCAAAAACACCAACTTTCTATGACAAATGGACAAAACCGTTAAAAGCTCCTCCATAGAGAGAGTTGAGCAACGTTGGACCGTCAAAGTTGCTCGGTGTACACATTTTAATGTTCTTCTTTGTCAAATTTTATGAGTATAAGTTTTGTGGATTATTTCGATGAAAAAATACCAACTTTCTATAACAAATGGACAAAAACCGTTAAATGCTCCTCCATAGAGAGAGTTGAGCAAATTCGGACTATCAAAGTTGGTCAGTGTACACTTTTTAATGTTCTTCTATGTCAAATTTTATGAGTATAAGCTTCCAAGATTATTTCGATGCTAAAATCCCAAGTTTCTATGACAAATGGAGAAAACTGTTAAATGCTCCTCCATAGAGAGAGTTGACCAACTTCGGACTATCAAAGTTGCTCGGTGTACACTTTTTAATGTTCATTTATATCAAATTTTATGAGTATAAGCTTCCAAGATTATTTCGATGGCAAAAGACCAACTTTCTATGACAAATGGACAATACCTTGAAAAGCTCCTCCATAGAGAGAGTTGAGCAACTTCGGAACAACAAAGTTGCTCGGTGTACACTTTTTAATGTTCTTCTATGTCAAATTTTATGAGTATAAGCTTCCAAGATTATTTCGATGGCAAAAGACCAACTTTCTATGACAAATGGAAAAACATTCAAAAGCTCCTCCATAGAGAGAGTTGAGCAACTTCGGAACAACAAAGTTGCTCGGTGTACACTTTTTAATGTTCTTCTATGTCAAATTTTATGAGTATAAGCTTCCAAGATTATTTCGATGGCAAAAGACCAACTTTCTATGACAAATGGAAAAACATTCAAAAGCTCCTCCATAGAGAGAGTTGAGCAACTTCGGAACATCAATGTTGCTCGGTGTACACTTTTTATTGTTCTTCTATGTCAAATTTCATGAGTATAAGCTTCCTAGATTATTTCGATGCTAAAATCCCAAGTTTCTATGACAAATGGAGAAAACTGTTAAAAGCTCCTCCATAGAGAGAGTTGACCAACTTCGGAACAACAAAGTTGTTCGGTGTACACTTTTTAATGTTCATCTATGTCAAATTTTATGAGTGTAAGCTTCCAAGATTATTTCGATGGCAAAAGACCAACTTTCTATGACAAATGGAAAAACATTCAAAAGCTCCTCCATAGAGAGAGTTGAGCAACTTCGGAACATCAACGTTGCTCGGTGTACATTTATTGTTCTTCTATGTCAAATTCCATGAGTATAAGCTTCCAAGATTATTTCGATGCCAAAATCCCAATTTTCTATGACAAATGGAGAAAACTGTTAAAAGCTTCTTCATAGAGAGAGTTGACCAATTTCGGACCATCAAAGATGCTCGGTGTACACGTTTTATTGTTTTTCTATGTCAAATTTTATGAGTATAAGCTTCCAAGATTATTTCGATGCCAAAACAACAACTTTCTATGACAAATTGAGAAAACTGTTAAAAGCTTCTCCATAGAGAGAGTTTACCAATTTCGGACCATCAAAGATGCTCGGTGTACACGTTTTATTGTTTTTCTATGTCAAATTTTATGAGTATAAGCTTCCAAGATTATTTCGATTCCAAAACAACAACTTTCTATAATAAATGGACAAAACCTTCAAAAGCTCCTCCATAGAGAGAGTTGAGCAACTTCGGAACATCAAAGTTGCTCGGTTGACACTTTTTATTGTTCTTCTATGTCAAATTTTATGAGTATAAGCTTCCTAGATTATTTCGATGCCAAAATCCCAAGTTTCTATGACAAATGGAGAAAATAGTTAAAAGCTCCTTCATAGAGAGAGTTGACCCATTTCGGACCATCAAAGATGCTCGGTGTACACGTTTTATTGTTCTTCTATGTCAAATTTTATGAGTATAAGCTTCGAAGATTATTTCGATGCCAAAACAGCAACTTTCTATGAAAAATCTACAAACCCGTTAAAAGCTCCTCCATAGAGAGAGTTGAGCAACTTCGGACAATCAAAGTTGCTCGGTGTACAATTTTTATTGTTCTTCTATGTTAAATTTTACGAAAATGAGCTTCCAAGATTATTTCGATGCAAAAACATCAACTTTCTATGACAAATGGACAAAACCGTTAAAAGCTCCTCCATAGAGAGAGTTGAGCAACGTCGGACCATCAAAGTTGCTCGGTGTACACCTTTTAATGTTCTTCTATGTCAAATTTTACGAGTATAAGCTTTGTGGATTATTTTGATGAAAAAAGACCAACTTTCTATAACAAATGGACAAAACCGTTAAAAGCTCCTCCATAGAGAGAGTTGAGCAACTTCGGACTATCAAAGTTGTTGGGATGATGTCCTAAAAACATAACATGTAAAGACAATTCTGAAATTCAAGAATAAACATTTTATGATTGCATTTGTGTTTTAAATGTTTTATGTTAAATATTTCATTTATATGTGAATGTTCTAACAAGGTCTAAGGATGTTAGATATGTGAATCTTGGATACTCAGATACACTTATAGTGTGAGTATAAATTGACACAAGATTCATTATTACATTCTAAATCATTAGTCACAACCAGATTAACAAAGTTAGGCACTTTGTTGATATAGGTTGTAGTGCATGGACTGATAAGTGCCAGAATGTACGTTCTTAAAGTGATAAAATACTACCAAAGCAATGCCAAGAAATTGTGCTTAAAAGCTGAATTTTCAAGATTATTGTACTTAAGATCTTCTTGGATGTTTTGCAGGTTAAGAGCTAGTAAGAGCTATTGGAATGAGATTTGATCTTCAGAAAATGTTAAGAGGACACTTCAAGCTTTGCAGGAAGTGCTGGTTCACAAAAATCAGAGTTCATTTGGGCCTCTAAAGGTTGCCTCAAAGTCAAGTTTGGAAGTTATATCCGGAGCAGAATTTCTGTTTGCAGACCATACCTTTAGAAGCCCATAACTTGAGCTTCTGATATCCAAATTGAGTGATTCAAAAGCCCATAATTATCTACACATTTGTATATACATTATTGATGAAGGGTTTGAGTTCATAATAGGCTTCGTTTAGGCCCAGAATGTAGTTACAAGATTAGTGTGTAATTGGAAGTTGATGTCATTGATGATACCATTTCCATTCAAAGAGTGGACAATCCACCACACCAATTTGATGGACAATCCACCACCAAAAGATGGCACTAACTCCTCCACTATGTGCTCATTTTCTCTATAAATAGAGAGGAGTAGGAGCTAGGAGGGGGAGCTTGGAGACAAGAAGGAAAGAAGGAGAAGGATTGGAAGCATAAAGAGGAGAAGGAAAAGAAGAAAACAAGGCTTGTGTTTGTAATTATGTTTTTATGTTTCATGTTTTATTTGGTTATGTATAACTAAACTCTTGTTAGTTAGGGCTTGTCTTGAAGCCCAAGCATGCTTTCAATTTTATAAGTTGTGTGTGGATTTCAATTTCTACAAGCATGATGATTTTGATTTTTCCATGTTATGTGAGTTCTAGTATCTTGTTTCTTTGAGTAGCTAACTTTGAAGCATGTATTAGAATTAATTGTTGTAGAACATGGTCAATTGCCTTGTTGAATATGTTCTTTCTTGCAACATATAATTCAGTTGAAAATGAATTATGAAAAATCAATTCTTGAATACCTAAGTACAAATACCATGTATTAGGATTCTTGTGACATTCATATTCTCTTTGCTCTTATTGGATTCTTGATTGTTGATTGATGCAGACGCCATGCTAGATTTCGATTAAGAATACACGTAATGAGGTATACACCATACACTTTACATGCAATTAAGAGAGAATCATACAACTTGAGTTTGGCCATGACCTTGTTGTGAATGTTGTCATCATATGCTTGTTTAAATTGTTAATCTATTATTTCTTATAAATTGTTTGAATGTCTTGTGGTGGATAGTGAGTCTTAGCTATTATTTTCATTAATATCAATTCTCATTCTTGTTCTTAACATCAATTTCTTCGTCTTAATTTTTATCTATTTCAAGACTTAACCCCCCTTGTATTAATTATATTCAGGTGTAAGATTGTATATCTATTAGCATCACTCCTTGTGAGATCGACTCTTACTTGTTCACTATATACATTAATTGTACATTTGTAGGTTATTTTAAATTGTTACTAACGAAATAACAATTTTTGGCGCCGTTACCGGGGATGTGATTACCTAATATAATGTCATCTAACTCTTGTATATAATTTATTTATTTATTTTTGTTGTTAGCACCTCCTACATGGAAGGTTTTACATTACATGTCATTATTTAACGTGGTTGGCTTAAATGCCCCATTTTATTTTCTATTAATGGCTGGTTCAAACCGCCTACTATTCTTAATATATGTATATATCTATTAATATTAATGGTTGGTTCTACCACCTACTATTGTTGATATATGTATATATCTATTAATATTAATGGCTGGTTCTACCGCCTATTAATATACCTTATTATTTACTAACATCATTTTTTTATGGTTGGCCTTTTCTGCCCCATTTTATTTCTTCTGTATACTAACTTTTTATATATTGTCAACTAACTTCTTTAATCCTCTGGTTGTGATTGGCACTGCCATCCGCCAAATTTTCTCTATATTAATTTATGTTCATGGCTGGCCTCGCCACCTAAGTAGTTCATTTATATTGTTATTTTTCCTATTTTGCAGATACATGAATGTCCAGCTCAAATCTTGGGAACTTATCGAGTGACAACATTTCGTTAAGCACAAAATTAGCGGATATCCGTTTATTTTGTCAAAGAGAGCATCGCACTCCAGAGAGATCACCTTTGTCATCACCAACTACAAGTCCCACAGCCCCAGTTCAAATGGAAGAAGAACCAGATAACATGAACAAGCCACTTAAGGATTTCTCTGTGCCTCAAGCAGCAGATCAAGCTTCATGCATTGTCTACCCTCAGACTACTGTAGACAACTTTGAACTAAAGTCAGGAATGATTCATTTGTTGCCTACGTTCTTAGGCCATGCTGGAGAAGATCCTCACATGCATCTTAAAGAATTCTCTGATGTCTGTTCCACAATTAAAATAAGAGGTTTAACTGATGAGCAGGTTCATCTGCGATTGTTTCCATTTAGTCTGAAGGAACAAGCAAAGACATGGCTTCACTCTTTACCAAGAGCTTCAATTAGAACATGGACAGATTTGGCAAACAAGTTCTTGACGAAATTCTTTCCAGCTCAAAAGACAAATAAAATAAGGAAAGAGATAGTGAGCATCCAACAAAATGATGGAGAAGCATTCCACGAATATTGGGAGAGATACAAGAGGCTCTTAAGCTCTTGTCCTCATCATAATATTCAAGAATGGCTACTAATGCAATATTTTTATGAAGGGATGCTGGATTCAGATCGCAAAATGGTGGACGCCACATCTGGTGGTGGATTGATGAATAACAATGCCGGACAAGCCAGGGAGATGTTCGAAACTCTGTCAACTAATTCTCAACAATGGAGCTACAACAGAGTGAGAGAACCTCAGAAAAGGGCTGGAATCTACGAAGCACAATCAAGTTCAAACATGGAAGCCCAAATTGCAAACTTGACAAATATGGTGAAGCAGTTAATCGTTCCAGGCTCTCAAGTGTGTGCTGTGTGCAGTACACCTGGACATGCTATGGAAAGTTGTCCACAAAATGAAGTTGCGGTCTTGGATGCTCAAATAAATGCATTCGGTACTTATCCAAATCAGAATCAAAACCAAATGCAAAGGCCAAGGAATGATCCATTTGCTCCTACCTACAATCCAGGATGGAGGAATCATCCAAATTTTAGGTGGAGTAATAATCAACCAATGCAACAACCTTTTGCTCAATTACCACAACATCGGGTTCAAGTGGAGCCTCCGAAACCATCACTTGAAGATATGGTTACATCTATGGCACAGAGCACTCAAGCATTCATGCAGAAAACTGATAACGCCATTGCAAATTTGGAACAACAAATGGGACAGTTAGCCACTGCATTAAATCAAAGAGAACCTGGAAAGCTTCCTGGCCAAGTTGTTGTCAACCCTAAGATTAATGAACATGCTAAAACAATCACTCTGAGGGGAGGGAAAACAATTCGAAAAATGAGCGTGCCAGAAGAAGAGAAGAACCTTGACTCTGACAATATGATCAATCCAGACGTTCTAGATCCAAATTCTAGTAGCAGTGCTACTCCTTTCCAGGAAACGCCAAACCTTCAGGTTAACTCTAACCTTCCAAATTATATTTCTTCACATGCTCCTTTTCCTAGCAGATTGCAGAAATCAAAGAAAGAAGATCCAATGCAAGGAATCTTGGATACTTTCAAGAAGGTGGAGATTAACATTCCTCTTTTAGATGCCATCAAACAAATGCCAAAATATGCAAAATTCCTCAAGGATTTGTGCACAAATAAGAGGAAGTTCAAAGAGTTTGAAACGATTAAGGTTTCTGAGGAAGTTTCAGCTGTTCTACAAAGCAAACTCCCTCCCAAGCTAAAAGATCCGGGCAGTTTTACTATCCCTTGTATCATTGGGGGTCACAGGTTTGAGAAAGCTCTTCTTGACTTAGGTGCATCTGTCAATCTAATGCCTTTTTCTGTTTTTGAATCTTTGAATATAGGGGAACTAAAGGCGACCTCTGTGAGCATCCAGTTGGCAGATAGATCGATCAAATACCCTAGGGGTATTCTAGAAGATGTATTAGTCAAAGTTGACGGATTAATCTTACCTGCTGATTTTCTAGTATTGGAGATGGAGCCGATTCCTTTGTCAGAAGTAAAGTTAACCTTAATTCTTGGTCGTCCATTCATGGCCACAGCAGGTACTAAAATTGATGTTCAAAAGGGTACACTAACTATGAATGTGCAGGGACAAACGATTGAGTACAAGGTATTTGGAGCACTCAAATTACCAAGTGATGAACATTACTGTTTTCACTTAGATGCGTTAGATACAATTTGTCAACAAGTGTTCAATGAAAGTTGTGGTCGAGATATTGTGGACAAAGTTTTAATTCATGACTTTGGAACCATCGATGAGGATAAACAAGCTAGCAAAGTCTTAGCTCGCCTTGAAGCTTTACCTTCTTTAGGTATGTATATTTCTGCCTTTGAGCCTTTACTAGTGCCTAAGACAAAACTTGTACCATCTGTTGTGCAGGCACCTCAATTGGAGTTGAAGGAACTACCAAAGCATTTGAAGTACGCGTATGTGGGTGAAGGAAGTACATTGCCAGTAATCATTGCGTCTGACCTCAGTGATTGAGAAGAAAAGAAATTGTTGAGAGTACTAAAAGAGCATAAAACATCAATCGAATGGAGTATTGCTGATATCAGAGGAATTAGTCCCTCTAGATGTATGCATCGGATACTGCTAGAGGAGGGAACAAAACCAACAAGAGATGCCCAACGCAGACTTAACCCAATAATGAAGGAGGTGGTGCTAAAAGAAGTACTCAAATTGCTAGATGTTGGCATCATTTACCCTATCTCTGATAGCAAATGGGTTAGTCCGGTACAAGTGGTTCCTAAGAAATCTGGAGTTACAGTAGTCCTTAATGAAGATAATGAGTTGGTTCCCACGCGAGTTCAAACAGGATGGCGTGTTTGCATTGACTACAGAAAGCTTAATTCAGGTACTAGAAAAGATCATTTTCCACTACCTTTTATTGATCAAATGTTGGAACGTCTTACAGGTCATAGCCATTATTGTTTTCTTGATGGATATTCGGGCTACAATCAGATTGCAATAGCACCAGAAGATCAAGACAAGACGACATTTACTTGTCCATATGGTACATTTGCCTACAGGCGCATGCCTTTTGGTCTTTGCAATGCTCCAGGTACTTTTCAAAGGTGTATGATGAGCATATTTTCAGATATGGTGGAGCAAATTATTGAGGCATTTATGGATGATTTTAGTGTATTTGGTTCATCTTTTGATAAATGCCTTCATAACCTCGCTTTGGTCTTAGAAAGATGCCAAGAATGCAATCTAGTTTTAAACTGGGAAAAATGTCATTTTATGGTACAACAAGGAATTGTGCTTGGTCATATCATCTCTAGCAAGGGAATAGAAGTTGACAAAGCAAAAGTGGATCTGGTAAGTAATCTTCCACCTCCATCTACAGTTAAGGAAATAAGATCTTTCCTTGGACATGCAGGTTTCTACAGGAGGTTCATCAAGGATTTCTCCAAGATAGCTAAGCCATTGTGTAACTTACTATCCAAGGATGTGACATTTGAGTTTGATGAGACATGTTTGACAGCTTTTAACAAGCTTAAACTTCTTCTTACGTCAGCACCGATCATGATGCCTCCCAATTGGAGCCTCCCTTTTGAACTAATGTGCGATGCTTCTGATTATGCTGTAGGAGCAGTTTTGGGACAACGAGTAAATAAAGTACCTCATGTTATCTACTATGCCAGTAGAACACTCAATGATGCCCAATTAAACTACTCCACTACAGAGAAGGAGCTCCTTTCTGTTATTTTTGCTTTAGAAAAATTTCGTGCATATTTGATTGGTACTAAAGTAATTGTATTTTCTGACCATGCAGCTCTTAGGTACCTTCTTCAAAAGAAGGATGCAAAGCCTCGCTTGATTAGATGGATTCTATTACTTCAAGAGTTTGATCTGGAGATTAAGGACAAAAAAGGATCCGAGAATGTAGTGGCCGATCACCTCAGCCGTTTGGTGAACAATTCAGTGACCGAAGAAGACTCTTTGCCTCTAAATGAGAATTTTCCTGATGAGCAATTATTATCTTTATCTATTTCTACACCATGGTATGCTGACATTGTCAATTACCTTGTTACAGGTGATCTTCCAGGAAATGTGCCAAGAACTTACAAGGATAAGCTCGTGACAACATCAAAGTATTACATATGGGATGATCCATACCTTTTCAAATGGTGTTCTGACCAAATCATCAGACGGTGTGTGCCAGAATCAGAATTTCAATCCATACTCACGTTTTGTCACTCAGATGCTTGTGGAGGACATTCTGGTCCAAAGAAGACAGCTTTGAAAGTATTGCAATGTGGATTTCATTGGCCGAGTTTGTTCAAAGATGCATATACTTTCTGCTCTACTTGTGATAGGTGTCAAAGGTTAGGTAATCTTTCATCTAGGAATCAGATGCCTTTATCACCTATTCTAATAGTTGAAATTTTTGATGTTTGGGGTATTGATTTCATGGGACCTTTTCCTTCATCTAAAGGTTATTTATATATCTTACTTGCTGTGGATTATGTTTCAAAATGGGTGGAAGCAGTTCCATCAAAGACTAATGATTCTCGAGTTGTTCTCAGATTCCTTAAAGAAAATATATTTGCAAGATTTGGAACACCCAGGGCGATCATTAGTGATGGAGGGTCCCATTTCAATAATAAACTTTTTGCAGCACTATTGCAAAAGTACGGAGTCAAACATAAGGTGTCCACGCCATATCATCCACAGACAAGCGGACAAGCTGAAATCTGTAATAGGGAAATTAAACAGATATTGGAGAAGACTGTGAGCTCCTCACGCAAGGATTGGTCTGATCGTCTCATGGATGCTCTATGGGCTTATCGTACAGCCTACAAAACTCCGATTGGAATGTCACCATACAGGTTGGTTTTTGGCAAACCCTGCCACTTACCAGTCGAATTAGAGCATAAAGCATATTGGGCTATCAAACAGTACAATTTCGAGATGAAGGCTGCAGGAGAGCAACGAAAGTTGCAGTTGAGTGAGTTGGAAGAACTCCGAAATGAAGCCTATGAGAGCTCTAAAATATACAAGGAGAAGACCAAGGCGTATCATGATAAGACCATTTTGAGAAAACATTTTGAACCTGGGCAGAAAGTCTTATTATATAACTCACGCCTCCGACTATTCCCAGGTAAGCTCCGTTCACGATGGTATGGTCCATTCCTTATTACTCATGTTTTTTCACATGGTGCAGTGAATCTTCAACATCCACAGACGGGAAATATTTTTAAAGTGAATGGTCATCGTCTCAAGCACTATTTAGAGCCAGCAACAGAACATTTTGATGAGAATTTAAGGCTCTCTGATCCTGTTCCACTCACTTGAAACGCTATTTCGTCTGGCTGACGACGCTAAATTTAGCGCTTATGGGAGGCAACCCATATTTCTTTCTCATTATCTTTGTGTGTTCAATCAAGCATTTAGTTCAGTTGCACATTTTCTTAGCATATTCACTTTTACTTTCACCTTGAGGTGGTCACTGTACACTTTTGTGTGCGTGGGGCTTGATTGCGCCCATATGTCTACGGTGTGAGCTTTCTCCACCAGCTTAATGTGGTTTGGATCTTCAAATGTTTACTTATAGGGCAGCTGGGAGGGAGAGCATCTCATGACGGTATTGTCATTAGTATAAGACCTGAAGGTTTACATTTTGATCCTGTGGACAAAAGCTGTGGTCTCCTGATAGGCCGAAGGAAAACACTCGATGGCGTTAGCACATAAGTCACTGGAATGAGCCTCTGTTACCTTACTTATGCATGTGCATTGGTTGAAAAAAAAAAAATAGTATATCTATTTATATTTATATATTTGGGATTGCTTCTGCAATATATATTTTGATCGGGTAAGATGGTATGATATATTATGTTACTAATTGCATGTCTAGGAAAATTCTGTCTAAGGAGTTTGGTATTTAAGTGGACCACTGTGTCCCTCCAATCTTTCCTGGGAATTTTCCTGGTGTAATTAGTGATATAATTGTTTATATCTTCTTCACCGATGATTAAAAAAAAATAAAAAATAATAATAAAAAAAAACCTAATTGTTTTTGTTTTCTCTTCGCACACTCTGTTTCTTCCTGCTTTTCAACTCTCCCTTTCTTAATTTGTCTTTTCTGATCATCTTTCTCTTCCTCCTTCACAGTATGTCGCGCAGCCCCCGCGATCCTGTTGCCATGGTGGACTTATTCGCCAGAGCTACAATCATGCCAGAACGGCGAATCAATTCCAAAATCCTGAACGATTCTGCCAACCGATGGGCCATGAGCTACCTCCGTGACCATTCTCTGCTGTTCTTGGTTGATCCAGATCCAAAAGACGACTTACCGGTGTATCCTCACATCGTTCGCTCCTTTTACCATACTCTTCTCAAGTTACCACACTCTTCTGGCACTCCACCAGTGTATCAGGTTGACATCCCTGGTCTTCGGCTTCAATTCACGTCAGCGGATATTTGCAAGTGTTTAGGTTATCCACCTACCGCTGACGTCGCTGAAGGTTTTCAAGCGCCGATCTCTATTTCCCATCAAGAGATGATTGATGATCTGTGTCAAGGGCGACACGATCCGAATAACGCTGCTTCTACACGCCGCTCTTATTTGCCGTCCATGATGTGGATGCTTGATGATGCCATCCGAAGTAACCTTTGCCCCATTTGACACAGTCAACAACGACAGGGTAACATACTCTCTGTCCTATATTACATGTATCGCGGAGCCTGGTTTGATATTGGCCGGATTTACCTTGAGAGCATTCTTAAGGCGAAGACTCTTGTGGAGAGACAAAAAACCAAGGTTGGGAGATTATTTTTCCCGAGGCTCATCACGCGGTTGCTTTTCAGTATGGGCATTCTCCCACCTCCCAGTCAGACAACTTCCAATTATCCGGTGACTGTTTTGGAGAACTCTACCTGGCGTCAGAGTACTAGCCACATGCTTTCCAGTGCTCGTCGACAACGAACACCGCGACGTCCAATTTCTTTACCAATGGAAGCGTCTGACTCTTCTGCTGCTGCACTACCTTCGACTGACCACATTCACGACATCTTAGCCCGTCTGCATAGGTTGGAGGTTGGCCAACAGCGGCTGGAACACATGCTGAATGTCCTCATGGACATGGTACGGCGCTAACCATCTTCTCCTTCCACCATTGTCCGAGCATCTTCCACCTCAGGTTGTATTTTTCTATCTTCTGTTTCTTTGCATTGCATTGCTTTTCCATACTTCGTCATTTTCACATTGCGAATTTTCACATTGCGGACAATGTTTGGTTTAGGTTGGGGGTGGTGGCATATTCATGCACTTTGATGTTTTGGTACTGGTACAATTAGTTTGAGTCAATTTTTCTATCTGGATTATTAGAAAGCAACTTTTAACACATTTGTTTTCCACCAATACTAAGCCTTGTGGTAAGATGGATGATAATGCATATGACTAAGACTATTTTCTGGTTCAAGCACAAATGAGTGGAGAGAAATGAGTAAACAACTTATGAACTTGCATTGATCTCTTGAAATGGATAATTGCTGTCAATGAACACCATTACATGGTTTGTGGAATGATTGGATGTATGCTGAGGATGATATTGATCAATGTTTGAGAACAATGTTGTAATTTTGCTGGGCCTTTGTTTGAGATGTTCTATATTATGAATTCGAGATTATGAATTCGAGACATAAAAAAGGAAAAGGAAAAAAAAAAAAAAAAGAAGAAAAGGAAAAAAAGAGAAAAAATTGTTATGTGTATTCGTCATTTATCAGTGATAAGGCTCTATTAGTTTGTCAATTGGAAAATGTTGATCAATAGAATTCCAAAGCAGGTTTGTGGTAAGACTGGTGGAAGTTCTTGACAGCTAATATACCTATCATTTGATCAATGTTTGTTTATTTGTTTGTCCTTAAATTGACTTTTCTTCTGAGTGCATATCTATTTTCCAACTCCATGAGAGAAATTCATAGCCCAAAAATCCTTCTATACCCTGTGAGAATATGGAGTTGAGGCTTTTACTTGGATAATTTGTTTGAGGTTATATGCATTATGGATTGTGGTATGAAGGTTTTGGCTTAGCACACACACACAAGTGTTGGAAGTTGTGACTATACTAATCTGGATAGGAATTGTGATCTCTTACCTTTTGTTCTAGTATTGTTACTTTCACTCATTTCTCATAACATTTTTACGCTTGAATTACTAGGGACTAGTAATAAGCTGGTTGGGGGGTTGTGATAAGTGCCAGAATGTACGTTCTTAAAGTGATAAAATTAATCTATCTAGAAACTATGCATAGTGATTCTAACGAATCAAGCGTTGTGAGTTAAATTGATCGACGGGTCAATTTAATAC
This sequence comes from Euonymus europaeus, assembly GCA_963580455.1. NCBI lineage: Eukaryota > Viridiplantae > Streptophyta > Magnoliopsida > Celastrales > Celastraceae > Euonymus > Euonymus europaeus. Next base: position 10,220,168 of record OY756967.1, on the reverse strand, counting down.
GCTTAGAGGATAGATATAAAGGAATCTGGAGCTCAGAGAAAATATGGATTTTGGAGTGTTCGATAGTACGAATAAATTCACTCCATCTTACCGGGTGTTGCATGGAGGATATGCATGTACACTTCCCATAGGTCAGGGATAGGTTTCTAATTATGGAAAAGCCTCGATGTAAGAATCGTACATATTGGGGAGTGCATCCAAAGTTTAGGTAGTGTCAGACGAACATTGGATTGTTATATTATTCCTAGTCATAGAGTTTGACGGTAAAGAATAATATTTCGGGAGCCACAATATGTATGTCCTGCGGAGTCCCCTTGGTAGCTCTATATATTCTCTTGTCCTATTTAAGGAAGATCGGCAAAATTTACCATATCACAACGGTTGTTGGAAAAGTTACAAGAATGGAATTTGTATAACAAATAGATACAATTTTATTGGGTTTTGTTTTTCCAAAGATAACCCTAAGATAAAATTGTTTTTGTTAAGATATACAAAATTCTTGTAAGTGTATTTATGTAAAAATAACAAATCTCGGAGTTTTGATTTAGATTGTAAAATAAATATTTTACATAATCAAAAACAAATTAAAGTCAAGAATGGACCAAGGAACAAAACAAATTTGAGCCTTGAATTCTTGAAATATTGGGCCAAGCTAGGCTTAAACCATGTTATTGCATAGCAATATATGGCCGGCCCATTGTGGATAATTTGGGCTCCGATTATGCTTGTTAAAAGTATTCCATATTTGTTTTGGCTTTGAATCCAATTGGGATTAGAAGTCAACTCAAATAATGATTTGTTATATATATATAAACACAACAATTTTTCTATGAATGGATAAGGATTGCCACCGTTTTGTTTTTTCCTAGTTCCATTTGGATTAGGAAAACAAAACCTAAAAGGAGACTTTTTTAACACAATGAAAAGGTTTTGTTTTATAAAATAAAAAGGGCTGGCCGTGTGATTCATTCATGAGAAAACAACCAAGTTATTTTTTCCAATAAAAAGGAGCCGAGTGTTCCTAGAGAGGTGGCCGTGTGAGATTCTTTTGGTTCACTACCAATTGGGTTTTTTGCTTTGCTTTTTTCGCAAGGAGATTAAAGAGAATACCTAGGAAACAACATAGGCTATTCTTGGTGATTCTTGTTTTCTAAATTGGTGGTTCGTGATCAAGAGGTGTGATCAAACAAAGGGTGTGTTCAAGATCCGATCGTGTGTTCGTGATCAAGTGTTGAGTTCGTGATCAAGACGGATAGCACGTTGGACCTCGATAGTAAAGAGGTTGGTATTCTTCTTCTAACCTTCTTCATGCCATGATTATATGTTTAGATCTAAGAATTATTTTGTATGAAATTAATACTAGAAGCATGCTAGGATTAATTACAAAATTAATTGGATCTAGGATAACACTTGATAGGCGTGTAACAATCTAGGGTTGTTTGGCTTCCGATTAAATTTTTGATTTGTACCTATGCTAAGAACGATCCGTAAGACGCTTCCGCATGTTCTAAAATTATTTTAGCAACCAACAAAAGTTGCTCAGTGTACACTTTTTAATGTTCTTCTATGTCAAATTTTATGAGTATAAGCTTCAAAGATTATTTCGATGCCAAAATCCCGAGTTTCTATGACAAATGGAGAAAACTGTTAAAAGCTCCTCCATAGAGAGAGTTGAGCAACGTCGGACCATCAAAGTTGCTCGGTGTACACCTTTTAATGTTCTTCTATGTCAAATTTTACGAGTATAAGCTTTGTGGATTATTTCGATGAAAAAAGACCAACTTTCTATAACAAATGGACAAAACCGTTAAAAGCTCCTCCATAGAGAGAGTTGAGCAACTTCGGACTATCAAAGTTGCTCAGTGTACACTTTTTAATGTTCTTCTATGTCAAATTTTATGAGTATAAGCATCCAAGATTATTTCGATGCCAAAATCCCAAGTTTCTATGACAAATGGAGAAAACTGTTAAAAGCTCCTCCATAGAGAGAGTTGACCAACTTCGGACTATCAAATTTGCTCGGTGTACACTTTTTAATGTTCATTTATGTCAAATTTTATGAGTATAAGCTTCCAAGATTATTTCGATGGCAAAAGACCAACTTTCTATGACAAATGGACAATACCTTGAAAAGCTCCTCCATAGAGAGAGTTGACCAACTTCGGAACAACAAAGTTGCTCGGTGTACACTTTTTAATGTTCTTCTATGTCAAATTTTATGACTATAAGCTTCCAAGATTATTTCGATGGCAAAAGACCAACTTTCTATGACAAATGGAAAAACATTCAAAAGCTCTTCCATAGAGAGAGTTGAGCAACTTCGGAACATCAATGTTGCTCGGTGTACACTTTTTATTGTTCTTCTATGTCAAATTTCATGAGTATAAGCTTCCAAGATTATTTTGATGCCAAAATCCAAAGTTTCTATGACAAATGGAGAAAACTGTTAAAAGCTCCTCCATAGAGAGAGTTGACCAACTTCGGACTATCAAAGTTGCTCGTTGTACACTTCTTAATGTTCATCTATGTCAAATTTTATGAGTGTAAGCTTCCAAGATTATTTCGATGGCAAAAGACCAACTTTCTATGACAAATGGAAAAACATTCAAAAGCTCCTCCATAGAGAGAGTTCAGCAACTTCGGAACATCAATGTTGCTCGGTGTACATTTATTGTTTTTCTATGTCAAATTTCATGAGTATAAGCTTCCAAGATTATTTCGATGCCAAAATCCCAAGTTTCTATGACAAATGGAGAAAACTGTTAAAAGCTCCTTCATAGAGAGAGTTGACCAATTTCGGACCATCAAAGATGCTCGGTGTACACGTTTTATTGTTTTTCTATGTCAAATTTTATGAGTATAAGCTTCCAAGATTATTTCGATGCCAAAACAACAACTTTCTATGACAAATCGACAAACCCGTTAAAAGCTCCTCCATAGAGAGAGTTGAGCAATTTCGGACCATCAAAGATGCTCGGTGTACACGTTTTATTGTTTTTCTATGTCAAATTTTATGAGTATAAGCTTCCAAGATTATTTCGATGCCAAAACAACAACTTTTCTATGATAAATGGACAAAACCTTCAAAAGCTCCTCCATAGAGAGAGTTGAGCAACTTCGGAACATCAAAGTTGCTCGGTTGACACTTTTTATTGTTCTTCTATGTCAAATTTTATGAGTATAAGCTTCCTAGATTATTTCGATGCCAAAATCCCAAGTTTCTATGACAAATGGAGAAAACAGTTAAAAGCTCCTTCATAGAGAGAGTTGACCCATTTCGGACCATCAAAGATGCTCGGTGTACACGTTTTATTGTTCTTCTATGTCAAATTTTATGAGTATAGGCTTCCAAGATTATTTCGATGTCAAAACAGCAACTTTCTATGACAAATCGACAAACCCGTTAAAAGCTCCTCGATGGAGAGAGTTGAGCAACTTAGGACAATCAAAGTTGCTTGGTGTACAATTTTTATTGTTCTTGTATGTTAAATTTTACGAAAATGAGCTTCCAAGATTATTTCGATGCAAAAACACCAACTTTCTATGACAAATGGACAAAACCGTTAAAAGCTCCTCCATAGAGAGAGTTGAGCAACGTCGGACCATCAAAGTTGCTCGGTGTACACCTTTTAATGTTCTTCTATGTCAAATTTTACGAGTATGAGCTTTGTGGATTATTTCGATGAAAAAAGACCAACTTTCTATAACAAATGGACAAAACCGTTAAAAGCTCCTCCATAGAGAGAGTTGAGCAACTTCGGACTATCAAAGCTGCTCATTGTACACTTTTTAATGTTCTTCTATGTCAAATTTTATGAGTATAAGCTTCCTAGATTATTTCGATGCCAAAATCCCAAGTTTCTATGACAAATGGAGAAAAATGTTAAAAGCTCCTCCATAGAGAGAGTTGACCAACTTCGGACTATCAAAGTTGCTCGGTGTACACTTTTTAATGTTCTTCTATGTTAAATTTTACAAAAATGAGCTTCCAAGATTATTTCGATGCCAAAAGAACAACTTTCTATGACAAATGGACAATACCTTAAAAAGCTCCTCCATAGAGAGAGTTGACCAACTTCGGAACAACAAAGTTGCTCGGTGTACACTTTTTAATGTTCTTCTATGTCAAATTTTATTAGTATAAGCTTCCAAGATTATTTCGATGGCAAAAGACCAACTTTCTATGACAAATGGAAAAACATTCAAAAGCTCCTCCATAGAGAGAGTTGAGCAACTTCGGAACATCGATGTTGCTCGTGTACACTTTTTATTGTTCTTCAATGTCAAATTTCATGAGTATAAGTTTCCAAGATTATTTCGATGCCAAAATCCCAAGTTTCTATGAAAAACGGAGAAAACTGTTAAAAGCTCCTTCATAGAAAGAGTTGACCAATTTCGGACCATCAAAGATTCTCGGTGTACACGTTTTATTGTTTTTCTATGTCAAATTTTATGAGTATAAGCTTCCAAGATTATTTCGATGCCAAAACAACAACTTTCTATGACAAATGGAGAAAACTGTTAAAAGCTCCTCCATAGAGAGAGTTTACCAATTTCGGACCATCAAAGATGCTCGGTGTACACGTTTTATTGTTTTTCTATGTCAAATTTAATGAGTATAAGCTTCAAAGATTATTTCGATGCCAAAACAACAACTTTCTATGATAAATGGACAAAACCTTCAAAAGCTCTTCCATAGAGAGAGTTGAGCAACTTCGGAACATCAAAGTTGCTCGGTTGACACTTTTTATTGTTCTTCTATGTCAAATTTTATGAGTATAAGCTTCCTAGATTATTTCGATGCCAAAATCCCAAGTTTCTATGACAAATGGAGAAAACAGTTAAAAGCTCCTTCATAGAGAGAGTTGACCCATTTCGGACCATCAAAGATGCTCGTTGTACACGTTTTATTGTTCTTCTATGTGAAATTTTATGAGTATAAGCTTCCAAGATTATTTCGATGCGAAAATCCCAAGTTTCTATGACAAATGGAGAAAACTGTTAGAAGCGCCTCCATAGAGAGAGTTGACCAACTTCGGACTATCAAAGTTGCTCGGTGTACACTTTTTAATGTTAATCTATGTCAAATTTTATGAGTATAAGCTTCCAAGATTATTTCGATGGCAAAAGAACAACTTTCTATGACAAATGGACAATACCTTGAAAAGCTCCTCCATAGAGAGAGTTGACCAACTTCGGAACAACAAAGTTGCTCGGTGTACACTTTTTAATGTTCTTCTATTACAAATTTTATGAGTATAAGCTTCCAAGATTATTTCGATGGCAAAAGACCAACTTTCTATTAAAAATGGAAAAACATTCAAAAGCTCCTCCATAGAGAGAGTTGAGCAACTTCGGAACATCAATGTTGCTCGGTGTACACTTTTTATTGTTCTTCTATGTCAAATTTCATGAGTATAAGCTTCCAAGATTATTTCGATGCCAAAATCCCAAGTTTCTATGACAAATGGAGAAAACTGTTAAAAGATCCTTCATAGAGAGAGTTGACCAATTTCTGACCATCAAAGATGCTCGGTGTACACGTTTTATTGTTTTTCTATGTCAAATTTTATGAGTATAAGCTTCCAAGATTATTTCGATGCCAAAACAACAACTTTGTATGATAAATGGAGAAAATTGTTAAAAGATCCTCCATAGAGTGAGTTTACCAATGTCGGACCATCAAAGATGCTCGGTGTACACGTTTTATTGTTTCTGTATGTCAAATTTTATGAGTATAAGCTTCAAAGATTATTTCGATGCCAAAACAACAACTTTCTATGATAAATGGACAAAACCTTCAAAAGCTCCTACATAGAGAAAGTTGAGCAACTTCGGAACATCAAAGTTGCTCGGTTGACACTTTTTATTGTTCTTCTATGTCAAATTTTATGAGTATAAGCTTCCTAGATTATTTCGATGCCAAAATCCCAAGTTTCTATGACAAATGGAGAAAACAGTTAAAAGCTCTTTCATAGAGAGAGTTGACCCATTTCGGACCATCAAAGATGCTCGGTGTACACGTTTTATTGTTCTTCTATGTCAAATTTTATGAGTATAAGCTTCCAAGATTATTTCGATGTCAAAACAGCAACTTTCTATGACAAATCGACAAACCCGTTAAAAGCTCCCCCATAGAGAGAGTTGAGCAACTTAGGACAATCAAAGTTGCTTGGTGTACAATTTTTATTGTTCTTCTATGTTAAATTTTTCGAAAATGAGCTTCCAAGATTATTTCGATGCAAAAACACCAACTTTCTACGTCAAATGGACAAAACCATTAAAAGCTCCTCCATAGAGAGAGTTGAGCAACGTCGGACCATCAAAGTTGCTCGGTGTACGCCTTTTAATGTTCTTCTATGTCAAATTTTACGAGTATAAGCTTTGTGGATTATTTCGATGAAAAAAGACCAACTTTCTATAACAAATGGACAAAACTGTTAAAAGCTCCTCCATAGAGAGAGTTGAGCAACTTCGGACTATCAAAGCAGCTCATTGTACACTTTTTAATGTTCTTCTATGTCAAATTTTATGAGTATAAGCTTCCAAGATTATTTCGATGCCAAAATCCCAAGTTTCTATGACAAATGGAGAAAACTGTTAAAAGATCCTTCATAGAGAGAGTTGACCAATTTCTGACCATCAAAGATGCTCGGTGTACACGTTTTATTGTTTTTCTATGTCAAATTTTATGAGTATAAGCTTCCAAGATTATTTCGATGCCAAAACAACAACTTTGTATGATAAATGGAGAAAATTGTTAAAAGATCCTCCATAGAGTGAGTTTACCAATGTCGGACCATCAAAGATGCTCGGTGTACACGTTTTATTGTTTCTGTATGTCAAATTTTATGAGTATAAGCTTCAAAGATTATTTCGATGCCAAAACAACAACTTTCTATGATAAATGGACAAAACCTTCAAAAGCTCCTACATAGAGAAAGTTGAGCAACTTCGGAACATCAAAGTTGCTCGGTTGACACTTTTTATTGTTCTTCTATGTCAAATTTTATGAGTATAAGCTTCCTAGATTATTTCGATGCCAAAATCCCAAGTTTCTATGACAAATGGAGAAAACAGTTAAAAGCTCTTTCATAGAGAGAGTTGACCCATTTCGGACCATCAAAGATGCTCGGTGTACACGTTTTATTGTTCTTCTATGTCAAATTTTATGAGTATAAGCTTCCAAGATTATTTCGATGTCAAAACAGCAACTTTCTATGACAAATCGACAAACCCGTTAAAAGCTCCCCCATAGAGAGAGTTGAGCAACTTAGGACAATCAAAGTTGCTTGGTGTACAATTTTTATTGTTCTTCTATGTTAAATTTTTCGAAAATGAGCTTCCAAGATTATTTCGATGCAAAAACACCAACTTTCTACGTCAAATGGACAAAACCATTAAAAGCTCCTCCATAGAGAGAGTTGAGCAACGTCGGACCATCAAAGTTGCTCGGTGTACGCCTTTTAATGTTCTTCTATGTCAAATTTTACGAGTATAAGCTTTGTGGATTATTTCGACGAAAAAAGACCAACTTTCTATAACAAATGGACAAAACTGTTAAAAGCTCCTCCATAGAGAGAGTTGAGCAACTTCGGACTATCAAAGCAGCTCATTGTACACTTTTTAATGTTCTTCTATGTCAAATTTTATGAGTATAAGCTTCCAAGATTATTTCGATGCCAAAATCCCAAGTTTCTATGACAAATGGAGAAAACTGTTAAAAGCTCCTCCATAGAGAGAGTTGACCAACTTCGGACTATCAAAGTTGCTCGGTGTACACTTTTTAATGTTCATATATGTCAAATTTTATGAGTATAAGCTTCCAAGATTATTTCGATGCCAAAAGAACAACTTTCTATGACAAATGGACAATACCTTGAAAAGCTCCTCCATAGAGAGAGTTGACCAACTTCGGAACAACAAAGTTGCTCGGTGTACACTTTTTAATGTTCTTCTATGTCAAATTTTATGAGTATAAGCTTCCAAGATTATTTCGATGTCAAAAGACCAACTTTCTATGACAAATGGAAAAACATTCAAAAGCTCCTCCATAGAGAAAGTTGAGCAACTTCGGAACATCGATGTTGCTCGGTGTACACTTTTCATTGTTCTTCTATGTCAAATTTCATGAGTATAAGTTTCCAAGATTATTTCGATGCCAAAATCCCAAGTTTCTATGACAAATGGAGAAAACTTTTAAAAGCTCCTTCATAGAAAGAGTTGACCAATTTCGGACCATCAAAGATTCTCGGTGTACACGTTTTATTGTTTTTCTATGTCAAATTTTATGAGTATAAGCTTCCAAGATTATTTCGATGCCAAAACAACAACTTTCTATGACAAATGGAGAAAACTGTTAAAAGCTCCTCCATAGAGAGAGTTTACCAATTTCGGACCATCAAAGATGCTCGGTGTACACGTTTTATTGTTTTTCTATGTCAAATTTTATGAGTATAAGCTTCAAAGATTATTTCGATGCCAAAACAACAACTTTCTATGATAAATGGACAAAACCTTCAAAAGCTCCTCCATAGAGAGAGTTGAGCAACTTCGGAACATCAAAGTTGCTCGGTTGACACTTTTTATTGTTCTTCTATGTCAAATTTTATGAGTATAAGCTTCCTAGATTATTTCGATGCCAAAATCCCAAGTTTCTATGACAAATGGAGAAAACAGTTAAAAGCTCCTTCATAGAGAGAGTTGACCCATTTCGGACCATCAAAGATGCTCGGTGTACACGTTTTATTGTTCTTCTATGTCAAATTTTATGAGTATAAGCTTCCAAAATTATTTTGATGCCAAAACAGCAACCTTCTATGAAAAATCGACAAACCCGTTAAAAGGTCCTCCATAGAGAGTGTTGAGCAACTTCGGACAATCAAAGTTGCTCGGTGTACAATTTTTATTGTTCTTCTATGTTAAATTTTACGAAAATGAGCTTCCAAGATTATTTCGATGCAAAAACACCAACTTTCTATGACAGGACAAAACCGTTAAAAGCTCCTCCATAGAGAGAGTTGAGCAACGTCGGACCATCAAAGTTGCTCGGTGTACACCTTTTAATGTTCTTCTATGTCAAATTTTACAAGTATAAGCTTTGTGGATTATTTCGATGAAAAAAGACCAACTTTCTATAACAAATGGACAAAACCGCTAAAAGCTCCTCCATAGAGAGAGTTGAGCAACTTCGGACTATCAAAGTTGCTCAGTGTACACTTTTTAATGTTCTTCTATGTCAAATTTTATGAGTATAAGCTTCCAAGATTATTTCGATGCCAAAATCCCAAGTTTCTATGACAAATGGAGAAAACTGTTGAAAGCTCCTCCATAGAGAGAGTTGACCAACTTCGGACTATCAAAGTTGCTCGGTGTACACTTTTTAATGTTCATCTATGTCAAATTTTATGAGTATAACCTTCCAAGATTATTTCGATGGCAAAAGACCAACTTTCTATGACAAATGGACAATACCTTGAAAAGCTCCTCCATAGAGAGAGTTGAGCAACTTCGGAACAACAAAGTTGCTCGGTGTACACTTTTTAATGTTCTTTTATGTCCAATTTTATGAGTATAAGCTTCCAAGATTATTTCGATGGCAAAAGACGAACTTTCTATGAAAAATGGAAAAACATTCAAACGCTCCTCCATAGAGAGAGTTGAGCAACTTCGGACTATCAAAGTTGCTCAGTGTACACTTTTTAATGTTCTTCTATGTCAAATTTTATGAGTATAAGCTTCCAAGATTATTTCGATGCCAAAATCCCAAGTTTCTATGACAAATGGAGAAAATTGTTAAAAGCTCCTCCATAGAGAGAGTTGACCAACTTCGGACTATCAAAGTTTCTTGGTGTACACTTTTTAATGTTCATCTATGTCAAATTTTATGAGTATAACCTTCCAAGATTATTTCGATGGCAAAAGACCAACTTTCCATGACAAATGGACAATACCTTGAAAAGCTCCTCCATAGAGAGAGTTGAGCAACTTCGGAACAACAAAGTTGCTCGGTGTACACTTTTTAATGTTCTTCTATGTCAAATTTTATGAGTATAAGCTTCCTAGATTATTTCGATGCCAAAATACCAAGCTTCTATGACAAATGGAGAAAACAGTTAAAAGCTCCTTCATAGAGAGAGTTGACCCATTTCGGACCATCAAAGATGCTCGGTGTACAAGTTTTACTGTTCTTCTATGTCAAATTTTATGAGTATAAGCTTCCAAGATTATTTCGATGACAAAACAGCAACTTTATATGACAAATCGACAAACCCGTTAAAAGCTCCTCCACAGAGAGAGTTGAGCAACTTCGGACAATCAAAGTTGCTCGGTGTACAATTTTTATTGTTCTTCTATCTTAAATTTTACGAAAATGAGCTTCCAAGATTATTTCGATGCAAAAACACCAACTTTCTATGACAAATGGACAAAACCGTTAAAAGCTCCTCCATAGAGAGAGTTGAGCAACGTCGGACCATCAAAGTTCCTCGGTGTACACCTTTTAATGTTCTTCTATGTCAAATTTTACGAGCATAAGCTTTGTGGATTATTTCGATGAAAAAAGACCAACTTTCTATAACAAATGGACAAAACCGTTAAAATCTCCTCCATAGAGAGAGTTGAGCAAGTTCGGACTATCAAAGTTGCTCAGTGTACACTTTTTAATGTTCTTCTATGTCAAATTTTATGAGTATAAGCTTCCAAGATTATTTCGATGCCAAAATCCCAGGTTTCTATGACAAATGGAGAAAACTGTTAAAAGCTCCTCCATAGAGAGAGTTGACCAACTTCGGACTATCAAAGTTGCTCAGTGTACACTTTTTAATGTTCATCTATGTCAAATTTTATGAGTATAAGCTTCCAAGATTATTTCGATGGCAAAAGACCAACTTTCTATGACAAATGGACAATACCTTGAAAAGCTCCTCCATAGAGAGAGTTGACCAACTTCGGAACAACAAAGTTGCTCGGTGTACACTTTTTAATGTTCTTCTATGTCAAATATTATGAGTATAAGCTTCCAAGATTATTTCGATAGCAAAAGACAAACTTTCTATGAAAAATGGAAAAACATTCAAAAGCTCCTTCATAGAGAGAGTTGAGCAACTTCGGAACATCAATGTTGCTCGGTGTACACTTTTTTATTGTTCTTCTATGTCAAATTTCATGAGTATAAGCTTCCAAGATTATTTCGATGCCGAAATCCCAAGTTTCTATGACAAATGGAGAAAACTGTTAAAAGCTCCTTCATAGAGAGAGTTGACCAATTTCGGACCATCAAAGATGCTCGGTGTACACGTTTTATTATTTTTCTATGTCAAATATTATGAGTATAAGCTTCCAAGATTATTTCGATGCCAAAACAACAACTTTCTATGACAAATGGAGAAAACTGTTAAAAGCTCCTCCATAGAGAGAGTTTACCAATTTCGGACCATCAAAGATGCTCGGTGTACACGTTTTATTGTTTTTCTATGTCAAATTTTATGAGTATAAGCTTCCAAGATTATTTCGATGACAAAACAACAACTTTCTATGAGAAATGGGCAAAACCTTCAAAAGCTCCTCCAAATAGAGAGTTGAGCAACTTCGGAACATCAAAGTTGCTCGTATGACACTTTTTATTGTTCTTCTATGTCAAATTTTAAGAGTATAAGCTTCCTAGATAATTTCGATGCCAAAATCCCAAGATTCTATGACAAATGGAGAAAACAGTTAAAAGCTCCTTCATAGAGAGAGTTGACCCATTTCAGACCATCAAAGATGCTCGGTGTACACTTTTTATTATTCTTCTATGTCAAATTTTATGAGTATAAGCTTCCAAGATTATTTCGATGCCAAAACAGCAACTTTTTATGACAAATCGACAAACCCGTTAAAAGCTCCTCCATAGAGAGAGTTGAGCAACTTCGGACAATCAAAGTTGCTCGGTGTACAATTTTTATTGTTCTTCTATGTCAAATTTTATGAGTATAAGCTTCCAAGATTATTTCGATGCCAAAATCCCAAGTTTCTATGACAAATGGAGAAAACTATTAAAAGCTCCTCCATAGAGAGAGTTGAAAAATTTCGGACCATCAAAGATGCTCGGTGTACACGTTTTATTGTTTTTCTATGTCAAATTTTATGTGTATAAGCTTCCAAGATTATTTCGATGCCAAAACACCAACTTTCTATGACAAATGGAGAATACCTTGAAAAGCTCCTCCATAGAGAGAGTTGAGCAACTTCGGTACAACAAAGATGCTCGGTGTACACTTATTAATGTTCTTCTATGTCAAATTTTATGAGTATAAGCTTCCAGGATTATTTCGATGGCAAAAGACCAACTTTCTATGACAAATGGAAAAACATTCAAAAGCTCCTCCATAGAGAGAGTTGAAAAATTTCGGACCACCAAAGATGCTCGGTGTACACGTTTTATTGTTTTTCTATGTCAAATTTTATGTGTATAAGCTTCCAAGATTATTTCGATGACAAAACACCAACTTTCTATGACAAATGGACAATACCTTGAAAAGCTCCTCCATAGAGAGAGTTGAGCAACTTCGGAACAACAAAGTTGCTCGGTGTACACTTTTTAATGTTCTTCTATGTCCAATTTTATGAGTATAAGCTTCCAAGATTATTTCGATGGCAAAAGACCAACTTTCTATGAAAAATGGAAAAACATTCAAACGCTCCTCCATAGAGAGAGTTGAGCAACTTCGGACTATCAAAGTTGCTCAGTGTACACTTTTTAATGTTCTTCTATGTCAAATTTTATGAGTATAAGCTTCCAAGATTATTTCGATGCCAAAATCCCAAGTTTCTATGACAAATGGAGAAAATTGTTAAAAGCTCCTCCATAGAGAGAGTTGACCAACTTCGGACTATCAAAGTTGCTCGGTGTACACTTTTTAATGTTCATCTATGTCAAATTTTATGAGTATAACCTTCCAAGATTATTTCGATGGCAAAAGACCAACTTTCCATGACAAATGGACAATACCTTGAAAAGCTCCTCCATAGAGAGAGTTGAGCAACTTCGGAACAACAAAGTTTCTCGGTGTACACTTTTTAATGTTCTTCTATGTCAAATTTTATGAGTATAAGCTTCCTAGATTATTTCGATGCCAAAATACCAAGCTTCTATAACAAATGGAGAAAACAGTTAAAAGCTCCTTCATAGAGAGAGTTGACCCATTTCAGACCATCAAAAATGCTCGGTGTACAAGTTTTATTGTTCTTCTATGTCAAATTTTATGAGTATAAGCTTCCAAGATTATTTCGATGACAAAACAGCAACTTTATATGACAAATCGACAAACCCGTTAAAAGCTCCTCCACAGAGAGAGTTGAGCAACTTCGGACAATCAAAGTTGCTCGGTGTACAATTTTTATTGTTCTTCTATCTTAAATTTTACGAAAATGAGCTTCCAAGATTATTTCGATGCAAAAACACCGACTTTCTATGACAAATGGACAAAACCGTTAAAAGCTCCTCCATAGAGAGAGTTGAGCAACGTCGGACCATCAAAGTTCCTCGGTGTACACCTTTTAATGTTCTTCTATGTCAAATTTTACGAGTATAAGCTTTGTGGATTATTTCGATGAAAAAAGACCAACTTTCTATAACAAATGGACAAAACCGTTAAAATCTCCTCCATAGAGAGAGTTGAGCAAGTTCGGACTATCAAAGTTGCTCAGTGTACACTTTTTAATGTTCTTCTATGTCAAATTTTATGAGTATAAGCTTCCAAGATTATTTCGATGCCAAAATCCCAGGTTTCTATGACAAATGGAGAAAACTGTTAAAAGCTCCTCTATAGAGAGAGTTGACCAACTTCGGACTATCAAAGTTGCTCAGTGTACACTTTTTAATGTTCATCTATGTCAAATTTTATGAGTATAAGCTTCCAAGATTATTTCGATGGCAAAAGACCAACTTTCTATGACAAATGGACAATACCTTGAAAAGCTCCTCCATAGAGAGAGTTGACCAACTTCGGAACAACAAAGTTGCTCGGTGTACACTTTTTAATGTTCTTCTATGTCAAATATTATGAGTATAAGCTTCCAAGATTATTTCGATAGCAAAAGACAAACTTTCTATGAAAAATGGAAAAACATTCCAAAGCTCCTTCATAGAGAGAGTTGAGCAACTTCGGAACATCAATGTTTCTCGGTGTACACTTTTTTATTGTTCTTCTATGTCAAATTTCATGAGTATAAGCTTCCAAGATTATTTCGATGCCGAAATCCCAAGTTTCTATGACAAATGGAGAAAACTGTTAAAAGCTCCTTCATAGAGAGAGTTGACCAATTTCGGACCATCAAAGATGCTCGGTGTACACGTTTTATTATTTTTCTATGTCAAATTTTATGAGTATAAGCTTCCAAGATTATTTCGATGCCAAAACAACAACTTTCTATGACAAATGGAGAAAACTGTTAAAAGCTCCTCCATAGAGAGAGTTTACCAATTTCGGACCATCAAAGATGCTCGGTGTACACGTTTTATTGTTTTTCTATGTCAAATTTTATGAGTATAAGCTTCCAAGATTATTTCGATGACAAAACAACAACTTTCTATGAGAAATGGGCAAAACCTTCAAAAGCTCCTCCAAATAGAGAGTTGAGCAACTTCGGAACATCAAAGATGCTCGTATGACACTTTTTATTGTTCTTCTATGTCAAATTTTAAGAGTATAAGCTTCCTAGATAATTTCGATGCCAAAATCCCAAGTTTCTATGACAAATGGAGAAAACAGTTAAAAGCTCCTTCATAGAGAGAGTTGACCCATTTCAGACCATCAAAGATGCTCGGTGTACACTTTTTATTATTCTTCTATGTCAAATTTTATGAGTATAAGCTTCCAAGATTATTTCGATGCCAAAACAGCAACTTTTTATGACAAATCGACAAACCCGTTAAAAGCTCCTCCATAGAGAGAGTTGAGCAACTTCGGACAATCAAAGTTGCTCGGTGTACAATTTTTATTGTTCTTCTATGTCAAATTTTATGAGTATAAGCTTCCAAGATTATTTCGATGCCAAAATCCCAAGTTTCTATGACAAATGGAGAAAACTATTAAAAGCTCCTCCATAGAGAGAGTTGAAAAATTTCGGACCATCAAAGATGCTCGGTGTACACGTTTTATTGTTTTTCTATGTCAAATTTTATGTGTATAAGCTTCCAAGATTATTTCGATGCCAAAACACCAACTTTCTATGACAAATGGAGAATACCTTGAAAAGCTCCTCCATAGAGAGAGTTGAGCAACTTCGGTACAACAAAGATGCTCGGTGTACACTTATTAATGTTCTTCTATGTCAAATTTTATGAGTATAAGCTTCCAGGATTATTTCGATGGCAAAAGACCAACTTTCTATGACAAATGGAAAAACATTCAAAAGCTCCTCCATAGAGAGAGTTGAAAAATTTCGGACCATCAAAGATGCTCGGTGTACACGTTTTATTGTTTTTCTATGTCAAATTTTATGTGTATAAGCTTCCAAGATTATTTCGATGACAAAACACCAACTTTCTATGACAAATGGACAATACCTTGAAAAGCTCCTCCATAGAGAGAGTTGAGCAACTTCGGAACAACAAAGTTGCTCGGTGTACACTTTTTAATGTTCTTCTATGTCCAATTTTATGAGTATAAGCTTCCAAGATTATTTCGATGGCAAAAGACCAACTTTCTATGAAAAATGGAAAAACATTCAAACGCTCCTCCATAGAGAGAGTTGAGCAACTTCGGACTATCAAAGTTGCTCAGTGTACACTTTTTAACGTTCTTCTATGTCAAATTTTATGAGTATAAGCTTCCAAGATTATTTCGATGCCAAAATCCCAAGTTTCTATGACAAATGGAGAAAATTGTTAAAAGCTCCTCCATAGGGAGAGTTGACCAACTTCGGACTATCAAAGTTGCTCGGTGTACACTTTTTAATGTTCATCTATGTCAAATTTTATGAGTATAACCTTCCAAGATTATTTCGATGGCAAAAGACCAACTTTCCATGACAAATGGACAATACCTTGAAAAGCTCCTCCATAGAGAGAGTTGAGCAACTTCGGAACAACAAAGTTGCTCGGTGTACACTTTTTAATGTTCTTCTATGTCAAATATTATGAGTATAAGCTTCCAAGATTATTTCGATAGCAAAAGACAAACTTTCTATGAAAAATGGAAAAACATTCAAAAGCTCCTTCATAGAGAGAGTTGAGCAACTTCGGAACATCAATGTTGCCCGGTGTACACTTTTTAATGTTCTTCTATGTCAAATTTTATGAGTATAAGCTTCCAAGGTTATTTTGATGGCAAAAGACCAACTTTCTATGATAAATGGAAAAACATTCAAAAGCTCCTCCATTGAGAGAGTTGAGCAACTTCGGAACATCAAAGTTGCTCGATGTACACCTTTTAATGTTCTTCTATGTCAAATTTTACGAGTATAAGCTTTGTGGATTATTTCGATGAAAAAAGACCAACTTTCTATAACAAATGGACAAAACCGTTAAAAGCTCCCCCATAGAGAGAGTTGAGCAACTTCGGACTATCAAAGTTGCTCAGTGTACACTTTTTAAAGTTCATCTATGTCAAATTTTATGAGTATAAGCTTCCAAGATTATTTCGATGGCAAAAGACCAACATTCTATGACAAATGGACAATACCTTGAAAAGCTCCTCCATAGAGAGAGTTGAGCAACTTCGGAAAAACAAAGTTGCTCTGTTGACACTTTTTATTGTTCTTCTATGTCAAATTTTATGAGTATAAGCTTCCTAGATTATTTCGATGCCAAAATCCCAAGCTTCTATGACAAATGGAGAAAACAGTTAAAAGCGTCTTCATAGAGAGAGTTGACCCATTTCGGACCATCAAAGATGCTCGGTGTACAAGTTTTATTGTTCTTCTATGTCAAATTTTATGAGTATAAGCTTCCAAGATTATTTCGATGACAAAACAGCAACTTTCTATGACAAATCGACAAACCCGTTAAAAGCACCTCCACAGAGAGAGTTGAGCAACTTCGGACAATCAAAGTTGCTCGGTGTACAATTTTTATTGTTCTTCTATCTTAAATTTTACGAAAATGAGCTTCCAAGATTATTTCGATGCAAAAACACCAACTTTCTATGAGAAATGGACAAAACCGTTAAAAGCTCCTCTATAGAGAGAGTCGAGCAACTTCGGACAATCAAAGTTGCTCGGTGTACACTTTTCATTGTTCTTTTATGTTAAATTTTACGAAAATGGCTTCCGGAATTATTTCGATGCTAAAACACCAACTTTCTATGATAAATGGACAAAACCGTTAAAAGCTCTTCCATAGAGAGAGTTGAGCAACTTCGAAACAACAAAGTTGCTCGGTGTACACTTTTTAATGTTCTTCTATGTCAAATTTTATGAGTATAAATAAGCTTCCAGGATTATTTCGATGCCAAAACACCAACTTTCTATGACAAATGGAGAATACCTTGAAAAGCTCCTCCATAAAGAGAGTTGAGCAACTTCGGAACAACAAAGTTGCTCGGTGTACACTTTTTAATGTTCTTCTATGTCAAATTTTATGAGTATAAGCTTCCAAGATTATTTCGATGGAAAAAGACCAAATTTCTATGACAAATGGAAAAACATTCAAAAGCTCCTCCATAGAGAGAGTTGAGCGACTTTCAGAACATCAATTTTGCTCGGTGTACACTTTTTATTGTTCTTCTATGTCAAATTTCATGAGTATAAGCTTCCAAGATTATTTTGATGCCAAAATCCCAAGTTTCTATGACAAATGGAGAAAACTGTTAAAAGCTCCATCATAGAGAGAGTTGACCAATTTCGGACCATCAAAGATGCTCGGTGTACACGTTTTATTGTTTTTCTTTGTCAAATTTTATGAGTATAAGCTTCCAAGATTATTTCGATGCCAAAACAACAACTTTCTATGAAAAATGGAGAAAACTGTTAAAAATTCCTCTATAGAGAGAGTTTACCAATTTCGGACCATCAAAGATGCTCGTTGTACACGTTTTATTGTTTTTCTATGTCAAATTTTATGAGTATAAGCTTCCAAGATTATATCGATGCCAAAACAACAACTTTGTATGATAAATGGACAAAACCTTCAAAAGCTCCTCCATAGAGAGAGTTGACCAACTTCGGAACATCAAAGTTGCTCGGTTGACAATTTTTATTGTTCTTCTATGTCAAATTTTATGAGTATAAGCTTCCTAGATTATTTCGATGCAAAAATCCCAAGCTTCTATGACAAATGGAAAAAACAGTTAAAAGCTCCTTCATAGAGAGAGTTGACCCATTTCGGACCATCAAAGATGCTCGGTGTACAAGTTTTATTGTTCTTCTATGTCAAATTTTATGAGTATAAGCTTCCAAGATTATTTCGATGACAAAACAGCGACTTTCTATGACAAATCGACAAACCCGTTAAAAGCTCCTCCACAGAGAGAGTTGAGCTGCTCATCGGACAATCAAAGTTGCTCGGTGTACAATTTTTATTGTTCTTCTATCTTAAATTTTACGAAAATGAGCTTCCTAGATTATTTCGATGCAAAAACACCAACTTTCTATGACAAATGGACAAAACCGTTAAAAGCTCCTCCATAGAGAGAGTTGAGCAACATCGGACCATCAAAGTTCCTCGGTGTACACCTTTTAATGTTCTTCTATGTCAAATTTTACGAGTATAAGCTTTGTGGATTATTTCGATGAAAAAGGACCAACTTTCTATAACAAATGGACAAAACCGTTAAAAGCTCCTCCATAGAGAGAGTTGAGCAACTTCGGACTATCAAAGTTGCTCAGTGTACACTTTTTAATGTTCATCTATGTCAAATTTTATGAGTATAAGCTTCCAAGATTATTTCGATGGCAAAAGACCAACTTTCTATGACAAATGGACAATACCTTGAAAAGCTCCTCCATAGAGAGAGTTGAGCAACTTCGGAACAACAAAGTTGCTCGGTGTACACTTTTTAATGTTCTTCTATGTCCAATTTTATGAGTATAAGCTTCCAAGATTATTTCGGTGGAAAAAGACCAACTTTCTATGACAAATGGAAAAACATTCAAAAGCTCCTCCATAGAGAGAGTTGAGCAACTTCGGACCATCAAAGATGCTCGGTGTACACGTTTTATTGTTTTTCTATGTCAAATTTTATGAGTATAAGCTTCCAAGATTATTTCGTTGCCAAAACAACAACTTTCTATGACAAATGGAGAAAACTATTAAAAGCTCCACCATAGAGAGAGTTTACCAATTTCGGACCATCAAAGATGCTCGGTGTACACGTTTTATTATTTTTCTATGTCAAATTTTATGAGTATAAGCTTCCAAGATTATTTCGATGCCAAAACAACAACTTTCTATGATAAATGGACGAAACCTTCAAAAGCTCCTCCATAGAGAGAGTTGAGCGACTTCGGAACATCAAAGTTGCTCTGTTGACACTTTTTATTGTTCTTCTATGTCAAATTTTATGAGTATAAGCTTCCTAGATTATTTCGATGCCAAAATCCCAAGCTTCTATGACAAATGGAGAAAACAGTTAAAAGCGCCTTCATAGAGAGAGTTGACCCATTTCGGACCATCAAAGATGCTCGGTGTACAAGTTTTATTGTTCTTCTATGTCAAATTTTATGAGTATAAGCTTCCAAGATTATTTCGATGCCAAAACAGCAACTTTCTATGACAAATCGACAAACCCGTTAAAAGCTCCTCCACAGAGAGAGTTGAGCAACTTCGGACAATCAAAGTTGCTCGGTGTACAATTTTTATTGTCTTCTATCTTAAATTTTACGAAAATGAGCTTCCAAGATTATTTCGATGCAAAAACACCAACTTTCTATGACAAATGCACAAAACCATTAAAAGCTCCTCCATAGAGAGAGTTGAGCAACGTCGGACCATCAAAGTTCCTCGGTGTACACCTTTTAATGTTCTTCTATGTCAAATTTTACGAGTATAAGCTTTGTGGATTATTTCGATGAAAAAAGACCAACTTTCTATAACAAATGGACAAAACCGTTAAAAGCTCCTCCATAGAGAGAGTTGAGCAACTTCGGACTATCAAAGTTGCTCAGTGTACACTTTTTAATGTTCATCTATGTCAAATTTTATGAGTATAAGCTTCCAAGATTATTTCGATGGCAAAAGACCAACTTTCTATGACAAATGGACAATACCTTGAAAAGCTCCTCCATAGAGAGAGTTGAGCAACTTCGGAACAACAAAGTTGCTCGGTGTACACTTTTTAATGTTCTTCTATGTCCAATTTTATGAGTATAAGCTTCCAAGATTATTTCGATGGAAAAAGACCAACTTTCTATGACAAATGGAAAAACATTCAAAAGCTCCTCCATAGAGAGAGTTGAGCAACTTCGGACCATCAAAGATGCTCGTTGTACACGTTTTATTGTTTTTCTATGTCAAATTTTATGAGTATAAGCTTCCAAGATTATTTCGTTGCCAAAACAACAACTTTCTATGACAAATGGAGAAAACTATTAAAAGCTCCTCCATAGAGAGTGTTTACCAATTTCGGACCATCAAAGATGCTCGGTGTACACGTTTTATTGTTTTTCTATGTCAAATTTTATGAGTATAAGCTTCTAAGATTATTTCGATGCCAAAACAACAACTTTCTATGATAAATGGACAAAACCTTCAAAAGCTCCTCCATAGAGAGAGTTGAGCAACTTCGGAACATCAAAGTTGCTCTGTTGACACTTTTTATTGTTCTTCTATGTCAAATTTTATGAGTATAAGCTTCCTAGATTATTTCGATGCCAAAATCCCAAGCTTCTATGACAAATGGAGAAAACAGTTAAAAGCTCCTTCATAGAGAGAGTTGACCCATTTCGGACCATCAAAGATGCTCGGTGTACAAGTTTTATTGTTCTTCTATGTCAAATTTTATGAGTATAAGCTTCCAAGATTATTTCGATGCCAAAACAGCAACTTTCTATGACAAATCGACAAACCCGTTAAAAGCTCCTCCACAGAGAGAGTTGAGCAACTTCGGACAATCAAAGTTGCTCGGTGTACAATTTTTATTGTCTTCTATCTTAAATTTTAAGAAAATGAGCTTCCAAGATTATTTCGATGCAAAAACACCAACTTTCTATGACAAATGGACAAAACCATTAAAAGCTCCTCCATAGAGAGAGTTGAGCAACGTCGGACCATCAAAGTTCCTCGGTGTACACCTTTTAATGTTCTTCTATGTCAAATTTTACGAGTATAAGCTTTGTGGATTATTTCGATGAAAAAAGACCAACTTTCTATAACTAATGGACAAAACCGTTAAAATCTCCTCCATAGAGAGAGTTGAGCAACTTCGGACTATCAAAGTTGCTCAGTGTACACTTTTTAATGTTCATCTATGTCAAATTTTATGAGTATAAGCTTCCAAGATTATTTCGATGGCAAAAGACCAACTTTCTATGACAAATGGACAATACCTTGAAAAGCTCCTCCATACAGAGAGTTGAGCAACTTCGGAACAACAAAGTTGCTCGGTGTACACTTTTTAATGTTCTTCTATGTCCAATTTTATGAGAATAAGCTTCCAAGATTATTTCGATGGCAAAAGACCAACTTTCTATGACAAATGGAAAAACATTCAAAAGCTCCTCCATAGAGAGAGTTGAGCAACTTCGGAACATCAATGTTGCTCGGTGTACACTTTTTATTGTTCTTCTATGTCAAATTTCATGAGTATAAGCTTCCAAGATTATTTCGATGCCGAAATTCCAAGTTTCTACGAGAAATGGAGAAAACTGTTAAAAGCTCCTTCATAGAGAGAGTTGACCAATTTCGGACCATCAAAGATGCTCGGTGTACACGTTTTATTGTTTTCTATGTCAAATTTTATGAGTATAATCTTCCAAGATTATTTCGATGCCAAAACAACAACTTTCTATGACAAATGGAGAAAACTGTTAAAAGCTCCTCCATAGAGAGAGTTTACCAATTTCGGACCATCAAAGATGCTCGGTGTACACGTTTTATTGTTTTTCTATGTCAAATTTTATGAGTATAAGCTTCCAAGATTATTTCGATGCCAAAACAACAACTTTCTATGACAAATGGACAATACCTTGAAAAGCTTCTCCAGAGAGAGAGTTGACCAACTTCGGAACAATAAAGTTGCTCGGTGTACACTTTTTAATGTTCATCTATGTCAAATTTTATGAGTATAGGCTTCCAAGATTATTTCGATGGCAAAAGACCAACTTTCTATGATAAATGGACAATACCTTGAAAAGCTCATCCATAGAGAGAGTTGAGCAACTTCGGAACAACAAAGTTTCTCGGTGTACACTTTTTAATGTTCTTCTATGTCCAATTTTATGAGTATAAGCTTCCAAGATTATTTCGATGGCAAAAGACCAACTTTCTATGAAAAATGGACAAAACCGTTAAAAGCTCCTCTATAGAGAGAGTCGAGCAACTTCGGACAATCAAAGTTGCTCGGTGTACACTTTTCATTGTTCTTTTATGTTAAATTTTACGAAAATGAGCTTCCAGAATTATTTCGATGCTAAAACACCAACTTTCTATGATAAAAGGACAAAACCTTGAAAAGCTCCTCCATAGAGAGAGTTGAGCAACTTCGGAACAACAAAGTTGCTCGGTGTACACTTTTTAATGTTCTTCTATGTCAAATTTTATGAGTATAAGCTTCCAGGATTATTTCGATGCCAAAACACCAACTTTCTATGACAAATGGAGAATACCTTGAAAAGCTCCTCCATAAAGAGTGTTGAGTAACTTCGGAACAACAAAGTTGCTCGGTGTACACTTTTTAATGTTCTTCTATGTCAAATTTTATGAGTATAAGATTCCAAGATTATTTCGATGGCAAAAGACCAAATTTCTATGACAAATGGAAAAACATTCAAAAGCTCCTCCATAGAGAGAGTTGAGCAACTTCGGAACATCAATGTTGCTCGGTTGACACTTTTTATTGTTCATCTATGTCAAATTTTATGAGTATAAGCTTCCTAGATTATTTCGATGCAAAAATCCCAAGCTTCTACGACAAATGGAGAAAACAGTTAAAAGCTCCTTCATAGAGAGAGTTGACCCATTTCGGACCATCAAAGATGCTCGGTGTACAAGTTTTATTGTTCTTCTATGTCAAATTTTATGAGTATAAGTTTCCAAGATTATTTCGATGGCAAAGGACCAACTTTCTATGACAAATGGACAATACCTTGAAAAGCTCCTCCATAGAGAGAGTTGAGCAACTTCGGAACAACAAAGTTGCTCGGTGTACACTTTTTAATGTTCTTCTATATCCAATTTTATGAGAATAAGCTTCCAAGACTATTTCGATGGCAAAAGACCAACTTTCTATGACAAATGGAAAAACATTCAAAAGCTTCTCCATAGAGAGAGTTGAGCAACTTCGGAACATCAATGTTGCTCGGTGTACACTTTTTATTGTTCTACTATGTCAAATTTCATGAGTATAAGCTTCCAAGATTATTTTGATGCCAAAATCCCAAGACAAATGGAGAAAACTGTTAAAAGCTCCTTCATAGAGAGAGTTGACCAATTTCGGACCATCAAAGATGCTCGGTGTACACGTTTTATTGTTTTTCTATGTCAAATTTTATGAGTATAAGCTTTCAAGATTATTTCGATGCCAAAACAACAACTTTTTTTGAAAAATGGAGAAAACTGTTAAAAGCTCCTCTATAGAGAGAGTTTACCAATTTCGGACCATCAAAGATGCTCGGTGTACACGTTTTATTGTTTTTCTATGTCAAGTTTTATGAGTATAAGCTTCCAAGATTATATCGATGCCTAAACAACAACTTTGTATGATAAATGGACAAAACCTTCAAAAGCTCCTCCATAGAGAGAGTTGAGCAACTTCGGAACATTAAAGTTGCTCGGTTGACACTTTTTATTGTTCTTCTATGTCAAATTTTATGAGTATAAGCTTCCTAGATTATTTCGATGCAAAAATCCCAAGCTTCTATGACAAATGGAGAAAACAGTTAAAAGCTCCTTCATAGAGAGAGTTGACCCATTTCGGACCATCAAAGATGCTCGGTGTACAAGTTTTATTGTTCTTCTACGTCAAATTTTATGAGTATAAGCTTTCAAGATTATATCGATGCCAAAACAACAACTTTTTATGATAAATGGACAAAACCTTCAAAAGCTCCTCCATAGAGAGAGTTGAGCAACTTCAGAACATCAAAGTTGCTCGGTTGACACTTTTTATTGTTCTTCTATGTCAAATTTTATGAGTATAAGCTTCCTAGATTATTTCGATGCAAAAATCCCAAGCTTCTATGACAAATGGAGAAAACAGTTAAAAGCTCCTTCATAGAGAGAGTTGACCCATTTCAGACCATCAAAGATGCTCGGTGTACAAGTTTTATTGTTCTTCTATGTCAAATTTTATGAGTATAAGCTTCCAAGATTATTTCGATGCCAAAACAGCAACTTTCTATGACAAATCGACAAACCCGTTAAAAGCTCCTCCACAGAGAGAGTTGAGCAACTTCGGACAATCAAAGTTGCTCGGTGTACAATTTTTATTGTCTTCTATCTTAAATTTTACGAAAATGAGCTTCCAAGATTATTTCGATGCAAAAATACCAACTTTCTATGACAAATGGACAAAACCATTAAAAGCTCCTCCATAGAGAGAGTTGAGCAACGTCGGACCATCAAAGTTCCTCGGTGTACACCTTTTAATGTTCTTCTATGTCAAATTTTACGAGTATAAGCTTTGTGGATTATTTCGATGAAAAAAGACCAACTTTCTATAACTAATGGACAAAACCGTTAAAAGCTCCTCCATAGAGAGAGTTGAGCAACTTCGGACTATCAAAGTTGCTCAGTGTACACTTTTTAATGTTCATCTATGTCAAATTTTATGAGTATAAGCTTCCAAGATTATTTCGATGGCAAAAGACCAACTTTCTATGACAAATGGACAAAACCGTTAAAAGCTCCTCTATAGAGAGAGTCGAGCAACTTCGGACAATCAAAGTTGCTCGGTGTACACTTTTCATTGTTCTTTTATGTTAAATTTTACGAAAATGGCTTCCGGAATTATTTCGATGCTAAAACACCAACTTTCTATGATAAATGGACAAAACCGTTAAAAGCTCTTCCATAGAGAGAGTTGAGCAACTTCGAAACAACAAAGTTGCTCGGTGTACACTTTTTAATGTTCTTCTATGTCAAATTTTATGAGTATAAGCTTCCAGGATTATTTCGATGCCAAAACACCAACTTTCTATGACAAATGGAGAATACCTTGAAAAGCTCCTCCATAAAGAGAGTTGAGCAACTTCGGAACAACAAAGTTGCTCGGTGTACACTTTTTAATGTTCTTCTATGTCAAATTTTATGAGTATAAGCTTCCAAGATTATTTCGATGGCAAAAGACCAAATTTCTATGACAAATGGAAAAACATTCAAAAGCTCCTCCATAGAGAGAGTTGAGCGACTTTCAGAACATCAATGTTGCTCGGTGTACACTTTTTATTGTTCTTCTATGTCAAATTTCATGAGTATAAGCTTCCAAGATTATTTTGATGCCAAAATCCCAAGTTTCTATGACAAATGGAGAAAACTGTTAAAAGCTCCATCATAGAGAGAGTTGACCAATTTCGGACCATCAAAGATGCTCGGTGTACACGTTTTATTGTTTTTCTTTGTCAAATTTTATGAGTATAAGCTTCCAAGATTATTTCGATGCCAAAACAACAACTTTCTATGAAAAATGGAGAAAACTGTTAAAAATTCCTCTATAGAGAGAGTTTACCAATTTCGGACCATCAAAGATGCTCGTTGTACACGTTTTATTGTTTTTCTATGTCAAATTTTATGAGTATAAGCTTCCAAGATTATATCGATGCCAAAACAACAACTTTGTATGATAAATGGACAAAACCTTCAAAAGCTCCTCCATAGAGAGAGTTGACCAACTTCGGAACATCAAAGTTGCTCGGTTGACAATTTTTATTGTTCTTCTATGTCAAATTTTATGAGTATAAGCTTCCTAGATTATTTCGATGCAAAAATCCCAAGCTTCTATGACAAATGGAAAAAACAGTTAAAAGCTCCTTCATAGAGAGAGTTGACCCATTTCGGACCATCAAAGATGCTCGGTGTACAAGTTTTATTGTTCTTCTATGTCAAATTTTATGAGTATAAGCTTCCAAGATTATTTCGATGACAAAACAGCGACTTTCTATGAAAAATCGACAAACCCGTTAAAAGCTCCTCCACAGAGAGAGTTGAGCTGCTCATCGGACAATCAAAGTTGCTCGGTGTACAATTTTTATTGTTCTTCTATCTTAAATTTTACGAAAATGAGCTTCCTTGATTATTTCGATGCAAAAACACCAACTTTCTATGACAAATGGATAAAACCGTTAAAAGCTCCTCCATAGAGAGAGTTGAGCAACATCGGACCATCAAAGTTCCTCGGTGTACACCTTTTAATGTTCTTCTATGTCAAATTTTACGAGTATAAGCTTTGTGGATTATTTCGATGAAAAAAGACCAACTTTCTATAACAAATGGACAAAACCGTTAAAAGCTCCTCCATAGAGAGAGTTGAGCAAATTCGGACTATCAAAGTTGCTCAGTGTACACTTTTTAATGTTCATCTATGTCAAATTTTATGAGTATAAGCTTCCAAGATTATTTCGATGGCAAAAGACCAACTTTCTATGACAAATGGACAATACCTTGAAAAGCTCCTCCATAGAGAGAGTTGAGCAACTTCGGAACAACAAAGTTGCTCGGTGTACACTTTTTAATGTTCTTCTATGTCCAATTTTATGAGTATAAGCTTCCAAGATTATTTCGATGGAAAAAGACCAACTTTCTATGACAAATGGAAAAACATTCAAAAGCTCCTCCATAGAGAGAGTTGAGCAACTTCGGACCATCAAAGATGCTCGGTGTACACGTTTTATTGTTTTTCTATGTCAAATTTTATGAGTATAAGCTTCCAAGATTATTTCGTTGCCAAAACAACAACTTTCTATGACAAATGGAGAAAACTATTAAAAGCTCCTCCATAGAGAGAGTTTACCAATTTCGGACCATCAAAGATGCTCGGTGTACACGTTTTATTATTTTTCTATGTCAAATTTTATGAGTATAAGCTTCCAAGATTATTTCGATGCCAAAACAACAACTTTCTATGATAAATGGACGAAACCTTCAAAAGCTCCTCCATAGAGAGAGTTGAGCAACTTCGGAACATCAAAGTTGCTCTGTTGACACTTTTTATTGTTCTTCTATGTCAAATTTTATGAGTATAAGCTTCCTAGATTATTTCGATGCCAAAATCCCAAGCTTCTATGACAAATGGAGAAAACAGTTAAAAGCGCCTTCATAGAGAGAGTTGACCCATTTCGGACCATCAAAGATGCTCGGTGTACAAGTTTTATTGTTCTTCTATGTCAAATTTTATGAGTATAAGCTTCCAAGATTATTTCGATGCCAAAACAGCAACTTTCTATGACAAATCGACAAACCCGTTAAAAGCTCCTCCACAGAGAGAGTTGAGCAACTTCGGACAATCAAAGTTGCTCGGTGTACAATTTTTATTGTCTTCTATCTTAAATTTTACGAAAATGAGCTTCCAAGATTATTTCGATGCAAAAACACCAACTTTCTATGACAAATGCACAAAACCATTAAAAGCTCCTCCATAGAGAGAGTTGAGCAACGTCGGACCATCAAAGTTCCTCGGTGTACACCTTTTAATGTTCTTCTATGTCAAATTTTACGAGTATAAGCTTTGTGGATTATTTCGATGAAAAAAGACCAACTTTCTATAACAAATGGACAAAACCGTTAAAAGCTCCTCCATAGAGAGAGTTGAGCAACTTCGGACTATCAAAGTTGCTCAGTGTACACTTTTTAATGTTCATCTATGTCAAATTTTATGAGTATAAGCTTCCAAGATTATTTCGATGGCAAAAGACCAACTTTCTATGACAAATGGACAATACCTTGAAAAGCTCCTCCATAGAGAGAGTTGAGCAACTTCGGAACAACAAAGTTGCTCGGTGTACACTTTTTAATGTTCTTCTATGTCCAATTTTATGAGTATAAGCTTCCAAGATTATTTCGATGGAAAAAGACCAACTTTCTATGACAAATGGAAAAACATTCAAAAGCTCCTCCATAGAGAGAGTTGAGCAACTTCGGACCATCAAAGATGCTCGGTGTACACGTTTTATTGTTTTTCTATGTCAAATTTTATGAGTATAAGCTTCCAAGATTATTTCGTTGCCAAAACAACAACTTTCTATGACAAATGGAGAAAACTATTAAAAGCTCCTCCATAGAGAGTGTTTACCAATTTCGGACCATCAAAGATGCTCGGTGTACACGTTTTATTGTTTTTCTATGTCAAATTTTATGAGTATAAGCTTCTAAGATTATTTCGATGCCAAAACAACAACTTTCTATGATAAATGGACGAAACCTTCAAAAGCTCCTCCATAGAGAGAGTTGAGCAACTTCGGAACATCAAAGTTGCTCTGTTGACACTTTTTATTGTTCTTCTATGTCAAATTTTATGAGTATAAGCTTCCTAGATTATTTCGATGCCAAAATCCCAAGCTTCTATGACAAATGGAGAAAACAGTTAAAAGCGCCTTCATAGAGAGAGTTGACCCATTTCGGACCATCAAAGATGCTCGGTGTACAAGTTTTATTGTTCTTCTATGTCAAATTTTATGAGTATAAGCTTCCAAGATTATTTCGATGCCAAAACAGCAACTTTCTATGACAAATCGACAAACCCGTTAAAAGCTCCTCCACAGAGAGAGTTGAGCAACTTCGGACAATCAAAGTTGCTCGGTGTACAATTTTTATTGTCTTCTAT
Source organism: Euonymus europaeus (assembly GCA_963580455.1). Classification (NCBI taxonomy): domain Eukaryota; kingdom Viridiplantae; phylum Streptophyta; class Magnoliopsida; order Celastrales; family Celastraceae; genus Euonymus; species Euonymus europaeus. Next base: position 10,191,273 of record OY756967.1, on the reverse strand, counting down.
CTTAAATTTTACGAAAATGAGCTTCCAAGATTATTTCGATGCAAAAACACCAACTTTCTATGACAAATGCACAAAACCATTAAAAGCTCCTCCATAGAGAGAGTTGAGCAACGTCGGACCATCAAAGTTCCTCGGTGTACACCTTTTAATGTTCTTCTATGTCAAATTTTACGAGTATAAGCTTTGTGGATTATTTCGATGAAAAAAGACCAACTTTCTATAACAAATGGACAAAACCGTTAAAAGCTCCTCCATAGAGAGAGTTGAGCAACTTCGGACTATCAAAGTTGCTCAGTGTACACTTTTTAATGTTCATCTATGTCAAATTTTATGAGTATAAGCTTCCAAGATTATTTCGATGGCAAAAGACCAACTTTCTATGACAAATGGACAATACCTTGAAAAGCTCCTCCATAGAGAGAGTTGAGCAACTTCGGAACAACAAAGTTGCTCGGTGTACACTTTTTAATGTTCTTCTATGTCCAATTTTATGAGTATAAGCTTCCAAGATTATTTCGATGGAAAAAGACCAACTTTCTATGACAAATGGAAAAACATTCAAAAGCTCCTCCATAGAGAGAGTTGAGCAACTTCGGACCATCAAAGATGCTCGGTGTACACGTTTTATTGTTTTTCTATGTCAAATTTTATGAGTATAAGCTTCCAAGATTATTTCGTTGCCAAAACAACAACTTTCTATGACAAATGGAGAAAACTATTAAAAGCTCCTCCATAGAGAGTGTTTACCAATTTCGGACCATCAAAGATGCTCGGTGTACACGTTTTATTGTTTTTCTATGTCAAATTTTATGAGTATAAGCTTCTAAGATTATTTCGATGCCAAAACAACAACTTTCTATGATAAATGGACGAAACCTTCAAAAGCTCCTCCATAGAGAGAGTTGAGCAACTTCGGAACATCAAAGTTGCTCTGTTGACACTTTTTATTGTTCTTCTATGTCAAATTTTATGAGTATAAGCTTCCAAGATTATTTCGATGGCAAAAGACCAACTTTCTATGACAAATGGACAATACCTTGAAAAGCTCCTCCATACAGAGAGTTGAGCAATTTCGGAACATCAATGTTGCTCGGTGTACACTTTTTATTGTTCTTCTATGTCAAATTTCATGAGTATAAGCTTCCAAGATTATTTCGATGCCGAAATCCCAAGTTTCTACGAGAAATGGAGAAAACTGTTAAAAGCTCCTTCATAGAGAGAGTTGACCAATTTCGGACCATCAAAGATGCTCGGTGTACACGTTTTATTGTTTTCTATGTCAAATTTTATGAGTATAATCTTCCAAGATTATTTCGATGCCAAAACAACAACTTTCTATGACAAATGGAGAAAACTGTTAAAAGCTCCTCCATAGAGAGAGTTTACCAATTTCGGACCATCAAAGATGCTCGGTGTACACGTTTTATTGTTTTTCTATGTCAAATTTTATGAGTATAAGCTTCCAAGATTATTTCGATGCCAAAACAACAACTTTCTATGACAAATGGACAATACCTTGAAAAGCTTCTCCAGAGAGAGAGTTGACCAACTTCGGAACAATAAAGTTGCTCGGTGTACACTTTTTAATGTTCATCTATGTCAAATTTTATGAGTATAGGCTTCCAAGATTATTTCGATGGCAAAAGACCAACTTTCTATGATAAATGGACAATACCTTGAAAAGCTCATCCATAGAGAGAGTTGAGCAACTTCGGAACAACAAAGTTTCTCGGTGTACACTTTTTAATGTTCTTCTATGTCCAATTTTATGAGTATAAGCTTCCAAGATTATTTCGATGGCAAAAGACCAACTTTCTATGAAAAATGGACAAAACCGTTAAAAGCTCCTATATAGAGAGAGTCGAGCAACTTCGGACAATGAAAGTTGCTCGGTGTACACTTTTCATTGTTCTTTTATGTTAAATTTTACGAAAATGAGCTTCCAGAATTATTTCGATGCTAAAACACCAACTTTCTATGATAAAAGGACAAAACCTTGAAAAGCTCCTCCATAGAGAGAGTTGAGCAACTTCGGAACAACAAAGTTGCTCGGTGTACACTTTTTAATGTTCTTCTATGTCAAATTTTATGAGCATAAGCTTCCAGGATTATTTCGATGCCAAAACACCAACTTTCTATGACAAATGGAGAATACCTTGAAAAGCTCCTCCATAAAGAGTGTTGAGTAACTTCGGAACAACAAAGTTGCTCGGTGTACACTTTTTAATGTTCTTCTATGTCAAATTTTATGAGTATAAGATTCCAAGATTATTTCGATGGCAAAAGACCAAATTTCTATGACAAATGGAAAAACATTCAAAAGCTCCTCCATAGAGAGAGTTGAGCAACTTCGGAACATCAATGTTGCTCGGTTGACACTTTTTATTGTTCATCTATGTCAAATTTTATGAGTATAAGCTTCCTAGATTATTTCGATGCAAAAATCCCAAGCTTCTACGACAAATGGAGAAAACAGTTAAAAGCTCCTTCATAGAGAGAGTTGACCCATTTCGGACCATCAAAGATGCTCGGTGTACAAGTTTTATTGTTCTTCTATGTCAAATTTTATGAGTATAAGTTTCCAAGATTATTTCGATGGCAAAAGACCAACTTTCTATGACAAATGGACAATACCCTGAAAAGCTCCTCCATAGAGAGAGTTGAGCAACTTCGGAACAACAAAGTTGCTCGGTGTACACTTTTTAATGTTCTTCTATATCCAATTTTATGAGAATAAGCTTCCAAGACTATTTCGATGGCAAAAGACCAACTTTCTATGACAAATGGAAAAACATTCAAAAGCTTCTCCATAGAGAGAGTTGAGCAACTTCGGAACATCAATGTTGCTCGGTGTACACTTTTTATTGTTCTACTATGTCAAATTTCATGAGTATAAGCTTCCAAGATTATTTTGATGCCAAAATCCCAAGACAAATGGAGAAAACTGTTAAAAGCTCCTTCATAGAGAGAGTTGACCAATTTCGGACCATCAAAGATGCTCGGTGTACACGTTTTATTGTTTTTCTATGTCAAATTTTATGAGTATAAGCTTCCAAGATTATTTCGATGCCAAAACAACAACTTTCTTTGAAAAATGGAGAAAACTGTTAAAAGCTCCTCTATAGAGAGAGTTTACCAATTTCGGACCATCAAAGATGCTCGGTGTACACGTTTTATTGTTTTTCTATGTCAAGTTTTATGAGTATAAGCTTCCAAGATTATATCGATGCCTAAACAACAACTTTATATGATAAATGGACAAAACCTTCAAAAGCTCCTCCATAGAGAGAGTTGAGCAACTTCGGAACATCAAAGTTGCTCGGTTGACACTTTTTATTGTTCTTCTATGTCAAATTTTATGAGTATAAGCTTCCTAGATTATTTCGATGCAAAAATCCCAAGCTTCTATGACAAATGGAGAAAACAGTTAAAAGCTCCTTCATAGAGAGAGTTGACCCATTTCGGACCATCAAAGATTCTCGGTGTACAAGTTTTATTGTTCTTCTACGTCAAATTTTATGAGTATAAGCTTCCAAGATTATATCGATGCCAAAACAACAACTTTTTATGATAAATGGACAAAACCTTCAAAAGCTCCTCCATAGAGAGAGTTGAGCAACTTCAGAACATCAAAGTTGCTCGGTTGACAATTTTTATTGTTCTTCTATGTCAAATTTTATGAGTATAAGCTTCCTAGATTATTTCGATGCAAAAATCCCAAGCTTCTATGACAAATGGAGAAAACAGTTAAAAGCTCCTTCATAGAGAGAGTTGACCCATTTCAGACCATCAAAGATGCTCGGTGTACAAGTTTTATTGTTCTTCTATGTCAAATTTTATGAGTATAAGCTTCCAAGATTATTTCGATGCCAAAACAGCAACTTTCTATGACAAATCGACAAACCCGTTAAAAGCTCCTCCACAGAGAGAGTTGAGCAACTTCGGACAATCAAAGTTGCTCGGTGTACAATTTTTATTGTCTTCTATCTTAAATTTTACGAAAATGAGCTTCCAAGATTATTTCGATGCAAAAATACCAACTTTCTATGACAAATGGACAAAACCATTAAAAGCTCCTCCATAGAGAGAGTTGAGCAACGTCGGACCATCAAAGTTCCTCGGTGTACACCTTTTAATGTTCTTCTATGTCAAATTTTACGAGTTTATGCTTTGTGGATTATTTAGATGAAAAAAGACCAACTTTCTATAATAAATGGACAAAACCGTTAAAAGCTCCTCCATAGAGAGAGTTGAGCAACTTCGGACTATCAAAGTTGCTCAGTGTACACTTTTTAATGTTCATCTATGTCAAATTTTATGAGTATAAGCTTCCAAGATTATTTCGATGGCAAAAGACCAACTTTCTATGACAAATGGACAATACCTTGAAAAGCTCCTCCATAGAGAGAGTTGAGCAACTTCGGAACAACAAAGTTGCTCGGTGTACACTTTTTAATGTTCTTCTATGTCCAATTTTATGAGAATAAGCTTCCAAGATTATTTCGATGGCAAAAGACCAACTTTCTATGACAAATGGAAAAACATTCAAAAGCTCCTCCATAGAGAGAGTTGAGCAACTTCGGAACATCAATGTTGCTCGGTGTACACTTTTTATTGTTCTTCTATGTCAAATTTCATGAGTATAAGCTTCCAAGATTATTTTGATGCCAAAATCCCAAGTTTCTATGACAAATGGAGAAAACTGTTAAAATCTCCTTCATAGAGAGAGTTGACCAATTTCGGACCATCAAAGATGCTCGGTGTACACGTTTTATTGTTTTTCTATGTCAAATTTTATGAGTATAAGCTTCCAAGATTATTTCGATGCCAAAACAACAACTTTCTATGAAAAATGGAGAAAACTGTTAAAAGCTCCTCTATAGAGAGAGTTTACCAATTTCGGACCATCAAAGATGCTCGGTGTACACGTTTTTATTGTTTTTCTATGTCAAATTTTATGAGTATAAGCTTCCAAGATTATATCGATGCCAAAACAACAACTTTGTATGATAAATGGACAAAACCTTCAAAAGCTCCTCCATAGAGAGAGTTGAGCAACTTCGGAACATCAAAGTTGCTCGGTTGACACTTTTTATTGTTCTTCTATGTCAAATTTTATGAGTATAAGCTTCCTAGATTATTTCGATGCAAAAATCCCAAGCTTCTATGACAAATGGAGAAAACAGTTCAAAGCTCCTTCATAGAGAGAGTTGACCCATTTCAGACCATCAAAGATGCTCGGTGTACAAGTTTTATTGTTCTTCTATGTCAACTTTTATGAGTATAAGCTTCCAAGATTATTTCGATGACAAAACAGCAACTTTCTATGACAAATCGACAAACCCGTTAAAAGCTCCTCGACAGAGAGAGTTGAGCAACTTCGGACAATCAAAGTTGCTCGGTGTACAATTTTTATTGTTCTTCTATCTTAAATTTTACGAAAATGAGCTTCCAAGATTATTTCGATGCAAAAACACCAACTTTCTATGACAAATGGACAAAACCGTTAAAAGCTTCTCCATAGAGAGAGTTGAGCAACGTCGGACCATCAAAGTTCCTCGGTGTACACCTTTTAATGTTCTTCTATGTCACGAGTATAAGCTTTGTGGATTATTTCGATGAAAAAAGACCAACTTTCTATAACAAATGGACAAAACCGTTAAAAGCTCCTCCATAGAGAGAGTTGAGCAACTTCGGACTATCAAAGTTGTTCAGTGTACAATTTTTAATGTTCATCTATGTCAAATTTTATGAGTATAAGCTTCCAAGATTATTTCCATGGCAAAAGACCAACTTTCTATGACAAATGGACAATAGCTTGAAAAGCTCCTCCATTGAGAGAGTTGAGCAACTTCGGAACAACAAAGTTGCTCGGTGTACACTTTTTAATGTTCTTCTATGTCCAATTTTATGAGTATAAGCTTCCAAGATTATTTCGATGGAAAAAGACCAACTTTCTATGACAAATGGAAAAACATTCAAAAGCTCCTTCATAGAGAGAGTTGAGCAACTTCGGACCATCAAAGATGCTCGGTGTTCACGTTTTATTGTTTTTCTATGTCAAATTTTATGAGTATAAGCTTCCAAGATTATTTCGTTGCCAAAACAACAACTTTCTATGACAAATGGAGAAAACTATTAAAAGCTCCTCCATAGAGAGAGTTTACCAATTTCGGACCATCAAAGATGCTCGGTGTACACGTTTTATTGTTTTTCTAGGTCAAATTTTATGAGTATAAGCTTCCAAGATTATTTCGATGCCAAAACAACAACTTTCTATGATAAATGGACAAAACCTTCAAAAGCTCCTCCATAGAGAGAGTTGAGCAACTTCGGAACATCAAAGTTGCTCTGTTGACACTTTTTATTGTTCTTCTATGTCAAATTTTATGAGTATAAGCTTCCTAGATTATTTCGATGCCAAAATCCCAAGCTTCTATGACAAATGGAGAAAACAGTTAAAAGCTCCTTCATAGAGAGAGTTGACCCATTTCGGACCATCAAAGATGCTCGGTGTACAAGTTTTATTGTTCTTCTATGTCAAATTTTATGAGTATAAGCTTCCAAGATTATTTCGATGCCAAAACAGCAACTTTCTATGACAAATCGACAAACCCGTTAAAAGCTCCTCCACAGAGAGAGTTGAGCAACTTCGGACAATCAAAGTTGCTCGGTGTACAATTTTTATTGTCTTCTATCTTAAATTTTACGAAAATGAGCTTCCAAGATTATTTCGATGCAAAAACACCAACTTTCTATGACAAATGGACAGAACCATTAAAAGGTCCTCCATAGAGAGAGTTGAGCAACGTTGGACCATCAAAGTTCCTCGGTGTACACCTTTTAATGTTCTTCTATGTCAAATTTTACGAGTATAAGCTTTGTGGATTATTTCGATGAAAAAAGACCAACTTTCTATAACAAATGGACAAAACCGTTAAAAGCTCCTCCATAGAGAGAGTTGAGCAAATTCGGACTATCAAAGTTGCTCAGTGTACACTTTTTAATGTTCATCTATGTCAAATTTTATGAGTATAAGCTTCCAAGATTATTTCGATGGCAAAAGACCAACTTTCTATGACAAATGGACAATACCTTGAAAAGCTCCTCCATAGAGAGAGTTGAGCAACTTCGGAACAACAAAGTTGCTCGGTGTACACTTTTTAATGTTCTTCTATGTCCAATTTTATGAGAATAAGCTTCCAAGATTATTTCGATGGCAAAAGACCAACTTTCTATGACAAATGGAAAAACATTTAATAGCTCCTCCATAGAGAGAGTTGAGCAACTTCGGAACATCAATGTTGCTCGGTGTACACTTTTTATTGTTCTTCTATGTCAAATTTCATGAGTATAAGCTTCCAAGATTATTTTGATGCCAAAATCCCATGTTTCTATGACAAATGGAGAAAACTGTTAAAAGCTCCTTCATAGAGAGAGTTGACCAATTTCGGACCATCAAAGATGCTCGGTGTAGACGTTTTATTGTTTTTCTATGTCAAATTTTATGAGTATAAGCTTCCAAGATTATTTCGATGCCAAAACAACAACTTTCTATGAAAAATGGAGAAAACTGTTAAAAGCTCCTCTATAGAGAGAGTTTACCAATTTCGGACCATCAAAGATGCTCGGTGTACACGTTTTATTGTTTTTCTATGTCAAATTTTATGAGTATAAGCTTCCAAGATTATATCGATGCCAAAACAACAACTTTGTATGATAAATGGACAAAACCTTCAAAAGCTCCTCCATAGAGAGAGTTGAGCAACTTCGGAACATCAAAGTTGCTCGGTTGATACTTTTTATTGTTCTTCTATGTCAAATTTTATGAGTATAAGCTTCCTAGATTATTTCGATGCAAAAATCCCAAGCTTCTATGACAAATGGGGAAAACAGTTAAAAGCTCCTTCATAGAGAGAGTTGACCAATTTCGGACCATCAAAGATGCTCGGTGTACAAGTTTTATTGTTCTTCTATGTCAAATTTTATGAGTATAAGCTTCCAAGATTATTTCGATGACAAAACAGCAACTTCCTATGACAAATCGACAAACCCGTTAAAAGCTCCTCCACAGAGAGAGTTGAGCAACTTCGGACAATCAAAGTTGCTCGGTGTACAATTTTTATTGTTCTTCTATCTTAAATTTTACGAAAATGAGCTTCCAAGATTATTTCGATGCAAAAACACCAATTTTCTATGACAAATGGACAAAACCGATAAAAGCTCCTCCATAGAGAGAGTTGAGCAACGTCGGACCATCAAAGTTCCTCGGTGTACACCTTTTAATGTTCTTCTATGTCAAATTTTACGAGTATAAGCTTTGTGGATTATTTCGATGAAAAAAGACCAACTTTCTATAACAAATGGACAAAACCGTTAAAAGCTCCTCCATAGAGAGAGTTGAGCAACTTCGGACTATCAAAGTTGTTCAGTGTACAATTTTTAATGTTCATCTATGTCAAATTTTATGAGTATAAGCTTCCAAGATTATTTCCATGGCAAAAGACCAACTTTCTATGACAAATGGACAATAGCTTGAAAAGCTCCTCCATAGAGAGAGTTGAGCAACTTCGGAACAACAAAGTTGCTCGGTGTACACTTTTTAATGTTCTTCTATGTCCAATTTTATGAGTATAAGCTTCCAAGATTATTTCGATGGAAAAAGACCAACTTTCTATGACAAATGGAAAAACATTCAAAAGCTCCTTCATAGAGAGAGTTGAGCAACTTCGGATCATCAAAGATGCTCGGTGTACACGTTTTATTGTTTTTCTATGTCAAATTTTATGAGTATAAGCTTCCAAGATTATTACGTTGCCAAAACAACAACTTTCTATGACAAATGAAGAAAACTATTAAAAGCTCCTCCATAGAGAGAGTTTACCAATTTCGGACCATCAAAGATGCTCGGTGTACACGTTTTATTGTTTTTCTATGTCAAATTTTATGAGTATAAGCTTCCAAGATTATTTCGATGCCAAAACAACAACTTTCTATGATAAATGGACAAAACCTTCAAAAGCTCCTCCATAGAGAGAGTTGAGCAACTTCGGAACATCAAAGTTGCTCTGTTGACACTTTTTATTGTTCTTCTATGTCAAATTTTATGAGTATAAGCTTCCTAGATTATTTCGATGCCAAAATCCCAAGCTTCTATGACAAATGGAGAAAACAGTTAAAAGCTCCTTCATAGAGAGAGTTGACCCATTTCGGACCATCAAAGATGCTCGGTGTACAAGTTTTATTGTTCTTCTATGTCAAATTTTATGAGTATAAGCTTCCAAGATTATTTCGATGCCAAAACAGCAACTTTCTATGACAAAACGACAAACCCGTTAAAATCTCCTCCACAGAGAGAGTTGAGCAACTTCGGACAATCAAAGTTGCTCGGTGTACAATTTTTGTTGTCTTCTATCTTAAATTTTACGAAAATGAGCTTCCAAGATTATTTCGATGCAAAAACACCAACTTTCTATGACAAATGGACAAAACCATTAAAAGCTCCTCCATAGAGAGAGTTGAGCAACGTCGGACCATCAAAGTTCCTCGGTGTACACCTTTTAATGTTCTTCTATGTCAAATTTCATGAGTATAAGCTTCCAAGATTATTTCGATGCCGAAATCCCAAGTTTCTACGAGAAATGGAGAAAACTGTTAAAAGCTCCTTCATAGAGAGAGTTGACCAATTTCGGACCATCAAAGATGCTCGGTGTACACGTTTTATTGTTTTCTATGTCAAATTTTATGAGTATAATCTTCCAGGATTATTTCGATGCCAAAACAACAACTTTCTATGACAAATGGAGAAAACTGTTAAAAGCTCCTCCATAGAGAGAGTTTACCAATTTCGGACCATCAAAGATGCTCGGTGTACACGTTTTATTGTTTTTCTATGTCAAATTTTATGAGTATAAGCTTCCAAGATTATTTCGATGCCAAAACAACAACTTTCTATGACAAATGGACAATACCTTGAAAAGCTTCTCCAGAGAGAGAGTTGACCAACTTCGGAACAATAAAGTTGCTCGGTGTACACTTTTTAATGTTCATCTATGTCAAATTTTATGAGTATAGGCTTCCAAGATTATTTCGATGGCAAAAGACCAACTTTCTATGATAAATGGACAATACCTTGAAAAGCTCATCCATAGAGAGAGTTGAGCAACTTCGGAACAACAAAGTTTCTCGGTGTACACTTTTTAATGTTCTTCTATGTCCAATTTTATGAGTATAAGCTTCCAAGATTATTTCGATGGCAAAAGACCAACTTTCTATGAAAAATCGACAAAACCGTTAAAAGCTCCTCTATAGAGAGAGTCGAGCAACTTCGGACAATGAAAGTTGCTCGGTGTACACTTTTCATTGTTCTTTTATGTTAAATTTTACGAAAATGAGCTTCCAGAATTATTTCGATGCTAAAACACCAACTTTCTATGATAAAAGGACAAAACCTTGAAAAGCTCCTCCATAGAGAGAGTTGAGCAACTTCGGAACAACAAAGTTGCTCGGTGTACACTTTTTAATGTTCTTCTATGTCAAATTTTTTGAGCATAAGCTTCCAGGATTATTTCGATGCCAAAACACCAACTTTCTATGACAAATGGAGAATACCTTGAAAAGCTCCTCCATAAAGAGTGTTGAGTAACTTCGGAACAACAAAGTTGCTCGGTGTACACTTTTTAATGTTCTTCTATGTCAAATTTTATGAGTATAAGATTCCAAGATTATTTCGATGGCAAAAGACCAAATTTCTATGACAAATGGAAAAACATTCAAAAGCTCCTCCATAGAGAGAGTTGAGCAACTTCGGAACATCAATGTTGCTCGGTTGACACTTTTTATTGTTCATCTATGTCAAATTTTATGAGTATAAGCTTCCTAGATTATTTCGATGCAAAAATCCCAAGCTTCTACGACAAATGGAGAAAACAGTTAAAAGCTCCTTCATAGAGAGAGTTGACCCATTTCGGACCATCAAAGATGCTCGGTGTACAAGTTTTATTGTTCTTCTATGTCAAATTTTATGAGTATAAGTTTCCAAGATTATTTCGATGGCAAAAGACCAACTTTCTATGACAAATGGACAATACCCTGAAAAGCTCCTCCATAGAGAGAGTTGAGCAACTTCGGAACAACAAAGTTGCTCGGTGTACACTTTTTAATGTTCTTCTATATCCAATTTTATGAGAATAAGCTTCCAAGACTATTTCGATGGCAAAAGACCAACTTTCTATGACAAATGGAAAAACATTCAAAAGCTTCTCCATAGAGAGAGTTGAGCAACTTCGGAACATCAATGTTGCTCGGTGTACACTTTTTATTGTTCTACTATGTCAAATTTCATGAGTATAAGCTTCCAAGATTATTTTGATGCCAAAATCCCAAGACAAATGGAGAAAACTGTTAAAAGCTCCTTCATAGAGAGAGTTGACCAATTTCGGACCATCAAAGATGCTCGGTGTACACGTTTTATTGTTTTCTATGTCAAATTTTATGAGTATAATCTTCCAGGATTATTTCGATGCCAAAACAACAACTTTCTATGACAAATGGAGAAAACTGTTAAAAGCTCCTCCATAGAGAGAGTTTACCAATTTCGGACCATCAAAGATGCTCGGTGTACACGTTTTATTGTTTTTCTATGTCAAATTTTATGAGTATAAGCTTCCAAGATTATTTCGATGCCAAAACAACAACTTTCTATGACAAATGGACAATACCTTGAAAAGCTTCTCCAGAGAGAGAGTTGACCAACTTCGGAACAATAAAGTTGCTCGGTGTACACTTTTTAATGTTCATCTATGTCAAATTTTATGAGTATAGGCTTCCAAGATTATTTCGATGGCAAAAGACCAACTTTCTATGATAAATGGACAATACCTTGAAAAGCTCATCCATAGAGAGAGTTGAGCAACTTCGGAACAACAAAGTTTCTCGGTGTACACTTTTTAATGTTCTTCTATGTCCAATTTTATGAGTATAAGCTTCCAAGATTATTTCGATGGAAAAAGACCAACTTTCTATGACAAATGGAAAAACATTCAAAAGCTCCTTCATAGAGAGAGTTGAGCAACTTCGGATCATCAAAGATGCTCGGTGTACACGTTTTATTGTTTTTCTATGTCAAATTTTATGAGTATAAGCTTCCAAGATTATTACGTTGCCAAAACAACAACTTTCTATGACAAATGAAGAAAACTATTAAAAGCTCCTCCATAGAGAGAGTTTACCAATTTCGGACCATCAAAGATGCTCGGTGTACACGTTTTATTGTTTTTCTATGTCAAATTTTATGAGTATAAGCTTCCAAGATTATTTCGATGCCAAAACAACAACTTTCTATGATAAATGGACAAAACCTTCAAAAGCTCCTCCATAGAGAGAGTTGAGCAACTTCGGAACATCAAAGTTGCTCTGTTGACACTTTTTATTGTTCTTCTATGTCAAATTTTATGAGTATAAGCTTCCTAGATTATTTCGATGCCAAAATCCCAAGCTTCTATGACAAATGGAGAAAACAGTTAAAAGCTCCTTCATAGAGAGAGTTGACCCATTTCGGACCATCAAAGATGCTCGGTGTACAAGTTTTATTGTTCTTCTATGTCAAATTTTATGAGTATAAGCTTCCAAGATTATTTCGATGCCAAAACAGCAACTTTCTATGACAAAACGACAAACCCGTTAAAATCTCCTCCACAGAGAGAGTTGAGCAACTTCGGACAATCAAAGTTGCTCGGTGTACAATTTTTGTTGTCTTCTATCTTAAATTTTACGAAAATGAGCTTCCAAGATTATTTCGATGCAAAAACACCAACTTTCTATGACAAATGGACAAAACCATTAAAAGCTCCTCCATAGAGAGAGTTGAGCAACGTCGGACCATCAAAGTTCCTCGGTGTACACCTTTTAATGTTCTTCTATGTCAAATTTCATGAGTATAAGCTTCCAAGATTATTTCGATGCCGAAATCCCAAGTTTCTACGAGAAATGGAGAAAACTGTTAAAAGCTCCTTCATAGAGAGAGTTGACCAATTTCGGACCATCAAAGATGCTCGGTGTACACGTTTTATTGTTTTCTATGTCAAATTTTATGAGTATAATCTTCCAGGATTATTTCGATGCCAAAACAACAACTTTCTATGACAAATGGAGAAAACTGTTAAAAGCTCCTCCATAGAGAGAGTTTACCAATTTCGGACCATCAAAGATGCTCGGTGTACACGTTTTATTGTTTTTCTATGTCAAATTTTATGAGTATAAGCTTCCAAGATTATTTCGATGCCAAAACAACAACTTTCTATGACAAATGGACAATACCTTGAAAAGCTTCTCCAGAGAGAGAGTTGACCAACTTCGGAACAATAAAGTTGCTCGGTGTACACTTTTTAATGTTCATCTATGTCAAATTTTATGAGTATAGGCTTCCAAGATTATTTCGATGGCAAAAGACCAACTTTCTATGATAAATGGACAATACCTTGAAAAGCTCATCCATAGAGAGAGTTGAGCAACTTCGGAACAACAAAGTTTCTCGGTGTACACTTTTTAATGTTCTTCTATGTCCAATTTTATGAGTATAAGCTTCCAAGATTATTTCGATGGCAAAAGACCAACTTTCTATGAAAAATCGACAAAACCGTTAAAAGCTCCTCTATAGAGAGAGTCGAGCAACTTCGGACAATGAAAGTTGCTCGGTGTACACTTTTCATTGTTCTTTTATGTTAAATTTTACGAAAATGAGCTTCCAGAATTATTTCGATGCTAAAACACCAACTTTCTATGATAAAAGGACAAAACCTTGAAAAGCTCCTCCATAGAGAGAGTTGAGCAACTTCGGAACAACAAAGTTGCTCGGTGTACACTTTTTAATGTTCTTCTATGTCAAATTTTTTGAGCATAAGCTTCCAGGATTATTTCGATGCCAAAACACCAACTTTCTATGACAAATGGAGAATACCTTGAAAAGCTCCTCCATAAAGAGTGTTGAGTAACTTCGGAACAACAAAGTTGCTCGGTGTACACTTTTTAATGTTCTTCTATGTCAAATTTTATGAGTATAAGATTCCAAGATTATTTCGATGGCAAAAGACCAAATTTCTATGACAAATGGAAAAACATTCAAAAGCTCCTCCATAGAGAGAGTTGAGCAACTTCGGAACATCAATGTTGCTCGGTTGACACTTTTTATTGTTCATCTATGTCAAATTTTATGAGTATAAGCTTCCTAGATTATTTCGATGCAAAAATCCCAAGCTTCTACGACAAATGGAGAAAACAGTTAAAAGCTCCTTCATAGAGAGAGTTGACCCATTTCGGACCATCAAAGATGCTCGGTGTACAAGTTTTATTGTTCTTCTATGTCAAATTTTATGAGTATAAGTTTCCAAGATTATTTCGATGGCAAAAGACCAACTTTCTATGACAAATGGACAATACCCTGAAAAGCTCCTCCATAGAGAGAGTTGAGCAACTTCGGAACAACAAAGTTGCTCGGTGTACACTTTTTAATGTTCTTCTATATCCAATTTTATGAGAATAAGCTTCCAAGACTATTTCGATGGCAAAAGACCAACTTTCTATGACAAATGGAAAAACATTCAAAAGCTTCTCCATAGAGAGAGTTGAGCAACTTCGGAACATCAATGTTGCTCGGTGTACACTTTTTATTGTTCTACTATGTCAAATTTCATGAGTATAAGCTTCCAAGATTATTTTGATGCCAAAATCCCAAGACAAATGGAGAAAACTGTTAAAAGCTCCTTCATAGAGAGAGTTGACCAATTTCGGACCATCAAAGATGCTCGGTGTACACGTTTTATTGTTTTTCTATGTCAAATTTTATGAGTATAAGCTTCCAAGATTATTTCGATGCCAAAACAACAACTTTCTTTGAAAAATGGAGAAAACTGTTAAAAGCTCCTCTATAGAGAGAGTTTACCAATTTCGGACCATCAAAGATGCTCGGTGTACACGTTTTATTGTTTTTCTATGTCAAGTTTTATGAGTATAAGCTTCCAAGATTATATCGATGCCTAAACAACAACTTTATATGATAAATGGACAAAACCTTCAAAAGCTCCTCCATAGAGAGAGTTGAGCAACTTCGGAACATCAAAGTTGCTCGGTTGACACTTTTTATTGTTCTTCTATGTCAAATTTTATGAGTATAAGCTTCCTAGATTATTTCGATGCAAAAATCCCAAGCTTCTATGACAAATGGAGAAAACAGTTAAAAGCTCCTTCATAGAGAGAGTTGACCCATTTCGGACCATCAAAGATTCTCGGTGTACAAGTTTTATTGTTCTTCTACGTCAAATTTTATGAGTATAAGCTTCCAAGATTATATCGATGCCAAAACAACAACTTTTTATGATAAATGGACAAAACCTTCAAAAGCTCCTCCATAGAGAGAGTTGAGCAACTTCAGAACATCAAAGTTGCTCGGTTGACAATTTTTATTGTTCTTCTATGTCAAATTTTATGAGTATAAGCTTCCTAGATTATTTCGATGCAAAAATCCCAAGCTTCTATGACAAATGGAGAAAACAGTTAAAAGCTCCTTCATAGAGAGAGTTGACCCATTTCAGACCATCAAAGATGCTCGGTGTACAAGTTTTATTGTTCTTCTATGTCAAATTTTATGAGTATAAGCTTCCAAGATTATTTCGATGCCAAAACAGCAACTTTCTATGACAAATCGACAAACCCGTTAAAAGCTCCTCCACAGAGAGAGTTGAGCAACTTCGGACAATCAAAGTTGCTCGGTGTACAATTTTTATTGTCTTCTATCTTAAATTTTACGAAAATGAGCTTCCAAGATTATTTCGATGCAAAAATACCAACTTTCTATGACAAATGGACAAAACCATTAAAAGCTCCTCCATAGAGAGAGTTGAGCAACGTCGGACCATCAAAGTTCCTCGGTGTACACCTTTTAATGTTCTTCTATGTCAAATTTTACGAGTTTATGCTTTGTGGATTATTTAGATGAAAAAAGACCAACTTTCTATAATAAATGGACAAAACCGTTAAAAGCTCCTCCATAGAGAGAGTTGAGCAACTTCGGACTATCAAAGTTGCTCAGTGTACACTTTTTAATGTTCATCTATGTCAAATTTTATGAGTATAAGCTTCCAAGATTATTTCGATGGCAAAAGACCAACTTTCTATGACAAATGGACAATACCTTGAAAAGCTCCTCCATAGAGAGAGTTGAGCAACTTCGGAACAACAAAGTTGCTCGGTGTACACTTTTTAATGTTCTTCTATGTCCAATTTTATGAGAATAAGCTTCCAAGATTATTTCGATGGCAAAAGACCAACTTTCTATGACAAATGGAAAAACATTCAAAAGCTCCTCCATAGAGAGAGTTGAGCAACTTCGGAACATCAATGTTGCTCGGTGTACACTTTTTATTGTTCTTCTATGTCAAATTTCATGAGTATAAGCTTCCAAGATTATTTTGATGCCAAAATCCCAAGTTTCTATGACAAATGGAGAAAACTGTTAAAATCTCCTTCATAGAGAGAGTTGACCAATTTCGGACCATCAAAGATGCTCGGTGTACACGTTTTATTGTTTTTCTATGTCAAATTTTATGAGTATAAGCTTCCAAGATTATTTCGATGCCAAAACAACAACTTTCTATGAAAAATGGAGAAAACTGTTAAAAGCTCCTCTATAGAGAGAGTTTACCAATTTCGGACCATCAAAGATGCTCGGTGTACACGTTTTTATTGTTTTTCTATGTCAAATTTTATGAGTATAAGCTTCCAAGATTATATCGATGCCAAAACAACAACTTTGTATGATAAATGGACAAAACCTTCAAAAGCTCCTCCATAGAGAGAGTTGAGCAACTTCGGAACATCAAAGTTGCTCGGTTGACACTTTTTATTGTTCTTCTATGTCAAATTTTATGAGTATAAGCTTCCTAGATTATTTCGATGCAAAAATCCCAAGCTTCTATGACAAATGGAGAAAACAGTTCAAAGCTCCTTCATAGAGAGAGTTGACCCATTTCGGACCATCAAAGATGCTCGGTGTACAAGTTTTATTGTTCTTCTATGTCAACTTTTATGAGTATAAGCTTCCAAGATTATTTCGATGACAAAACAGCAACTTTCTATGACAAATCGACAAACCCGTTAAAAGCTCCTCGACAGAGAGAGTTGAGCAACTTCGGACAATCAAAGTTGCTCGGTGTACAATTTTTATTGTTCTTCTATCTTAAATTTTACGAAAATGAGCTTCCAAGATTATTTCGATGCAAAAACACCAACTTTCTATGACAAATGGACAAAACCGTTAAAAGCTTCTCCATAGAGAGAGTTGAGCAACGTCGGACTATCAAAGTTCCTCGGTGTACACCTTTTAATGTTCTTCTATGTCACGAGTATAAGCTTTGTGGATTATTTCGATGAAAAAAGACCAACTTTCTATAACAAATGGACAAAACCGTTAAAAGCTCCTCCATAGAGAGAGTTGAGCAACTTCGGACTATCAAAGTTGTTCAGTGTACAATTTTTAATGTTCATCTATGTCAAATTTTATGAGTACAAGCTTCCAAGATTATTTCCATGGCAAAAGACCAACTTTCTATGACAAATGGACAATAGCTTGAAAAGCTCCTCCATTGAGAGAGTTGAGCAACTTCGGAACAACAAAGTTGCTCGGTGTACACTTTTTAATGTTCTTCTATGTCCAATTTTATGAGTATAAGCTTCCAAGATTATTTCGATGGAAAAAGACCAACTTTCTATGACAAATGGAAAAACATTCAAAAGCTCCTTCATAGAGAGAGTTGAGCAACTTCGGACCATCAAAGATGCTCGGTGTTCACGTTTTATTGTTTTTCTATGTCAAATTTTATGAGTATAAGCTTCCAAGATTATTTCGTTGCCAAAACAACAACTTTCTATGACAAATGGAGAAAACTATTAAAAGCTCCTCCATAGAGAGAGTTTACCAATTTCGGACCATCAAAGATGCTCGGTGTACACGTTTTATTGTTTTTCTAGGTCAAATTTTATGAGTATAAGCTTCCAAGATTATTTCGATGCCAAAACAACAACTTTCTATGATAAATGGACAAAACCTTCAAAAGCTCCTCCATAGAGAGAGTTGAGCAACTTCGGAACATCAAAGTTGCTCTGTTGACACTTTTTATTGTTCTTCTATGTCAAATTTTATGAGTATAAGCTTCCTAGATTATTTCGATGCCAAAATCCCAAGCTTCTATGACAAATGGAGAAAACAGTTAAAAGCTCCTTCATAGAGAGAGTTGACCCATTTCGGACCATCAAAGATGCTCGGTGTACAAGTTTTATTGTTCTTCTATGTCAAATTTTATGAGTATAAGCTTCCAAGATTATTTCGATGCCAAAACAGCAACTTTCTATGACAAATCGACAAACCCGTTAAAAGCTCCTCCACAGAGAGAGTTGAGCAACTTCGGACAATCAAAGTTGCTCGGTGTACAATTTTTATTGTCTTCTATCTTAAATTTTACGAAAATGAGCTTCCAAGATTATTTCGATGCAAAAACACCAACTTTCTATGACAAATGGACAGAACCATTAAAAGGTCCTCCATAGAGAGAGTTGAGCAACGTTGGACCATCAAAGTTCCTCGGTGTACACCTTTTAATGTTCTTCTATGTCAAATTTTACGAGTATAAGCTTTGTGGATTATTTCGATGAAAAAAGACCAACTTTCTATAACAAATGGACAAAACCGTTAAAAGCTCCTCCATAGAGAGAGTTGAGCAAATTCGGACTATCAAAGTTGCTCAGTGTACACTTTTTAATGTTCATCTATGTCAAATTTTATGAGTATAAGCTTCCAAGATTATTTCGATGGCAAAAGACCAACTTTCTATGACAAATGGACAATACCTTGAAAAGCTCCTCCATAGAGAGAGTTGAGCAACTTCGGAACAACAAAGTTGCTCGGTGTACACTTTTTAATGTTCTTCTATGTCCAATTTTATGAGAATAAGCTTCCAAGATTATTTCGATGGCAAAAGACCAACTTTCTATGACAAATGGAAAAACATTTAATAGCTCCTCCATAGAGAGAGTTGAGCAACTTCGGAACATCAATGTTGCTCGGTGTACACTTTTTATTGTTCTTCTATGTCAAATTTCATGAGTATAAGCTTCCAAGATTATTTTGATGCCAAAATCCCATGTTTCTATGACAAATGGAGAAAACTGTTAAAAGCTCCTTCATAGAGAGAGTTGACCAATTTCGGACCATCAAAGATGCTCGGTGTAGACGTTTTATTGTTTTTCTATGTCAAATTTTATGAGTATAAGCTTCCAAGATTATTTCGATGCCAAAACAACAACTTTCTATGAAAAATGGAGAAAACTGTTAAAAGCTCCTCTATAGAGAGAGTTTACCAATTTCGGACCATCAAAGATGCTCGGTGTACACGTTTTATTGTTTTTCTATGTCAAATTTTATGAGTATAAGCTTCCAAGATTATATCGATGCCAAAACAACAACTTTGTATGATAAATGGACAAAACCTTCAAAAGCTCCTCCATAGAGAGAGTTGAGCAACTTCGGAACATCAAAGTTGCTCGGTTGATACTTTTTATTGTTCTTCTATGTCAAATTTTATGAGTATAAGCTTCCTAGATTATTTCGATGCAAAAATCCCAAGCTTCTATGACAAATGGGGAAAACAGTTAAAAGCTCCTTCATAGAGAGAGTTGACCAATTTCGGACCATCAAAGATGCTCGGTGTACAAGTTTTATTGTTCTTCTATGTCAAATTTTATGAGTATAAGCTTCCAAGATTATTTCGATGACAAAACAGCAACTTCCTATGACAAATCGACAAACCCGTTAAAAGCTCCTCCACAGAGAGAGTTGAGCAACTTCGGACAATCAAAGTTGCTCGGTGTACAATTTTTATTGTTCTTCTATCTTAAATTTTACGAAAATGAGCTTCCAAGATTATTTCGATGCAAAAACACCAATTTTCTATGACAAATGGACAAAACCGATAAAAGCTCCTCCATAGAGAGAGTTGAGCAACGTCGGACCATCAAAGTTCCTCGGTGTACACCTTTTAATGTTCTTCTATGTCAAATTTTACGAGTATAAGCTTTGTGGATTATTTCGATGAAAAAAGACCAACTTTCTATAACAAATGGACAAAACCGTTAAAAGCTCCTCCATAGAGAGAGTTGAGCAACTTCGGACTATCAAAGTTGTTCAGTGTACAATTTTTAATGTTCATCTATGTCAAATTTTATGAGTATAAGCTTCCAAGATTATTTCCATGGCAAAAGACCAACTTTCTATGACAAATGGACAATAGCTTGAAAAGCTCCTCCATAGAGAGAGTTGAGCAACTTCGGAACAACAAAGTTGCTCGGTGTACACTTTTTAATGTTCTTCTATGTCCAATTTTATGAGTATAAGCTTCCAAGATTATTTCGATGGAAAAAGACCAACTTTCTATGACAAATGGAAAAACATTCAAAAGCTCCTTCATAGAGAGAGTTGAGCAACTTCGGATCATCAAAGATGCTCGGTGTACACGTTTTATTGTTTTTCTATGTCAAATTTTATGAGTATAAGCTTCCAAGATTATTACGTTGCCAAAACAACAACTTTCTATGACAAATGAAGAAACTATTAAAAGCTCCTCCATAGAGAGAGTTTACCAATTTCGGACCATCAAAGATGCTCGGTGTACACGTTTTATTGTTTTTCTATGTCAAATTTTATGAGTATAAGCTTCCAAGATTATTTCGATGCCAAAACAACAACTTTCTATGATAAATGGACAAAACCTTCAAAAGCTCCTCCATAGAGAGAGTTGAGCAACTTCGGAACATCAAAGTTGCTCTGTTGACACTTTTTATTGTTCTTCTATGTCAAATTTTATGAGTATAAGCTTCCTAGATTATTTCGATGCCAAAATCCCAAGCTTCTATGACAAATGGAGAAAACAGTTAAAAGCTCCTTCATAGAGAGAGTTGACCCATTTCGGACCATCAAAGATGCTCGGTGTACAAGTTTTATTGTTCTTCTATGTCAAATTTTATGAGTATAAGCTTCCAAGATTATTTCGATGCCAAAACAGCAACTTTCTATGACAAAACGACAAACCCGTTAAAATCTCCTCCACAGAGAGAGTTGAGCAACTTCGGACAATCAAAGTTGCTCGGTGTACAATTTTTGTTGTCTTCTATCTTAAATTTTACGAAAATGAGCTTCCAAGATTATTTCGATGCAAAAACACCAACTTTCTATGACAAATGGACAAAACCATTAAAAGCTCCTCCATAGAGAGAGTTGAGCAACGTCGGACCATCAAAGTTCCTCGGTGTACACCTTTTAATGTTCTTCTATGTCAAATTTTACGAGTATAAGATTTGTGGATTATTTCGATGAAAAAAGACCAACTTTCTATAACAAATGGACAAAACCGTTAAAAGCTCCTCCATAGAGAGAGTTGAGCAACTTCGGACTATCAAAGTTGCTCAGTGTACACTTTTTAATGATCATCTATGTCAAATTTTATGAGTATAAGCTTCCAAGATTATTTCGATGGCAAAAGACCAACTTTCTATGACAAATGGACAATACCTTGAAAAGCTCCTCCATAGAGAGAGTTGAGCAACTTCGGAACAACAAAGTTGCTCGGTGTACACTTTTTAATGTTCTTCTATGTCCAATTTTATGAGAATAAGCTTCCAAGATTATTTCGATGGCAAAAGACCAACTTTCTATGACAAATGGACAATACCTTGAAAAGCTCCTCCATAGAGAGAGTTGAGCAACTTCGGAACAACAAAGTTGCTCGGTGTACACTTTTTAATGTTCTTCTATGTCCAATTTTATGAGAATAAGCTTCCAAGATTATTTCGATGGCAAAAGACCAACTTTCTATGACAAATGGAAAAACATTTAATAGCTCCTCCATAGAGAGAGTTGAGCAACTTCGGAACATCAATGTTGCTCGGTGTACACTTTTTATTGTTCTTCTATGTCAAATTTCATGAGTATAAGCTTCCAAGATTATTTTGATGCCAAAATCACATGTTTCTATGACAAATGGAGAAAACTGTTAAAAGCTCCTTCATAGAGAGAGTTGACCAATTTCGGACCATCAAAGATGCTCGGTGTAGACGTTTTATTGTTTTTCTATGTCAAATTTTATGAGTATAAGCTTCCAAGATTATTTCGATGCCAAAACAACAACTTTCTATGAAAAATGGAGAAAACTGTTAAAAGCTCCTCTATAGAGAGAGTTTACCAATTTCGGACCATCAAAGATGCTCGGTGTACACGTTTTATTGTTTTTCTATGTCAAATTTTATGAGTATAAGCTTCCAAGATTATATCGATGCCAAAACAACAACTTTGTATGATAAATGGACAAAACCTTCAAAAGCTCCTCCATAGAGAGAGTTGAGCAACTTCGGAACATCAAAGTTGCTCGGTTGATACTTTTTATTGTTCTTCTATGTCAAATTTTATGAGTATAAGCTTCCTAGATTATTTCGATGCAAAAATCCCAAGCTTCTATGACAAATGGGGAAAACAGTTAAAAGCTCCTTCATAGAGAGAGTTGACCAATTTCGGACCATCAAAGATGCTCGGTGTACAAGTTTTATTGTTCTTCTATGTCAAATTTTATGAGTATAAGCTTCCAAGATTATTTCGATGACAAAACAGCAACTTCCTATGACAAATCGACAAACCCGTTAAAAGCTCCTCCACAGAGAGAGTTGAGCAACTTCGGACAATCAAAGTTGCTCGGTGTACAATTTTTATTGTTCTTCTATCTTAAATTTTACGAAAATGAGCTTCCAAGATTATTTCGATGCAAAAACACCAATTTTCTATGACAAATGGACAAAACCGATAAAAGCTCCTCCATAGAGAGAGTTGAGCAACGTCGGACCATCAAAGTTCCTCGGTGTACACCTTTTAATGTTCTTCTATGTCAAATTTTACGAGTATAAGCTTTGTGGATTATTTCGATGAAAAAAGACCAACTTTCTATAACAAATGGACAAAACCGTTAAAAGTTCCTCCATAGAGAGAGTTGAGCAACTTCGGACTATCAAAGTTGTTCAGTGTACAATTTTTAATGTTCATCTATGTCAAATTTTATGAGTATAAGCTTCCAAGATTATTTCCATGGCAAAAGACCAACTTTCTATGACAAATGGACAATAGCTTGAAAAGCTCCTCCATAGAGAGAGTTGAGCAACTTCGGAACAACAAAGTTGCTCGGTGTACACTTTTTAATGTTCTTCTATGTCCAATTTTATGAGTATAAGCTTCCAAGATTATTTCGATGGAAAAAGACCAACTTTCTATGACAAATGGAAAAACATTCAAAAGCTCCTTCATAGAGAGAGTTGAGCAACTTCGGATCATCAAAGATGCTCGGTGTACACGTTTTATTGTTTTTCTATGTCAAATTTTATGAGTATAAGCTTCCAAGATTATTACGTTGCCAAAACAACAACTTTCTATGACAAATGAAGAAAACTATTAAAAGCTCCTCCATAGAGAGAGTTTACCAATTTCGGACCATCAAAGATGCTCGGTGTACACGTTTTATTGTTTTTCTATGTCAAATTTTATGAGTATAAGCTTCCAAGATTATTTCGATGCCAAAACAACAACTTTCTATGATAAATGGACAAAACCTTCAAAAGCTCCTCCATAGAGAGAGTTGAGCAACTTCGGAACATCAAAGTTGCTCTGTTGACACTTTTTATTGTTCTTCTATGTCAAATTTTATGAGTATAAGCTTCCTAGATTATTTCGATGCCAAAATCCCAAGCTTCTATGACAAATGGAGAAAACAGTTAAAAGCTCCTTCATAGAGAGAGTTGACCCATTTCGGACCATCAAAGATGCTCGGTGTACAAGTTTTATTGTTCTTCTATGTCAAATTTTATGAGTATAAGCTTCCAAGATTATTTCGATGCCAAAACAGCAACTTTCTATGACAAAACGACAAACCCGTTAAAATCTCCTCCACAGAGAGAGTTGAGCAACTTCGGACAATCAAAGTTGCTCGGTGTACAATTTTTGTTGTCTTCTATCTTAAATTTTACGAAAATGAGCTTCCAAGATTATTTCGATGCAAAAACACCAACTTTCTATGACAAATGGACAAAACCATTAAAAGCTCCTCCATAGAGAGAGTTGAGCAACGTCGGACCATCAAAGTTCCTCGGTGTACACCTTTTAATGTTCTTCTATGTCAAATTTTACGAGTATAAGATTTGTGGATTATTTCGATGAAAAAAGACCAACTTTCTATAACAAATGGACAAAACCGTTAAAAGCTCCTCCATAGAGAGAGTTGAGCAACTTCGGACTATCAAAGTTGCTCAGTGTACACTTTTTAATGATCATCTATGTCAAATTTTATGAGTATAAGCTTCCAAGATTATTTCGATGGCAAAAGACCAACTTTCTGTGACAAATGGACAATACCTTGAAAAGCTCCTCCATAGAGAGAGTTGAGCAACTTCGGAACAACAAAGTTGCTCGGTGTACACTTTTTAATGTTCTTCTATGTCCAATTTTATGAGAATAAGCTTCCAAGATTATTTCGATGGCAAAAGACCAACTTTCTATGACAAATGGACAATACCTTGAAAAGCTCCTCCATAGAGAGAGTTGAGCAACTTCGGAACAACAAAGTTGCTCGGTGTACACTTTTTAATGTTCTTCTATGTCCAATTTTATGAGAATAAGCTTCCAAGATTATTTCGATGGCAAAAGACCAACTTTCTATGACAAATGGAAAAACATTTAATAGCTCCTCCATAGAGAGAGTTGAGCAACTTCGGAACATCAATGTTGCTCGGTGTACACTTTTTATTGTTCTTCTATGTCAAATTTCATGAGTATAAGCTTCCAAGATTATTTTGATGCCAAAATCACATGTTTCTATGACAAATGGAGAAAACTGTTAAAAGCTCCTTCATAGAGAGAGTTGACCAATTTCGGACCATCAAAGATGCTCGGTGTAGACGTTTTATTGTTTTTCTATGTCAAATTTTATGAGTATAAGCTTCCAAGATTATTTCGATGCCAAAACAACAACTTTCTATGAAAAATGGAGAAAACTGTTAAAAGCTCCTCTATAGAGAGAGTTTACCAATTTCGGACCATCAAAGATACTCGGTGTACACGTTTTATTGTTTTTCTATGTCAAATTTTATGAGTATAAGCTTCCAAGATTATATCGATGCCAAAACAACAACTTTGTATGATAAATGGACAAAACCTTCAAAAGCTCCTCCATAGAGAGAGTTGAGCAACTTCGGAACATCAAAGTTGCTCGGTTGATACTTTTTATTGTTCTTCTATGTCAAATTTTATGAGTATAAGCTTCCTAGATTATTTCGATGCAAAAATCCCAAGCTTCTATGACAAATGGGGAAAACAGTTAAAAGCTCCTTCATAGAGAGAGTTGACCAATTTCGGACCATCAAAGATGCTCGGTGTACAAGTTTTATTGTTCTTCTATGTCAAATTTTATGAGTATAAGCTTCCAAGATTATTTCGATGACAAAACAGCAACTTCCTATGACAAATCGACAAACCCGTTAAAAGCTCCTCCACAGAGAGAGTTGAGCAACTTCGGACAATCAAAGTTGCTCGGTGTACAATTTTTATTGTTCTTCTATCTTAAATTTTACGAAAATGAGCTTCCAAGATTATTTCGATGCAAAAACACCAATTTTCTATGACAAATGGACAAAACCGATAAAAGCTCCTCCATAGAGAGAGTTGAGCAACGTCGGACCATCAAAGTTCCTCGGTGTACACCTTTTAATGTTCTTCTATGTCAAATTTTACGAGTATAAGCTTTGTGGATTATTTCGATGAAAAAAGACCAACTTTCTATAACAAATGGACAAAACCGTTAAAAGCTCCTCCATAGAGAGAGTTGAGCAACTTCGGACTATCAAAGTTGTTCAGTGTACAATTTTTAATGTTCATCTATGTCAAATTTTATGAGTATAAGCTTCCAAGATTATTTCCATGGCAAAAGACCAACTTTCTATGACAAATGGACAATAGCTTGAAAAGCTCCTCCATAGAGAGAGTTGAGCAACTTCGGAACAACAAAGTTGCTCGGTGTACACTTTTTAATGTTCTTCTATGTCCAATTTTATGAGTATAAGCTTCCAAGATTATTTCGATGGAAAAAGACCAACTTTCTATGACAAATGGAAAAACATTCAAAAGCTCCTTCATAGAGAGAGTTGAGCAACTTCGGATCATCAAAGATGCTCGGTGTACACGTTTTATTGTTTTTCTATGTCAAATTTTATGAGTATAAGCTTCCAAGATTATTACGTTGCCAAAACAACAACTTTCTATGACAAATAAAGAAAACTATTAAAAGCTCCTCCATAGAGAGAGTTTACCAATTTCGGACCATCAAAGATGCTCGGTGTACACGTTTTATTGTTTTTCTATGTCAAATTTTATGAGTATAAGCTTCCAAGATTATTTCGATGCCAAAACAACAACTTTCTATGATAAATGGACAAAACCTTCAAAAGCTCCTCCATAGAGAGAGTTGAGCAACTTCGGAACATCAAAGTTGCTCTGTTGACACTTTTTATTGTTCTTCTATGTCAAATTTTATGAGTATAAGCTTCCTAGATTATTTCGATGCCAAAATCCCAAGCTTCTATGACAAATGGAGAAAACAGTTAAAAGCTCCTTCATAGAGAGAGTTGACCCATTTCGGACCATCAAAGATGCTCGGTGTACAAGTTTTATTGTTCTTCTATGTCAAATTTTATGAGTATAAGCTTCCAAGATTATTTCGATGCCAAAACAGCAACTTTCTATGACAAAACGACAAACCCGTTAAAATCTCCTCCACAGAGAGAGTTGAGCAACTTCGGACAATCAAAGTTGCTCGGTGTACAATTTTTGTTGTCTTCTATCTTAAATTTTACGAAAATGAGCTTCCAAGATTATTTCGATGCAAAAACACCAACTTTCTATGACAAATGGACAAAACCATTAAAAGCTCCTCCATAGAGAGAGTTGAGCAACGTCGGACCATCAAAGTTCCTCGGTGTACACCTTTTAATGTTCTTCTATGTCAAATTTTACGAGTATAAGATTTGTGGATTATTTCGATGAAAAAAGACCAACTTTCTATAACAAATGGACAAAACCGTTAAAAGCTCCTCCATAGAGAGAGTTGAGCAACTTCGGACTATCAAAGTTGCTCAGTGTACACTTTTTAATGATCATCTATGTCAAATTTTATGAGTATAAGCTTCCAAGATTATTTCGATGGCAAAAGACCAACTTTCTATGACAAATGGACAATACCTTGAAAAGCTCCTCCATAGAGAGAGTTGAGCAACTTCGGAACAACAAAGTTGCTCGGTGTACACTTTTTAATGTTCTTCTATGTCCAATTTTATGAGAATAAGCTTCCAAGATTATTTCGATGGCAAAAGACCAACTTTCTATGACAAATGGACAATACCTTGAAAAGCTCCTCCATAGAGAGAGTTGAGAAACTTCGGAACAACAAAGTTGCTCGGTGTACACTTTTTAATGTTCTTCTATGTCCAATTTTATGAGAATAAGCTTCCAAGATTATTTCGATGGCAAAAGACCAACTTTCTATGACAAATGGAAAAACATTTAATAGCTCCTCCATAGAGAGAGTTGAGCAACTTCGGAACATCAATGTTGCTCGGTGTACACTTTTTATTGTTCTTCTATGTCAAATTTCATGAGTATAAGCTTCCAAGATTATTTTGATGCCAAAATCACATGTTTCTATGACAAATGGAGAAAACTGTTAAAAGCTCCTTCATAGAGAGAGTTGACCAATTTCGGACCATCAAAGATGCTCGGTGTAGACGTTTTATTGTTTTTCTATGTCAAATTTTATGAGTATAAGCTTCCAAGATTATTTCGATGCCAAAACAACAACTTTCTATGAAAAATGGAGAAAACTGTTAAAAGCTCCTCTATAGAGAGAGTTTACCAATTTCGGACCATCAAAGATGCTCGGTGTACACGTTTTATTGTTTTTCTATGTCAAATTTTATGAGTATAAGCTTCCAAGATTATATCGATGCCAAAACAACAACTTTGTATGATAAATGGACAAAACCTTCAAAAGCTCCTCCATAGAGAGAGTTGAGCAACTTCGGAACATCAAAGTTGCTCGGTTGATACTTTTTATTGTTCTTCTATGTCAAATTTTATGAGTATAAGCTTCCTAGATTATTTCGATGCAAAAATCCCAAGCTTCTATGACAAATGGGGAAAACAGTTAAAAGCTCCTTTATAGAGAGAGTTGACCAATTTCGGACCATCAAAGATGCTCGGTGTACAAGTTTTATTGTTCTTCTATGTCAAATTTTATGAGTATAAGCTTCCAAGATTATTTCGATGACAAAACAGCAACTTCCTATGACAAATCGACAAACCCGTTAAAAGCTCCTCCACAGAGAGAGTTGAGCAACTTCGGACAATCAAAGTTGCTCGGTGTACAATTTTTATTGTTCTTCTATCTTAAATTTTACGAAAATGAGCTTCCAAGATTATTTCGATGCAAAAACACCAATTTTCTATGACAAATGGACAAAACCGATAAAAGCTCCTCCATAGAGAGAGTTGAGCAACGTCGGACCATCAAAGTTCCTCGGTGTACACCTTTTAATGTTCTTCTATGTCAAATTTTACGAGTATAAGCTTTGTGGATTATTTCGATGAAAAAAGACCAACTTTCTATAACAAATGGACAAAACCGTTAAAAGCTCCTCCATAGAGAGAGTTGAGCAACTTCGGACTATCAAAGTTGTTCAGTGTACAATTTTTAATGTTCATCTATGTCAAATTTTATGAGTATAAGCTTCCAAGATTATTTCCTTGGCAAAAGACCAACTTTCTATGACAAATGGACAATAGCTTGAAAAGCTCCTCCATAGAGAGAGTTGAGCAACTTCGGAACAACAAAGTTGCTCGGTGTACACTTTTTAATGTTCTTCTATGTCCAATTTTATGAGTATAAGCTTCCAAGATTATTTCGATGGAAAAAGACCAACTTTCTATGACAAATGGAAAAACATTCTAAAGCTCCTTCATAGAGAGAGTTGAGCAACTTCGGATCATCAAAGATGCTCGGTGTACACGTTTTATTGTTTTTCTATGTCAAATTTTATGAGTATAAGCTTCCAAGATTATTACGTTGCCAAAACAACAACTTTCTATGACAAATGAAGAAAACTATTAAAAGCTCCTCCATAGAGAGAGTTTACCAATTTCGGACCATCAAAGATGCTCGGTGTACACGTTTTATTGTTTTTCTATGTCAAATTTTATGAGTATAAGCTTCCAAGATTATTTCG
Source organism: Euonymus europaeus (assembly GCA_963580455.1). Lineage (NCBI taxonomy): Eukaryota > Viridiplantae > Streptophyta > Magnoliopsida > Celastrales > Celastraceae > Euonymus > Euonymus europaeus. The sequence goes on along the minus strand of OY756967.1, from coordinate 10,161,867 downwards.
ATGCCAAAACAACAACTTTCTATGATAAATGGACAAAACCTTCAAAAGCTCCTCCATAGAGAGAGTTGAGCAACTTCGGAACATCAAAGTTGCTCTGTTGACACTTTTTATTGTTCTTCTATGTCAAATTTTATGAGTATAAGCTTCCTAGATTATTTCGATGCCAAAATCCCAAGCTTCTATGACAAATGGAGAAAACAGTTAAAAGCTCCTTCATAGAGAGAGTTGACCCATTTCGGACCATCAAAGATGCTCGGTGTACATGTTTTATTGTTCTTCTATGTCAAATTTTATGAGTATAAGCTTCCAAGATTATTTCGATGCCAAAACAGCAACTTTCTATGACAAAACGACAAACCCGTTAAAATCTCCTCCACAGAGAGAGTTGAGCAACTTCGGACAATCAAAGTTGCTCGGTGTACAATTTTTGTTGTCTTCTATCTTAAATTTTACGAAAATGAGCTTCCAAGATTATTTCGATGCAAAAACACCAACTTTCTATGACAAATGGACAAAACCATTAAAAGCTCCTCCATAGAGAGAGTTGAGCAACGTCGGACCATCAAAATTCCTCGGTGTACACCTTTTAATGTTCTTCTATGTCAAATTTTACGAGTATAAGATTTGTGGATTATTTCGATGAAAAAAGACCAACTTTCTATAACAAATGGACAAAACCGTTAAAAGCTCCTCCATAGAGAGAGTTGAGCAACTTCGGACTATCAAAGTTGCTCAGTGTACACTTTTTAATGATCATCTATGTCAAATTTTATGAGTATAAGCTTCCAAGATTATTTCGATGGCAAAAGACCAACTTTCTATGACAAATGGACAATACCTTGAAAAGCTCCTCCATAGAGAGAGTTGAGCAACTTCGGAACAACAAAGTTGCTCGGTGTACACTTTTTAATGTTCTTCTATGTCCAATTTTATGAGAATAAGCTTCCAAGATTATTTCGATGGCAAAAGACCAACTTTCTATGACAAATGGAAAAACATTCAAAAGCTCCTCCACAGAGAGAGTTGAGCAACTTCGGAACATCAATGTTGCTCTGTACACTTTTTATTGTTCTTCTATGTCAAATTTCATGAGTATAAGCTTCCAAGATTATTTTGATGCCAAAATCCCAAGTTTCTATGACAAATGGAGAAAACTGTTAAAAGCTCCTTCATAGAGAGAGTTGAGCAACTTCGGATCATCAAAGATGCTCGGTGTACACGTTTTATTGTTTTTCTATGTCAAATTTTATGAGTATAAGCTTCCAAGATTATTTCGTTGCCAAAACAACAACTTTCTATGACAAATGGAGAAAACTATTAAAAGCTCCTCCATAGAGAGAGTTTACCAATTTCGGACCATCAAAGATGCTCGGTGTACACGTTTTATTGTTTTTCTATGTCAAATTTTATGAGTATAAGCTTCCAAGATTATTTCGATGCCAAAACAACAACTTTCTATGATAAATGGACAAAACCTTCAAAAGCTCCTCCATAGAGAGAGTTGAGCAACTTCGGAACATCAAAGTTGCTCTGTTGACACTTTTTATTGTTCTTCTATGTCAAATTTTATGAGTATGAGCTTCCTAGATTATTTCGATGCCAAAATCCCAAGCTTCTATGACAAATGGAGAAAACAGTTAAAAGCTCCTTCATAGAGAGAGTTGACCCATTTCGGACCATCAAAGATGCTCGGTGTACAAGTTTTATTGTTCTTCTATGTCAAATTTTATGAGTATAAGCTTCCAAGATTATTTCAATGCCAAAACAGCAACTTTCTATGACAAATCGACAAACCCGTTAAAAGCTCCTCCACAGAGAGAGTTGAGCAACTTCGGACAATCAAAGTTGCTCGGTGTACAATTTTTGTTGTCTTCTATCTTAAATTTTACGAAAATGAGCTTCCAAGATTATTTCGATGCAAAAACACCAACTTTCTATGACAAATGGACAAAACCATTAAAAGCTCCTCCATAGAGAGAGTTGAGCAACGTCGGACCATCAAAGTTCCTCGGTGTACACCTTTTAATGTTCTTCTATGTCAAATTTTACGAGTATAAGATTTGTGGATTATTTCGATGAAAAAAGACCAACTTTCTTTAACAAATGGACAAAACCGTTAAAAGCTCCTCCATAGAGAGAGTTGAGCAACTTCGGACTATGAAAGTTGCTCAGTGTACACTTTTTAATGTTCATCTATGTCAAATTTTATGAGTATAAGCTTCCAAGATTATTTCGATGGCAAATGACCAACTTTCTATGACAAATGGACAATACCTTGAAAAGCTCCTCCATAGAGAGAGTTGAGCAACTTCGGAACAACAAAGTTGCTCGGTGTACACTTTTTAATGTTCTTCTATGTCCAATTTTATGAGAATAAGCTTCCAAGATTATTTCGATGGCAAAAGACCAACTTTCTATGACAAATGGAAAAACATTCAAAAGCTCCTCCATAGAGAGAGTTGAGCAACTTCGGAACATCAATGTTGCTCGGTGTACACTTTTTATTGTTCTTCTATGTCAAATTTCATGAGTATAAGCTTCCAAGATTATTTTGATGCCAAAATCCCAAGTTTCTATGACAAATGGAGAAAACTGTTAAAAGCTCCTTCATAGAGAGAGTTGACCAATTTCGGACCATCAAAGATGCTCGGTGTACACGTTTTATTGTTTTTCTATGTCAAATTTTATGAGTATAAGCTTCCAAGATTATTTCGATGCCAAAACAACAACTTTTTATGAAAAATGGAGAAAACTGTTAAAAGCTCCTCTATAGAGAGAGTTTACCAATTTCGGACCATCAAAGATGCTCGGTGTACACGTTTTATTGTTTTTCTATGTCAAATTTTATGAGTATAAGCTTCCAAGATTATATCGATGCCAAAACAACAACTTTGTATGATAAATGGACAAAACCTTCAAAAGCTCCTCCATAGAGAGAGTTGAGCAACTTCGGAACATCAAAGTTGCTCGGTTGACACTTTTTATTGTTCTTCTATGTCAAATTTTATGAGTATAAGCTTCCTAGATTATTTCGATGCCAAAATCCCAAGCTTCTATGACAAATGGAGAAAACAGTTAAAAGCTCCTTCATAGAGAGAGTTGACCCATTTCGGACCATCAAAGATGCTCGGTGTACAAGTTTTATTGTTCTTCTATGTCAAATTTTATGAGTATAAGCTTCCAAGATTATTTCGATGACAAAACAGCAACTTTCTATGACAAATCGACAAACCCGTTAAAAGCTCCTCCACAGAGAGAGTTGAGCAACTTCGGACAATCAAAGTTGCTCGGTGTACAATTTTTATTGTTCTTCTATCTTAAATTTTACGAAAATGAGCTTCCAAGATTATTTCGATGCAAAAACACCAACTTTCTATGACAAATGGACAAAACCGTTAAAAGCTCCTCCATAGAGAGAGTTGAGCAACGTCGGACCATCAAAGTTCCTCGGTGTACACCTTTTAATGTTCTTCTATGTCAAATTTTACGAGTATAAGCTTTGTGGATTATTTCGATGAAAAAAGACCAACTTTCTATAACAAATGGACAAAACCGTTAAAAGCTCCTCCATAGAGAGAGTTGAGCAACTTCGGACTATCAAAGTTGCTCAGTGTACACTTTTTAATGTTCATCTATGTCAAATTTTATGAGTATAAGCTTCCAAGATTATTTCGATGGCAAAAGACCAACTTTCTATGACAAATGGACAATACCTTGAAAAGCTCCTCCATAGAGAGAGTTGAGCAACTTCGGAACAACAAAGTTGCTCGGTGTACACTTTTTAATGTTCTTCTATGTCCAATTTTATGAGAATAAGCTTCCAAGATTATTTCGATGGCAAAAGACCAACTTTCTATGACAAATGGAAAAACATTCAAAAGCTCCTCCATAGAGAGAGTTGAGCAACTTCGGAACATCAATGTTGCTCGGTGTACACTTTTTATTGTTCTTCTATGCAAATTTCATGAGTATAAGCTTCCAAGATTATTTTGATGCCAAAATCCCAAGTTTCTATGACAAATGGAGAAAACTGTTAAAAGCTCCTTCATAGAGAGAGTTGACCAATTTCGGACCATCAAAGATGCTCGGTGTACACGTTTTATTGTTTTTCTATGTCAAATTTTATGAGTATAAGCTTCCAAGATTATTTCGTTGCCAAAACAACAACTTTCTATGAAAAATGGAGAAAACTGTTAAAAGCTCCTCTATAGAGAGAGTTTACCAATTTCGGACCATCAAAGATGCTCGGTGTACACATTTTATTGTTTTTCTATGTCAAATTTTATGAGTATAAGCTTCCAAGATTATATCGATGCCAAAACAACAACTTTGTATGATAAATGGACAAAACCTTCAAAAGCTCCTCCATAGAGAGAGTTGAGCAACTTCGGAACATCAAAGTTGCTCGGTTGACACTTTTTATTGTTCTTCTATGTCAAATTTTATGAGTATAAGCTTCCTAGATTATTTCGATACAAAAATCCCAAGCTTCTATGACAAATGGAGAAAACAGTTAAAAGCTCCTTCATAGAGAGAGTTGACCCATTTCGGACCATCAAAGATGCTCGGTGTACAAGTTTTATTGTTCTTCTATGTCAAATTTTATGAGTATAAGCTTCCAAGATTATTTCGATGACAAAACAGCAACTTTCTATGATAAATCGACAAACCCGTTAAAAGCTCCTCCACAGAGAGAGTTGAGCAACTTCGGACAATCAAAGTTGCTCGGTGTACAATTTTTATTGTCTTCTATCTTAAATTTTACGAAAATGAGCTTCCAAGATTATTTCGATGCAAAAACACCAACTTTCTATGACAAATGGACAAAACCATTAAAAGCTCCTCCATAGAGAGAGTTGAGCAACGTCGGACTATCAAAGTTCCTCGGTGTACACCTTTTAATGTTCTTCTATGTCAAATTTTACGAGTATAAGCTTTGTGGTTTATTTCGATGAAAAAAGACCAACTTTCTATAACAAATGGACAAAACCGTTAAAAGCTCCTCCATAGAGAGAGTTGAGCAAATTCGGACTATCAAAGTTGCTCAGTGTACACTTTTTAATGTTCATCTATGTCAAATTTTATGAGTATAAGCTTCCAAGATTATTTCGATGGCAAAAGACCAACTTTCTATGACAAATGGACAATACCTTGAAAAGCTCCTCCATAGAGAGAGTTGAGCAACTTCGGAACATCAATGTTGCTCGGTGTACACTTTTTAATGTTCTTCTATGTCCAATTTTATGAGAATAAGCTTCCAAGATTATTTCGATGGCAAAAGACAAACTTTCTATGACAAATGGAAAAACATTCAATAGCTCCTCCATAGAGAGAGTTGAGCAACTTCGGAACATCAATGTTGCTCGGTGTACACTTTTTATTGTTCTTCTATGTCAAATTTCATGAGTATAAGCTTCCAAGATTATTTTGATGCCAAAATCCCAAGTTTCTATGACAAATGGAGAAAACTGTTAAAAGCTCCTTCATAGAGAGAGTTGAGCAACTTCGGATCATCAAAGATGCTCGGTGTACACGTTTTATTGTTTTTCTATGTCAAATTTTATGAGTATAAGCTTCCAAGATTATTTCGATGCCAAAACAGCAACTTTCTATGACAAATCGACAAAACCTTCAAAAGCTCCTCCATAGAGAGAGTTGAGCAACTTCGGAACATCAAAGTTGCTCGGTTGACACTTTTTATTGTTCTTCTATGTCAAATTTTATGAGTATAAGCTTCCTAGATTATTTCGATGCAAAAATCCCAAGCTTTTATGACAAATGGAGAAAACAGTTAAAAGCTCCTTCATAGAGAGAGTTGACCCATTTCGGACCATCAAAGATGCTCGGTGTACAAGTTTTATTGTTCTTCTATGTCAAATTTTATGAGTATAAGCTTCCAAGATTATTTCGATGACAAAACAGCAACTTTCTATGACAAATCGACAAACCCGTTAAAAGCTCCTCCACAGAGAGAGTTGAGCAACTTCGGACAATCAAAGTTGCTCGGTGTACAATTTTATTGTTCTTATATATTAAATTTTACGAAAATGAGCTTCCAAGATTATTTCGATGCAAAAACACCAACTTTCTATGACAAATGGACAAAACCGTTAAAAGCTCCTCCATATAGAGAGTTGAGCAACGTCGGACCATCAAAGTTCCTCGGTGTACACCTTTTAATGTTCTTCTATGTCAAATTTTACGAGTATAAGCTTTGTGGATTATTTCGATGAAAAAAGACCAACTTTCTATAACAAATGGACAAAACCGTTAAAAGCTCCTCCATAGAGAGAGTTGAGCAAATTCGGACTATCAAAGTTGTTCAGTGTACAATTTTTAATGTTCATCTATGTCAAATTTTATGAGTATAAGCTTCCAAGATTATTTCGATGGCAAAAGACCAACTTTCTATGACAAATGGACAATAGCTTGAAAAGCTCCTCCATAGAGAGAGTTGAGCAACTTCGGAACAACAAAGTTGCTCGGTGTACACTTTTTAATGTTCTTCTATGTCCAATTTTATGAGTATAAGCTTTCAAGATTATTTCGATGGAAAAAGACCAATTTTCTATGACAAATAGAAAAACATTCAAAAGCTCCTTCATAGAGAGAGTTGAGCAACTTCGGATCATCAAAGATGCTCGGTGTACACGTTTTATTGTTTTTCTATGTCAAATTTTATGAGTATAAGCTGCCAAGATTATTTCGATGGCAAAACAACAACTTTCTCTTAAAAATGGAGAAAACTGTTAAAAGCTCCTCTATAGAGAGAGTTTACCAATTTCGGACCATCAAAGATGCTCGGTGTACACGTTTTATTGTTTTTCTATGTCAAATTTTATGAGTATAAGTTTCCAAGATTATTTCGATGCCAATACAACAACTTTCTATGATAAATGGACAAAACCTTCAAAAGCTCCTCCATAGAGAGAGTTGAACAACTTCGGAACATCAAAGTTGCTCTGTTGACACTTTTTATTGTTCTTCTATGTCAAATTTTATGAGTATAAGCTTCCTAGATTATTTCGATGCCAAAATCCCAAGCTTCAAAGACAAATGGAGAAAACAGTTAAAAGCTCCTTCATAGAGAGAGTTGACACATTTCGGACCATCAAAGATGCTCGGTGTACAAGTTTTATTGTTCTTCTATGTCAAATTTTATGAGTATAAGCTTCCAAGATTATTTCGATGCCAAAACAGCAACTTTCTATGACAAATCGACAAACCCGTTAAAAGCTCCTCCACAAAGAGAGTTGAGCAACTTCGGACAATCAAAGTTGCTCGGTGTACAATTTTTGTTGTCTTCTATCTTAAATTTTACGAAAATGAGCTTCCAAGATTATTTCGATGTAAAAACACCAACTTTCTATGACAAATGGACAAAACCGTTAAAAGCTCCTCCATAGAGAGAGTTGAGCAACGTCGGACCATCAAAGTTCCTCGGTGTACACCTTTTAATGTTCTTCTATGTCAAATTTTACGAGTATAAGCTTTGTGGATTATTTCGATGAAAAAAGACCAACTTTCTATAACAAATGGACAAAACCGTTAAAAGCTCCTCCATAGAGAGAGTTGAGCAACTTCGGAACAACAAAGTTGCTCAGTGTACACTTTTTAATGTTCATCTATGTCCAATTTTATGAGAATAAGCTTCCAAGATTATTTCGATGGCAAAAGACCAACTTTCTATGATAAATGGACAATACCTTGAAAAGCTCCTCCATAGAGAGAGTTGAGCAACTTCGGAACAAAAAAGTTGCTCGGTGTACACTTTTTAATGTTCTTCTATGTCCAATTTTATGAGAATAAGCTTCCAAGATTATTTCGATGGCAAAAGACCAACTTTCTATGACAAATGGAAAAACATTCAAAAGCTCCTCCATAGAGAGAGTTGAGCAACATCGGAACATCAATGTTGCTCGGTGTACACTTTTTATTGTTCTTCTATGTCAAATTTCATGAGTATATGCTTCCAAGATTATTTTGATGCCAAAATCTCAAGTTTCTATGACAAATGGAGAAAACTGTTAAAAGCTCCTTCATAGAGAGAGTTGACAAATTTCGGACCATCAAAGATGCTCGGTGTACACGTTTTATTGTTTTTCTATGTCAAATTTTATGAGTATAAGCTTCCAAGATTATTTCGATGCCAAAACAACAACTTTCTATGAAAAATGGAGAAAACTGTTAAAAGCTCCTCTGTAGAGAGAGTTTACCAATTTTGGACCATCAAAGATGCTCGGTGTACACGTTTTATTGTTTTTCTATGTCAAATTTTATGAGTATAAGCTTCCAAGATTATATCGATGCCAAAACAACAACTTTGTATGATAAATGGACAAAACCATCAAAAGCTCCTCCATAGAGAGAGTTGAGCAACTTCGGAACATCAAAGTTGCTCGGTTGACACTTTTTATTGTTCTTCTATGTCAAATTTTATGAGTATAAGCTTCCTAGATTATTTCGATGCAAAAATCCCAAGCTTCTATGACAAATGGAGAAAACAGTTAAAAGCTCCTTCATAGAGAGAGTTGACCCATTTCGGACCATCAAAGATGCTCGGTGTACAAGTTTTATTGTTCTTCTATGTAAAATTTTATGAGTATAAGCTTCCAAGATTATTTCGATGACAAAACAGCAACTTTCTATGACAAATCGACAAACCCGTTAAAAGCTCCTCCACAGAGAGAGTTGAGCAACTTCTGACAATCAAAGTTGCTCGGTGTACAATTTTTATTGTTCTTCTATCTTAAATTTTACGAAAATGAGCTTCCAAGATTATTTCGATGCAAAAACACCAACTTTCTATGACAAATGGACAAAACCGTTAAAAGCTCCTCCATAGAGAGAGTTGAGCAACGTCGGACCATCAAAGTTCCTCGGTGTACACCTTTTAATGTTCTTCCATGTCAAATTTTACGAGTATAAGCTTTGTGGATTATTTCGATGAAAAAAGACCAACTTTCTATAACAAATGGACAAAACCGTTAAAAGCTCCTCCATAGAGAGAGTTGAGCAACTTCGGACTATCAAAGTTGCTCAGTGTACACTTTTTAATGTTCATCTATGTCAAATTTTATGAGTATAAGCTTCCAAGATTATTTCGATGGCAAAAGACCAACTTTCTATGACAAATGGACAATACCTTGAAAAGCTCCTCCATAGAGAGAGTTGAGCAACTTCGGAACAACAAAGTTGCTCGGTGTACACTTTTTAATGTTCTTCTATGTCCAATTTTATGAGAATAAGCTTCCAAGATTATTTCGATGGCAAAAGACCAACTTTCTATGACAAATGGAAAAACATTCAAAAGCTCCTCCATAGAGAGAGTTGAGCAACTTCGGAACATCAATGTTGCTCGGTGTACACTTTTTATTGTTCTTCTATGTCAAATTTCATGAGTATAAGCTTCCAAGATTATTTTGATGCCAAAATCCCAAGTTTCTATGACAAATGGAGAAAACTGTTAAAAGCTCCTTCATAGAGAGAGTTGACCAATTTCGGACCATCAAAGATGCTCGTTGTACACGTTTTATTGTTTTTCTATGTCAAATTTTATGAGTATAAGCTTCCAAGATTATTTCGATGCCAAAACAACAACTTTCTATGAAAAATGGAGAAAACTGTTAAAAGCTCCTCTATAGAGAGAGTTTACCAATTTCGGACCATCAAAGATGCTCGGTGTACACGTTTTATTGTTTTTCTATGTCAAATTTTATGAGTATAAGCTTCCAAGATTATATCGATGCCAAAACAACAACTTTGTATGATAAATGGACAAAACCTTCAAAAGCTCCTCCATAGAGAGAGTTGAGCAACTTCGGAACATCAAAGTTGCTCGGTTGACACTTTTTATTGTTCTTCTATGTCAAATTTTATGAGTATAAGCTTCCTAGATTATTTCGATGCAAAAATCCCAAGCTTCTATGACAAATGGAGAAAACAGTTAAAAGCTCCTTCATAGAGAGAGTTGACCCATTTCGGACCATCAAAGATGCTCGGTGTACAAGTTTTATTGTTCTTCTATGTCAAATTTTATGAGTTTAAGCTTCCAAGATTATTTCGATGACGAAACAGCAACTTTCTATGACAAATCGACAATACCTTGAAAAGCTCCTCCATAGAGAGAGTTGAGCAACTTCGGAACAACAAAGTTGCTCGGTGTACACTTTTTAATGTTCTTCTATGTCAAATTTTATGAATATAAGCTTCCAAGATTATTTCGATGGCAAAAGACCAACTTTCTATGACAAATGGACAATACCTTGAAAAGCTCCTCCATAGAGAGAGTTGAGCAACTTCGGAACAACAAAGTTGCTCGGTGTACACTTTTTAATGTTCTTCTATGTCCAATTTTATGAGAATAAGCTTCCAAGATTATTTCGATGCCAAAAGACCAACTTTCTATGACAAATGGAAAAACATTCAAAAGCTCCTCCATAGATAGAGTTGAGCAACTTCGGAACATCAATGTTGCTCGGTGTACACTTTTTATTGTTCTACTATGTCAAATTTCATGAGTATAAGCTTCCAAGATTATTTCGATGCCGAAATCCCAAGTTTCTATGACAAATGGAGAAAACTGTTAAAAGCTCCTTCATAGAGAGAGTTGACCAATTTCGGACTATCAAAGATGCTCGGTGTACACGTTTTATTGTTTTTCTATGTCAAATTTTATGAGTTTAATCTTCCAAGATTATTTCGATGCCAAAACAACAACTTTCTATGACAAATGGAGAAAACTGTTAAAAGCTCCTCCTTAGAGAGAGTTTACCAATTTCGGACCATCAAAGATGCTCGGTGTACACGTTTTATTGTTTTTCTATGTCAAATTTTATGAGTATAAGCTTCCAAGATTATTTCGATGCCAAAACAACAACTTTCTATGACAAATGGACAATACCTTGAAAAGCTTCTCCATAGAGAGAGTTGACCAACTTCGGAACAACAAAGTTCCTCGGTGTACACTTTTTAATGTTCATCTATGTCAAATTTTATGAGTATAAGCTTCCAAGATTATTTCGATGGCAAAAGACCAACTTTCTATGATAAATGGACAATACCTTGAAAAGCTCCTCCATAGAGAGAGTTGAGCAACTTCGGAACAACAAAGTTTCTCGGTGTACACTTTTTAATGTTCTTCTATGTCCAATTTTATGAGTATAAGCTTCCAAGATTATTTCGATGGCAAAAGACCAACTTTCTATGAAAAATGGAAAAACGTTCAAAAGCTCCTCCATAGAGAGAGTTGAGCAACTTCGGAACATCAATGTTGCTTGGTGTACACTTTTTATTGTTCTTCTATGTCAAATTTCATGAGTATAAGCTTCCAAGATTATTTCGATGCCAAAATCCCAAGTTTCTGTGACAGATGGAGAAAACTGTTAAAATCTCCTTCATAGAGAGAGTTGACCAATTTCGGACCATCAAGGATGCTCGGTGTACACGTTTTATTATTTTTCTATGTCAAATTTTATGAGTATAAGCTTCCAAGATTATTTCGATGCCAAAACAACAACTTTCTATGATAAATGGACAAAACCTTCAAAAGCTCCTCCATAGAGAGAGTTGAGCAACTTCGGAACATCAAAGTTGCTCTGTTGACACTTTTTATGTTCTTCTATGTCAAATTTTATGAGTATAAGCTTCCTAGATTATTTCGATGCCAAAATCCCAAGCTTCAAAGACAAATGGAGAAAACAGTTAAAAGCTCCTTCATAGAGAGAGTTGACACATTTCGGACCATCAAAGATGCTCGGTGTACAAGTTTTATTGTTCTTCTATGTCAAATTTTATGAGTATAAGCTTCCAAGATTATTTCGATGCCAAAACAGCAACTTTCTATGACAAATCGACAAACCCGTTAAAAGCTCCTCCACAGAGAGAGTTGAGCAACTTCGGACAATCAAAGTTGCTCGGTGTACAATTTTTGTTGTCTTCTATCTTAAATTTTACGAAAATGAGCTTCCAAGATTATTTCGATGCAAAAACACCAACTTTCTATGACAAATGGACAAAACCGTTAAAAGCTCCTCCATAGAGAGAGTTGAGCAACGTCGGACCATCAAAGTTCCTCGGTGTACACCTTTTAATGTTCTTCTATGTCAAATTTTACGAGTATAAGCTTTGTGGATTATTTCGATCAAAAAAGACCAACTTTCTATAACAAATGGACAAAACCGTTAAAAGCTCCTCCATAGAGAGAGTTGAGCAACTTCGGACTATCAAAGTTGCTCAGTGTACACTTTTTAATGTTCATCTATGTCAAATTTTATGAGTATAAGCTTCCAAGATTATTTCGATGGCAAAAGACCAACTTTCTATGACAAATGGACAATACCTTGAAATGCTCCTCCATAGAGAGAGTTGAGCAACTTCGGAACAACAAAGTTGCTCGGTGTACACTTTTTAATGTTCTTCTATGTCCAATTTTATGAGAATAAGCTTCCAAGATTATTTCGATGCCAAAAGACCAACTTTCTATGACAAATGGAAAAACATTCAAAAGCTCCTCCATAGATAGAGTTGAGCAACTTCGGAACATCAATGTTGCTCGGTGTACACTTTTTATTGTTCTACTATGTCAAATTTCATGAGTATAAGCTTCCAAGATTATTTCGATGCCGAAATCCCAAGTTTCTATGACAAATGGAGAAAACTGTTAAAAGCTCCTTCATAGAGAGAGTTGACCAATTTCGGACTATCAAAGATGCTCGGTGTACACGTTTTATTGTTTTTCTATGTCAAATTTTATGAGTTTAATCTTCCAAGATTATTTCGATGCCAAAACAACAACTTTCTATGACAAATGGAGAAAACTGTTAAAAGCTCCTCCTTAGAGAGAGTTTACCAATTTCGGACCATCAAAGATGCTCGGTGTACACGTTTTATTGTTTTTCTATGTCAAATTTTATGAGTATAAGCTTCCAAGATTATTTCGATGCCAAAACAACAACTTTCTATGACAAATGGACAATACCTTGAAAAGCTTCTCCATAGAGAGAGTTGACCAACTTCGGAACAACAAAGTTCCTCGGTGTACACTTTTTAATGTTCATCTATGTCAAATTTTATGAGTATAAGCTTCCAAGATTATTTCGATGGCAAAAGACCAACTTTCTATGATAAATGGACAATACCTTGAAAAGCTCCTCCATAGAGAGAGTTGAGCAACTTCGGAACAACAAAGTTTCTCGGTGTACACTTTTTAATGTTCTTCTATGTCCAATTTTATGAGTATAAGCTTCCAAGATTATTTCGATGGCAAAAGACCAACTTTCTATGAAAAATGGAAAAACGTTCAAAAGCTCCTCCATAGAGAGAGTTGAGCAACTTCGGAACATCAATGTTGCTTGGTGTACACTTTTTATTGTTCTTCTATGTCAAATTTCATGAGTATAAGCTTCCAAGATTATTTCGATGCCAAAATCCCAAGTTTCTGTGACAGATGGAGAAAACTGTTAAAATCTCCTTCATAGAGTGAGTTGACCAATTTCGGACCATCAAGGATGCTCGGTGTACACGTTTTATTATTTTTCTATGTCAAATTTTATGAGTATAAGCTTCCAAGATTATTTCGATGCCAAAACAACAACTTTCTATGATAAATGGACAAAACCTTCAAAAGCTCCTCCATAGAGAGAGTTGAGCAACTTCGGAACATCAAAGTTGCTCTGTTGACACTTTTTATGTTCTTCTATGTCAAATTTTATGAGTATAAGCTTCCTAGATTATTTCGATGCCAAAATCCCAAGCTTCAAAGACAAATGGAGAAAACAGTTAAAAGCTCCTTCATAGAGAGAGTTGACACATTTCGGACCATCAAAGATGCTCGGTGTACAAGTTTTATTGTTCTTCTATGTCAAATTTTATGAGTATAAGCTTCCAAGATTATTTCGATGCCAAAACAGCAACTTTCTATGACAAATCGACAAACCCGTTAAAAGCTCCTCCACAGAGAGAGTTGAGCAACTTCGGACAATCAAAGTTGCTCGGTGTACAATTTTTGTTGTCTTCTATCTTAAATTTTACGAAAATGAGCTTCCAAGATTATTTCGATGCAAAAACACCAACTTTCTATGACAAATGGACAAAACCGTTAAAAGCTCCTCCATAGAGAGAGTTGAGCAACGTCGGACCATCAAAGTTCCTCGGTGTACACCTTTTAATGTTCTTCTATGTCAAATTTTACGAGTATAAGCTTTGTGGATTATTTCGATCAAAAAAGACCAACTTTCTATAACAAATGGACAAAACCGTTAAAAGCTCCTCCATAGAGAGAGTTGAGCAACTTCGGACTATCAAAGTTGCTCAGTGTACACTTTTTAATGTTCATCTATGTCAAATTTTATGAGTATAAGCTTCCAAGATTATTTCGATGGCAAAAGACCAACTTTCTATGACAAATGGACAATACCTTGAAAAGCTCCTCCATAGAGAGAGTTGAGCAACTTCGGAACAAACAAGTTGCTCGGTGTACACTTTTTAATGTTCTTCTATGTCCAATTTTATGAGAATAAGCTTCCAAGATTATTTCGATGGCAAAAGACCAACTTTCTATGACAAATGGAAAAACATTCAAAAGGTCCTCCATAGAGAGAGTTGAGCAACTTCGGAACATTAATGTTGCTCGGTGTACACTTTTTATTGTTCTTCTATGTCAAATTTCATGAGTATAAGCTTCCAAGATTATTTTGATGCCAAAATCCCAAGTTTCTATGACAAATGGAGAAAACTGTTAAAAGCTCCTTCATAGAGAGAGTTGACCAATTTCGGACCATCAAAGATGCTCGGTGTACACGTTTTATTGTTTTTCTATGTCAAATTTTATGAGTATAAGCTTCCAAGATTATTTCGATGCCAAAACAACAACTTTCTATGAAAAATGGAGAAAACTGTTAAAAGCTCCTCTATAGAGAGAGTTTACCAATTTCGGACCATCAAAGATGCTCGGTGTACACGTTTTATTGTTTTTCTATGTCAAATTTTATGAGTATAAGCTTCCAAGATTATATCGATGCCAAAACAACAACTTTGTATGATAAATGGACAAAACCTTCAAAAGCTCCTCCATAGAGAGAGTTGAGCAACTTCGGAACATCAAAGTTGCTCGGTTGACACTTTTTATTGTTCTTCTATGTCAAATTTTATGAGTATAAGCTTCCTAGATTATTTCGATGCAAAAATCCCAAGCTTCTATGACAAATGGAGAAAACAGTTAAAAGCTCCTTCATAGAGAGAGTTGACCCATTTCGGACCATCAAAGATGCTCGGTGTACAAGTTTTATTGTTCTTCTATGTCAAATTTTATGAGTATAAGCTTCCAAGATTATTTCGATGACAAAACCGCAACTTTCTATGACAAATCGACAAACCCGTTAAAAGTTCCTCCACTGAGAGAGTTGAGCAACTTCGGACAATCAAAGTTGCTCGGTGTACAATTTTTATTGTTCTTCTATCTTAAATTTTACGAAAATAAGCTTCCAAGATTATTTTGATGCAAAAACACCAACTTTCTATGACAAATGGACAAAACCGTTAAAAGCTCCTCCATAGAGAGAGTT
This sequence comes from Euonymus europaeus, assembly GCA_963580455.1. Lineage (NCBI taxonomy): Eukaryota > Viridiplantae > Streptophyta > Magnoliopsida > Celastrales > Celastraceae > Euonymus > Euonymus europaeus. The sequence continues at coordinate 10,146,304 of OY756967.1, read as the reverse complement.
GAGCAACGTCGGACCATCAAAGTTCCTCGGTGTACACCTTTTAATGTTCTTCTATGTCAAATTTTACGAGTATAAGCTTTGTGGATTATTTCGATGAAAAAAGACCAACTTTCTATAACAAATGGACAAAACCGTTAAAAGCTCCTCCATAGAGAGAGTTGAGCAACTTCGGACTATCAAAGTTGCTCAGTGTACACTTTTTAATGTTCATCTATGTCAAATTTTATGAGTATAAGCTTCCAAGATTATTTCGATGGCAAAAGACCAACTTTCTATGACAAATGGACAATACCTTGAAAAGCTCCTCCATAGAGAGAGTTGAGCAACTTCGGAACAACAAAGTTGCTCGGTGTACACTTTTTAATGTTCTTCTATGTCCAATTTTATGAGAATAAGCTTCCAAGATTATTTCGATGGCAAAAGACCAACTTTCTATGACAAATGGAAAAACATTCAAAAGCTCCTCCATAGAGAGAGTTGAGCAACTTCGGAACATCAATGTTGCTCGGTGTACACTTTTTATTGTTCTTCTATGTCAAATTTCATGAGTATAAGCTTCCAAGATTATTTTGATGCCAAAATCCCAAGTTTCTATGACAAATGGAGAAAACTGTTAAAAGCTCCTTCATAGAGAGAGTTGACCAATTTCGGACCATCAAAGATGCTCGGTGTACACGTTTTATTGTTTTTCTATGTCAAATTTTATGAGTATAAGCTTCCAAGATTATTTCGATGCCAAAACAACAACTTTCTATGAAAAATGGAGAAAACCGTTAAAAGCTCCTCTATAGAGAGAGTCGAGCAACTTCGGACAATCAAAGTTGCTCGGTGTACACTTTTCATTGTTCTTTTATGTTAAATTTTACGAAAATGAGCTTCCAGAATTATTTCGATGCTAAAACACCAACTTTCTATGAAAAATGGACAAAACCATTAAAAGCACCTCCATAGAGAGAGTTGAGCAACTTCGGACTATCAAAGTTGCTTCGTGTATACTTTTTAATGTTCTTCTATGTCAAATTTTACGAGTATAAGCTTCCAAGATTATTTCGATGCCAAAACATTAACTTTCTATGACAAATGGACAAAACCGTTAAAAGCTCCTCCATAGAGAGAGTTGAGCAAGTTCGGACAATCAAAGTTGCTCGGTGTACACTTTTTATTGTTCTTCTATGTTAAATTTTACGAAGATGAGCTTCCAGGGTTATTTCGATGCCAAAACACCAACTTTCTATGACTAATGGACAAAACCGTTAAAAGCTCCTCCATAGAGAGAGTAGAGCAACTTCGGACAATCAAAGTTGCTCGGTGTACACTTTTTATTGTTCTTCTATGTTAAATTTTACGAAAATGAGCTTCCCGGATTATTTCGATGTTAAAACACCAACTTTCTATGACAAATAGACAAAACCACGAAAAGCTCTTCCATAGAGAGAGTTGTGCAACTTCGGAACATCTAAGTTGCTCGGTGTACACTTTTTATTGTTCTTCTATGTCAAATATTCTGAGTATAAGTTTCCAAGATTATTTCGATGCCAAAATCCCAAGTTTCTATGACAAATGGAGAAAACTGTTGGAAGCTCCTCCATAGAGAGAGTTGACCAACTTCGGACTATCAAAGCTGCTCGGTGTGCACGTTTTATTGTTCTTCTATGTCGAATTTTATGAGTATGAGCTTCCAGGATTATTTCGATGCGAAAACACAAACTTTCTATGACAAATTTACAAAACCGTTAAAAGCTCCTCCATAGAGAGACTCGAGCAACTTCGGACTATCGAAGTTGCTCGGTGTACACTTTTTAATGTTCATCTATGTCAAATTTTATGAGTATAAGCTTCCAAAATTATTTCGATGGCAAAAGACCAACTTTCTATGACAAATGGACAAAACATTCAAAAGCTCCTCCATAGAGAGAGCTGAGCAACTTCGGAACATCAATGTTGCTCGGTGTACACTTTTTATTGTTCTTCTATGTCAAATTTCATGAGTATAAGCTTCCAAGATTATTTCGATGCCAAAATCCCAAGTTTCTTTGACAAATGGAGAAAACTGTTAAAAGCTCCTTCATAGAGAGAGTTGACCAATTTCGGACCATCAAAGATGCTCGGTGTACACGTTTTATTGTTTTTCAATGTCAAATTTTATGAGTATAAGCTTCCAAGATTATTTCGATGCCAAAACAGCAACTTTCTATGACAAATCGACAAACCCGTTAAAAGCTCCTCCATAGAGAGAGTTGAGCAACTTCGGACAATCAAAGTTGCTCGGTGTACAATTTTTATTGTTCTTCTATGTTAAATTTTACGAAAATGAGCTTCCAAGATTATTTCGATGCAAAAACACCAACTTTCTATGACAAATGGACAAAACCGTTAAAAGCTCCTCCATAGAGAGAGTTGAGCAACGTCGGACCATCAAAGTTGCTCGGTGTACACCTTTTAATGTTCTTCTATGTCAAATTTTACGAGAATAAGCTTTGTTGATTATTTCGATGAAAAAAGACCAACTTTCTATAACAAATGGACAAAACCGTTAAAAGCTCCTCCATAGAGAGAGTTGAGCAACGTCGGACCATCAAAGTTGCTCGGTGTACACCTTTTAATGTTCTTCTATGTCAAATTTTACAAGTATAAGCTTTGTGGATTATTTCGATGAAAAAAGACCAACTTTCTATAACAAATGGACAAAACCGTTAAAAGCTCCTCCATAGAGAGAGTTGAGCAACTTCGGACTATCAAAGTTGCTCAGTGTACACTTTTTAATGTTCTTCTATGTCAAATTTTATGAGTATAAGCTTCCGAGATTATTTCGATGCCAAAATCCCAAGTTTCTATGACAAATGGAGAAAACTGTTAAAAGCTCCTCCATAGAGAGAGTTGACCAATTTCGGACCATCAAAGATGCTCGGTGTACACGTTTTATTGTTTTTCTAGGTCAAATTTTATGAGTATAAGATTCCAAGATTATTTCGATGCCAAAACACCAACTTTCTATGACAAATGGAGAATACCTTGAAAAGCTCTTCCATAGAGAGAGTTGAGCAACTTCGGAACAACAAAATTGCTCGGTGTACACTTTTTAATGTTCTTCTATGTCAAATTTTATGAGTATAAGCTTCCAAGATTATTTCGATGGCAAAAGACCAACTTTCTATGACAAATGGAAAAACATTCAAAAGCTCCTCCATAGAGAGAGTTGAGCAACTTCGGAACATCAATGTTGCTCGGTGTACACTTTTTATTGTTCTTCTATGTCAAATTTCATGAGTATAAGCTTCCAAGATTATTTCGATGACAAAATCCCAAGTTTCTATGACAAATGGAGAAAACTGTTAAAAGTTCCTTCATAGAGAGAGTTGACCAATTTCGGACCATCAAAGATGCTCGGTGTACACGTTTTATTGTTTTTCTATGTCAAATTTTATGAGTATAAGCTTCCAAGATTATTTCGATGCCAAAACAACAACTTTCTATGACAAATGGAGAAAACTGTTAAAAGCTCCTCCATAGAGAGAGTTTACCAATTTCGCACCATCAAAGATGGTCGGTGTACACGTTTTATTGTTTTTCTATGTCAAATTTTATGAGTATAAGCTTCCAAGATTATTTCGATGCCAAAACAGCAACTTTCTATGACAAATCGACAAACCCGTTAAAAGCTCCTCCATAGAGAGAGTTGAGCAACTTCGGACAATCAAAGTTGCTCGGTGTACAATTTTTATTGTTCTTCTATGTTAAATTTTACGAAAATGAGCTTCCAAGATTATTTCGATGCAAAAACACCAACTTTCTATGACAAATGGACAAAACCGTTAAAAGCTCCTCCATAGAGAGAGTTGAGCAACGTCGGACCATCAAAGTTGCTCGGTGTACACTTTTTAATGTTCTTCTATGTCAAATTTTATGAGTATAAGCTTCCGAGATTATTTCGATGCCAAAATCCCAAGTTTCTATGACAAATGGAGAAAACTGTTAAAAGCTCCTCCATAGAGAGAGTTGACCAATTTCGGACCATCAAAGATGCTCGGTGTACACGTTTTATTGTTTTTCTATGTCAAATTTTATGAGTATAAGCTTCCAAGATTATTTCGATGGCAAAAGACCAACTTTCTATGATAAATGGACAATACCTTGAAAAGCTCCTCCATAGAGAGAGTTGAGCAACTTCGGAACAACAAAGTTTCTCGGTGTACACTTTTTAATGTTCTTCTATGTCCAATTTTATGAGTATAAGCTTCCAAGATTATTTCGATGGCAAAAGACCAACTTTCTATGAAAAATGGAAAAACATTCAAAAGCTCCTCCACAGAGAGAGTTGAGCAACTTCGGAACATCAATGTTGCTTGGTGTACACTTTTTACTGTTCTTCTATGTCAAATTTCATGAGTATAAGCTTCCAAGATTATTTCGAAGCCAAAATCCCAAGTTTCTGTGACAAATGGAGAAAACTGTTAAAATCTCCTTCATAGAGAGAGTTGACCAATTTCGGACCATCAAAGATGCTCGGTGTACACGTTTTATTGTTTTTCTATGTCAAATTTTATGAGTATAAGCTTCCAAGATTATTTCGATGCCAAAACAACAACTTTCTATGAGAAATGGACAAAACCGTTAAAAGTTCCTCTATAGAGAGAGTCGAGCAACTTCGGACAATCAAAGTTGCTCGGTGTATACTTTTCATTGTTCTTTTATGTTAAATTTTACGAAAATGAGCTTCCAGAATTATTTCGATGCTAAAACACCAACTTTCTATGAAAAATGGACAAAACCATTAAAAGCACCTCCATAGAGAGAGTTGAGCAACTTCGGACTATCAAATTTGCTTCGTGTATACTTTTTAATGTTCTTCTATGTCAAATTTTACGAGTATAAGCTTCCAAGATTATTTCGATGCCAAAACATTAACTTTCTATGACAAATGGACAAAACCGTTAAAAGTTCCTCCATAGAGAGAGTTGACCAATTTCGGACCATTAAAGATGCTCGGTGTACACGTTTTATTGTTTTTCTATGTCAAATTTTATGAGTATAAGCTTCCAAGATTATTTCGGTGCCAAAACACCAACTTTCTATGACAAATGGAGAATACCTTGAAAAGCTCCTCCATAGAGAGAGAGTTGAGCAACTTCGGAACAACAAAATTGCTCGGTGTACACTTTTTAATGTTCTTCTATGTCAAATTTTATGAGTATAAGCTTCCAAGATTATTTCGATGGCAAAAGACCAACTTTCTATGACAAATGGAAATACATTCAAAAGCTCCTCCATAGAGAGAGTTGAGCAACTTCGGAACATCAATGTTGCTCGGTGTACACTTTTTATTGTTCTTCTATGTCAAATTTCATGAGTATAAGCTTCCAAGATTATTTCGATGCCAAAATCCCAAGTTTCTATGACAAATGGAGAAAACTGTTAAAAGTTCCTTCATAGAGAGAGTTGACCAATTTCGGACCATCAAAGATGCTCGGTGTACACGTTTTATTGTTTTTCTATGTCAAATTTTATGAGTATAAGCTTCCAAGATTATTTCGATGCCAAAACAACAACTTTCTATGACAAATGGAGAAAACTGTTAAAAGCTCCTCCATAGAGAGAGTTTACCAATTTCGCACCATCAAAGATGGTCGGTGTACACGTTTTATTGTTTTTCTATGTCAAATTTTATGAGTATAAGCTTCCAAGATTATTTCGATGCCAAAACAGCAACTTTCTATGACAAATCGACAAACCCGTTAAAAGCTCCTCCATAGAGAGAGTTGAGCAACTTCGGACAATCAAAGTTGCTCGGTGTACAATTTTTATTGTTCTTCTATGTTAAATTTTACGAAAATGAGCTTCCAAGATTATTTCGATGCAAAAACACCAACTTTCTATGACAAATGGACAAAACCGTTAAAAGCTCCTCCATAGAGAGAGTTGAGCAACGTCGGACCATCAAAGTTGCTCGGTGTACACTTTTTAATGTTCTTCTATGTCAAATTTTATGAGTATAAGCTTCCGAGATTATTTCGATGCCAAAATCCCAAGTTTCTATGACAAATGGAGAAAACTGTTAAAAGCTCCTCCATAGAGAGAGTTGACCAATTTCGGACCATCAAAGATGCTCGGTGTACACGTTTTATTGTTTTTCTATGTCAAATTTTATGAGTATAAGCTTCCAAGATTATTTCGATGGCAAAAGACCAACTTTCTATGATAAATGGACAATACCTTGAAAAGCTCCTCCATAGAGAGAGTTGAGCAACTTCGGAACAACAAAGTTTCTCGGTGTACACTTTTTAATGTTCTTCTATGTCCAATTTTATGAGTATAAGCTTCCAAGATTATTTCGATGGCAAAAGACCAACTTTCTATGAAAAATGGAAAAACATTCAAAAGCTCCTCCACAGAGAGAGTTGAGCAACTTCGGAACATCAATGTTGCTTGGTGTACACTTTTTACTGTTCTTCTATGTCAAATTTCATGAGTATAAGCTTCCAAGATTATTTCGAAGCCAAAATCCCAAGTTTCTGTGACAAATGGAGAAAACTGTTAAAATCTCCTTCATAGAGAGAGTTGACCAATTTCGGACCATCAAAGATGCTCGGTGTACACGTTTTATTGTTTTTCTATGTCAAATTTTATGAGTATAAGCTTCCAAGATTATTTCGATGCCAAAACAACAACTTTCTATGAGAAATGGACAAAACCGTTAAAAGTTCCTCTATAGAGAGAGTCGAGCAACTTCGGACAATCAAAGTTGCTCGGTGTATACTTTTCATTGTTCTTTTATGTTAAATTTTACGAAAATGAGCTTCCAGAATTATTTCGATGCTAAAACACCAACTTTCTATGAAAAATGGACAAAACCATTAAAAGCACCTCCATAGAGAGAGTTGAGCAACTTCGGACTATCAAATTTGCTTCGTGTATACTTTTTAATGTTCTTCTATGTCAAATTTTACGAGTATAAGCTTCCAAGATTATTTCGATGCCAAAACATTAACTTTCTATGACAAATGGACAAAACCGTTAAAAGTTCCTCCATAGAGAGAGTTGACCAATTTCGGACCATCAAAGATGCTCGGTGTACACGTTTTATTGTTTTTCTATGTCAAATTTTATGAGTATAAGCTTCCAAGATTATTTCGGTGCCAAAACACCAACTTTCTATGACAAATGGAGAATACCTTGAAAAGCTCCTCCATAGAGAGAGAGTTGAGCAACTTCGGAACAACAAAATTGCTCGGTGTACACTTTTTAATGTTCTTCTATGTCAAATTTTATGAGTATAAGCTTCCAAGATTATTTCGATGGCAAAAGACCAACTTTCTATGACAAATGGAAATACATTCAAAAGCTCCTCCATAGAGAGAGTTGAGCAACTTCGGAACATCAATGTTGCTCGGTGTACACTTTTTATTGTTCTTCTATGTCAAATTTCATGAGTATAAGCTTCCAAGATTATTTCGATGCCAAAATCCCAAGTTTCTATGACAAATGGAGAAAACTGTTAAAAGCTCCTCCATATAGAGAGTTGACCAATTTCGGACCATCAAAGATGCTCGGTGTACACGTTTTATTGTTTTTCTATGTCAAATTTTATGAGTATAACCTTCCAAGATTATTTCGATGCCAAAAGAACAACTTTCTATGACAAATGGAGAAAACTGTTAAAAGCTCCTCCATAGAGAGAGTTTACCAATTTCGCACCATCAAAGATGGTCGGTGTACACGTTTTATTGTTTTTCTATGTCAAATTTTATGAGTATAAGCTTCCAAGATTATTTCGATGCCAAAACAGCAACTTTCTATGACAAATCGACAAACCCGTTAAAAGCTCCTCCATAGAGAGATTTGAGCAACTTCGGACAATCAAAGTTGCTCGATGTACACTTTTTATTGCTTTTTTATGTCAAATTTTACGTGTATAGGCTTCTAAGATTATTTCGATGCCAAACAGCAACTTTCTATGACAAATGGACAAAACCGTTAAATGCACCTCCAGAGAGAGAGTTGAGCAACTTCGGACAATCAAAGTTGCTCGGTGTACAATTTTTATTGTTCTTCTATGTTAAATTTTACGAAAATGAGCTTCCAAGATTATTTCGAAGCAAAAACACCAACTTTCTATGACAAATGGACAAAACCGTTAAAAGCTCCTCCATAGAGAGAGTTGAGCAACGTCGGACCATCAAAGTTGCTCGGTGTACACCTTTTAATGTTCTTCTATGTCAAATTTTACGAGTATAAGCTTTGTGGATTATTTTGATGAAAAAAGACCAACTTTCTATAACAAATGGACAAAACCGTTAAAACTCCTCCATAGAGAGAGTTGAGCAACTTCGGACTATCAAAGTTGCTCAGTGTACACTTTTTAATGTTCTTCTATGTCAAATTTTATGAGTATAAGCTTCCAAGATTATTTCGATGCCAAAATCCCAAGTTTCTATGACAAATGGAGAAAACTGTTAAAAGCTCCTCCATAGAGAGAGTTGACCAATTTCGGACCATCAAAGATGCTCGGTGTACACGTTTTATTGTTTTTCTATGTCAAATTTTATGAGTATAGGCTTCCAAGATTATTTCGATGCCAAAATCCCAAGTTTCTACGACAAATGGAGAAAACTGTTAAAAGTTCCTCCATAGAGAGAGTTGACCAATTTCGGACCATCAAAGATGTTCGGTGTACACGTTTTATTGTTTTTCTATGTCAAATTTTATGAGTATAAGCTTCCAAGATTATTTCGATGCCAAAACACCAACTTTCTATGAAAAATGGAAAATACCTTGAAAAGCTCCTCCATAGAGAGAGTTGAGCAACTTCGAAACAACAAAGTTGCTCGGTGTACACTTTTTAATGTTCATCTATGTCAAATTTTATGAGTATAAGCTTCCAAGATTATTTCGATGGCAAAAGACCAACTTTCTATGATAAATGGAAAAACATTCAAAAGCTCCTCCATAGAGAGAGTTGAGCAACTTCGGAACATCAATGTTGCTCGGTGTACACTTTTTATTGTTCTTCTATGTCAAATTTCAAGAGTATAAGCTTCCAAGATTATTTCGAAGCAAAAATCCCAAGTTTCTCTGACAAATAGAGAAAACTGTTAAAAGCTCCTTCATTGAGAGAGTTGACCAATTTCGGACCATCAAAGATGCTCGGTGTACACGTTTTATTGTTTTTATGTCAAATTTTATGAGTATGAGCTTCCAAAATTATTTCGATGCCAAAAAAAGAACTTTCTATGACAAATGGAGAAAACTGTTAAAAGCTCCTCCATAGAGAGAGTTTACCAATTTCGGACCATCAAAGATGCTCGGTGTACACGTTTTATTGTTTTTCAATGTCAAATTTTATGAGTATAAGCTTCCAAGATTATTTCGATGCCAAAACAGCAACTTTCTATGACAAATCGACAAACCCGTTAAAAGCTCCTCCATAGAGAGAGTTGAGCAACTTCGGAAAATCAAAGTTGCTCGGTGTACAATTTTTATTGTTCTTCTATGTTAAATTTTACGAAAATGAGCTTCCAAGATTATTTCGATGCAAAAACACCAACTTTCTATGACAAATGGACAAAACCGTTAAAAGCTCCTCCATAGAGAGAGTTGAGCAACGTCGGACCATCAAAGTTGCTCGGTGTACACCTTTTAATGTTCTTCTATGTCAAATTTTACGAGTATAAGCTTTGTGGATTATTTTGATGAAAAAAGACCAACTTTCTATAACAAATGGACAAAACCGTTAAAACTCCTCCATAGAGAGAGTTGAGCAACTTCGGACTACCAAAGTTGCTCAGTGTACACTTTTTAATGTTCTTCTATGTCAAATTTTATGAGTATAAGCTTCCAAGATTATTTCGATGCCAAAATCCCAAGTTTCTATGACAAATGGAGAAAACTGTTAAAAGCTCCTCCATAGAGAGAGTTGACCAATTTCGGACCATCAAAGATGCTCGGTGTACACGTTTTATTGTTTTTCTATGTCAAATTTTATGAGTATAAGCTTCCAAGATTATTTCGATGCCAAAATCCCAAGTTTCTACGACAAATGGAGAAAACTGTTAAAAGCTCCTCCATAGAGAGAGTTGACCAATTTCGGACCATCAAAGATGCTCGGTGTACACGTTTTATTGTTTTTCTATGTCAAATTTTATGAGTATAAGCTTCCAAGATTATTTCGATGCCAAAACACCAACTTTCTATGAAAAATGGAGAATACCTTGAAAAGCTCCTTCATAGAGAGAGTTGAGCAACTTCGGAACAACAAAGTTGCTCGGTGTACACTTTTTAATGTTCATCTATGTCAAATTTTATGAGTATAAGCTTCCAAGATTATTTCGATGGCAAAAGACCAACTTTCTATGACAAATGGAAAAACATTCAAAAGCTCCTCCATAGAGAGAGTTGAGCAACTTCGGAACATCAATGTTGCTCGATGTACACTTTTTATTGTTCTTCTATGTCAAATTTCAAGAGTATAAGCTTCCAAGATTATTTCGACGCCAAAATCCCAAGTTTCTCTGACAAATGGAGAAAACTGTTAAAAGCTCCTTCATTGAGAGAGTTGACCAATTTCGGACCATCAAAGATGCTCGGTGTACACGTTTTGTTGTTTTTATGTCAAATTTTATGAGTATAAGCTTCCAAAATTATTTCGATGCCAAAAAAACAACTTTCTATGACAAATGGAGAAAACTGTTAAAAGCTCCTCCATAGAGAGAGTTTACCAATTTCGGACCATCAAAGATGCTCGGTGTACACGTTTTATTGTTTTTCAATGTCAAATTTTATGAGTATAAGCTTCCAAGATTATTTCGATGCCAAAACAGCAACTTTCTATGACAAATCGACAAACCCGTTAAAAGCTCCTCCATAGAGAGAGTTGAGCAAATTCGGACAATCAAAGTTGCTCGGTGTACAATTTTTATTGTTCTTCTATGTTAAATTTTACGAAAATGAGCTTCCAAGATTATTTCGATGCAAAAACACCAACTTTCTATGACAAATTGACAAAACCGTTAAAAGCTCCTCCATAGAGAGAGTTGAGCAACGTCGGACCATCAAAGTTGCTCGGTGTACACCTTTTAATGTTCTTCTATGTCAAATTTTACGAGTATAAGCTTTGTGGATTATTTTGATGAAAAAAGACCAACTTTCTATAACAAATGGACAAAACCTTTAAAACTCCTCCATAGAGAGAGTTGAGCAACTTCGGACTATCAAAGTTGCTCAGTGTACACTTTTTATTATTCTTCTATGTCAAATTTCATGAGTATAAGCTTCCAAGATTATTTCGACGCCAAAATCCCAAGTTTCTCCGACAAATGGAGAAAACTGTTAAAAGCTCCTTCATAGAGAGAGTTGACCAATTTCGGACCATCAAAGATGCTCGGTGTACACGTTTTATTGTTTTTATGTCAAATTTTATGAGTATAAGCTTCCAAAATTATTTCGATGCCAAAAAAACAACTTTCTATGACAAATGGAGAAAACTGTTAAAAGCTCCTCCATAGAGAGAGTTTACCAATTTCGGACCATCAAAGATGCTCGGTGTACACGTTTTATTGTTTTTCAATGTCAAATTTTATGAGTATAAGCTTCCAAGATTATTTCGATGCCAAAACAGCAACTTTCTATGACAAATCGACAAACCCGTTAAAAGCTCCTCCATATAGAGAGTTGAGCAACTTCGGACAATCAAAGTTGCTCGGTGTACAATTTTTATTGTTCTTCTATGTTAAATTTTACGAAAATGAGCTTCCAAGATTATTTCGATGCAAAAACACCAACTTTCTATGACAAATGGACAAAACCATTAAAAGCTCCTCCATAGAGAGAGTAGAGCAACGTCGGACCATCAAAGTTGCTCGGTGTACACCTTTTAATGTTCTTCTATGTCAAAATTTACGAGTATAAGCTTTGTGGATTATTTTGATGAAAAAAGACCAACTTTCTATAACAAATGGACAAAACCGTTAAAAGCTCCTCCATAGAGAGAGTCGAGCAACTTCGGACTATCAAAGTTGCTCGGTGTACACTTTTTAATGTTCATCTATGTCGAATTTTATGAGTATAAGCTTCCAAGATTATTTCGATGGCAAAATCCCAACTTTCTATGACAAATGGACAAAACTGTTAAAAGCTCCTCCATAGAGAGAGTTGACCAATTTCGGACCATCAAAGATGCTCGGTGTACACGTTTTATTGTTTTTCTATGTCAAATTTTATGAATATAACCTTCCAAGATTATTTCGATGCCAAAACAACAACTTTCTATGAGAAATGGACAAAACCGTTAAAAGCTCCTCTATAGAGAGAGTCGAGCAACTTCGGACAATCAAAGTTGCTCGGTGTACACTTTTCATTGTTCTTTTATGTTAAATTTTACGAAAATGAGCTTCCAGAATTATTTCGATGCTAAAACACCAACTTTCTATGAAAAATGGACAAAACCATTAAAAGCACCTCCATAGAGAGAGTTGAGCAACTTCGTACTATCAAAGTTGCTTCGTGTATACTTTTTAATGTTCTTCTATGTCAAATTTTACGAGTATAAGCATCCAAGATTATTTCGATGCCAAAACATTAACTTTATATGACAAATGGACAAAACCGTTAAAAGCTCCTCCATAGAGAGAGTTGACCAATTTCGGACCATCAAAGATTCTCGGTGTACACGTTTTATTGTTTTTCTATGTCAAATTTTATGAGTATAAGCTTCCAAGATTATTTCGGTGCCAAAACACCAACTTTCTATGACAAATGGAGAATACCTTGAAAAGCTCCTCCATAGAGAGAGTTGAGCAACATCGGAACAACAAAATTGCTCGGTGTACACTTTTTAATGTTCTTCTATGTCAAATTTTATGAGTATAAGCTTCCAAGATTATTTCGATGGCAAAAGACGAACTTTCTATGACAAATGGAAATACATTCAAAAGCTCCTCCATAGAGAGAGTTGAGCAACTTCGGAACATCAATGTTGCTCGGTGTACACTTTTTATTGTTCTTTTATGTCAAATTTCATGAGTATAAGCTTCCAAGATTATTTCGATGCCAAAATCCCAAGTTTCTATGACAAATGGAGAAAACTGTTAAAAGCTCCTTCATACAGAGAGTTGACCAATTTCGGACCATCAAAGATGCTCGGTGTACACGTTTTATTGTTTTTCTATGTCAAATTTTATGAGTATAAGCTTCCAAGATTATTTCGATGCCAAAACAACAACTTTCTATGACAAATGGAGAAAACCGTTAAAAGCTCCTCCATAGAGAGAGTTTACCAATTTCGCACCATCAAAGATGCTCGGTGTACACGTTTTATTGTTTTTCTATGTAAAATTTTATGAGTATAAGCTTCCAAGATTATTTCGATGCCAAAACAGCAACTTTCTACGACAAATCGACAAACCCGTTAAAAGCTCCTCCATAGAGAGAGTTCAGCAACTTCGGACAATCAAAGTTGCTCGGTGTACAATTTTTATTGTTCTTCTATGTTAAATTTTACGAAAATAAGCTTCCAAGATTATTTCGATGCAAAAACACCAACTTTCTATGACAAATGGACAAAACCGTTAAAAGCTCCTCCATAGAGAGAGTTGAGCAACGTCGGACCATCAAAGTTGCTCGGTGTACACCTTTTAATGTTCTTCTATGTCAAATTTTACGAGTATAAGCTTTGTGGATTATTTTGATGAAAAAAGACCAACTTTCTATAACAAATGGACAAAACCGTTAAAACTCCTCCATAGAGAGAGTTGAGCAACGTCGGACCATCAAAGTTGCTCGGTGTACACCTTTTAATGTTCTTCTATGTCAAATTTTACGAGTATAAGCTTTGTGGATTATTTTGATGAAAAAAGACCAACTTTCTATAACAAATGGACAAAACCGTTAAAACTCCTCCATAGAGAGAGTTGAGCAACTTCGGACAATCGAAGTTGCTCGGTGTACAATTTTTATTGTTCTTCTATGTTAAATTTTACGAAAATGAGCTACCAAGATTATTTCGATGCAAAAACACCAACTTTCTATGACAAATGGACAAAACCATTAAAAGCTCCTCCATAGAGAGAGTTGAGCAACGTCGGACCATCAAAGTTGCTCGGTGTACACCTTTTAATGTTCTTCTATGTCAAATTTTACGTGTATAAGCTTTGTGGATTATTTTGATGAAAAAAAACCAACTTTCTATAACAAATGGACAAAACCGTTAAAAGCTCCTCTATAGAGAGAGTCGAGCAACTTCGGACTATCAAAGTTGCTCGGTGTACAATTTTTATTGTTCTTCTATGTTAAATTTTACGAAAATGAGCTTCCAAGATTCTTTCGATGCAAAAACACCAACTTTCTATGACAAATGGACAAAACCATTAAAAGCTCCTCCATAGAGAGAGTTGAGCAACGTCGGACCATCAAAGTTGCTCGGTGTACACCTTTTAATGTTCTTCTATGTCAAATTTTACGAGTATAAGCTTTGTGGATTATTTTGATGAAAAAAGACCAACTTTCTATAACAAATGGACAAAACCGTTAAAAGCTCCTGCATAGAGAGAGTCGAGCAACTTTGGACTATCAAAGTTGCTCGGTGTACACTTTTTAATGTTCATCTATGTCAAATTTTATGAGTATAAGCTTCCAAGATTATTTCGATGGCAAAATCCCAACTTTCTATGACAAAAGGACAAAACTGTTAAAAGCTCCTCCATAGAGAGAGTTGACCAATTTCGGACCATCAAAGATGCTCGGTGTACACGTTTTATTGTTTTTCTATGTCAAATTTTATGAGTACAAGCTTCCAAGATTATTTTGATGCCAAAATCCCAAGTTTCTATGACAAATGGAGAAAACTGTTAAAAGCTCCTCCATAGAGAGAGTTGACCAATTTCGGACCATCAAAGATGCTCGGTGTACACGTTTTATTGTTTTTCTATGTCAAATTTTATGAGTACAAGCTTCCAAGATTATTTTGATGCCAAAATCCCAAGTTTCTATGACAAATGGAGAAAACTGTTAAAAGCTCCTCCATAGAGAGAGTTGACCAATTTCGGACCATCAAAGATGCTCGGTGTACATGTTTTATTGTTTTTCTATGTCAAATTTTATGAGTATAAGCTTCCAAGATTATTTCGATGCCAAAACAGGAACTTTCTATGACAAATAGACAAACCCGTTAAAAGCTCCTCCATAGAGAGAGTTGAGCAACTTCGGACAATCAAAGTTGCTCGGTGTACAATTTTTATTGTTTTTCTATGTTAAATTTTACGAAAATGAGCTTCCAAGATTATTTCGATGCAAAAACACCAACTTTCTATGACAAATGGACAAAACCGTTAAAAGCTCCTCCATAGAGAGAGTTGAGCAACGTCGGACCATCAAAGTTGCTCGGTGTACACCTTTTAATGTTCTTCTATGTCAAATTTTACGAGTATAAGCATTGTGGATTATTTCGATGAAAAAAGACCAACTTTCTATAACAAATGGACAAAACCGTTAAAAGCTCCTTCATGGAGAGAGTTGAGCAACGTCGGACCATCAAAGTTGCTCGGTGTACACCTTTTAATGTTCTTCTATGTCAAATTTTACAAGTATAAGCTTTGTGGATTATTTCGATGAAAAAAGACCAACTTTCTATAACAAATGGACAAAACCGTTAAAAGCTCCCCCATAGAGAGAGTTGAGCAACTTCGGACTATCAAAGTTGCTCAGTGTACACTTTTTAATGTTCTTCTATGTCAAATTTTATGAGTATAAGCTTCCGAGATTATTTCGATGCCAAAATCCCATATTTCTATGACAAATGGAGAAAACTGTTAAAAGCTCGTCCATAGAGAGAGTTGAGCAACGTTGGACCATCAAAGTTGCTCGGTGTACACCTTTTAATGTTCTTCTATGTCAAATTTCATGAGTATAAGCTTCCAAGATTATTTCGATGCCAAAATCCCAAGTTTCTATGACAAATGGAGAAAACCGTTAAAAACTCCCCCATAGAGAGAGTTGAGCAACTTCGGACTATCAAAGTTGCTCGGTGTACACTTTTTAATGTTCTTTTATGTCAAATTTTATGAGTATAAGCTTCCGAGATTATTTCGATACCAAAACACCAACTTTCTATGACAAATTGAGAATACCTTGAAAAGCTCCTCCGTAGAGAGAGTTGAGCAACTTCGGAACAACAAAATTGCTCGGTGTACACTTTTTAATGTTCTTCTATGTCAAATTTTATGAGTATAAGCTTCCAAGATTATTTCGATGGCAAAAGACCAACTTTCTATGATAAATGGAAGAACATTCAAAAGCTCCTCCATAGAGAGAGTTGAGCAACTTCGGAACATCAATGTTGCTCGGTGTACACTTTTTATTGTTCTTCTATGTCAAATTTCATGAGTATAAGCTTCCAAGATTATTTCGATGCCAAAATCCCAAGTTTCTATGACAAATGGAGAAAACTGTTAAAAGCTCCTTCATAGAGAGAGTTGACCAATTTCGGACCATCAAAGATGCTCGGTGTACACGTTTTATTGTTTTTCTATGTCAAATTTTATGAGTATAAGCTTCCAAGATTATTTCGATGCCAAAACAACAACTTTCTATGACAAATGGAGAAAACTGTTAAAAGCTCATCCATAGAGAGAGTTGAGCAACTTCGGACTATCAAAGTTGCTCAGTGTGCACTTTTTAATGTTCTTCTATGTCAAATTTTATGAGTATAAGCTTCCAAGATTATTTCGATGCCAAAATCCCAAGTTTCTATGACAAATGGAGAAAACTGTTAAAAGCTCATCCATAGAGAGAGTTGACCAATTTCGGACCATCAAAGATGCTCGGTGTACACGTTTTATTGTTTTTCTATGTCAAATTTTATGAGTACAAGCTTCCAAGATTATTTTGATGTCAAAATCCCAAGTTTCTATGACAAATGGAGAAAACTGTTAAAAGCTCCTCCATAGAGAGAGTTGACCAATTTCGGACCATCAAAGATGCTCGGTGTACATGTTTTATTGTTTTTCTATGTCAAATTTTATGAGTATAAGCTTCCAAGATTATTTCGATGCCAAAACAGGAACTTTCTATGACAAATCGACAAACCCATTAAAAGCTCCTCCATAGAGAGAGTTGAGCAACTTCGGACAATCAAAGTTGCTCGGTGTACAATTTTTATTGTTTTTCTATGTTAAATTTTACGAAAATGAGCTTCCAAGATTATTTCGATGCAAAAACATCAACTTTCTATGACAAATGGACAAAACCGTTAAAAGCTCCTCCATAGAGAGAGTTGAGCAACGTCGGACCATCAAAGTTGCTCGGTGTACACCTTTTAATGTTCTTCTATGTCAAATTTTATGTGTATAAGCATTGTGGATTATTTCGATGAAAAAAGACCAACTTTCTATAACAAATGGACAAAACCGTTAAAAGCTCCTCCATAGAGAGAATTGAGCAACGTCGGACCATCAAAGTTGCTCGGTGTACACCTTTTAATGTTATTCTATGTCAAATTTTACAAGTATAAGCTTTGTGGATTATTTCGATGAAAAAAGACCAACTTTCTATAACAAATGGACAAAACCGTTAAAAACTCCCCCATAGAGAGAGTTGAGCAACTTCGGACTATCAAAGTTGCTTAGTGTACACTTTTTAATGTTCTTCTATGTCAAATTTTATGAGTATAAGCTTCCAAGATTATTTCGATGCAAAAACACCAACTTTCTATGACAAATGGACAAAACCGTTAAAAGCTCCTCCATAGAGAGAGTTGAGCAACGTCGGACCATCAAAGTTGCTCGGTGTACACCTTTTAATGTTCTTCTATGTCAAATTTTACAAGTATAAGCTTTGTGGATTATTTTGATGAAAAAAGACCAACTTTCTATAACAAATGGACAAAACCGTTAAAAGCTCCTCAATAGAGAGAGTTGAGCAACGTCGGACCATCAAAGTTGCTCGGTGTACACCTTTTAATGTTCTTCTATGTCAAATTTTACAAGTATAAGCTTTGTGGATTATTTTGATGAAAAAAGACCAACTTTCTATAAGAAATGGACAAAACCGTTAAAACTCCTCCATAGAAAGAGTTGAGCAACGTCGGACCATCAAAGTTGCTCGGTGTACACCTTTTAATGTTCTTCTATGTCAAATTTTACGAGTATAAGCTTTGTGGATTATTTTGATGAAAAAAGACCAACTTTCTATAACAAATGGACAAAACCGTTAAAACTCCTCCATAGAGAGAGTTGAGCAACTTCGGACAATCAAAGTTGCTCGGTGTACAATTTTTATTGTTCTTCTATGTTAAATTTTGCGAAAATGAGCTTCCATGATTATTTCGATGCAAAAACACCAACTTTCTATGACAAATGGACAAAACCATTAAAAGCTCCTCCATAGAGAGAGTTGAGCAACGTCGGACCATCAAAGTTGCTCGGTGTACACCTTTTAATGTTCTTCTATGTCAAATTTTACGTGTATAAGCTTTGTGGATTATTTTGATGAAAAAAGACCAACTTTCTATAACAAATGGACAAAACCGTTAAAAGCTCCTCCATAGACAGAGTCGAGCAACTTCGGACTATCAAAGTTGCTCGGTGTACAATTTTTATTGTTCTTCTATGTTAAATTTTACGAAAATGAGCTTCCATGATTATTTCGATGCAAAAACACCAACTTTCTATGACAAATGGACAAAACCATTAAAAGCTCCTCCATAGAGAGAGTTGAGCAACGTCGGACCATCAAAGTTGCTCGGTGTACACCTTTTAATGTTCTTCTATGTCAAATTTTACGAGTATAAGCTTTGTGGATTATTTTGATGAAAAAAGACCAACTTTCTATAACAAATGGACAAAACCGTTAAAAGCTCCTCCATAGAGAGAGTCGAGCAACTTCGGACTATCAAAGTTGCTCGGTGTACACTTTTTAATGTTCATCTATGTCAAATTTTATGAGTATAAGCTTCCAAGATTATTTCGATGGCAAAATCCCAACTTTCTATGACAAATGGACAAAACTGTTAAAAGCTCCTCCATAGAGAGAGTTGACCAATTTCGGACCATCAAAGATGCTCGGTGTACACGTTTTATTGTTTTTCTATGTCAAATTTTATGAGTACAAGCTTCCAAGATTATTTTGATGCCAAAATCCCAAGTTTCTATGACAAATGGAGAAAACTGTTAAAAGCTCCTCCATAGAGAGAGTTGACCAATTTCGGACCATCAAAGATGCTCGGTGTACACGTTTTATTGTTTTTCTATGTCAAATTTTATGAGTATAAGCTTCCAAGATTATTTCGATGCCAAAACAGGAACTTTCTATGACAAATCGACAAACCCGTTAAAAGCTCCTCCATAGAGAGAGTTGAGCAACTTCGGACAATCAAAGTTGCTCGGTGTACAATTTTTATTGTTTTTCTATGTTAAATTTTACAAAAATGAGCTTCCAAGATTATTTCGATGCAAAAACACCAACTTTCTATGACAAATGGACAAAACCGTTAAAAGCTCCCCCATAGAGAGAGTTGAGCAACGTCGGACCATCAAAGTTGCTCGGTGTACACCTTTTAATGTTCTTCTATGTCAAATTTTACGAGTATAAGCATTGTGGATTATTTCGATGAAAAAAGACCAACTTTCTATAACAAATGGACAAAACCGTTAAAAGCTCCTTCATAGAGAGAGTTGAGCAACGTCGGACCATCAAAGTTGCTCGGTGTACACCTTTTAATGTTCTTCTATGTCAAATTTTACAAGTATAAGCTTTGTGGATTATTTCGATGAAAAAAGACCAACTTTCTATAACAAATGGACAAAACCGTTAAAAGCTCCCCCATAGAGAGAGTTGAGCAACTTCGGACTATCGAAGTTGCTCAGTGTACACTTTTTAATGTTCTTCTATGTCAAATTTTATGAGTATAAGCTTCCGAGATTATTTCGATGCCAAAATCCCAAGTTTCTATGACAAATGGAGAAAACTCTTAAAAGCTCCTCCATAGAGAGAGTTGAGCAACGTCGGACCATCAAAGTTGCTCGGTGTACACCTTTTAATGTTCTTCTATGTCAAATTTCATGAGTATAAGCTTCCAAGATTATTTCGATGCCAAAATCCCAAGTTTCTATGACAAATGGAGAAAACCGTTAAAAACTCTCCCATAGAGAGAGTTGAGCAACTTCGGACTATCAAAGTTGCTCGGTGTACACTTTTTAATGTTCTTCTATGTCAAATTTTATGAGTATAAGCTTCCGAGATTATTTCGATACCAAAACACCAACTTTCTATGACAAATGGAGAATACCTTGAAAAGCTCCTCCGTAGAGAGAGTTGAGCAACTTCGGAACAACAAAATTGCTCGGTGTACACTTTTTAATGTTCTTCTATGTCAAATTTTATGAGTATAAGCTTCCAAGATTATTTCGATGGCAAAAGACCAACTTTCTATGACAAATGGAAGAACATTCAAAAGCTCCTCCATAGAGAGAGTTGAGCAACTTCGGAACATCAATGTTGCTCGGTGTACACTTTTTATTGTTCTTCTATGTCAAATTTCATGAGTGTAAGCTTCCAAGATTATTTCGATTCCAAAATCCCAAGTTTCTATGACAAATGGAGAAAACTGTTAAAAGCTCCTTCATAGAGAGAGTTGACCAATTTCGGACCATCAAAGATGCTCGGTGTACACGTTTTATTGTTTTTCTATGTCAAATTTTATGAGTCTAAGCTTCCAAGATTATTTCGATGCCAAAACAACAACTTTCTATGACAAATGGAGAAAACTGTTAAAAGCTCCTCCATAGAGAGAGTTTACCAATTTCGCACCATCAAAGATGCTCGGTGTACACGTTTTATTGTTTTTCTATGTCAAATTTTATGAGTATAAGCTTCCAAGATTATTTCGATGCCAAAACAGCAACTTTCTATGACAAATCGACAAACCCGTTAAAAGCTCCTCCATAGAGAGAGTTGAGCAACTTCGGACAATCAAAGTTGCTCGGTGTACAATTTTTATTGTTCTTCTATGTTAAATTTTGCGAAAATGAGCTTCCAAGATTATTTCGATGCAAAAACACCAACTTTCTATGAAAATGGACAAAACCGTTAAAAGCTCCTCCATAGAGAGAGTTGAGCAACGTCGGACCATCAAAGTTTCTCGGTGTACACCTTTTAATGTTCTTCTATGTCAAATTTTACGAGTATAAGCTTTGTGGATTATTTTGATGAAAAAAGACCAACTTTCTATAACAAATGGACAAAACCGTTAAAACTCCTCCATAGAGAGAGTTGAGCAACTTCGGACTATCAAAGTTGCTCAGTGTACACTTTTTAATGTTCTTCTATGTCAAATTTTATGAGTATAAGCTTCCAAGATTATTTCGATGCCAAAATCCCAAGTTTCTATGACAAATGGAGAAAACTGTTAAAAGCTCCTTCATAGAGAGAGTTGACCAATTTCGGACCATCAAAGATCCTCGGTGTACACGTTTTATTGTTTTTCTATGTCAAATTTTATGAGTACAAGCTTCCAAGATTATTTTGATGCCAAAATCCCAAGTTTCTATGACAAATGGAGAAAACTGTTAAAAGCTCCTCCATAGAGAGAGTTGACCAATTTCGGACAATCAAAGATGCTCGGTGTACACGTTTTATTGTTTTTCTATGTCAAATTTTATGAGTATAAGCTTCCAAGATTATTTCGATGCCAAAACAGGAACTTTCTATGACAAATCGACAAACCCGTTAAAAGCTCCTCCATAGAGAGATTTGAGCAACTTCGGACCATCAAAGATGCTCGGTGTACACGTTTTATTGTTTTTCTATGTCAAATTTTATGAGTATAAGATTCCAAGATTATTTTGATGCCAATACACCAACTTTCTATGACAAATTGAGAATACCTTGAAAAGCTCCTCCATAGAGAGAGTTGAGCAACTTCGGAACAACAAAATTGCTCGGTGTAAACTTTTTAATGTTCTTCTATATCAAATTTTATGAGTATAAGCTTCCAAGATTATTTCGATGGCAAAAGACCAACTTTCTATGACAAATGGAAAAACATTCAAAAGCTCCTCCATAGAGAGAGTTGAGCAACTTCGGAACATCAATGTTGCTCGGTGTACACTTTTTATTGTTCTTTTATGTCAAATTTCATGAGTATAAGCTTCCAAGATTATTTCGATGCCAAAATCCCAAGTTTCTATGACAAATGGAGAAAACTGTTAAAAGCTCCTTCATAGAGAGAGTTGACCAATTTCGGACCATCAAAGATGCTCGGTGTACACGTTTTATTGTTTTTCTATGTCAAATTTTATGAGTCTAAGCTTCCAAGATTATTTCGATGCCAAAACAACAACTTTCTATGACAAATGGAGAAAACTGTTAAAAGCTCCTCCATAGGGAGAGTTTACCAATTTCGCACCATCAAAGATGCTCGGTGTACACGTTTTATTGTTTTTCTATGTCAAATTTTATGAGTATAAGCTTCCAAGATTATTTCGATGCCAAAACAGCAACTTTCTATGACAAATCGACAAACCCGTTAAAAGCTCCTCCATAGAGAGAGTTGAGCAACTTCGGACAATCAAAGTTGCTCGGTGTACAATTTTTATTGTTCTTCTATGTTAAATTTTGCGAAAATGAGCTTCCAAGATTATTTCGATGCAAAAACACCAACTTTCTATGAAAAATGGACAAAACCGTTAAAAGCTCCTCCATAGAGAGAGTTGAGCAACGTCGGACCATCAAAGTTTCTCGGTGTACACCTTTTAATGTTCTTCTATGTCAAATTTTACGAGTATAAGCTTTGTGGATTATTTTGATGAAAAAAGACCAACTTTCTATAACAAATGGACAAAACCGTTAAAACTCCTCCATAGAGAGAGTTGAGCAACTTCGGACTATCAAAGTTGCTCAGTGTACACTTTTTAATGTTCTTCTATGTCAAATTTTATGAGTATAAGCTTCCAAGATTATTTCGATGCCAAAATCCCAAGTTTCTATGACAAATGGAGAAAACTGTTAAAAGCTCCTCCATAGAGAGAGTTGACCAATTTCGGACCATCAAAGATGCTCGGTGTACACGTTTTATTGTTTTTCTACGTCAAATTTTATGAGTACAAGCTTCCAAGATTATTTAGATGCCAAAATCCCAAGTTTCTATAACAAATGGAGAAAACTGTTAAAAGCTCCTCCATAGAGAGAGTTGACCAATTTCGGACAATCAAAGATGCTCGGTGTACACGTTTTATTGTTTTTCTATGTCAAATTTTATGAGTATAAGCTTCCAAGATTATTTCGATGCCAAAACAGGAACTTTCTATGACAAATCGACAAACCCGTTAAAAACTCCTCCATAGAGAGAGTTGAGCAACTTCGGACCATCAAAGATGCTCGGTGTACACGTTTTATTGTTTTTCTATGTCAAATTTTATGAGTATAAGATTCCAAGATTATTTCGATGCCAAAACACCAACTTTCTATGACAAATTGAGAATACCTTGAAAAGCTCCTCCATAGAGAGAGTTGAGCAACTTCGGAACAACAAAATTGCTCGGTGTAAACTTTTTAATGTTCTTCTATGTCAAATTTTATGAGTATAAGCTTCCAAGATTATTTCGATGGCAAAAGACCAACTTTCTATGACAAATGGAAAAACATTCAAAAGCTCCTCCATAGAGAGAGTTGAGCAACTTCGGAACATCAATGTTGCTCGGTGTACACTTTTTATTGTTCTTTTATGTCAAATTTCATGAGTATAAGCTTCCAAGATTATTTCGATGCCAAAATCCCAAGTTTCTATGACAAATGGAGAAAACTGTTAAAAGCTCCTTCATAGAGAGAGTTGACCAATTTCGGACCATCAAAGATGCTCGGTGTACACGTTTTATTGTTTTTCTATGTCAAATTTTATGAGTCTAAGCTTCCAAGATTATTTCGATGCCAAAACAACAACTTTCTATGACAAATGGAGAAAACTGTTAAAAGCTCCTCCATAGGGAGAGTTTACCAATTTCGCACCATCAAAGATGCTCGGTGTACACGTTTTATTGTTTTTCTATGTCAAATTTTATGAGTATAAGCTTCCAAGATTATTTCGATGCCAAAACAGCAACTTTCTATGACAAATCGACAAACCCGTTAAAAGCTCCTCCATAGAGAGAGTTGAGCAACTTCGGACAATCAAAGTTGCTCGGTGTACAATTTTTATTGTTCTTCTATGTTAAATTTTGCGAAAATGAGCTTCCAAGATTATTTCGATGCAAAAACACCAACTTTCTATGAAAAATGGACAAAACCGTTAAAAGCTCCTCCATAGAGAGAGTTGAGCAACGTCGGACCATCAAAGTTTCTCGGTGTACACCTTTTAATGTTCTTCTATGTCAAATTTTACGAGTATAAGCTTTGTGGATTATTTTGATGAAAAAAGACCAACTTTCTATAACAAATGGACAAAACCGTTAAAACTCCTCCATAGAGAGAGTTGAGCAACTTCGGACTATCAAAGTTGCTCAGTGTACACTTTTTAATGTTCTTCTATGTCAAATTTTATCAGTATAAGCTTCCAAGATTATTTCGATGCCAAAATCCCAAGTTTCTATGACAAATGGAGAAAACTGTTAAAAGCTCCTCCATAGAGAGAGTTGACCAATTTCGGACCATCAAAGATGCTCGGTGTACACGTTTTATTGTTTTTCTACGTCAAATTTTATGAGTACAAGCTTCCAAGATTATTTTGATGCCAAAATCCCAAGTTTCTATAACAAATGGAGAAAACTGTTAAAAGCTCCTCCATAGAGAGAGTTGACCAATTTCGGACAATCAAAGATGCTCGGTGTACACGTTTTATTGTTTTTCTATGTCAAATTTTATGAGTATAAGCTTCCAAGATTATTTCGATGCCAAAACAGGAACTTTCTATGACAAATCGACAAACCCGTTAAAAGCTCCTCCATAGAGAGAGTTGAGCAACTTCGGACCATCAAAGATGCTCGGTGTACACGTTTTATTGTTTTTCTATGTCAAATTTTATGAGTATAAGATTCCAAGATTATTTCGATGCCAAAACACCAACTTTCTATGACAAATTGAGAATACCTTGAAAAGCTCCTCCATAGAGAGAGTTGAGCAACTTCGGAACAACAAAATTGCTCGGTGTACACTTTTTAATGTTCTTCTATGTCAAATTTTATGAGTATAAGCTTCCAAGATTATTTCTGTGGCAAAAGACCAACTTTCTATGACAAATGGAAAAACATTCAAAAGCTCCTCCATAGAGAGAGTTGAGCAACTTCGGAACATCAATGTTGCTCGGTGTACACTTTTTATTGTTCTTTTATGTCAAATTTCATGAGTGTAAGCTTCCAAGATTATTTCGATGCCAAAATCCCAAGTTTCTATGACAAATGGAGAAAACTGTTAAAAGCTCCTTCATAGAGAGAGTTGACCAATTTCGGACCATCAAAGATGCTCGGTGTACACGTTTTATTGTTTTTCTATGTCAAATTTTATGAGTATAAGCTTCCAAGATTATTTCGATGCCAAAACAACAACTTTCTATGACAAATGGAGAAAACTGTTAAAAGCTCCTCCATAGAGAGAGTTTACCAATTTCGCACCATCAAAGATGCTCGGTGTACATGTTTTATTGTTTTTCTATGTCAAATTTTATGAGTATAAGCTTCCAAGATTATTTAGATGCCAAAACAGCAACTTTCTATGACAAATCGACAAACCCGTTAAAAGCTCCTCCATAGAGAGAGTTGAGCAACTTCGGACAATCAAAGTTGCTCGGTGTACAATTTTTATTGTTCTTCTATGTTAAATTTTGCGAAAATGAGCTTCCAAGATTATTTCGATGCAAAAACATCAACTTTCTATGACAAATGGACAAAACCGTTAAAAGCTCCTCCATAGAGAGAGTTGAGCAACGTCGGACCATCAAAGTTGCTCGGTGTACACCTTTTAATGTTCTTCTATGTCAAATTTTACGAGTATAAGCATTGTGGATTATTTCGATGAAAAAAGACCAACTTTCTATAACAAATGGACAAAACCGTTAAAAGCTCCTCCATAGAGAGAGTTGAGCAACGTCGGACCATCAAAGTTGCTCGGTGTACACCTTTTAATGTTCTTCTATGTCAAATTTTACAAGTATAAGCTTTGAGGATTATTTCGATGAAAAAAGACCAACTTTCTATAACAAATGGACAAAACCGTTAAAAACTCCCCCATAGAGAGAGTTGAGCAACTTCGGACTATCAAAGTTGCTCAGTGTACACTTTTTAATGTTCTTCTATGTCAACTTTTATGAGTATAAGCTTCCGAGATTATTTCGATGCCAAAATCCCAAGTTTCTATGATAAATGGAGAAAACTGTTAAAAGCTCCTCCATGGAGAGAGTTGACCAATTTCGGACCATCAAAGATGCTCGGTGTACACGTTTTATTGTTTTTCTATGTCAAATTTTATGAGTATAAGATTCCAAGATTATTTCGATGCCAAAACACCAACTTTCTTTGACAAATTGAGAATACCTTGAAAAGCTCCTCCATAGAGAGAGTTGAGCAACTTCGGAACAACAAAATTGCTCGGTGTACACTTTTTAATGTTCTTCTATGTCAAATTTTATGAGTATAAGCTTCCAAGATTATTTCGATGGCAAAAGACCAACTTTCTATGACAAATGGAAAAACATTCAAAAGCTCCTCCATAGAGAGAGTTGAGCAACTTCGGAACATCAATGTTGCTCGGTGTACACTTTTTATTGTTCTTTTATGTCAAATTTCATGAGTATAAGCTTCCAAGATTATTTCGATGCCAAAATCCCAAGTTTCTATGACAAATGGAGAAAACTGTTAAAAGCTCCTTCATAGAGAGAGTTGACCAATTTCGGACCATCAAAGATGCTCGGTGTACACGTTTTATTGTTTTTCTATGTCAAATTTTATGAGTATAAGCTTCCAAGATTATTTCGATGCCAAAACAACAACTTTCTATGACAAATGGAGAAAACTGTTAAAAGCTCCTCCATAGAGAGAGTTTACCAATTTCGCACCATCAAAGATGCTCGGTGTACACGTTTTATTGTTTTTCTATGTCAAATTTTATGAGTATAAGCTTCCAAGATTATTTAGATGCCAAAACAGCAACTTTCTATGACAAATCGACAAACCCGTTAAAAGCTCCTCCATAGAGAGAGTTGAGCAACTTCGGACAATCAAAGTTGCTCGGTGTACAATTTTTATTGTTCTTCTATGTTAAAATTTGCGAAAATGAGCTTCCAAGATTATTTCGATGCAAAAACACCAACTTTCTATGAAAAATGGACAAAACCGTTAAAAGCTCCTCCATAGAGAGAGTTGAGCAACGTCGGACCATCAAAGTTGCTCGGTGTACACCTTTTAATGTTCTTCTATGTCAAATTTTACGAGTATAAGCTTTGTGGATTATTTTGATGAAAAAAGACCAACTTTCTATAACAAATGGACAAAACCGTTAAAACTTCTCCATAGAGAGAGTTGAGCAACTTCGAACAATCAAAGTTGCTCGGTGTACAATTTTTATTGTTCTTCTATGTTAAATTTTGCGAAAATGAACTTCCAAGATTATTTCGATGCAAAAACACCAACTTTCTATGAAAAATGGACAAAACCGTTAAAAGCTCCTCCATAGAAAGAGTTGAGCAACGTCGGACCATCAAAGTTGCTCGGTGTACACCTTTTAATGTTCTTCTATCTCAAATTTTACGAGTATAAGCTTTGTGGATTATTTTGATGAAAAAAGACCAACTTTCTATAACAAATGGACAAAACCGTTAAAACTCCTCCATAGAGAGAGTTGAGCAACTTCGGACTATCAAAGTTGCTCAGTGTACACTTTTTAATGTTCTTCTATGTCAAATTTTATGAGTATAAGCTTCCAAGATTATTTCGATGCCAAAATCCCAAGTTTCTATGACAAATGGAGAAAACTGTTAAAAGCTCCTCCATAGAGAGAGTTGACCAATTTCGGACCATCAAAGATGCTCGGTGTACACGTTTTATTGTTTTTCTATGTCAAATTTTATGAGTATAAGATTCCAAGATTATTTCGATGCCAAAACACCAACTTTCTATGACAAATTGAGAATACCTTGAAAAGCTCCTCCATAGAGAGAGTTGAGCAACTTCGGAACAACAAAATTCCTCGGTGTACACTTTTTAATGTTCTTCTATGTCAAATTTTATGAGTATAAGCTTCCAAGATTATTTCGATGGCAAAAGACCAACTTTCTATGACAAATGGAAAAACATTCAAAAGCTCCTCCATAGAGAGAGTTGAGCAACTTCGGAACATCAATGTTGCTCGGTGTACACTTTTTATTGTTCTTTTATGTCAAATTTCATGAGTATAAGCTTCCAAGATTATTTCGATGCCAAAATCCCAAGTTTCTATGACAAATGGAGAAAACTGTTAAAAGCTCCTTCATAGAGAGCGTTGACCAATTTCGGACCATCAAAGATGCTCGGTGTACACGTTTTATTGTTTTTCTATGTCAAATTTTATGAGTATAAGCTTCCAAGATTATTTCGATGCCAAAACAACAACTTTCTATGACAAATGGAGAAAACAGTTAAAAGCTCCTCCATAGAGAGAGTTTACCAATTTCGCACCATCAAAGATGCTCGGTGTACACGTTTTATTGTTTTTCTATGTCAAATTTTATGAGTATAAGCTTCCAAGATTATTTCGATGCCAAAACAGCAACTTTCTATGACAAATCGACAAACCCGTTAAAAGCTCCTCCATAGAGAGAGTTGAGCAACTTCGGACAATCAAAGTTGCTCGGTGTACAATTTTTATTGTTCTTCTATGTTAAATTTTGCGAAAATGAGCTTCCAAGATTATTTCGATGGAAAAACACCAACTTTCTATGAAAAATGGACAAAACCGTTAAAAGCTCCTCCATAGAGAGAGTTGAGCAACGTCGGACCATCAAAGTTGCTCGGTGTACACCTTTTAATGTTCTTCTATGTCAAATTTTACGAGTATAAGCTTTGTGGATTATTTTGATGAAAAAAGACCAACTTTCTATAACAAATGGACAAAACCGTTAAAACTCCTCCATAGAGAGAGTTGAGCAACTTCGGACTATCAAAGTTGCTCGGTGTACACTTTTTAATGTTCTTCTATGTCAAATTTTATGAGTATAAGCTTCCAAGATTATTTCGATGGCAAAAGACCAACTTTCTATGACAAATGGAAAAACATTCAAAAGCTCCTCCATAGAGAGAGTTGAGCAACTTCGGAACATCAATGTTGCTCGGTGTACACGTTTTATTGTTTTTATGTCAAATTTTATGAGTATAAGCTTCCAAAATTATTTCGATGCCAAAAAAACAACTTTCTATGACAAATGGAGAAAACTGTTAAAAGCTCCTTCATAGAGAGCGTTGACCAATTTCGGACCATCAAAGATGCTCGGTGTACACGTTTTATTGTTTTTCTATGTCAAATTTTATGAGTATAAGCTTCCAAGATTATTTCGATGCCAAAACAGCAACTTTCTATGACAAATCGACAAACCCGTTAAAAGCTCTTCCATAGAGAGAGTTGAGCAACTTCGGACAATCAAAGTTGCTCGGTGTACAATTTTTATTGTTCTTCTATGTTAAATTTTGCGAAAATGAGCTTCCAAGATTATTTCGATGGAAAAACACCAACTTTCTATGAAAAATGGACAAAACCGTTAAAAGCTCCTCCATAGAGAGAGTTGAGCAACGTTGGACCATCAAAGTTGCTCGGTGTACACCTTTTAATGTTCTTCTATGTCAAATTTTACGAGTATAAGCTTTGTGGATTATTTTGATGAAAAAAGACCAACTTTCTATAACAAATGGACAAAACCGTTAAAACTCCTCCATAGAGAGAGTTGAGCAACTTCGGACTATCAAAGTTGCTCAGTGTACACTTTTTAATGTTCTTCTATGTCAAATTTTATGAGTATAAGCTTCCAAGATTATTTCGATGCCAAAATCCCAAGTTTCTATGACAAATGGAGAAAACTGTTAAAAGATCCTCCATAGAGAGAGTTGACCAATTTCGGACCATCAAAGATGCTCGGTGTACACGTTTTATTGTTTTTCTATGTCAAATTTTATGAGTACAAGCTTCCAAGATTATTTTGATGCCAAAATCCCAAGTTTCTATGACAAATGGAGAAAACTGTTAAAAGCTCCTCCATAGAGAGAGTTGACCAATTTCGGACCATCAAAGATGCTCGGTGTACACGTTTTATTGTTTTTCTATGTCAAATTTTATGAGTATAAGCTTCCAAGATTATTTCGATGCCAAAACAGGAACTTTCTATGACAAATCGACAAACCCGTTAAAAGCTCCTCCATAGAGAGAGTTGAGAAACTTCGGACAATCAAAGTTGCTCGGTGTACAATTTTTATTGTTTTTCTATGTTAAATTTTACGAAAATGAGCTTCCAAGATTATTTCGATGCAAAAACATCAACTTTCTATGACAAATGGACAAAACCGTTAAAAGCTCCTCCATAGAGAGAGTTGAGCAACGTCGGACCATCAAAGTTGCTCGGTGTACACCTTTTAATGTTCTTCTATGTCAAATTTTATAAGTATAAGCATTGTGCATTATTTCGATGAAAAAAGACCAACTTTCTATAACAAATGGACAAAACCGTTAAAAGCTCCTCCATAGAGAGAGTTGAGCAACGTCGGACCATCAAAGTTGCTCGGTGTACACCTTTTAATGTTCTTCTATGTCAAATTTTACAAGTATAAGCTTTGTGGATTATTTCGATGAAAAAAGACCAACTTTCTATAAAAAATGGACAAAACCGTTAAAAACTCCCCCATAGAGAGAGTTGAGCAACTTCGGACTATCAAAGTTGCTCAGTGTACACTTTTTAATGTTCTTCTATGTCAAATTTTATGAGTACAAGCTTCCGAGATTATTTTGATGCCAAAATCCCAAGTTTCTATGATAA
The DNA here is from genome assembly GCA_963580455.1 of Euonymus europaeus. NCBI lineage: Eukaryota > Viridiplantae > Streptophyta > Magnoliopsida > Celastrales > Celastraceae > Euonymus > Euonymus europaeus. Next base: position 10,115,340 of record OY756967.1, on the reverse strand, counting down.
ATGGAGAAAACTGTTAAAAGCTCCTCCATAGAGAGAGTTGACCAATTTCGGACCATCAAAGATGCTCGGTGTACACGTTTTATTGTTTTTCTATGTCAAATTTTATGAGTATAAGATTCCAAGATTATTTCGATGCCAAAACACCAACTTTCTATGACAAATTGAGAATACCTTGAAAAGCTCTTCCATAGAGAGAGTTGAGCAACTTCGGAACAACAAAATTGCTCGGTGTACACTTTTTAATGTTCTTCTATGTCAAATTTTATGAGTATAAGCTTCCAAGATTATTTCGATGGCAAAAGACCAACTTTCTATGACAAATGGAAAAACATTCAAAAGCTCCTCCATAGAGAGAGTTGAGCAACTTCGGAACATCAATGTTGCTCGGTGTACACTTTTTATTGTTCTTTTATGTCAAATTTCATGAGTATAAGCTTCCAAGATTATTTCGATGCCAAAATCCCAAGTTTCTATGAAAAATGGAGAAAACTGTTAAAAGCTCCTTCATAGAGAGCGTTGACCAATTTTGGACCATCAAAGATGCTCGGTGTACACGTTTTATTGTTTTTCTATGTCAAATTTTATGAGTATAAGCTTCCAAGATTATTTCGATGCCAAAACAACAACTTTCTATGACAAATGGAGAAAACTGTTAAAAGCTCCTCCATAGAGAGAGTTTACCAATTTCGCACCATCAAAGATGCTCGGTGTACACGTTTTATTGTTTTTCTATGTCAAATTTTATGAGTATATGCTTCCAAGATTATTTAGATGCCAAAACAGCAACTTTCTATGAGAAATCGACAAACCCGTTAAAAGCTCCTCCATAGAGAGAGTTGAGCAACTTCGGACAATCAAAGTTGCTCGGTGTACAATTTTTATTGTTCTTTTATGTTAAATTTTGCGAAAATGAGCTTCCAAGATTATTTCGATGCAAAAACACCAACTTTCTATGAAAAATGGACAAAACCGTTAAAAGCTCCTCCATAGAGAGAGTTGAGCAACGTCGGACCATCAAAGTTGCTCGGTGTACACCTTTTAATGTTCTTCTATGTCAAATTTTACGAGTATAAGCTTTGTGGATTATTTTGATGAAAAAAGACTAACTTTCTATAACAAATGGACAAAACCGTTAAAACTCCTCCATAGAGAGAGTTGAGCAACTTCGGACTATCAAAGTTGCTCAGTGTACACTTTTTAATGTTCTTCTATGTCAAATTTTATGAGTATAAGCTTCCAAGATTATTTCGATTTCAAAATCCCAAGTTTCTATGACAAATGGAGAAAACTATTAAATGCTCCTCCATAGAGAGAGTTGACCAATTTCGGACCATCAAAGATACTCGGTGTACACGTTATATTGTTTTTCTATGTCAAATTTTATGAGTATAAGCTTCCAAGATTATTTCGATGCCAAAACACCAACTTTCTATGACAAATGGAGAATACCTTGAAAAGCTCCTCCATAGAGAGAGTTGAGCAACTTCGGAACAACAAAGTTGCTCGGTGTACACTTTTTAATGTTCTTCTATGTCAAATTTTATGAGTATAAGTTTCCAAGATTATTTCGATGGCAAAAGACCAACTTTCTATGACAAATGGAAGAACATTCAAAAGCTCCTCCATAGAGAGAGTTGAGCAACTTCGGAACATCAATGTTGCTCGGTGTACACTTTTTATTGTTCTTCTATGTCAAATTTCATGAGTATAAGCTTCCAAGATTATTTCGATGCCAAAATCCCAAGTTTCTATGACAAATGGAGAAAACTGTTAAAAGCTCCTTCATAGAGAGAGTTGACCAATTTCGGACCATCAAAGATGCTCGGTGTACACGTTTTATTGTTTTTCTATGTCAAATTTTATGAGTATAAGCTTCCAAGATTATTTCGATGCCAAAACAACAACTTTCTATGACAAATGGAGAAAACTGTTAAAAGCTCCTCCATAGAGAGAGTTTACCAATTTCGCACCATCAAAGATGCTCGGTGTATACGTTTTATTGTTTTTCTATGTCAAATTTTATGAGTATAAGCTTCCAAGATTATTTCGATGCCAAAACAGCAACTTTCTATGACAAATCGACAAACCCGTTAAAAGCTCCTCCATAGAGAGAGTTGAGCAACTTCGGACAATCAAAGTTGCTCGGTGTACAATTTTTATTGTTCTTCTATGTTAAATTTTGCGAAAATGAGCTTCCAAGATTATTTCGATGGAAAAACACCAACTTTCTATGAAAAATGGACAAAACCGTTAAAAGCTCCTCCATAGAGAGAGTTGAGCAACGTCGGACCATCAAAGTTGCTCGGTGTACACCTTTTAATGTTCTTCTATGTCAAATTTTACGAGTATAAGCTTTGTGGATTATTTTGATGAAAAAAGACCAACTTTCTATAACAAATGGACAAAACCGTTAAAACTCCTCCATAGAGAGAGTTGAGCAACTTCGGACTATCAAAGTTGCTCAGTGTACACTTTTTAATGTTCTTCTATGTCAAATTTTATGAGTATAAGCTTCCAAGATTATTTCGATGCCAAAATCCCAAGTTTCTATGACAAATGGAGAAAACTGTTAAAAGCTCCTCCATAGAGAGAGTTGACCAATTTCGGACCATCAAAGATGCTCGGTGTACACGTTTTATTGTTTTTCTATGTCAAATTTTATGAGTATAAGCTTCCGAGATTATTTCGATGCCAAAATCCCAAGTTTCTATGATAAATGGAGAAAACTGTTAAAAGCTCCTCCATAGAGAGAGTTGACCAATTTCGGACCATCAAAGATGCTCGGTGTACACGTTTTATTGTTTTTCTATGTCAAATTTTATGAGTATAAGATTCCAAGATTATTTCGATGCCAAAACACCAACTTTCTATGACAAATTGAGAATACCTTGAAAAGCTCCTCCATAGGGAGAGTTGAGCAACTTCGGAACAACAAAATTGCTCGGTGTACACTTTTTAATGTTCTTCTATGTCAAATTTTATGAGTATAAGCTTCCAAGATTATTTCGATGGCAAAAGACCAACTTTCTATGACAAATGGAAAAACATTCAAAAGCTCCTCCATAGAGAGAGTTGAGCAACTTCGGAACATCAATGTTGCTCGGTGTACACTTTTTATTGTTCTTTTATGTCAAATTTCATGAGTATAAGCTTCCAAGATTATTTCGATGCCAAAATCCCAAGTTTCTATGACAAATGGAGAAAACTGTTAAAAGCTCCTTCATAGAGAGAGTTGACCAATTTCGGACCATCAAAGATGCTCGGTGTACACGTTTTATTGTTTTTCTATGTCAAATTTTATGAGTATAAGCTTCCAAGATTATTTCGATGCCAAAACAACAACTTTCTATGACAAATGGAGAAAACTGTTAAAAGCTCCTCCATAGAGAGAGTTTACCAATTTCGCACCATCAAAGATGCTCGGTGTACACGTTTTATTGTTTTTCTATGTCAAATTTTATGAGTATAAGCTTCCAAGATTATTTAGATGCCAAAACAGCATTTTTCTATGACAAATCGACAAACCCGTTAAAAGCTCCTCCATAGAGAGAGTTGAGCAACTTCGGACAATCAAAGTTGCTCGGTGTACAATTTTTATTGTTCTTTTATGTTAAATTTTGCGAAAATGAGCTTCCAAGATTATTTCGATGCAAAAACACCAACTTTCTATGAAAAATGGACAAAACCATTAAAAGCTCCTCCATAGAGAGAGTTGAGCAACGTCGGACCATCAAAGTTGCTCGGTGTACACCTTTTAATGTTCTTCTCTGTCAAATTTTACGAGTATAAGCTTTGTGGATTATTTTGATGAAAAAAGACCAACTTTCTATAACAAATGGACAAAACCGTTAAAACTCCTCCATAGAGAGAGTTGAGCAACTTCGGACTATCGAAGTTGCTCAGTGTACACTTTTTAATGTTCTTCTATGTCAAATTTTATGAGTATAAGCTTCCAGGATTATTTCGATGCCAAAATCCCAAGTTTCTATGACAAATGGAGAAAACTGTTAAAAGCTCCTCCATAGAGAGAGTTGACCAATTTCGGACCATCAAAGATGCTCGGTGTACACGTTTTATTGTTTTTCTAGGTCAAATTTTATGAGTATAAGCTTCCAAGATTATTTCGATGCCAAAATCCCAAGTTTCTATGACAAATGGAGAAAACTGTTAAAAGCTCCTCCATAGAGAGAGTTTACCAATTTCGGACCATCAAAGATGATCGGTGTACACGTTTTATTGTTTTTCTATGTTAAATTTTACGAGTATAAGCTTCCAAGATTATTTCGATGCCAAAATCCCAAGTTTCTACGACAAATGGAGAAAACTGTTAAAAGCTCCTCCATAGAGAGAGTTGACCAATTTTGGACCATCAAAGATGCTCGGTGTACACGTTTTATTGTTTTTCTATGTCAAATTTTATGAGTATAAGCTTCCAAGATTATTTAGATGCCAAAACAGCAACTTTCTATGACAAATCGACAAACCCGTTAAAAGCTCCTCCATAGAGAGAGTTGAGCAACTTCGGACAATCAAAGTTGCTCGGTGTACAATTTTTATTGTTCTTCTATGTTAAATTTTACGAAAATGAGCTTCCAAGATTATTTCGATGCAAAAACACCAACTTTCTATGACAAATGGACAAAACCGTTAAAAGCTCCTCCATAGAGAGAGTTGAGCAACGTCGGACCATCAAAGTTGCTCGGTGTACACCTTTTAATGTTCTTCTATGTCAAATTTTACGAGTATAAGCTTTGTGGATTATTTCGATGAAAAAAGACCAACTTTCTATAACAAATGGACAAAACCGTTAAAAGCTCCTCCATAGAGAGAGTTGAGCAACTTCGGACTATCAAAGTTGCTCAGTGTACACTTTTTAATGTTCATCTATGTCAAATTTTATGAGTATAAGCTTCCAAGATTATTTCGATGGCAAAAGACCAACTTTCTATGACAAATGGACAATACCTTGAAAAGCTCCTCCATAGAGAGAGTTGAGCAACTTCGGAACAACAAAGTTGCTCGGTGTACACTTTTTATTGTTCTTCTATGTCAAATTTCATGAGTATAAGCTTCCAAGATTATTTCGATGCCAAAATCCCAAGTTTCTGTGACAAATGGAGAAAACTGTTAAAATCTCCTTCATAGAGAGAGTTGACCAATTTCGGACCATCAAAGATGCTCGGTGTACACGTTTTATTGTTTTTCTATGTCAAATTTTATGAGTATAGGCTTCCAAGATTATTTCGATGCCAAAACAACAACTTTCAATGAGAAATGGACAAAACCGTTAAAAGCTCCTCTATAGAGAGAGTCGAGCAACTTCGGACAATCAAAGATGCTCGGTGTACACTTTTCATTGTTCTTCTATGTCAAATTTCATGAGTATAAGCTTCCAAGATTATTTCGATGCCAAAATCCCAAGTTTCTGTGACAAATGGAGAAAACTGTTAAAATCTCCTTCATAGAGAGAGTTGACCAATTTCGGACCATCAAAGATGCTCGGTGTACACGTTTTATTGTTTTTCTATGTCAAATTTTATGAGTATTGGCTTCCAAGATTATTTCGATGCCAAAACAACAACTTTCTATAAGAAATGGACAAAACCGTTAAAAGCTCCTCTATAGAGAGAGTCGAGCAACTTCGGACAATCAAAGATGCTCGGTGTACACTTTTCATTGTTCTTTTATCTTAAATTTTACGAAAATGAGCTTCCAAGATTATTTCGATGCCAAAACACCAACTTTCAATGACAAATGGAGAATAACTTGAAAAGCACCTCCATAGAGAGAGTTGAGCAACTTCGGAACAACAAAGTTGCTCGGTGTACACTTTTTAATGATCTTCTATGTCAAATTTTATGAGTATAAGCTTCCAAGATTATTTCGATGGCAAAAGACCAACTTTCTATGACAAATGGAAAAAACCCTTAAAAGCTCCTTCATAGAGAGAGTTGAGCAACTTCGGACAATCAATGTTGCTCGGTGTACACTTTATATTGTTCTACTAAGTTAAATTTTACGAGTATAAGCTTCCAAGATTATTTCGATGCCAAAACATTAACTTTCTATGACAAATGGACAAAACCGTTAAAAGCTCCTCTATAGAGAGAGTTGCGCAAGTTCGGACAATCAAAGTTGCTCGGTGTACAATTTTTATTGTTCTTCTATGTTAAATTTTACGAAGTTGAGCTTCCAGGGTTATTTCGATGCCAAAACACCAACTTTCTATGACTAATGGACAAAACCGTTAAAAGCTCCTCCATAGAGAGAGTAGAGCAACTTTGGACAATCAAAGTTGCTCGGTGTACACTTTTTATTATTCTTCTATGTCAAATTTTACGAAAATGAGCTTCCCGGATTATTTCGATGCTAAAACACCAACTTTCTATGGCAAATGGACAAAACCTCGAAAACCTCTTCCATAGAGAGAGTTGACCAACCTCGGACTATCAAAGATGCTCGGTGTGCACGTTTTATTGTTCTTCTATGTCGAATTTTATGAGTATGAGCTTCCAGAATTATTTCGATGCGAAAACACAAACTTTCTATGACAAATGGACAAAACCGTTAAAAGCTCCTCCATAGAGAGAGTCGAGCAACTTCGGACTATCAAAGTTGCTCGGTGTACACTTTTTAATGTTCATCTATGTCAAATTTTATGAGTATAAGCTTCCAAGATTATTTCGATGGCAAAAGACCAACTTTCTATGACAAATGGACAAAACATTCAAAAGCTCCTCCATAGAGAGAGTTGAGCAACTTCGGAACATCAATGTTGCTCGGTGTACACTTTTTATTGTTCTTCTATGTCAAATTTCATGAGTACAAGCTTCCAAGATTATTTCGATGACAAAATCCCAAGTTTCTTTGACAAATGGAGAAAACTGTTAAAAGCTCCTTCATAGAGAGAGTTGACCAATTTCGGACCATCAAAGATGCTCGGTGTACACGTTTTATTGTTTTTCTATGTCAAATTTTATGAGTATAAGATTCCAAGATTATTTCGATGCCAAAACAGCAACTTTCTATGACAAATCGACAAACCCGTTAAAAGCTCCTCCATAGAGAGAGTTGAGCGAATTCGGACAATCAAATTTGCTCGGTGTACAATTTTTATTGTTCTTCTATGTTAAATTTTACGAAAATGAGCTTCCAAGATTATTTTGATGAAAAAAGACTAACTTTCTATAACAAATGGACAAAACCGTTAAAACTCCTCCATAGAGAGAGTTGAGAAACTTCGGACTATCAAAGTTGCTCGGTGTACACTTTTTAATGTTCTTCTATGTCAAATTTTATGAGTATAAGCTTCCAAGATTATTTCGATTTCAAAATCCCAAGTTTCTATGACAAATGGAGAAAACTATTAAATGCTCCTCCATAGAGAGAGTTGACCAATTTCGGACCATCAAAGATGCTCGGTGTACACGTTATATTGTTTTTCTATGTCAAATTTTATGAGTATAAGCTTCTAAGATTATTTCGATGCCAAAACACCAACTTTCTATGACAAATGGAGAATACCTTGAAAAGCTCCTCCATAGAGAGAGTTGAGCAACTTCGGAACAACAAAGTTGCTCGGTGTACACTTTTTAATGTTCTTCTATGTCAAATTTTATGAGTATAAGCTTCCAAGATTATTTCGATGGCAAAAGACCAACTTTCTATGACAAATGGAAAAACATTCAAAAGCCCCTCCATAGAGAGAGTTGAGCAACTTCGGAACATCAATGTTGCTCGGTGTACACTTTTTATTGTTCTTCTATGTCAAATTTCATGAGTATAAGCTTCCAAGATTATTTCGATGCCAAAATCCCAAGTTTCTATGACAAATGGAGAAAACTGTTAAAAGCTCCTTCATAGAGAGAGTTGACCAATTTCGGACCATCAAAGATGCTCGGTGTACACGTTTTATTGTTTTTCTATGTCAAATTTTATGAGTATAAGCTTCCAAGATTATTTCTATGCCAAAACAACAACATTCTATGACAAATGGAGAAAACTGTTAAAAGCTCCTCCATAGAGAGAGTTTACCAATTTTGGACCATCAAAGATGCTCGGTGTACACGTTTTATTGTTTTTCTATGTCAAATTTTATGAGTATAAGCTTCCAAGATTATTTCGATGCCAAAACAGCAACTTTCTATGACAAATCGACAAACCCGTTAAAAGCTCCTCCATAGAGAGAGTTGAGCAACTTCGGACCATCAAAGTTGCTCGGTGTACAATTTTTAATGTTCTTCTATGTTAAATTTTACGAAAATGAGCTTCCAAGATTATTTCGATGAAAAAACATCAACTTTCTATGACAAATGGACAAAACCGTTAAAAGCTCCTCCATAGAGAGAGTTGAGCAACGTCGGACCATCAAAGTTGCTCGGTGTACACCTTTTAATGTTCTTCTATGTCAAATTTTATGAGTATAAGCTTTGTGGATTATTTTGATGAAAAAAGACCAACTTTCTATAACAAATGGACAAAACCGTTAAAAGCTCCCCCTTAGAGAGAGTTGAGCAACTTCGGACTATCAAAGTTGCTCAGTGCACACTTTCTAATGTTCTTCTATGTCAAATTTTATGAGTATAAGCTTCCAAGATTATTTCGATGCCAAAATCCCAAGTTTCTATGACAAATGGAGAAAACTGTTAAAAGCTCCTCCATAGAGAGAGTTTACCAATTTTGGACCATCAAAGATGCTCGGTGTACACGTTTTATTGTTTTTCTATGTCAAATTTTATGAGTATAAGCTTCCAAGATTATTTCGATGCCAAAACACCAACTTTCTATGACAAATGGAGAATACCTTGAAAAGCTCCTCCATAGAGAGAGTTGAGCAACTTCGGAACAACAAAGTTGCTCGGTGTACACTTTTTATTGTTCTTCTATGTCAAATTTCATGAGTATAAGCTTCCAAGATTATTTCGATGCCAAAATCTCAAGTTTCTGTGACAAATGGAGAAAACTGTTAAAATCTCCTTCATAGAGAGAGTTGACCAATTTCGGACCATCAAAGATGCTCGGTGTACACGTTTTATTGTTTTTCTATGTCAAATTTTATGAGTATAGGCTTCCAAGATTATTTCGATGCGAAAACAACAACTTTCTATGAGAAATGGACAAAACCGTTAAAAGCTCCTCTATAGAGAGAGTCGAGCAACTTCGGACAATCAAAGATGCTCGGTGTACACTTTTCATTGTTCTTTTATGTTAAATTTTACAAAAATGAGCTTCCAAGATTATTTCGATGCCAAAATACCAACTTTCAATGACAAATGGAGAATAACTTGAAAAGCACCTCCATAGAGAGAGTTGAGCAACTTCGGAACAACAAAGTTGCTCGGTGTACACTTTTTAATGATCTTCTATGTCAAATTTTATGAGTATAAGCTTCCAAGATTATTTCGATGGCAAAAGACCAACTTTCTATGACAAATGGAAAAAACCCTTAAAAGCTCCTTCATAGAGAGAGTTGAGCAACTTCGGACAATCAATGTTGCTCGGTGTACACTTTATATTGTTCTACTAAGTTAAATTTTACGAGTATAAGCTTCCAAGATTATTTCGATGCCAAAACATTAACTTTCTATGACAAATGGACAAAACCGTTAAAAGCTACTCTATAGAGAGAGTTGCGCAAGTTCGGACAATCAAAGTTGCTCGGTGTACAATTTTTATTGTTCTTCTATGTTAAATTTTACAAAGTTGAGCTTCCAGGGTTATTTCGATGCCAAAACACCAACTTTCTATGACTAATGGACAAAACCGTTAAAAGCTCCTCCATAGAGAGAGTAGAGCAACTTTGGACAATCAAAGTTGCTCGGTGTACACTTTTTATTATTCTTCTATGTCAAATTTTACGAAAATGAGCTTCCCGGATTATTTCGATGCTAAAACACCAACTTTCTATGGCAAATGGACAAAACCTCGAAAACCTCTTCCATAGAGAGAGTTGACCAACCTCGGACTATCAAAGATGCTCGGTGTGCACGTTTTATTGTTCTTCTATGTCGAATTTTATGAGTATGAGCTTCCAGGATTATTTCGATGCGAAAACACAAACTTTCAATGACAAATGGACAAAACCGTTAAAAGCTCCTCGATAGAGAGAGTCGAGCAACTTCGGACTATCAAAGTTGCTCGGTGTACACTTTTTAATGTTCATCTATGTCAAATTTTATGAGTATAAGCTTCCAAGATTATTTCGATGGCAAAAGACCAACTTTCTATGACAAATGGACAAAACATTCAAAAGCTCCTCCATAGATAGAGTTGAGCAACTTCGGAACATCAATGTTGCTCGGTGGACACTTTTTATTGTTCTTCTATGTCAAATTTCATGAGTACAAGCTTCCAAGATTATTTCGATGACAAAATCCCAAGTTTCTTTGACAAATGGAGAAAACTGTTAAAAGCTCCTTCATAGAGAGAGTTGACCAATTTCGGACCATCAAAGATGCTCGGTGTACACGTTTTATTGTTTTTCTATGTCAAATTTTATGAGTATAAGATTCCAAGATTATTTCGATGCCAAAACAGCAACTTTCTATGACAAATCGACAAACCCGTTAAAAGCTCCTCCATAGAGAGAGTTGAGCGAATTCGGACAATCAAAGTTGCTCGGTGTACAATTTTTATTGTTCTTCTATGTTAAATTTTACGAAAATGAGCTTCCAAGATTATTTCGATGCAAAAACACCAACTTTCTATGACAAATGGACAAAACCGTTAAAAGCTCCTCTATAGAGAGAGTTGAGCAACGTCGGACCATCAAAGTTGTTCGGTGTACACCTTTTAATGTTCTTCTATGTCAAATTTTACGAGTATAAGCTTTGTGGATTATTTTGATGAAAAAAGACCAACTTTCTATAACAAATGGACAAAACCGTTAAAAGCTCCTCCATAGAGAGAGTTGAGCAACTTCGGACTATCAAAGTTGCTCAGTGTACACTTTTTAATGTTCTTCTATGTCAAATTTTATGGGTATACGCTTCCAATATTATTTCGATGGCAAAATACCAACTTTCTATGACAAATGGACAAAACCTTGAAAGGCTCCTCCATAGAGAGAGTTGCGCAACTTCGGAACAACAAAGTTGCTTGGTGTACACCTTTTTAATGTTCTTCTATGTCAAATTTTATGAGTATAAGCTTCCAAGATTATTTCGATGGCAAAAGACCAACTTTCTATGACAAATGGAAAAACATTCAAAAGCTCATCCATAGATAGAGTTGAGCAACTTCGGAACATCAATGTTGCTCGGTGTACACTTTTTATTGTTCTTCTATGTCAAATTTCATGAGTATAAGCTTCCAAGATTATTTCGATGCCAAAATCCCAAGTTTCTATGACAAATAAAGAAAACTGTTAAAAGCTCCTTCATAGAGAGAGTTGACCAATTTCGGACCATCAAAGATGCTCGGTGTACACGTTTTATTGTTTTTCTATGTCAAATTTTATGAGTATAAGCTTACAAGATTATTTCGATGCCAAAACAACAACTTTCTATGACAAATGGAGAAAACTGTTAAAAGCTCCTCCATAGAGAGAGTTTACCAATTTCGGACCATCAAAGATGCTCGGTGTACACGTTTTATTGTTTTTCTATGTCAAATTTTATGAGTATAAGCTTCCAAGATTATTTCGATGCCAAAACAGCAACTTTCTATGACAAATCGACAAACCCGTTAAAAGCTCCTCCATAGAGAGAGTTGAGCAACTTCGGACCATCAAAGTTGCTCGGTGTACAATTTTTATTGTTCTTCTATGTTAAATTTTACGAAAATGAGCTTCCAAGATTATTTCGATGCAAAAACATCAACTTTCTATGAAAAATGGACAAAACCGTTAAAAGCTCCTCCATAGAGAGAGTTGAGCAACGTCGGACCATCAAAGTTGCTCGGTGTACACCTTTTAATGTTCTTCTATGTCAAATTTTACGAGTATAAGCTTTGTGGATTATTTTGATGAAAAAAGACCAACTTTCTATAACAAATGGACAAAACCGTTAAAAGCTCCCCCTTAGAGAGAGTTGAGCAACTTCGGACTATCAAAGTTGCTCAGTGCACACTTTCTAATGTTCTTCTATGTCAAATTTTATGAGTATAAGCTTCCAAGATTATTTCGATGCCAAAATCCCAAGTTTCTATGACAAATGGAGAAAACTGTTAAAAGCTCCTCCATAGAGAGAGTTTACCAATTTTGGACCATCAAAGATGCTCGGTGTACACGTTTTATTGTTTTTCTAAGTCAAATTTTATGAGTATACGCTTCCAAGATTATTTCGATGCCAAAATCACAAGTTTCTATGACAAATGGAGAAAACTGTTAAAAGCTCCTCCATAGAGAGAGTTTACCAATTTTGGACCATCAAAGATGCTCGGTGTACACGTTTTATTGTTTTTCTAAGTCAAATTTTATGAGTATAAGCTTCCAGGATTATTTCGATGCGAAAACACAAACTTTCTATGACAAATCGACAAAACCGTTAAAAGCTCCTTCATAGAGAGAGTCGAGCAACTTCGGACTAACAAAGTTGCTCGGTGTACACTTTTTAATGTTCATCTATGTCAAATTTTATGAGTATAAGCTTCCAAGATTATTTCGTTGGCAAAAGACCAACTTTCTATGACAAATGGACAAAACATTCAAAAGCTCCTCCATAGAGAGAGTTGAGCAACTTTGGAACATCAATGTTGCTCGGTGTACACTTTTTATTGTTCTTCTATGTCAAATTTTATGAGTATAAGCTTCCTAGATTATTTCGATGCCAAAATCCCAAGTTTCTATGAAAAATGGAGAAAACTGTTAAAAGCTCCTTCATAGAGAGAGTTGACCCATTTCGGACCATCAAAGATGCTCGGTGTACACGTTTTATTGTTCTTCTATGTCAAATTTTATGAGTATAAGCTTCCAAGATTATTTCGATGCGAAAACAGCAACTTTCTATGACAAATTGACAAACCCGTTAAAAGCTCCTCCATAGGGAGAGTTGAGCAACTTCGGACAATCAAAGTTGCTCGGTGTACAATTTTTATTGTTCTTCTATGTTAAATTTTACGAAAATGAGCTTCCAAGATTATTTCGATGCAAAAACACCAACTTTCTATGACAAATGGACAAAACGTTAAAAGCTCCTCCATAGAGAGAGTTGAGCAACGTCGGACCATCAAAGTTGCTCGGTGTACACCTTTTAATGTTCTTCTATGTCAAATTTCATGAGTATAAGCTTCCAAGATTATTTCGATGCCAAAATCCCAAGTTTCTGTGACAAATGGAGAAAACTGTTAAAATCTCCTTCATAGAGAGAGTTGACCAATTTCGGACCATCAAAGATGCTCGGAGTACACGTTTTATTGTTTTTCTATGTCAAATTTTATGAGTATAAGCTTCAAAGATTATTTCGATGCCAAAACAACAACTTTCTATGAGAAATGGACAAAACCGTTAAAAGCTCCTCTATAAAGAGAGTCGTGCAACTTCGGACAATCAAAGTTGCTCGGTGTACACTTTTTATTGTTCTTTTATGTTAAATTTTACGAAAATAAGCTTCCAGAATTATTTCGATGCTAAAACACCAACTTTCTATGAAAAATGGACAAAACCATTAAAAGCACCTCCATAGAGAGAGTTGAGCAACTTCGGACTATCAAAGTTGCTCCGTGTATATTTTTTAATGTTCTTCTATGTCAAATTTTATGAGTATAAGCTTCCAAGATTATTTCGATGTCAAAACAGCAACTTTTTATGACAAATGGACAAAACCCTTAAAAGCTCCTTCATAGAGAGAGTTGAGCAACTTCGGACAATAAAAGTTGCTCGGTGTACACTTTATATTGTTCTACTAAGTTAAATTTTACGAGTATAAGCTTCCAAGATTATTTCGATGCCAAAACATTAACTTTCTATGACAAATGGACAAAACCGTTAAAAGCTCCTCTATAGAGAGAGTTGCGCAAGTTCGGACAATCAAAGTTGCTCGGTGTACACTTTTTATTGTTCTTCCATGTTAAATTTTACGAAGATGAGCTTCCAGGGTTATTTCGATGCCAAAACACCAACTTTCTATGGCAAATGGACAAAACCTCGAAAAGCTCTTCCATAGAGAGAGTTGACCAACTTCGGACTATCAAAGATGCTCAGTGTGCACGTTTTATTGTTCTTCTATGTCGAATTTTATGAGTATGAGCTTCCAGGATTATTTCGATGCGAAAACAAAAACTTTCTATGACAAATGGACAAAACCGTTAAAAGCTCCTCCATAGAGAGAGTCGAGCAACTTCGGACTATCAAAGTTGCTCGGTGTACACTTTTTAATGTTCATATGTGTCAAATTTTATGAGTATAAGCTTCCAAGATTATTTCGATGGCAAAAGACCAACTTTCTATGACAAATGGACAAAACATTCAAAAGCTCCTCCATAGAGAGAGTTGAGCAACTTCGGAACATCAATGTTGCTCGGTGTACACGGTTTATTGTTTTTCTATGTCAAATTTTATGAGTATAAGATTCCAAGATTATTTTGATGCCAAAACAGCAACTTTCTATGAGAAATGGACAAAACCATTAAAAGCTCCTCTATAAAGAGAGTCGAGCAACTTCGGAAATCAAAGTTGCTCGGTGTACACTTTTTATTGTTCTTTTATGTTAAATTTTACGAAAATGAGCTTCCAGAATTATTTCGATGCTAAAACACCAACTTTCTATGAAAAATGGACAAAACCATTAAAAGCACCTCCATAGAGAGAGTTGAGCAACTTCGGACTATCAAAGTTGCTCCGTGTATAATTTTTAATGTTCTTCTATGTCAAATATGATGAGTATAAGCTTCCAAGATTATTTCGATGTCAAAACAGCAACTTTTTATGACAAATGGACAAAACCCCTAAAAGCTCCTTCATAGAGAGAGTTGAGCAACTTCGGACAATCAAAGTTGCTCGGTGTACACTTTATATTGTTCTACTAAGTTAAATTTTACGAGTATAAGCTTCCAAGATTATTTCGATGCCAAAACATTAACTTTCTATGACAAATGGACAAAACCTTTAAAAGCTCCTCTATAGAGAGAGTTGCGCAAGTTCGGACAATCAAAGTTGCTCGGTGTACACTTTTTATTGTTCTTCTATGTTAAATTTTACGAAGATGAGCTTCCAGGGTTATTTCGATGCCAAAACACCAACTTTCTATGGCAAATGGACAAAACCTCGAAAAGCTCTTCCATAGAGAGAGTTGACCAACTTCGGACTATCAAAGATGCTCAGTGTGCACGTTTTATTGTTCTTCTATGTCGAATTTTATGAGTATGAGCTTCCAGGATTATTTCGATGCGAAAACAAAAACTTTCTATGACAAATGGACAAAACCGTTAAAAGCTCCTCCATAGAGAGAGTCGAGCAACTTCGGACTAACAAAGTTGCTCGGTGTACACTTTTTATTGTTCTTCTATGTTAAATTTTAAGAAAAATGAGCTTCCCGGATTATTTCGATGCTAAAACAGCAACTTTCTATGGCAAATGGACAAAACCTCGAAAAGCTCTTCCATAGAGAGAGTTGTGCAACTTCGGAACATCAAAGTTGCTCGGTGTACACTTTTTATTGTTCTTCTATGTCAAATATTCTGAGTATAAGTTTCCAAGATTATTTCGATGCCAAAATCCCAAGTTTCTATGACAAATGGAGAAAACTGTTGGAAGCTCCTCCATAGGAGAGTTGACCAACTTCGGACTATCAAAGATGCTCGGTGTGCACGTTTTACTGTTCTTCTATGTCGAATTTTATGAGTATGAGCTTCCAGGATTATTTTGATGCGAAAACACAAACTTTCTATGACAAATCGACAAAACCGTTAAAAGCTCCTTCATAGAGAGAGTCGAGCAACTTCGGACTAACAAAGTTGCTCGGTGTACACTTTTTAATGTTCATCTATGTCAAATTTTATGAGTATAAGCTTCCAAGATTATTTCGATGGCAAAAGACCAACTTTCTATGACAAATGGACAAAACATTCAAAAGCTCCTCCATAGAGAGAGTTGAGCAACTTCGGAACATCAATGTTGCTCGGTGTACACTTTTTATTGTTCTTCTATGTCAAATTTCATGAGTATAAGCTTCCAAGATTATATCGATGCCAAAATCCCAAGTTTCTTTGACAAATGGAGAAAACTGTTAAAAGCTCCTTCATAGAGAGAGTTGACCAATTTCGGACCATCAAAGATTCTCGGTGTACACGTTTTATTGTTTTTCTATGTCAAATTTTATGAGTATAAGCTTCCAAGATTATTTCGATGCCAAAACAGGAACTTTCTATGACAAATCGACAAACCCGTTAAAAGCTCCTCCATAGAGAGAGTTGAGCAACTTCGGACAATCAAAGTTGCTCGGTGTACAATTTTTAATGTTCTTCTATGTCAAATTTTATGAGTATAAGCTTCCAAGATTATTTCGATGCCAAAATCCCAAGTTTCTACGAAAAATGGAGAAAACTGTTAAAAGCTCCTTCATAGAGAGAGTTGACCCATTTCGGACCATCAAAGATGCTCGGTGTACACGTTTTATTGTTCTTCTATGTCAAATTTTATGAGTATAAGCTTCCAAGATTATTTCGATGCGAAAACAGCAACTTTCTATGACAAATTGACAAACCCGTTAAAAGCTCCTCCATAGGGAGAGTTGAGCAACTTCGGACAATCAAAGTTGCTCGGTGTACAATTTTTATTGTTCTTCTATGTTAAATTTTACGAAAATGAGCTTCCAAGATTATTTCGATGCAAAAACACCAACTTTCTATGACAAATGGACAAAACCGTTAAAAGCTCCTCCATAGAGAGAGTTGAGCAACGTCGGACCATCAAAGTTGCTCGGTGTACACCTTTTAATGTTCTTCTATGTCAAATTTCATGAGTATAAGCTTCCAAGATTATTTCGATGCCAAAATCCCAAGTTTCTGTGACAAATGGAGAAAACTGTTAAAATCTCCTTCATAGAGAGAGTTGACCAATTTCGGACCATCAAAGATGCTCGGAGTACACGTTTTATTGTTTTTCTATGTCAAATTTTATGAGTATAAGCTTCAAAGATTATTTCGATGCCAAAACAACAACTTTCTATGAGAAATGGACAAAACCGTTAAAAGCTCCTCTATAAAGAGAGTCGTGCAACTTCGGACAATCAAAGTTGCTCGGTGTACACTTTTTATTGTTCTTTTATGTTAAATTTTACGAAAATAAGCTTCCAGAATTATTTCGATGCTAAAACACCAACTTTCTATGAAAAATGGACAAAACCATTAAAAGCACCTCCATAGAGAGAGTTGAGCAACTTCGGACTATCAAAGTTGCTCCGTGTATACTTTTTAATGTTCTTCTATGTCAAATTTTATGAGTATAAGCTTCCAAGATTATTTCGATGTCAAAACAGCAACTTTTTATGACAAATGGACAAAACCCTTAAAAGCTCCTTCATAGAGAGAGTTGAGCAACTTCGGACAATAAAAGTTGCTCGGTGTACACTTTATATTGTTCTACTAAGTTAAATTTTACGAGTATAAGCTTCCAAGATTATTTCGATGCCAAAACATTAACTTTCTATGACAAATGGACAAAACCGTTAAAAGCTCCTCTATAGAGAGAGTTGCGCAAGTTCGGACAATCAAAGTTGCTCGGTGTACACTTTTTATTGTTCTTCCATGTTAAATTTTACGAAGATGAGCTTCCAGGGTTATTTCGATGCCAAAACACCAACTTTCTATGGCAAATGGACAAAACCTCGAAAAGCTCTTCCATAGAGAGAGTTGACCAACTTCGGACTATCAAAGATGCTCAGTGTGCACGTTTTATTGTTCTTCTATGTCGAATTTTATGAGTATGAGCTTCCAGGATTATTTCGATGCGAAAACAAAAACTTTCTATGACAAATGGACAAAACCGTTAAAAGCTCCTCCATAGAGAGAGTCGAGCAACTTCGGACTATCAAAGTTGCTCGGTGTACACTTTTTAATGTTCATATGTGTCAAATTTTATGAGTATAAGCTTCCAAGATTATTTCGATGGCAAAAGACCAACTTTCTATGACAAATGGACAAAACATTCAAAAGCTCCTCCATAGAGAGAGTTGAGCAACTTCGGAACATCAATGTTGCTCGGTGTACACGGTTTATTGTTTTTCTATGTCAAATTTTATGAGTATAAGATTCCAAGATTATTTTGATGCCAAAACAGCAACTTTCTATGAGAAATGGACAAAACCGTTAAAAGCTCCTCTATAAAGAGAGTCGAGCAACTTCGGACAATCAAAGTTGCTCGGTGTACACTTTTTATTGTTCTTTTATGTTAAATTTTACGAAAATGAGCTTCCAGAATTATTTCGATGCTAAAACACCAACTTTCTATGAAAAATGGACAAAACCATTAAAAGCACCTCCATAGAGAGAGTTGAGCAACTTCGGACTATCAAAGTTGCTCCGTGTATAATTTTTAATGTTCTTCTATGTCAAATATGATGAGTATAAGCTTCCAAGATTATTTCGATGTCAAAACAGCAACTTTTTATGACAAATGGACAAAACCCCTAAAAGCTCCTTCATAGAGAGAGTTGAGCAACTTCGGACAATCAAAGTTGCTCGGTGTACACTTTATATTGTTCTACTAAGTTAAATTTTACGAGTATAAGCTTCCAAGATTATTTCGATGCCAAAACATTAACTTTCTATGACAAATGGACAAAACCTTTAAAAGCTCCTCTATAGAGAGAGTTGCGCAAGTTCGGACAATCAAAGTTGCTCGGTGTACACTTTTTATTGTTCTTCTATGTTAAATTTTACGAAGATGAGCTTCAAGGGTTATTTCGATGCCAAAACACCAACTTTCTATGGCAAATGGACAAAACCTCGAAAAGCTCTTCCATAGAGAGAGTTGACCAACTTCGGACTATCAAAGATGCTCAGTGTGCACGTTTTATTGTTCTACTATGTCGAATTTTATGAGTATGAGCTTCCAGGATTATTTCGATGCGAAAACAAAAACTTTCTATGACAAATGGACAAAACCGTTAAAAGCTCCTCCAAAGAGAGAGTCGAGCAACTTCGGACTAACAAAGTTGCTCGGTGTACACTTTTTATTGTTCTTCTATGTTAAATTTTAAGAAAAATGAGCTTCCCGGATTATTTCGATGCTAAAACAGCAACTTTCTATGGCAAATGGACAAAACCTCGAAAAGCTCTTCCATAGAGAGAGTTGTGCAACTTCGGAACATCAAAGTTGCTCGGTGTACACTTTTTATTGTTCTTCTATGTCAAATATTCTGAGTATAAGTTTCCAAGATTATTTCGATGCCAAAATCCCAAGTTTCTATGACAAATGGAGAAAACTGTTGGAAGCTCCTCCATAGGAGAGTTGACCAACTTCGGACTATCAAAGATGCTCGGTGTGCACGTTTTACTGTTCTTCTATGTCGAATTTTATGAGTATGAGCTTCCAGGATTATTTTGATGCGAAAACACAAACTTTCTATGACAAATAGACAAAACCGTTAAAAGCTCCTTCATAGAGAGAGTCGAGCAACTTCGGACTAACAAAGTTGCTCGGTGTACACTTTTTAATGTTCATCTATGTCAAATTTTATGAGTATAAGCTTCCAAGATTATTTCGATGGCAAAAGACCAACTTTCTATGACAAATGGACAAAACATTCAAAAGCTCCTCCATAGAGAGAGTTGAGCAACTTCGGAACATCAATGTTGCTCGGTGTACACTTTTTATTGTTCTTCTATGTCAAATTTCATGAGTATAAGCTTCCAAGATTATTTCGATGCCAAAATCCCAAGTTTCTTTGACAAATGGAGAAAACTGTTAAAAGCTCCTTCATAGAGAGAGTTGACCAATTTCGGACCATCAAAGATTCTCGGTGTACACGTTTTATTGTTTTTCTATGTCAAATTTTATGAGTATAAGCTTCCAAGATTATTTCGATGCCAAAACAGGAACTTTCTATGACAAATCGACAAACCCGTTAAAAGCTCCTCCATAGAGAGAGTTGAGCAACTTCGGACAATCAAAGTTGCTCGGTGTACAATTTTTAATGTTCTTCTATGTCAAATTTTATGAGTATAAGCTTCCAAGATTATTTCGATGCCAAAATCCCAAGTTTCTATGACAAATGGAGAAAACTGTTAAAAGCTCCTCCATAGAGAGAGTTGACCAATTTCGGAACATCAAAGATGCTCGGTGTACACGTTTTATTGTTTTTTTATGTCAAATTTTATGAGTATAAGCTTCCAAGATTATTTCGATGCCAAAACAACAACTTTCTATGACAAATGGAGAAAACTGTTAAAAGCTCCTCCATAGAGAGAGTTTACCAATTTTGGACCATCAAAGATGCTCGGTGTACACGTTTTATTGTTTTTCAATGTCAAATTTTATGAGTATAAGCTTCCAAGATTATTTCGATGCCAAAACAACAACTTTCTATGACAAATGGACAATACCTTGAAAAGCTCCTCCATAGAGAGAGTTGAGCAACTTCGGAACAACAAAGTTGCTCGGTGTACACTTTTTAATGTTCATCTATGTGAAATTTTATGAGTATAAGCTTCCAAGATTATTTCGATGCCAAAAACCCAAGTTTCTATGAAAAATGGAGAAAACTGTTAAAAGATCCTTCATAGAGAGAGTTGACCAATTTCGTGCCATAAAAAATGCTCGGTGTATACGTTTTATTGTTCTTCTATGTCAAATTTTATGAGTATAAGCTTCCAAGATTATTTCGATGCCAAAACAGCAACTTTCTATGACAAATCGACAAACCCCTTAAAATCTCCTCCATAGAGAGAGTTGAGCAACTTCGGACAATCAAAGTTGCTCGGTGTACACATTTTAATGTTCTTCTATGTCAAATTTTACGAGTATAAGCTTTGTGGATTATTTCGATAAAAAAGACCAACTTTCTATAACAAATGGACAAAACCATTAAAAGCTCCTCCATAGAGAGAGTTGAGCAACTTAGGACTATCGAAGTTGCTCAGTGTACACTTTTTAATGTTCATCTATGTTAAATTTTATGAGTATAAGCTTCCAAGATTATTTTGATGGCAAAAGACCAACTTTCTATGACAAATGGACAATACCGTGAAAAGCTCCTCCATAGAGAGAGTTGAGGATTTTCGGAACAACAAAGTTGCTCGGTGTACACTTTTTAATGTTCTTCTATGTCAAATTTTATAAGTATAAGCTTCCAAGATCATTTCGATGGCAAAAGACCAACTTTCTATGAAAAATGGAAAAACATTCAAAAGCTCCGCCATAGAGAGAGTTGAGCAACTTTGGAACATCAATGTTGCTCGGTGTACACTTTTTATTGTTCTTCTATGTCAAATTTCATGAGTATAAGATTCCAAGATTATTTCGATGCCAAAATCCCAAGTTTCTATGACAAATGGAAAAAAACTGTTAAAAGCTCCTTCATAGAGAGAGTTGACCAATTTCGGACCATCAAAGATGCTCGGTGTACACGTTTTATTATTTTTCTATGTCAAATTTTATGATTATAAGCTTCCAAGATTATTTCGATGCCAAAACAACAACTTTCTATGACAAATGGAGAAAACTGTTAAAAGCTCCTCCATAGAGAGAGTTTACCAATTTTGGACCATCAAAGATGCTCGGTGTACACGTTTTATTGTTTTTCAATGTCAAATTTTATGAGTATAAGCTTCCAAGATTATTTCGATGCCAAAACAACAACTTTCTATGACAAATGGACAATACCTTGAAAAGCTCCTCCATAGAGAGAGTTGAGCAACTTCGGAACAACAAAGTTGCTCGGTGTACACTTTTTAATGTTCATCTATGTGAAATTTTATGAGTATAAGCTTCCAAGATTATTTCGATGGCAAAAACCAACTTTCTATGACAAATGGACATTACCTTGAAAAGCTCCTCCATAGAGAGAGTTGAGGAACTTCGGAACAACAAAGTTTCTCGGTGTACACTTTTTAATGTTCTTCTATGTCAAATTTTATGAGTATAAGCTTCCAAGATTATTTCGATGGCAAAAGACCAACTTTCTATGACAAATGGAAAAACATTCAAAAGATCCTCCATAGAGAGAGTTGAGCAACTTCGGAACATCAATGTTGCTCGGTGTACACTTTTTATTGTTCTTCCATGTCAAATTTCATGAGTATAAGCTTCCAAGATTATTTCGATGCCAAAATCCCAAGTTTCTATGACAAATGGAGAAAACAGTTAAAATCTCCTTCATAGAGAGAGTCCAATTTCGGACCATCAAAGATGCTCGGTGTACACTTTATATTGTTCTTCTATGTCAAATTTTATGAGTATAAGCTTCCAAGATTATTTCGATGCCAAAACATTAACTTTCTATGACAAATGGACAAAACCGTTAAAAGGTCCTCTATAGAGAGAGTTTAGCAAGTTCGGACAATCAAAGTTGCTCGGTGTACACTTTTTATTGTTCTTCTATGTTAAATTTTACGAAGATGAGCTTCCAGGGTTATTTCGATGCCAAAACACCAACTTTCTATGACTAATGGACAAAACCGTTAAAAGCTCCTTCATAGAGAGAGTAGAGCAACTTCGGACAATCAAAGTTGCTCGGTGTACACTTTTTATTGTTCTTCCATGTTAAATTTTACGAAAATGAGCTTGCCGGATTATTTCGATGCTAAAACACCAACTTTCTATGGAAAATGGACAAAACCTCGAAAATCTCTTCTATAGAGAGAGTTGTGCAACTTCGGAACATCAAAGTTGCTCGGTGTACACTTTTTATTGTTCTTCTATGTCAAATATTCTGAGTATAAGTTTTCAAGATTATTTCGATGCCAAAATCCCAAGTTTCTATGACAAATGGAGAAAACTATTAAAAGCTCCTCCATAGAGAGAGTTGACCAACTTCGGACTATCAAAGTTGCTCGGTGTACACTTTTTAATGTTCATCTATGTCAAATTTTATGAGTATAAGCTTCCAAGATTATTTCGATGGCAAAAGACCAACTTTCTATGACAAATGGACAAAACATTCAAAAGCTCCTCCCTAGAGAGAGTTGAGCAACTTCGGAACATCAATGTTGCTCGGTGTACACTTTTTATTGTTCTTCTATGTCAAATATTCTGAGTATAAGTTTCCAAGATTATTTCGATGCCAAAATCCCAAGTTTCTATGACAAATGGAGAAAACTATTAAAAGCTCCTCCATAAAGAGAGTTGACCAACTTCGGACTATCAAAGTTGCTCGGTGTACACTTTTTAATGTTCATCTATGTCAAATTTTATGAGTATAAGCTTCCAAGATTATTTCGATGGCCAAAGACCAACTTTCTATGACAAATGGACAATACCTTGAAAAGCTTCTCCATAGAGAGAGTTGAGCAACTTCGGAAAAACAAATTTTCTCGGTGTACACTTTTTAATGTTCTTTTATGTCAAATTTTATGAGTATAAGCTTCCAAGATTATTTCGATGGCAAAAGACCAACTTTCTATGATAAATTGAAAAACATTCAAAAGCTCCTCCATAGAGAGAGTTGAGCAACTTCGGAACATCAATGTTGCTCAGTGTACACTTTTTATTGTTCTTCTATGTCAAATTTCATGTGTATAAGCTTCCAAGATTATTTCGATGCCAAAATCCCAAGTTTCTATGACAAATAAAGAAAACTGTTAAAAGCCCCTTCATAGAGAGAGTTTACCAATTTCGGACCATCAAAGATGCTCGGTGTAGACATTTTATTGTTTTTCTATGTCAAATTTTATGAGTATAAACTTCCAAGATTATTTCGATGCCAAAACAACAACTTTCTATGATAAATGGACAAAACCTTCAAAAGCTCCTCTATAAAGAGAGTTGAGCAACTTCGGAACATCAAAGTTGCTCGGTTGACACTTTTTATTGTTCTTCTATGTCAAATTTTATGAGTATAAGCTTCCAAGATTATTTCGATGGCAAAAGACCAACTTTCTATGACAAATGGACAAAACATTCAAAAGCTCCTCCATAGAGAGAGTTGAGCAACTTCGGAACATCAAAGTTGCTCGGTGTACACTTTTTATTGTTCTTCTATGTCAAATTTTATGAGTATATGCTTCCAAGATTATTTCGATGGCAAAAGACCAACTTTCTATGACAAATGGACAAAACATTCAAAAGCTCCTCCATAGAGAGAGTTGAGCAACTTTAAACTTTTTATTGTTCTTCTATGTCAAATTTTCTGAGTATAAGCTTCCAAGATTATTTCGATGCCAAAAACCCAAGTTTCTATGACAAATGGAGAAAACTGTTAAAAGCTCCTCCATAGAGAGAGTTGACCAACTTCGGACTATTAAAGTTGCTCGGTGTACACTTTTTAATGTTCATCTATGTCAAATTTTATGAGTATAAGCTTCCAAGATTATTTCGATGGCGAAAGACCAACTTTCTATGACAAATGGACAATACCTTGAAAAGCTCCTCCATAGAGAGAGTTGAGCAACTTCGGAACAACAAAGTTGCTCTGTGTACACTTTTTAATGTTCTTCTATGTCGAATTTTATGAGTATAAGCTTCCAAGATTATTTCGATCTTTCTATGACAAATGGAAAAACATTCAAAAGCTCCTCCATAGAGAGAGTTGAGCAACTTCGGAACATCAATGTTGCTCGGTGTACACTTTTTATTGTTCTTCTACGTCAAATTTTCTGAGTATAAGCTTCCAAGATTATTTCGATGCCAAAAACCCAAGTTTCTATGACAAATGGAGAAAACTGTTAAAAGCTCCTCCATAGAGAGAGTTGAACAATTTCGGACCATCAAAGATGCTCGGTGTACACGTTTTATTATTTTTCTATGTCAAATTTTATGACTATAAGCCTCCAAGATTATTTCGATGCCAAAACAACAACTTTCTATGATAAATGGACAAAACCTTCAAAAGCTCATCCATAGAGAGAGTTGAGCAACTTCGAAACATCAAAGTTGCTCGGTGTACACTTATTATTGTTCTTCTATGTCAAATTTTATGAGTATAAGCTTCCAAGATTATTTCGATGCCAAAACAAAAACTTTCTGTGATAAATGGACAAAACCTTCAAAAGCTCCTCCATAGAGAGAGTTGTGCAACTTCGGAACATCGAAGTTGCTCGGTGTACACTTTTTATTGTTCTACTAAGTTAAATTTTACGAGTATAAGCTTCCAAGATTATTTCGATGCCAAAACATTAAATTTCTATGACAAATGGACAAAACCATTAAAAGCTCCTCCGTAGAGAGAGTTGAGCAACTTCGGACAATCAAAGTTGCTCGGTGTACACATTTTAATGTTCTTCTATGTCAAATTTTACGAGTATAAGCTTTGTGGATTATTTCGATAAAAAAGACCAACTTTCTATAACAAATGGACAAAACCATTAAAAGCTCCTCCATAGAGAGAGTTGAGCAACTTAGGACTATCGAAGTTGCTCAGTGTACACTTTTTAATGTTCATCTATGTTAAATTTTATGAGTATAAGCTTCCAAGATTATTTTGATGGCAAAAGACCAACTTTCTATGACAAATGGACAATATCGTGAAAAGCTCCTCCATAGAGAGAGTTGAGGATTTTCGGAACAACAAAGTTGCTCGGTGTACACTTTTTAATGTTCTTCTATGTCAAATTTTATAAGTATAAGCTTCCAAGATCATTTCGATGGCAAAAGACCAACTTTCTATGACAAATGGAAAAACATTCAAAAGCTCCGCCATAGAGAGAGTTGAGCAACTTTGGAACATCAATGTTGCTCGGTGTACACTTTTTATTGTTCTTCTATGTCAAATTTCATGAGTATAAGCTTCCAAGATTATTTCGATGCCAAAATCCCAAGTTTCTATGACAAATGGAGAAAACTGTTAAAAGCTCCTTCATAGAGAGAGTTGACCAATTTCGGACCATCAAAGATGCTCGGTGTACACGTTTTATTATTTTTCTATGTCAAATTTTATGATTATAAGCTTCCAAGATTATTTCGATGCCAAAACAACAACTTTCTATGACAAATGGAGAAAACTGTTAAAAGCTCCTCCATAGAGAGAGTTTACCAATTTTGGACCATCAAAGATGCTCGGTGTACACGTTTTATTGTTTTTCTATGTCAAATTTTATGAGTATAAGCTTCCAAGATTATTTCGATGCCAAAACAACAACTTTCTATGACAAATGGACAATACCTTGAAAAGCTCCTCCATAGAGAGAGTTGAGCAACTTCGGAACAACAAAGTTGCTCGGTGTACACTTTTTAACGTTCATCTATGTGAAATTTTATGAGTATAAGCTTCCAAGATTATTTCGATGGCAAAAACCAACTTTCTATGACAAATGGACATTACCTTGAAAAGCTCCTCCATAGAGAGAGTTGAGGAACTTCGGAACAACAAAGTTTCTCGGTGTACACTTTTTAATGTTCTTCTATGTCAAATTTTATGAGTATAAGCTTCCAAGATTATTTCGATGGCAAAAGACCAACTTTCTATGACAAATGGAAAAACATTCAAAAGATCCTCCATAGAGAGAGTTGAGCAACTTCGGAACATCAATGTTGCTCGGTGTACACTTTTTATTGTTCTTCCATGTCAAATTTCATGAGTATAAGCTTCCAAGATTATTTCGATGCCAAAATCCCAAGTTTCTATGACAAATGGAGAAAACAGTTAAAATCTCCTTCATAGAGAGAGTCCAATTTCGGACCATCAAAGATGCTCGGTGTACACTTTATATTGTTCTTCTATGTCAAATTTTATGAGTATAAGCTTCCAAGATTATTTCGATGCCAAAACATTAACTTTCTATGACAAATGGACAAAACCGTTAAAAGGTCCTCTATAGAGAGAGTTTAGCAAGTTCGGACAATCAAAGTTGCTCGGTGTACACTTTTTATTGTTCTTCTATGTTAAATTTTACGAAGATGAGCTTCCAGGGTTATTTCGATGCCAAAACACCAACTTTCTATGACTAATGGACAAAACCGTTAAAAGCTCCTTCATAGAGAGAGTAGAGCAACTTCGGACAATCAAAGTTGCTCGGTGTACACTTTTTATTGTTCTTCCATGTTAAATTTTACGAAAATGAGCTTGCCGGATTATTTCGATGCTAAAACACCAACTTTCTATGGAAAATGGACAAAACCTCGAAAATCTCTTCTATAGAGAGAGTTGTGCAACTTCGGAACATCAAAGTTGCTCGGTGTACACTTTTTATTGTTCTTCTATGTCAAATATTCTGAGTATAAGTTTTCAAGATTATTTCGATGCCAAAATCCCAAGTTTCTATGACAAATGGAGAAAACTATTAAAAGCTCCTCCATAGAGAGAGTTGACCAACTTCGGACTATCAAAGTTGCTCGGTGTACACTTTTTAATGTTCATCTATGTCAAATTTTATGAGTATAAGCTTCCAAGATTATTTCGATGGCAAAAGACCAACTTTCTATGACAAATGGACAAAACATTCAAAAGCTCCTCCCTAGAGAGAGTTGAGCAACTTCGGAACATCAATGTTGCTCGGTGTACACTTTTTATTGTTCTTCTATGTCAAATATTCTGAGTATAAGTTTCCAAGATTATTTCGATGCCAAAATCCCAAGTTTCTATGACAAATGGAGAAAACTATTAAAAGCTCCTCCATAAAGAGAGTTGACCAACTTCGGACTATCAAAGTTGCTCGGTGTACACTTTTTAATGTTCATCTATGTCAAATTTTATGAGTATAAGCTTCCAAGATTATTTCGATGGCCAAAGACCAACTTTCTATGACAAATGGACAATACCTTGAAAAGCTTCTCCATAGAGAGAGTTGAGCAACTTCGGAAAAACAAATTTTCTCGGTGTACACTTTTTAATGTTCTTTTATGTCAAATTTTATGAGTATAAGCTTCCAAGATTATTTCGATGGCAAAAGACCAACTTTCTATGATAAATTGAAAAACATTCAAAAGCTCCTCCATAGAGAGAGTTGAGCAACTTCGGAACATCAATGTTGCTCAGTGTACACTTTTTATTGTTCTTCTATGTCAAATTTCATGTGTATAAGCTTCCAAGATTATTTCGATGCCAAAATCCCAAGTTTCTATGACAAATAAAGAAAACTGTTAAAAGCCCCTTCATAGAGAGAGTTTACCAATTTCGGACCATCAAAGATGCTCGGTGTAGACATTTTATTGTTTTTCTATGTCAAATTTTATGAGTATAAACTTCCAAGATTATTTCGATGCCAAAACAACAACTTTCTATGATAAATGGACAAAACCTTCAAAAGCTCCTCTATAAAGAGAGTTGAGCAACTTCGGAACATCAAAGTTGCTCGGTTGACACTTTTTATTGTTCTTCTATGTCAAATTTTATGAGTATAAGCTTCCAAGATTATTTCGATGGCAAAAGACCAACTTTCTATGACAAATGGACAAAACATTCAAAAGCTCCTCCATAGAGAGAGTTGAGCAACTTCGGAACATCAAAGTTGCTCGGTGTACACTTTTTATTGTTCTTCTATGTCAAATTTTATGAGTATATGCTTCCAAGATTATTTCGATGGCAAAAGACCAACTTTCTATGACAAATGGACAAAACATTCAAAAGCTCCTCCATAGAGAGAGTTGAGCAACTTTAAACTTTTTATTGTTCTTCTATGTCAAATTTTCTGAGTATAAGCTTCCAAGATTATTTCGATGCCAAAAACCCAAGTTTCTATGACAAATGGAGAAAACTGTTAAAAGCTCCTCCATAGAGAGAGTTGACCAACTTCGGACTATTAAAGTTGCTCGGTGTACACTTTTTAATGTTCATCTATGTCAAATTTTATGAGTATAAGCTTCCAAGATTATTTCGATGGCGAAAGACCAACTTTCTATGACAAATGGACAATACCTTGAAAAGCTCCTCCATAGAGAGAGTTGAGCAACTTCGGAACAACAAAGTTGCTCTGTGTACACTTTTTAATGTTCTTCTATGTCGAATTTTATGAGTATAAGCTTCCAAGATTATTTCGATCTTTCTATGACAAATGGAAAAACATTCAAAAGCTCCTCCATAGAGAGAGTTGAGCAACTTCGGAACATCAATGTTGCTCGGTGTACACTTTTTATTGTTCTTCTACGTCAAATTTTCTGAGTATAAGCTTCCAAGATTATTTCGATGCCAAAAACCCAAGTTTCTATGACAAATGGAGAAAACTGTTAAAAGCTCCTCCATAGAGAGAGTTGAACAATTTCGGACCATCAAAGATGCTCGGTGTACACGTTTTATTATTTTTCTATGTCAAATTTTATGACTATAAGCCTCCAAGATTATTTCGATGCCAAAACAACAACTTTCTATGATAAATGGACAAAACCTTCAAAAGCTCATCCATAGAGAGAGTTGAGCAACTTCGAAACATCAAAGTTGCTCGGTGTACACTTATTATTGTTCTTCTATGTCAAATTTTATGAGTATAAGCTTCCAAGATTATTTCGATGCCAAAACAAAAACTTTCTGTGATAAATGGACAAAACCTTCAAAAGCTCCTCCATAGAGAGAGTTGTGCAACTTCGGAACATCGAAGTTGCTCGGTGTACACTTTTTATTGTTCTACTAAGTTAAATTTTACGAGTATAAGCTTCCAAGATTATTTCGATGCCAAAACATTAAATTTCTATGACAAATGGACAAAACCATTAAAAGCTCCTCCGTAGAGAGAGTTGAGCAACTTCGGACAATCAAAGTTGCTCGGTGTACACATTTTAATGTTCTTCTATGTCAAATTTTACGAGTATAAGCTTTGTGGATTATTTCGATAAAAAAGACCAACTTTCTATAACAAATGGACAAAACCATTAAAAGCTCCTCCATAGAGAGAGTTGAGCAACTTAGGACTATCGAAGTTGCTCAGTGTACACTTTTTAATGTTCATCTATGTTAAATTTTATGAGTATAAGCTTCCAAGATTATTTTGATGGCAAAAGACCAACTTTCTATGACAAATGGACAATACCGTGAAAAGCTCCTCCATAGAGAGAGTTGAGGATTTTCGGAACAACAAAGTTGCTCGGTGTACACTTTTTAATGTTCTTCTATGTCAAATTTTATAAGTATAAGCTTCCAAGATCATTTCGATGGCAAAAGACCAACTTTCTATGACAAATGGAAAAACATTCAAAAGCTCCGCCATAGAGAGAGTTGAGCAACTTTGGAACATCAATGTTGCTCGGTGTACACTTTTTATTGTTCTTCTATGTCAAATTTCATGAGTATAAGATTCCAAGATTATTTCGATGCCAAAATCCCAAGTTTCTATGACAAATGGAGAAAACTGTTAAAAGCTCCTTCATAGAGAGAGTTGACCAATTTCGGACCATCAAAGATGCTCGGTGTACACGTTTTATTATTTTTCTATGTCAAATTTTATGATTATAAGCTTCCAAGATTATTTCGATGCCAAAACAACAACTTTCTATGACAAATGGAGAAAACTGTTAAAAGCTCCTCCATAAAGAGAGTTTACCAATTTTGGACCATCAAAGATGCTCGGTGTACACGTTTTATTGTTTTTCTATGTCAAATTTTATGAGTATAAGCTTCCAAGATTATTTCGATGCCAAAACAACAACTTTCTATGACAAATGGACAATACCTTGAAAAGCTCCTCCATAGAGAGAGTTGAGCAACTTCGGAACAACAAAGTTGCTCGGTGTACACTTTTTAATGTTCATCTATGTGAAATTTTATGAGTATAAGCTTCCAAGATTATTTCGATGGCAAAAACCAACTTTCTATGACAAATGGACATTACCTTGAAAAGCTCCTCCATAGAGAGAGTTGAGGAACTTCGGAACAACAAAGTTTCTCGGTGTACACTTTTTAATGTTCTTCTATGTCAAATTTTATGAGTATAAGCTTCCAAGATTATTTCGATGGCAAAAGACCAACTTTCTATGACAAATGGAAAAACATTCAAAAGATCCTCCATAGAGAGAGTTGAGCAACTTCGGAACATCAATGTTGCTCGGTGTACACTTTTTATTGTTCTTCCATGTCAAATTTCATGAGTATTAGCTTCCAAGATTATTTCGATGCCAAAATCCCAAGTTTC
This sequence comes from Euonymus europaeus, assembly GCA_963580455.1. Lineage (NCBI taxonomy): Eukaryota > Viridiplantae > Streptophyta > Magnoliopsida > Celastrales > Celastraceae > Euonymus > Euonymus europaeus. Next base: position 10,084,251 of record OY756967.1, on the reverse strand, counting down.
TATGACAAATGGAGAAAACAGTTAAAATCTCCTTCATAGAGAGAGTCCAATTTCGGACCATCAAAGATGCTCGGTGTACACTTTAAATTGTTCTTCTATGTCAAATTTTATGAGTATAAGCTTCCAAGATTATTTCGATGCCAAAACATTAACTTTCTATGACAAATGGACAAAACCGTTAAAAGGTCCTCTATAGAGAGAGTTTAGCAAGTTCGGACAATCAAAGTTGCTCGGTGTACACTTTTTATTGTTCTTCTATGTTAAATTTTACGAAGATGAGCTTCCAGGGTTATTTCGATGCCAAAACACCAACTTTCTATGACTAATGGACAAAACCGTTAAAAGCTCCTTCATAGAGAGAGTAGAGCAACTTCGGACAATCAAAGTTGCTCGGTGTACACTTTTTATTGTTCTTCCATGTTAAATTTTACGAAAATGAGCTTGCCGGATTATTTCGATGCTAAAACACCAACTTTCTATGGAAAATGGACAAAACCTCGAAAATCTCTTCTATAGAGAGAGTTGTGCAACTTCGGAACATCAAAGTTGCTCGGTGTACACTTTTTATTGTTCTTCTATGTCAAATATTCTGAGTATAAGTTTTCAAGATTATTTCGATGCCAAAATCCCAAGTTTCTATGACAAATGGAGAAAACTATTAAAAGCTCCTCCATAGAGAGAGTTGACCAACTTCGGACTATCAAAGTTGCTCGGTGTACACTTTTTAATGTTCATCTATGTCAAATTTTATGAGTATAAGCTTCCAAGATTATTTCGATGGCAAAAGACCAACTTTCTATGACAAATGGACAAAACATTCAAAAGCTCCTCCCTAGAGAGAGTTGAGCAACTTCGGAACATCAATGTTGCTCGGTGTACACTTTTTATTGTTCTTCTATGTCAAATATTCTGAGTATAAGTTTCCAAGATTATTTCGATGCCAAAATCCCAAGTTTCTATGACAAATGGAGAAAACTATTAAAAGCTCCTCCATAAAGAGAGTTGACCAACTTCGGACTATCAAAGTTGCTCGGTGTACACTTTTTAATGTTCATCTATGTCAAATTTTATGAGTATAAGCTTCCAAGATTATTTCGATGGCCAAAGACCAACTTTCTATGACAAATGGACAATACCTTGAAAAGCTTCTCCATAGAGAGAGTTGAGCAACTTCGGAAAAACAAATTTTCTCGGTGTACACTTTTTAATGTTCTTTTATGTCAAATTTTATGAGTATAAGCTTCCAAGATTATTTCGATGGCAAAAGACCAACTTTCTATGATAAATTGAAAAACATTCAAAAGCTCCTCCATAGAGAGAGTTGAGCAACTTCGGAACATCAATGTTGCTCAGTGTACACTTTTTATTGTTCTTCTATGTCAAATTTCATGTGTATAAGCTTCCAAGATTATTTCGATGCCAAAATCCCAAGTTTCTATGACAAATAAAGTAAACTGTTAAAAGCCCCTTCATAGAGAGAGTTTACCAATTTCGGACCATCAAAGATGCTCGGTGTAGACATTTTATTGTTTTTCTATGTCAAATTTTATGAGTATAAACTTCCAAGATTATTTCGATGCCAAAACAACAACTTTCTATGATAAATGGACAAAACCTTCAAAAGCTCCTCTATAAAGAGAGTTGAGCAACTTCGGAACATCAAAGTTGCTCGGTTGACACTTTTTATTGTTCTTCTATGTCAAATTTTATGAGTATAAGCTTCCAAGATTATTTCGATGGCAAAAGACCAACTTTCTATGACAAATGGACAAAACATTCAAAAGCTCCTCCATAGAGAGAGTTGAGCAACTTCGGAACATCAAAGTTGCTCGGTGTACACTTTTTATTGTTCTTCTATGTCAAATTTTATGAGTATATGCTTCCAAGATTATTTCGATGGCAAAAGACCAACTTTCTATGACAAATGGACAAAACATTCAAAAGCTCCTCCATAGAGAGAGTTGAGCAACTTTAAACTTTTTATTGTTCTTCTATGTCAAATTTTCTGAGTATAAGCTTCCAAGATTATTTCGATGCCAAAAACCCAAGTTTCTATGACAAATGGAGAAAACTGTTAAAAGCTCCTCCATAGAGAGAGTTGACCAACTTCGGACTATTAAAGTTGCTCGGTGTACACTTTTTAATGTTCATCTATGTCAAATTTTATGAGTATAAGCTTCCAAGATTATTTCGATGGCGAAAGACCAACTTTCTATGACAAATGGACAATACCTTGAAAAGCTCCTCCATAGAGAGAGTTGAGCAACTTCGGAACAACAAAGTTGCTCTGTGTACACTTTTTAATGTTCTTCTATGTCGAATTTTATGAGTATAAGCTTCCAAGATTATTTCGATCTTTCTATGACAAATGGAAAAACATTCAAAAGCTCCTCCATAGAGAGAGTTGAGCAACTTCGGAACATCAATGTTGCTCGGTGTACACTTTTTATTGTTCTTCTACGTCAAATTTTCTGAGTATAAGCTTCCAAGATTATTTCGATGCCAAAAACCCAAGTTTCTATGACAAATGGAGAAAACTGTTAAAAGCTCCTCCATAGAGAGAGTTGAACAATTTCGGACCATCAAAGATGCTCGGTGTACACGTTTTATTATTTTTCTATGTCAAATTTTATGAGTATAAGCCTCCAAGATTATTTCGATGCCAAAACAACAACTTTCTATGATAAATGGACAAAACCTTCAAAAGCTCATCCATAGAGAGAGTTGAGCAACTTCGAAACATCAAAGTTGCTCGGTGTACACTTATTATTGTTCTTCTATGTCAAATTTTATGAGTATAAGCTTCCAAGATTATTTCGATGCCAAAACAAAAACTTTCTGTGATAAATGGACAAAACCTTCAAAAGCTCCTCCATAGAGAGAGTTGTGCAACTTCGGAACATCGAAGTTGCTCGGTGTACACTTTTTATTGTTCTACTAAGTTAAATTTTACGAGTATAAGCTTCCAAGATTATTTCGATGCCAAAACATTAAATTTCTATGACAAATGGACAAAACCATTAAAAGCTCCTCCGTAGAGAGAGTTGAGCAACTTCGGACAATCAAAGTTGCTCGGTGTACACATTTTAATGTTCTTCTATGTCAAATTTTACGAGTATAAGCTTTGTGGATTATTTCGATAAAAAAGACCAACTTTCTATAACAAATGGACAAAACCATTAAAAGCTCCTCCATAGAGAGAGTTGAGCAACTTAGGACTATCGAAGTTGCTCAGTGTACACTTTTTAATGTTCATCTATGTTAAATTTTATGAGTATAAGCTTCCAAGATTATTTTGATGGCAAAAGACCAACTTTCTATGACAAATGGACAATATCGTGAAAAGCTCCTCCATAGAGAGAGTTGAGGATTTTCGGAACAACAAAGTTGCTCGGTGTACACTTTTTAATGTTCTTCTATGTCAAATTTTATAAGTATAAGCTTCCAAGATCATTTCGATGGCAAAAGACCAACTTTCTATGACAAATGGAAAAACATTCAAAAGCTCCGCCATAGAGAGAGTTGAGCAACTTTGGAACATCAATGTTGCTCGGTGTACACTTTTTATTGTTCTTCTATGTCAAATTTCATGAGTATAAGCTTCCAAGATTATTTCGATGCCAAAATCCCAAGTTTCTATGACAAATGGAGAAAACTGTTAAAAGCTCCTTCATAGAGAGAGTTGACCAATTTCGGACCATCAAAGATGCTCGGTGTACACGTTTTATTATTTTTCTATGTCAAATTTTATGATTATAAGCTTCCAAGATTATTTCGATGCCAAAACAACAACTTTCTATGACAAATGGAGAAAACTGTTAAAAGCTCCTCCATAGAGAGAGTTTACCAATTTTGGACCATCAAAGATGCTCGGTGTACACGTTTTATTGTTTTTCTATGTCAAATTTTATGAGTATAAGCTTCCAAGATTATTTCGATGCCAAAACAACAACTTTCTATGACAAATGGACAATACCTTGAAAAGCTCCTCCATAGAGAGAGTTGAGCAACTTCGGAACAACAAAGTTGCTCGGTGTACACTTTTGAATGTTCATCTATGTGAAATTTTATGAGTATAAGCTTCCAAGATTATTTCGATGGCAAAAACCAACTTTCTATGACAAATGGACATTACCTTGAAAAGCTCCTCCATAGAGAGAGTTGAGGAACTTCGGAACAACAAAGTTTCTCGGTGTACACTTTTTAATGTTCTTCTATGTCAAATTTTATGAGTATAAGCTTCCAAGATTATTTCGATGGCAAAAGACCAACTTTCTATGACAAATGGAAAAACATTCAAAAGATCCTCCATAGAGAGAGTTGAGCAACTTCGGAACATCAATGTTGCTCGGTGTACACTTTTTATTGTTCTTCCATGTCAAATTTCATGAGTATAAGCTTCCAAGATTATTTCGATGCCAAAATCCCAAGTTTCTATGACAAATGGAGAAAACAGTTAAAATCTCCTTCATAGAGAGAGTCCAATTTCGGACCATCAAAGATGCTCGGTGTACACTTTATATTGTTCTTCTATGTCAAATTTTATGAGTATAAGCTTCCAAGATTATTTCGATGCCAAAACATTAACTTTCTATGACAAATGGACAAAACCGTTAAAAGGTCCTCTATAGAGAGAGTTTAGCAAGTTCGGACAATCAAAGTTGCTCGGTGTACACTTTTTATTGTTCTTCTATGTTAAATTTTACGAAGATGAGCTTCCAGGGTTATTTCGATGCCAAAACACCAACTTTCTATGACTAATGGACAAAACCGTTAAAAGCTCCTTCATAGAGAGAGTAGAGCAACTTCGGACAATCAAAGTTGCTCGGTGTACACTTTTTATTGTTCTTCCATGTTAAATTTTACGAAAATGAGCTTGCCGGATTATTTCGATGCTAAAACACCAACTTTCTATGGAAAATGGACAAAACCTCGAAAATCTCTTCTATAGAGAGAGTTGTGCAACTTCGGAACATCAAAGTTGCTCGGTGTACACTTTTTATTGTTCTTCTATGTCAAATTTCATGTGTATAAGCTTCCAAGATTATTTCGATGGCAAAAGACCAACTTTCTATGATAAATTGAAAAACATTCAAAAGCTCCTCCATAGAGAGAGTTGAGCAACTTCGGAACATCAATGTTGCTCAGTGTACACTTTTTATTGTTCTTCTATGTCAAATTTCATGTGTATAAGCTTCCAAGATTATTTCGATGCCAAAATCCCAAGTTTCTATGACAAATAAAGAAAACTGTTAAAAGCCCCTTCATAGAGAGAGTTTACCAATTTCGGACCATCAAAGATGCTCGGTGTAGACATTTTATTGTTTTTCTATGTCAAATTTTATGAGTATAAACTTCCAAGATTATTTCGATGCCAAAACAACAACTTTCTATGATAAATGGACAAAACCTTCAAAAGCTCCTCTATAAAGAGAGTTGAGCAACTTCGGAACATCAAAGTTGCTCGGTTGACACTTTTTATTGTTCTTCTATGTCAAATTTTATGAGTATAAGCTTCCAAGATTATTTCGATGGCAAAAGACCAACTTTCTATGACAAATGGACAAAACATTCAAAAGCTCCTCCATAGAGAGAGTTGAGCAACTTCGGAACATCAAAGTTGCTCGGTGTACACTTTTTATTGTTCTTCTATGTCAAATTTTATGAGTATATGCTTCCAAGATTATTTCGATGGCAAAAGACCAACTTTCTATGACAAATGGACAAAACATTCAAAAGCTCCTCCATAGAGAGAGTTGAGCAACTTTAAACTTTTTATTGTTCTTCTATGTCAAATTTTCTGAGTATAAGCTTCCAAGATTATTTCGATGCCAAAAACCCAAGTTTCTATGACAAATGGAGAAAACTGTTAAAAGCTCCTCCATAGAGAGAGTTGACCAACTTCGGACTATTAAAGTTGCTCGGTGTACACTTTTTAATGTTCATCTATGTCAAATTTTATGAGTATAAGCTTCCAAGATTATTTCGATGGCGAAAGACCAACTTTCTATGACAAATGGACAATACCTTGAAAAGCTCCTCCATAGAGAGAGTTGAGCAACTTCGGAACAACAAAGTTGCTCTGTGTACACTTTTTAATGTTCTTCTATGTCGAATTTTATGAGTATAAGCTTCCAAGATTATTTCGATCTTTCTATGACAAATGGAAAAACATTCAAAAGCTCCTCCATAGAGAGAGTTGAGCAACTTCGGAACATCAATGTTGCTCGGTGTACACTTTTTATTGTTCTTCTACGTCAAATTTTCTGAGTATAAGCTTCCAAGATTATTTCGATGCCAAAAACCCAAGTTTCTATGACAAATGGAGAAAACTGTTAAAAGCTCCTCCATAGAGAGAGTTGAACAATTTCGGACCATCAAAGATGCTCGGTGTACACGTTTTATTATTTTTCTATGTCAAATTTTATGACTATAAGCCTCCAAGATTATTTCGATGCCAAAACAACAACTTTCTATGATAAATGGACAAAACCTTCAAAAGCTCATCCATAGAGAGAGTTGAGCAACTTCGAAACATCAAAGTTGCTCGGTGTACACTTATTATTGTTCTTCTATGTCAAATTTTATGAGTATAAGCTTCCAAGATTATTTCGATGCCAAAACAAAAACTTTCTGTGATAAATGGACAAAACCTTCAAAAGCTCCTCCATAGAGAGAGTTGTGCAACTTCGGAACATCGAAGTTGCTCGGTGTACACTTTTTATTGTTCTACTAAGTTAAATTTTACGAGTATAAGCTTCCAAGATTATTTCGATGCCAAAACATTAAATTTCTATGACAAATGGACAAAACCATTAAAAGCTCCTCCGTAGAGAGAGTTGAGCAACTTCGGACAATCAAAGTTGCTCGGTGTACACATTTTAATGTTCTTCTATGTCAAATTTTACGAGTATAAGCTTTGTGGATTATTTCGATAAAAAATACCAACTTTCTATAACAAATGGACAAAACCATTAAAAGCTCCTCCATAGAGAGAGTTGAGCAACTTAGGACTATCGAAGTTGCTCAGTGTACACTTTTTAATGTTCATCTATGTTAAATTTTATGAGTATAAGCTTCCAAGATTATTTTGATGGCAAAAGACCAACTTTCTATGACAAATGGACAATACCGTGAAAAGCTCCTCCATAGAGAGAGTTGAGGATTTTCGGAACAACAAAGTTGCTCGGTGTACACTTTTTAATGTTCTTCTATGTCAAATTTTATAAGTATAAGCTTCCAAGATCATTTCGATGGCAAAAGACCAACTTTCTATGACAAATGGAAAAACATTCAAAAGCTCCGCCATAGAGAGAGTTGAGCAACTTTGGAACATCAATGTTGCTCGGTGTACACTTTTTATTGTTCTTCTATGTCAAATTTCATGAGTATAAGATTCCAAGATTATTTCGATGCCAAAATCCCAAGTTTCTATGACAAATGGAGAAAACTGTTAAAAGCTCCTTCATAGAGAGAGTTGACCAATTTCGGACCATCAAAGATGCTCGGTGTACACGTTTTATTATTTTTCTATGTCAAATTTTATGATTATAAGCTTCCAAGATTATTTCGATGCCAAAACAACAACTTTCTATGACAAATGGAGAAAACTGTTAAAAGCTCCTCCATAAAGAGAGTTTACCAATTTTGGACCATCAAAGATGCTCGGTGTACACGTTTTATTGTTTTTCTATGTCAAATTTTATGAGTATAAGCTTCCAAGATTATTTCGATGCCAAAACAACAACTTTCTATGACAAATGGACAATACCTTGAAAAGCTCCTCCATAGAGAGAGTTGAGCAACTTCGGAACAACAAAGTTGCTCGGTGTACACTTTTTAATGTTCATCTATGTGAAATTTTATGAGTATAAGCTTCCAAGATTATTTCGATGGCAAAAACCAACTTTCTATGACAAATGGACATTACCTTGAAAAGCTCCTCCATAGAGAGAGTTGAGGAACTTCGGAACAACAAAGTTTCTCGGTGTACACTTTTTAATGTTCTTCTATGTCAAATTTTATGAGTATAAGCTTCCAAGATTATTTCGATGGCAAAAGACCAACTTTCTATGACAAATGGAAAAACATTCAAAAGATCCTCCATAGAGAGAGTTGAGCAACTTCGGAACATCAATGTTGCTCGGTGTACACTTTTTATTGTTCTTCCATGTCAAATTTCATGAGTATTAGCTTCCAAGATTATTTCGATGCCAAAATCCCAAGTTTCTATGACAAATGGAGAAAACAGTTAAAATCTCCTTCATAGAGAGAGTCCAATTTCGGACCATCAAAGATGCTCGGTGTACACTTTAAATTGTTCTTCTATGTCAAATTTTATGAGTATAAGCTTCCAAGATTATTTCGATGCCAAAACATTAACTTTCTATGACAAATGGACAAAACCGTTAAAAGGTCCTCTATAGAGAGAGTTTAGCAAGTTCGGACAATCAAAGTTGCTCGGTGTACACTTTTTATTGTTCTTCTATGTTAAATTTTACGAAGATGAGCTTTCAGGGTTATTTCGATGCCAAAACACCAACTTTCTATGACTAATGGACAAAACCGTTAAAAGCTCCTTCATAGAGAGAGTAGAGCAACTTCGGACAATCAAAGTTGCTCGGTGTACACTTTTTATTGTTCTTCCATGTTAAATTTTACGAAAATGAGCTTGCCGGATTATTTCGATGCTAAAACACCAACTTTCTATGGAAAATGGACAAAACCTCGAAAATCTCTTCTATAGAGAGAGTTGTGCAACTTCGGAACATCAAAGTTGCTCGGTGTACACTTTTTATTGTTCTTCTATGTCAAATATTCTGAGTATAAGTTTTCAAGATTATTTCGATGCCAAAATCCCAAGTTTCTATGACAAATGGAGAAAACTATTAAAAGCTCCTCCATAGAGAGAGTTGACCAACTTCGGACTATCAAAGTTGCTCGGTGTACACTTTTTAATGTTCATCTATGTCAAATTTTATGAGTATAAGCTTCCAAGATTATTTCGATGGCAAAAGACCAACTTTCTATGACAAATGGACAAAACATTCAAAAGCTCCTCCCTAGAGAGAGTTGAGCAACTTCGGAACATCAATGTTGCTCGGTGTACACTTTTTATTGTTCTTCTATGTCAAATATTCTGAGTATAAGTTTCCAAGATTATTTCGATGCCAAAATCCCAAGTTTCTATGACAAATGGAGAAAACTATTAAAAGCTCCTCCATAAAGAGAGTTGACCAACTTCGGACTATCAAAGTTGCTCGGTGTACACTTTTTAATGTTCATCTATGTCAAATTTTATGAGTATAAGCTTCCAAGATTATTTCGATGGCCAAAGACCAACTTTCTATGACAAATGGACAATACCTTGAAAAGCTTCTCCATAGAGAGAGTTGAGCAACTTCGGAAAAACAAATTTTCTCGGTGTACACTTTTTAATGTTCTTTTATGTCAAATTTTATGAGTATAAGCTTCCAAGATTATTTCGATGGCAAAAGACCAACTTTCTATGATAAATTGAAAAACATTCAAAAGCTCCTCCATAGAGAGAGTTGAGCAACTTCGGAACATCAATGTTGCTCAGTGTACACTTTTTATTGTTCTTCTATGTCAAATTTCATGTGTATAAGCTTCCAAGATTATTTCGATGCCAAAATCCCAAGTTTCTATGACAAATAAAGTAAACTGTTAAAACCCCTTCATAGAGAGAGTTTACCAATTTCGGACCATCAAAGATGCTCGGTGTAGACATTTTATTGTTTTTCTATGTCAAATTTTATGAGTATAAACTTCCAAGATTATTTCGATGCCAAAACAACAACTTTCTATGATAAATGGACAAAACCTTCAAAAGCTCCTCTATAAAGAGAGTTGAGCAACTTCGGAACATCAAAGTTGCTCGGTTGACACTTTTTATTGTTCTTCTATGTCAAATTTTATGAGTATAAGCTTCCAAGATTATTTCGATGGCAAAAGACCAACTTTCTATGACAAATGGACAAAACATTCAAAAGCTCCTCCATAGAGAGAGTTGAGCAACTTCGGAACATCAAAGTTGCTCGGTGTACACTTTTTATTGTTCTTCTATGTCAAATTTTATGAGTATATGCTTCCAAGATTATTTCGATGGCAAAAGACCAACTTTCTATGACAAATGGACAAAACATTCAAAAGCTCCTCCATAGAGAGAGTTGAGCAACTTTAAACTTTTTATTGTTCTTCTATGTCAAATTTTCTGAGTATAAGCTTCCAAGATTATTTCGATGCCAAAAACCCAAGTTTCTATGACAAATGGAGAAAACTGTTAAAAGCTCCTCCATAGAGAGAGTTGACCAACTTCGGACTATTAAAGTTGCTCGGTGTACACTTTTTAATGTTCATCTATGTCAAATTTTATGAGTATAAGCTTCCAAGATTATTTCGATGGCGAAAGACCAACTTTCTATGACAAATGGACAATACCTTGAAAACCTTCTCCATAGAGAGAGTTGAGCAACTTCGGAACAACAAAGTTGCTCTGTGTACACTTTTTAATGTTCTTCTATGTCGAATTTTATGAGTATAAGCTTCCAAGATTATTTCGATCTTTCTATGACAAATGGAAAAACATTCAAAAGCTCCTCCATAGAGAGAGTTGAGCAACTTCGGAACATCAATGTTGCTCGGTGTACACTTTTTATTGTTCTTCTACGTCAAATTTTCTGAGTATAAGCTTCCAAGATTATTTCGATGCCAAAAACCCAAGTTTCTATGACAAATGGAGAAAACTGTTAAAAGCTCCTCCATAGAGAGAGTTGAACAATTTCGGACCATCAAAGATGCTCGGTGTACACGTTTTATTATTTTTCTATGTCAAATTTTATGAGTATAAGCCTCCAAGATTATTTCGATGCCAAAACAACAACTTTCTATGATAAATGGACAAAACCTTCAAAAGCTCATCCATAGAGAGAGTTGAGCAACTTCGAAACATCAAAGTTGCTCGGTGTACACTTATTATTGTTCTTCTATGTCAAATTTTATGAGTATAAGCTTCCAAGATTATTTCGATGCCAAAACAAAAACTTTCTGTGATAAATGGACAAAACCTTCAAAAGCTCCTCCATAGAGAGAGTTGTGCAACTTCGGAACATCGAAGTTGCTCGGTGTACACTTTTTATTGTTCTACTAAGTTAAATTTTACGAGTATAAGCTTCCAAGATTATTTCGATGCCAAAACAACAACTTTTTATGATAAATGGACAAAACCTTCAAAAGCTCCTCCATAGAGAGAGTTGTGCAACTTCGGAACATCAAAGTTGCTCGGTGTACACTTTTTATTGTTCTACTAAGTTAAATTTTACGAGTATAAGCTTCCAAGATTATTTCGATGCAAAAACACCAACTTTCTATGATAAATGGACAAAACCGTTAAAAGCTCCTCCATAGAGAGAGTTGACCAACGTCGGACTATCAAAGTTGCTCGGTGTACACTTTTTAATGTTCATCTATGTCAAATTTTATGAGTATAAGCTTCCAAGATTTGTGGATTATTTCGATGGCGAAAGACCAACTTTCTATGACGAACGGACAATACCTTGAAAAGCTCCTCCATAGAGAGAGTTGAACAACTTCGGAACAACAAAGTTGCTCGGTGTACACTTTTTAATTTTCATCTATGTGAAATTTTATGAGTATAAGCTTCCAAGATTATTTCGATGGCAAAAACCAACTTTCTATGACAAATGGACATTACCTTGAAAAGCTCCTCCATAGAGAGAGTTGAGGAACTTCGGAACAACAAAGTTTCTCGGTGTACACTTTTTAATGTTCTTCTATGTCAAATTTTATGAGTATAAGCTTCCAAGATTATTTCGATGGCAAAAGACCAACTTTCTATGACAAATGGAAAAACATTCAAAAGATCCTCCATAGAGAGAGTTGAGCAACTTTGGAACATCAATGTTGCTCGGTGTACACTTTTTATTGTTCTTCCATGTCAAATTTCATGAGTATAAGCCTCCAAGATTATTTCGATGCCAAAACAACAACTTTCTATGATAAATGGACAAAACCTTCAAAAGCTCATCCATAGAGAGAGTTGAGCAACTTCGAAACATCAAAGTTGCTAGGTGTACACTTATTATTGTTCTTCTATGTCAAATTTTATGAGTATAAGCTTCCAAGATTATTTCGATGCCAAAACAACAACTTTTTATGATAAATGGACAAAACCTTCAAAAGCTCCTCCATAGAGAGAGTTGTGCAACTTCGGAACATCAAAGTTGCTCGGTGTACACTTTTTATTGTTCTACTAAGTTAAATTTTACGAGTATAAGCTTCCAAGATTATTTCGATGCAAAAACACCAACTTTCTATGATAAATGGACAAAACCGTTAAAAGCTCCTCCATAGAGAGAGTTGACCAACGTCGGACTATCAAAGTTGCTCGGTGTACACTTTTTAATGTTCATCTATGTCAAATTTTATGAGTATAAGCTTCCAAGATTTGTGGATTATTTCGATGGCGAAAGACCAACTTTCTATGACGAACGGACAATACCTTGAAAAGCTCCTCCATAGAGAGAGTTGAACAACTTCGGAACAACAAAGTTGCTCGGTGTACACTTTTTAATGTTCATCTATGTGAAATTTTATGAGTATAAGCTTCCAAGATTATTTCGATGGCAAAAACCAACTTTCTATGACAAATGGACATTACCTTGAAAAGCTCCTCCATAGAGAGAGTTGAGGAACTTCGGAACAACAAAGTTTCTCGGTGTACACTTTTTAATGTTCTTCTATGTCAAATTTTATGAGTATAAGCTTCCAAGATTATTTCGATGGCAAAAGACCAACTTTCTATGACAAATGGAAAAACATTCAAAAGATCCTCCATAGAGAGAGTTGAGCAACTTTGGAACATCAATGTTGCTCGGTGTACACTTTTTATTGTTCTTCCATGTCAAATTTCATGAGTATAAGCTTCCAAGATTATTTCGATGCCAAAATCCCAAGTTTCTATGACAAATGGAGAAAACAGTTAAAATCTCCTTCATAGAGAGAGTCCAATTTCGGACCATCAAAGATGCTCGGTGTACACTTTAAATTGTTCTTCTATGTCAAATTTTATGAGTATAAGCTTCCAAGATTATTTCGATGCCAAAACAACAACTTTTTATGATAAATGGACAAAACCTTCAAAAGCTCCTCCATAGAGAGAGTTGTGCAACTTCGGAACATCAAAGTTGCTCGGTGTACACTTTTTATTGTTCTACTAAGTTAAATTTTACGAGTATAAGCTTCCAAGATTATTTCAATGCAAAAACACCAACTTTCTATGATAAAAAGACAAAACCGTTAAAAGCTCCTCCATAGAGAGAGTTGACCAACGTCGGACTATCAAAGTTGCTCGGTGTACACTTTTTAATGTTCATCTATGTCAAATTTTATGAGTATAAGCTTCCAAGATTTGTGGATTATTTCGATGGCGAAAGACCAACTTTCTATGACGAACGGACAATACCTTGAAAAGCTCCTCCATAGAGAGAGTTGAACAACTTCGGAACAACAAAGTTGCTCGGTGTACACGTTTTATTGTTCTTCTATGTCAAATTTTATGAGTATAAGCTTCCAAAATTATTTCGATGGCAAAAGACCAACTTTCTATGACAAATGGAAAAACATTCAAAAGCTCCTCCATAGAGAGAGTTGAACAACTTCGGAACATCAATGTTGCTCGTTGTACACTTTTTATTGTTCTTCTATGTCAAATTTTTTGAGTATAAGCTTCCAATTTTATTTCGATGCCGAAAACCCAAGTTTCTATGACAAATGGAGAAAACTGTTAAAAGCTCCTCAATAGAGAGAGTTGACCAATTTCGAACCATCAAAGATGCTCGGTGTACACGTTTTATTGTTTTTCTATGTCAAATTTTCTGAGTATAAGCTTCCAAGATTATTTCGATGCCAAAACAACAACTTTCTATGATAAATGGACAAAACCTTCAAAAGCTCCTCTATAGAGAGAGTTGAGAAACTTCGAAACATCAAAGTTGCTCGGTTGACACTTTTTATTGTTCATCTATGTCAAATTTTATGAGTATAAGCTTCATAGATTATTTCGATACCAAAATCCCAAGTTTCTTTGACAAATGGAGAAAACAGTGAAAAGCTCCTTCATAGAGAGAGTTGACCCATTTCGGACCATCAAAGATGCTCGGTGTACACGTTTTATTGTTCTTCTATGTCAAATTTTATGAGTATAAGCTTCCAAGATTATTTCGATGCCAAAAACCCAAGTTTCTTTGACAAATGGAGAAAACTGTTAAAAGCTCCTCCATAGAGAGAGTTGACCAACTTCGGACGATCAAAGTTTCTCGGTGTACACTTTTTAATGTTCATCTATGTCAAATTTTATGAGTATAAGCTTCCAAGATTATTTCGATGGCGAAAGACCAACTTTCTATAACAAATGGACAATACCTTGAAAAGCTCCTCCATAGAGAGAGTTGAGCAACTTCGGAACAACAAAGTTGTTCGGTGTACACTTTTTAATGTTCTTCTATGTCAAATTTTATGAGTATAAGCTTCTAAGATTATCTCGATGGCAAAAGACCAACTTTCTATGACAAATGGAAAAACATTCAAAAGCTCTCCATAGAGAGAGTTGAGCAAATTCGGAACATCAATGTTGCTCGGTGTACACTTTTTATTGTTCTTCTATGTCAAATTTCATGAGTATAAGCTTTCTAGATTATTTCGATGCCAAAATCCAAAGTTTCTATGAAAAATGAAGAAAACTATTAAATGCTACTTCATAGAGAGAGTTGACCAATTTCGGACCATCAAAGATGCTCGGTGTACACGTTTTATCGTTTTTCTATGTCAAATTTTATGAGTATAAGCTTCCAAGATTATTTCGATGCCAAAACAACAACTTTCTATGATAAATGGACAAAATCTTCAAAAGCTCCTCCATAGAGAGAGTTGAGCAACTTCGGAACATCAAAGTTGCTCGGTTGACACTTTTTATTGTTCTTCTATGTCAAATTTTATGAGTATAAGCTTCCTAGATTATTTCGATGCCAAAATCCCAAGTTTCTATGACAAATGCAGAAAACAATTAAAAGCTCCTTCATAGATAGATTTGACCCATTTCGGACCATCAAAGATGCTCGGTGTACACGTTTTATTGTTCTTCTATGTCAAATTTTATGAGTATAAGCTTCCAAGATTATTTCGATGCCAAAACAGCAACTTTCTATGACAAATGGACAAAACCGTTAAAAGCTCCTCCATAGAGAGAGTTGAGTAACTTCGGACAATCAAAGTTGCTCGGTGTACAATTTTTATTGTTCTTTTATGTTAAATTTTACGAAAATGAGCTTCCAAGATTATTTCGATTCAAAAACACCAACTTTCTATGACAAATGGACAAAACCGCTAAAAGCTCCTCCATAGAGAGAGTTGAGCAACGTCGGACCATCAAAGTTGCTCGGTGTACACCTTTTAATGTTCTTCTATGTCAAATTTCGGGAGTATAAGCTTTGTGGATTATTTCGATGAAGAAAGACCAACTTTCTATAACAAATGGACAAAACCGTTAAAAGCTCCTCCATAGAGAGAGTTGACCAAATTCGGACTATCAAAGTTGCTCAGTGTACACTTTTTAATGTTCTTCTATGTCAAATTTTATGAGTATAAGATTCCAAGATTATTTCGATGCCAAAAGAGCAACTTTCTATGACAAATGGACAAAACTGTTAAAAGCTCCTCCATAGAGAGAGTTGATCAACTTCGAACAATCAAAGTTGCTCGGTGTACACTTTTTATTGTTATTTTATGTTAAATTTTACGAAACTGAGCTTCCAGAATTATTTCGATGCCAAAACACCAACTTTCTATGAAAAATGGACAAAACCATTAAAAGCTCCTCCATAGATAAAGTTGAGAAACTTCGGACTATCAAAGTTGCTTGGTGTACACTTTTTAATGTTCTTCTATGTCAAATTTTATGAGTATAAGCTTCCAAGATTATTTCGATGCCAAAACAGCAACTTTTTATGACAAATGGACAAAACCCTTAAAAACTCCTCCATAAAGAGAGTTGAGCAACTTCGGACAATCAAAGTTGCTCGTTGTACACTTTATATTGTTCTACTAAGTTAAATTTTAAAAGTATAAGCTTCCAAAATTTTTTCGATGCCAAAACATTAACTTTCTATGACAAATGGACAAAACCGTTAAAAGCTCCTTTATAGAAAGAGTTGAGCAAGTTCGGACTATCAAAGTTGCTCAGTGTACACTTTTTATTTTTCTTCTATGTTAAATTTTACGAAGATGAGCTTCCAGGGTTATTTCGATGCCAAAACACCAACTTTCTATGACAAATGGAGAAAACCGTTAAAAGCTCCTCCATAGAGAGAGTAGAGCAACTTCGGACAATCAAAGTTGCTCGGTGTACACTTTTTATTATTCTTCTATGTTAAATTTTACGAAAATAAGCTTCCCGGATTATTTCGATGCTAAAACACCAAGTTTCTATGGCAAATGGACAAAACCTCGAAAAGCTCTTCCATAGAGAGAGTTGTGCAACTTCGGAACATCAAAGTTGCTCGTTGTATACTTTTTATTGTTCTCCTATGTCAAATTTTATGAGTATAAGCTTCCTAGATTATTTCGATGCAAAAATCCCAAGTTTCTATGACAAATTGAGAAAACTGATAAAGCTCCTTCATAGAGAGAGTTGACTGATTTCGGACCAACAAAGATGCTCGGTGTACACGTTTTATTGTTCTTCTATGTTAAATTTTATGAGTACAAGCTTCCAAGATTATTTCGATGCCAAAACAGCAAGTTTTTATGACAAATGGACAAAACCGTTAAAAGCTCCTCCATAGAGAGAGTTGAGCAACTTCGGAAAATCAAAGTTGCTCGGTGTACACTTCTTATTGTTCTTCTATGTTAAATTTTATGAAAATGAGCTTCCAAGATTATTTCGATGCCAAAACACCAACTTTCTATGACAAATGGATAAAACCGTTAAAAGCTCCTCTATAGAGAGAGTTGAGCAACGTCGGACAATCAAAGTTGCTCGGTGTACACCTTTTAATGTTCTTCTATGTCAAATTTTACGAGTATAAGCTTCTCAGATTATTTCGATGAAAAAACACCAACTTTCTATAACAAATGGACAAAACCGTTAAAAACTCCTCCATGGAGAGAGTTGAGCAACTTCGGACTATCAAAGTTGCCCGGTGTACACGTTTTAATGTTCTTCTATGTCAAATTTTATGAGTATAGGCTTCCATGATTATTTCGATGGCAAAAGACCAACTTTCTATGACAAATGGACAAAAACATTCAAAAGCTCCTCCATAGAGAGAGTTGAGCAACTTCGGAACATCAAAGTTGCTCGGTGTACACTTTTTATTTTTCTTCTATGTCAAATTTTATGAGTATAAGCTTCCTAGATTATTTCGATGCCAAAATCCCAAGTTTCTATGACAAATGGAGAAAACTGTTAAAAGCTCCTTCATAGACAGAGTTGACCTATTTCGGACCATCAAAAATGCTCGGTCTGAACGTTTTATTGTTCTTTTATGTCAAATTTTATGAGTATAAGCTTCTAAGATTATGTCGATGCCAAAAGAGAAACTTTCTATGACAAATGGACAAAACCATTAAACGCTCCTCCATAGAGAGAGTAGAGCAAATTCGGACAATCAAAGTTGCTCGGTGTACACTTTTTATTGTTCTTTTATGTTAATTTTACGAAAATGAGCTTCCCCGATTATTTCGATGCCAAAACACCAACTTTCTATGACAAATGGACAAAACCGTTAAAAGCTCATCCATAGAGAAAGTTGAGCAACTTCGGACTATCAAAGTTGCTCGGTGTACACTTTTTAATGTTCTTCTATGTCAAATTTTATGACTATAAGCTTCCAAGACTATTTCGATGGCAAAAGACCAACTTTCTGTGACAAATGGACAAAACCTTGAAAGGATCCTCCATATAGAGAGTTGCGCAACTTCGGAACATCAAAGTTGCTCGGTGTACACTTTTTATTGTTCTTCTATGTCGAATTTTATGAGTATAAGCTTCCTAGATTATTTCGATGCCAAAATCCCAAGTTTCTATGACAAATGGAGAAAACCGTTAAAATCTCCATCAAAGAGAGAGTTGACCAATTTCGGAGCATCAAAGATGCTCGGTGTACACGTTTTATTTTTCTTCTATGTCAAATTTTATGAGTATAAGGTTCCAAGATTATTTCGATGGCAATAGACCAACTTTCTATGACAAATGGACAAAACCTTGAAAGGCTCCTCCATAGAGAGAGTTGAGCAACTTTGGAACATCAAAGTTGCTCGGTGTACACTTTTTATTGTTCTTCTACGTCAAATTTTATGAGTATAAGGTTCCTAGATTATTTCGATGCCAAAATCACAAGTTTTTATGACAAATGGAAAAAACTGTTAAAAGCTACTTCATAGAGAGAGTTGACCAATTTCGGAGCATCAAAGATGCTCGGTGTACACGTTTTATTGTTCTTTTATGTCAAATTTTATGAGTATAAGCTTCCAAGATTATTTCGACGCCAAAACAGCAACTTTTTATGACAAATGGAGAAAATCATTAAAAGCTCCTCTATAGAAAGAGTTGAGCAACTTCGGACAATCAAAGTTGCTCGTTGTACACTTTATATTGTTCTACTAAGTCAAATTTTACGAGTATAAGCTTCCAAGATTATTTCGATTCCAAAACATTAACTTTCTATGACAAATGGACAAAACCTCGAAAGGCTCCTCCATAGAGAGAGTTGAGCAACTTCGGAATATCAAAGTTGCTCGGTGTACACTTTTTATTGTCTCCTATGTCGAATTTTATGAGTATAAGCTTCCTAGATTATTTCGATGCCAAAATCCCAAGTTTCTATGACAAATGGAAAAAACCGTTAAAAGCTACTTCACAGAGAGAGTTGACCAATTTCGGAGCATCAAAGATGCTCGGTGTACACGTTTTATTGTTCTTTTATGTCAAATTTTATGAGTATAAGGTTACAAGATTATTTCGATGCCAAAACAGCAACTTTTTATGACAAATGGAGAAAACCATTAAAAGCTCCTCCATAGAGAGAGTTGAGCAACTTCGGACAATCAAAGTTGCTCGGTGTACACTTTATATTATTCTACTAAGTCAAATTTTACGAGTATAAGCTTCCAGGATTATTTCGATTACAAAACATTAACTTTCTATGACAAATGGAGAAAACTGTTAAAAGCTCCTTCATAGAGAGAGTTGACCAATTTCGGACCATCAAAGATGCTCGGTGTGCACGTTTTATTGTTCTTCTATGTCAAATTTTATGAGTATAAGCTTCTAAGATTATTTTGATGCCAAAAGGGCAACTTTCTATGACAAATGGACAAAACCGTTAAAAGATCCACCATAGAGAGAGTTGACCAACTTCGGACAATCAAAGTTGTTCGGTGTACACTTTATATTGTTCTACTAAGTCAAATTTTACGAGTATAAGCCTCCAGAATTATTTCGATGCCAAAACACCAACTTTCAATGACAAATGGACAAAACTATTAAACGCTCCTCCATACAGAGAGTTGAGCAAATTCGGACAATCAAAGTTGCTCGGTGTACACTTTTTATTGTTTTTCTTTGTTAAATTTTACGAAAATGAGCTCCATGATTATTTCGATGCCAAAACACAGACTTTCTATGACAAATGGAAAAAACCGTTAAAAGCTCCCCTCCATAGAGAGAGTTGAGCAACTTCGGACTATCAAAGTAGCTCGGTGTGCACTTTTTAACGTTCTTCTATGTCAAATTTTATGGCTATAAGCTTCCAAGATTATTTCGATGGCAAAAGACCAACTTTCTATGAAAAATGGACAAAACGTTGAAAGGCTCCTCCATAGAGAGAGTTGCGCAACTTCGGAACATCCAAGTTGCTCGGTGTACACTTTTTATTGTTCTTCTATTCAAATTTTATTAGTATAAGCTTCCAAGATTGTTTCGATGCGAAAACATCAACTTTTTATGACAATTGGACAAAACCATTAAAAGCTCCTCCATAGAGAGAGTTGAGCAACTTTGGACAATCAAAGATGCTCGGTGTACACTTTATATTGTTCTACTAAGTCAAATTTTACTAGTATATGCTTCAAAGATTATTTCGATGCTAAAACATTAACTTTCTATGACAAATGGACAAAACCGTTAAAAGCTCCTCTATAGAGAGAGTTGAGCAAGTTCGGACAATCAAAGTTGCTCGGTGTACACTTTATATTGTTCTACTAAGTCAAATTTTACGAGGATAAGCCTCCAGAATTATTTCGATGCAAAAACACCAACTTTCTATGACAAATGGACAAAACTATTAAGCGCTCCTCCATAGAGAGACTTGAGCAAATTCGGACAATCAAAGTTGCTCGGTGTACACTTTTTATTGTTCTTCTATGTTAAATTTTACGAAAATGAGCTTCCACGATTATTTCGATGCAAAAACACCAACTTTCTATGACAAATGGACAAAACCGTTAAAAGCTCCTCTATAGAGAGAGTTGAGCAACTTCGGACTATCAAAGTTGCTCGGTGTACACTTTTTGATGTTCTTCTATGTCAAATTTTATGACTATAAGCTTCCAAGATTATTTCGATGGCAAAAGACCAACTTTCTATGACAAATGGACAAAACCTTGAAAGGCTCCTCTATAGAGAGAGTTGCGCAACTTCGGAACATCAAAGTTGCTCGGTGTACACTTTTTATTATTCTTCTATGTCAAATTTTATGAGTATAAGCTTCCTACATTATTTCGATGCCAAAATCCCAAGTTTCTAAGACAAATGGAGAAAACCGTTAAAAGCGCCTTCATAGAGAGAGTTGACCAATTTCGGAGTATCAAATATGCTCGGTGTACACGTTTTATTGTTCTTCTATGTCAAATTTTATGAGTATAAGCTTCCAAGATTATTTCGATGCCAAAACAGCAACTTTTTATGACAAATGGACAAAACCATTACAAGCTCCTCCATAGAGAGAGTTGAGCAACTTCGGACAATCAAAGTTGTTCGGTGTACACTTTATATTGTTCTACTAAGTCAAATTTTACGAGTATAAGCTTCCAAGATTATTTCGATGCCAAAACATCAACTTTCTATGAAAAATGGACAAAATCGTTAATTGCTCCTCTATAGAGAGAGTTGAGCAAGTTCGGACAATCAAAGCTGCTCGGTGTACACTTTTTATTGTTCTTTTATGTTAAATTTTACGAAGATGAGATTCCATGGTTATTTCGATGCCAAAACACCAACTTTCTATGACAAATGGACAAAACCGTTAAAAGCTCCTCCATAGAGAGAATAGAGCAACTTCGGACAATCAAAGTTGCTCGGTGTACACTTTTTATTGTTCTTCTATGTTAAATTTTACGAAAATGAGCTTCCCGGATTATTTCGATGGCAAAACACCAACTTTCTATGACAAATGGACAAAACCGTTAAAATCTCCTCCATAGAGAGAGTTGAGCAACTTCGGACAATCAAAATTGCTCGGTGTACACATTATATTGTTCTACTAAGTCAAATTTTACGAGTATTAGCTTCCAAGATTATTTCGATGCCAAAACATTAACTTTCTATGACAAATGGACAAAACCGTTAAAAGCTCCTCTATAGAGAGGGTTGAGCAAGTTCGGACAATCAAAGTTGCTCGGTGTACACTTTATATTGTTCTACTAAGTCAAATTTTACGAGTATAAGCCTCCAGAATTATTTCGATGCCAAAACACCAACTTTCTATGACAAATGGACAAAACTATTAAGCGCTCCTCCATAGAGAGACTTGAGCAAATTCGGACAATCAAAGTTGCTCGGTGTACACTTTTTATTGTTCTTCTATGTTAAATTTTACGAAAATGAGCTTCCACGATTATTTCGATGCAAAAACACAAACTTTCTATGACAAATGGAAAAAACCGTTAAAAGCTCCCCTCCATAGAGAGAGTTGAGCAACTTCGGACTATCAAAGTAGCTCGGTGTACACTTTTTAATGTTCTTCTATGTCAAATTTTATGGCTATAAGCTTCCAAGATTATTTCGATGGCAAAAGACCAACTTTCTATGAAAAATGGACAAAACCTTGAAAGGCTCCTCCATAGAGAGAGTTGCGCAACTTCGGAACATCCAAGTTGCTCGGTGTACACTTTTTATTGTTCTTCTATTCAAATTTTATTAGTATAAGCTTCCAAGATTGTTTCGATGCGAAAACATCAACTTTTTATGACAATTGGACAAAACCATTAAAAGCTCCTCCATAGAGAGAGTTGAGCAACTTTGGACAATCAAAGTTGCTCGGTGTACACTTTATATTGTTCTACTAAGTCAAATTTTACGAGTATAAGCCTCCAGAATTATTTCGATGCCAAAACACCAACTTTCTATGACAAATGGACAAAACTATTAAGCGCTCCTCCATAGAGAGACTTGAGCAAATTCGGACAATCATAGTTGCTCGGTGTACACTTTTTATTGTTCTTCTATGTTAAATTTTACGAAAATGAGCTTCCACGATTATTTCGATGCAAAAACACAAACTTTCTATGACAAATGGAAAAAACCGTTAAAAGCTCCCCTCCATAGAGAGAGTTGAGCAACTTCGGACTATCAAAGTTGCTCGGTGTACACTTTTTGATGTTCTTCTATGTCAAATTTTATGACTATAAGCTTCCAAGATTATTTCGATGGCAAAAGACCAACTTTCTATGACAAATGGACAAAACCTTGAAAGGCTCCTCTATAGAGAGAGTTGCGCAACTTCGGAACATCAAAGTTGCTCGGTTTACACTTTTTATTATTCTTCTATGTCAAATTTTATGAGTATAAGCTTCCTACATTATTTCGATGCCAAAATCCCAAGTTTCTATGACAAATGGAGAAAACCGTTAAAAGCGCCTTCATAGAGAGAGTTGACCAATTTCGGAGTATCAAATATGCTCGGTGTACACGTTTTATTGTTCTTCTATGTCAAATTTTATGAGTATAAGCTTCCAAGATTATTTCGATGCCAAAACGGCAACTTTTTATGACAAATGGACAAAACCATTACAAGCTCCTCCATAGAGAGAGTTGAGCAACTTCGGACAATCAAAGTTGTTCGGTGTACACTTTATATTGTTCTACTAAGTCAAATTTTACGAGTATAAGCTTCCAAGATTATTTCGATGCTAAAACATCAACTTTCTATGGAAAATGGACAAAATCGTTAATTGCTCCTCTATAGAGAGAGTTGAGCAAGTTCGGACAATCAAAGCTGCTCGGTGTACACTTTTTATTGTTCTTTTATGTTAAATTTTACGAAGATGAGATTCCATGGTTATTTCGATGCCAAAACACCAACTTTCTATGACAAATGGACAAAACCGTTAAAAGCTCCTCCATAGAGAGAATAGAGCAACTTCGGAAAATCAAAGTTGCTCGGTGTACACTTTTTATTGTTCTTCTATGTTAAATTTTACGAAAATGAGCTTCCCGGATTATTTCGATGGCAAAACACCAACTTTCTATGACAAATGGACAAAACCGTTAAAAGCTCCTCCATAGAGAGAGTTGAGCAACTTCGGACAATCAAAATTGCTCGGTGTACACATTATATTGTTCTACTAAGTCAAATTTTACGAGTATAAGCTTCCAAGATTATTTCGATGCCAAAACATTAACTTTCTATGACAAATGGACAAAACCGTTAAAAGCTCCTCTATAGAGAGAGTTGAGCAAGTTCGGACAATCAAAGTTGCTCGGTGTACACTTTATATTGTTCTACTAAGTCAAATTTTACGAGTATAAGCCTCCAGAATTATTTCGATGCCAAAACACCAACTTTCTATGACAAATGGACAAAACTATTAAGCGCTCCTCCATAGAGAGACTTGAGCAAATTCGGACAATCAAAGTTGCTCGGTGTACACTTTTTATTGTTCTTCTATGTTAAATTTTACGAAAATGAGCTACCACGATTATTTCGATGCAAAAACACCAACTTTCTATGACAAATGGACAAAACCGTTAAAAGCTCCTCCATAGAGAGAGTTGAGCAACTTCGGACTATCAAAGTTGCTCGGTGTACACTTTTTGATGTTCTTCTATGTCAAATTTTATGACTATAAGCTTCCAAGATTATTTCGATGGCAAAAGACCAACTTTCTATGAAAAATGGACAAAACCTTGAAAGGCTTCTCTATAGAGAGAATTGCGCAACTTCGGAACATCAAAGTTGCTCGGTGTACACTTTCTATTATTCTTCTATGTCAAATTTTATGAGTATAAGCTTCCTACATTATTTCGATGCCAAAATCCCAAGTTTCTATGACAAATGGAGAAAACCGTTAAAAGCGCCTTCATAGAGAGAGTTGACCAATTTCGGAGTATCAAATATGCTCGGTGTACACGTTTTATTGTTCTTCTATGTCAAATTTTATGAGTATAAGCATCCAAGATTATTTCGATGCCAAAACAGCAACTTTTTATGACAAATGGACAAAACCATTAAAAGCTCCTCCATAGAGAGAGTTGAGCAACTTCGGACAATCAAAGTTGTTCGGTGTACACTTTATATTGTTCTACTAAGTCAAATTTTACGAGTATAAGCTTCCAAGATTATTTCGATGCCAAAACATCAACTTTCTATGAAAAATGGACAAAATAGTTAATTGCTCTTCTATAGAGAGAGTTGAGCAAGTTCGGACAATCAAAGCTGCTCGGTGTACACTTTTTATTGTTCTTTTATGTTAAATTTTACGAAGATGAGATTCCATGGTTATTTCGATGCCAAAACACCAACTTTCTATGACAAATGGACAAAACCGTTAAAAGCTCCTCCATAGAGAGAATAGAGCAACTTCGGACAATCAAAGTTGCTCGGTGTACACTTTTTATTGTTCTTCTATGTTAAATTTTACGAAAATGAGCTTCCCGGATTATTTCGATGCCAAAACACCAACTTTCTATGACAAATGGACAAAACCGTTAAAAGCTCCTCCATAGAGAGAGTTGAGCAACTTCGGACAATCAAAATTGCTCGGTGTACACATTATATTGTTCTACTAAGTCAAATTTTACGAGTATAAGCTTCCAAGATTATTTCGATGCCAAAACATTAACTTTCTATGACAAATGGACAAAACCGTTAAAAGCTCCTCCATAGAGATAGTTGAGCAACTTCGGACAATCAAAGTTGCTCGGCACTTTTTATTGTTCTTTTATTTTAAATTTTACAAAACTGAGCTTCCAGAATTATTTTGATGCCAAAACACCAACTTTCTATGACAAATGGACAAAACCATTAAACGCTCCTCCATAGAGAGAGTTACGCAACTTCGAAACATCAAAGTTGCTCGGTGTACACTTTTTATTGTTCTTCTATGTTAATTTTACGAAAATGAGCTTCCCCGATTATTTCGATGCCAAAACACCAACTTTCTATGACATATGGACAAAACCGTTAAAAGCTCATCCATAGAGAGAGTTGAGCAACTTCGGACTATCAAAGTTGCTCGGTGTACACTTTTTAATGTTCTTCTATGTCAAATTTTATGACTATAAGCTTCCAAGATTATTTCGATGGCAAAAGACCAACTTTTTGTGACAAATGGACAAAACCTTGAAAGGCTCCTCCATAGAGAGAGTTACGCAACTTCGAAACATCAAAGTTGCTCGGTGTACACTTTTTATTGTTCTTCTATGTCGAATTTTATGAGTATAACTTCCTAGATTATTTCGATGCCAAAATCCCAAGTTTCTATGACAATTGGAAAAAACCGTTAAAAGCTCCTTCAAAGAGAGAGTTGACCAATTTCGGAGCATCAAAGATGCTCGGTGTACACGTTTTATTTTTCTTCTATGTCAAATTTTATGAGTATAAGGTTCCAAGATTATTTCGATGGCAAAAGACCAACTTTCTATGACAAATGGACAAAACCTTGAAAGGCTCCTCCGTAGAGAGAGTTGAGCAACTTCGGAACATCAAAGTTGCTCGGTGTACACTTTTTATTGTTCTTCTACGTCAAATTTTATGAGTATAAGCTTCCTAGATTATTTCGATGCCAAAATCACAAGTTTTTATGACAAATAGAAAAAACTGTTGAAAGCTACTTCATAGAGAGAGTTGACCAATTTCGGAGCATCAAAGATGCTCGGTGTACACGTTTTATTGTTCTTTTATGTCAAATTTTATGAGTATAAGCTTCCAAGATTATTTCGACGCCAAAACAGCAACTTTTTATGACAAATGGAGAAAACCATTAAAAGCTCCTCCATAGAAAGAGTTGAGCAACTTCGGACAATCAAAGTTGCTCGGTGTACACTTTATATTGTTCTACTAAGTCAAATTTTACGAGTATAAGCTTCCAAGATTATTTCGATTCCAAAACATTAACTTTCAATGACAAATGGACAAAACCTCGAAAGGCTCCTCCATAGAGAGAGTTGAGCAACTTCGGAATATCAAAGTTGCTCGGTGTACACTTTTTATTGTCTTCTATGTCGAATTTTATGAGTATAAGCTTCCTAGATTATTTCGATGCCAAAATCCCAAGTTTCTATGACAAATGGAAAAAACCGTTAAAAGCTACTTCACAAAGAGAGTTGACCAATTTCGGAGCATCAAAGTTGCTCGGTGTACACTTTTTAATGTTCTTCAATGTCAAATTTTATAAGTATAAGCTTCCAAGATTATTTCGATGGCAAAAGACCAACTTTCTATGACAAATGGACAATACCTTGAAAAGCTCCTCCATAGAAAGAGTTGAGCAACTTCAGAACATCAAAGTTGCTCGGTGTACACTTTTTATTGTTCTTCTATGTCAAATTTTATGACTATAAGCTTCCAATATTATTTCGATGCCCAAACCGCAACTTTCTATGACAAATGGAAAACACTGTTAAAAGCTCCTCCATAGAGAGAGTAAAACAACTTCGGACAATCAAAGTTGCTCGGTGTACACTTTTTATTGTTCTTCTATGTTAAATTTTACGAAAATGAGCTTCCGGGGTTATTTCGATGCGAAAAGACCAACTTTCTATGACAAATGGACAAAAACCGTTAAAAGCTCTTCCATAGAGAGAGTTGAGCAACTTCGGACTATCAAAGTTGCTCGATGTACACTATTTACTATTCTTCTATGTTAAATTTTATGAAAATGAGCTTCCAGGGTTATTTCGATGCCAAAACACCAACTTTCTGTGACAAATGGACAAGAACCAATAAAAGGTTCCCCATAGAGAGAGTTGAGCAACTTCGCACTATCAAAGTTGCTCGGTGTATACTTTTTATTGTTCTTTTATTTTAAATTTTACGAAAATGAGCTTCCAGGATTATTTCGATGCGAAAAGACCAACTTTTTATGAAAAATGGACAAAAACCGTTAAAAGCTCCTCCATAAAGAGAGTTGAGCAACTTCGGACTATCAAAATTGCTCGGTGTATACATTTTATTGTTCTTCTATGTTAAATTTTGCGAAAATGAGCTTCCAAGATTATTTCGATGCCAAAACACAACCTTTCTATGACAAATGGACAAAACCGTTAAAAGATCCTCCATAGAGAGAGCTGAGCAACTTCGGACAATCAAAGTTGCTCGGTGTGAACTTTATATTGTTCTACTAAGTGCAATTTTACGAGTATAAGCTTCCAAGATTATTTCGATGCCAAAACGTTAACTTTCTATGACAAATGGACAAAACCGTTAAAAGCTCGTCCATAGAGAGAGTTGAGCAACTTTGGACAATCAAAGTTGCTCGGTGTACACTTTTTATTGTTCTTTTATTTTAAATTTTACGAAAATGAGCTTCCAGGATTATTTCGATGCGAAAAGACCAACTTTTTATGAAAAATGGACAAAAACCGTTAAAAGCTCCTCCATAAAGAGAGTTGAGCAACTTCGGACAATCAAAGTTGCTCGGTGTGAACTTTATATTGTTCTACTAAGTGCAATTTTACGAGTATAAGCTTCCAAGATTATTTCGATGCCAAAACGTTAACTTTCTATGACAAATGGACAAAACCGTTAAAAGCTCGTCCATAGAGAGAGTTGAGCAACTTTGGACAATCAAAGTTGCTCGGTGTACACTTTTTATTGTTCTTTTATTTTAAATTTTACGAAAATGAGCTTCCAGGATTATTTCGATGCGAAAAGACCAACTTTTTATGAAAAATGGACAAAAACCGTTAAAAGCTCCTCCATAAAGAGAGTTGAGCAACTTCGGACTATCAAAATTGCTCGGTGTATACATTTTATTGTTCTTCTATGTTAAATTTTGCGAAAATGAGCTTCCAAGATTATTTCGATGCCAAAACACAACCTTTCTATGACAAATGGACAAAACCGTTAAAAGATCCTCCATAGAGAGAGCTGAGCAACTTCGGACAATCAAAGTTGCTCGGTGTGAACTTTATATTGTTCTACTAAGTGCAATTTTACGAGTATAAGCTTCCAAGATTATTTCGATGCCAAAACGTTAACTTTCTATGACAAATGGACAAAACCGTTAAAAGCTCGTCCATAGAGAGAGTTGAGCAACTTTGGACAATCAAAGTTGCTCGGTGTACACTTTTTATTGTTCTTTTATGTTAAATTTTAGGAAAATGAGCTTCCAGGATTATTTCGATGCCAAAACACAAACTTTCTTTGAAAAATGGACAAGACCGTTAAAAGCTCCTCCATAGAGAGAGTTGGGCAACATCGGACCATCAAAGTTGCTCGGTGTACACCTTTTAATGTTATTCTATGTCAAATTTTACGAGTACAACCTTCCTAGATTAGTTCGATGAAAAAAAACTATCTTTGTATGATAAATGGACAAAGCCGTTAAAAGCACGTATATAGAGAGAGTTGAGCAACTTCGGACAATCGAATTTGCTCGGTGTACACTTTTTATTGCTTTTTTATGTCAAATTTTACGTGTATAGGCTTCCAAGATTATTTCGATGCCTAAATACCAACTTTCTATGATAAATGGACAAAACCTTCAAAAGCTCCTCCATAGAGAGAGTTGTGCAACTTCGGAACATCAAAGTTGCTCGGTGTACACTTTTTATTGTTCTTCTATGTCAAATTTTATGAGTATAAGCTCCCTAGATTATTTTGATGCCAAAATCCCATGTTTCTATGACAAATCGAGAAAACTGTTAAAAGCTCCTTCATAGAGAGAGTTGACCAATTTCGGACCATCAATGATGCTCCCTGTGCACGTTTTATTGTACTTCTATGTCAAATTTAAGACTATAAGTTTCCAAGATTATTTTGATGCCAAAACAGCAACTTTCTATGACAAATGGACAAAACCGTTAAAAGATCCTCCATAGAGAGAGCTGAGCAACTTCGGACAATCAAAGTTGCTCGGTGTGAACTTTATGTTGTTCTACTAAGTAAAATTTTACGAGTATAAGCTTCCAAGATTATTTCGATGCCAAAACATTAACTTTCTATGACAAATGGACAAAACCGTTAAAAGCTCCTCCATAGAGAGAGTTGAGCAACTTCGGACAATCAAAGTTGCTCGGTGTACACTTTTTAATGTTCTTTTATGTTAAATTTTAGGAAAATGAGATTCCAGGATTATTTCGATGCCAAAACACAAACTTTCTTTGAAAAATGGACAACACCGTTAAAAGCTCCTCCATAGAGAGAGTTGGGCAACATCGGACCATCAATGTTGCTCGGTGTACACCTTTTAATGTTATTCTATGTCAAATTTTACGAGTACAAGCTTCCTAGATTAGTTCGATGAAAAAACACTATCTTTGTATGATAAATGGACAAAGCCGTTAAAAGCACGCATACAGAGAGAGTTGAGCAACTTCGGACAATCGAAGTTGCTCGGTGTACACTTTTTATTGCTTTTTTATGCCAAATTTTACGTGTATAGGCTTCCAAGATTATTTCGATGCCAAAAGACCAACTTTCTATGACAAATGGACAAAACCTTCAAAAGCTCCTCCATAGAGAGAGTTGTGCAACTTCGGAACATCAAAGTTGCTCGGTGTACACTTTTTATTATTCTTCTATGTCAAATTTTATGAGTATAAGCTCCCTAGATTATTTCGATGCCAAAATCCCAAGTTTCTATGACAAATGGAGAAAACTGTTAAAAGCTCCTTCATAGAGAGAGTTGACCAATTTCGGACCATCAATGATTCTCCTTGTGCACGTTTTATTGTACTTCTATGTCAAATTTAAAGACTATAAGTTTCCAAGATTATTTCGATGCCAAAACAACAACTTTCTATGACAAATGGACAAAACCGTTAAAAGCTTCTCCATAGAGAGAGTAGAGCAAGTTCGGACAATCAAAGTTACTCGGTGTACACCTTTTAATGTTCTTCTATGTCAAATTTTACGAGTATAAGCTTCCTAGATTATTTCGATGAAAAAACATCAACTTTCTAAGACAAATGGACAAAACCGTTAAAAGCTCCTCCATAGAGAGAGTTGGGCAACGTCGGACCATCAAAGTTCCGTGGTATACACCTTTTAATGTTATCCGATGTCAAATTTTACGAGTACAAGCTTCCTAGATTATTTCGATGAAAAAAGACTAACTTCGTATGATGAATGGACAAAGCCGTTAAAAGCACGTATATAGAGAGAGTTGAGCAACTTCGGACAATCGAAGTTGCTCGGTGTAAACTTTTTATTGCTTTTTATGTCAAATTTTACGTGTATAGGCTTCCAAGATTATTTCGATGCCAAAAGACCAACTTTCTATGACAAATGGACAAAACCTTCAAAAGCTCCTCCATAGAGAGAGTTGAGCAACTTCGGAACATCAAAGTTGCTCGGTGTACACTTTTTATTGTTCTTCTATGTCAAATTTTATGAGTATAAGCTTCCTAGATTATTTCGATGCCAAAATCCCAAGTTTCTATCACAAATGGAGAAAACTGTTAAAAGCTCCTTCATAGAGAGAGTTGACCAATTTCGGACCATCAATGATGCTCCATGTGCACGTTTTATTGTTCTTCTATGTCAAATTTTAAGACTATAAGTTTCCATTATTATTTCGATGCCAAAACAGCAACTTTCTATGACAAATGGATAAAACCGTTAAAAGCTCCTCCATAGAGAGAGTAGAGCAAGTTCGGACAATCAAAGTTGCTCGGTGTACACCTTTTAATGTTCTTCTATGTCAAATTTTACGAGTATAAGCTTTCTAGATTATTTCGATGAAAAAACACCAACTTTCTAAGACAAATGGACAAAACAGTTAAAAGCTCCTCCATAGAGAGAGTTGAGCAACTTCGGACTATCAAAGTTGCTCTGTGTAGAGTTTTTAATATTCTTCTATGTCAAATTTTATGAGTATAAACTTCCTATATTATTTCGATGCCAAAATCCCAAATTTCAATGACAAATGGAGAAAACTTTTAAAAGTTCCTTCATAGAGAGAGTTGACCAATTTCGGACCATCAAAGATGCTCCGTGTGCACGTTTTATTGTACTTCTACGTCAAATTTTATGACTATAAGCTTCCAAGATTATTTTGATGCCAAAACAGCAACTTTCTATGACAAATGGACAAAACCGTTAAAAGCTCCTCCATAAAGAGAGTAGAGCAACTTCGGACAATCAAAATTGCTCGGTGTACAATTTATATTGTTCTACTAAGTCAAATTTTACGAGTATAAGCTTCCAAGATTATTTCGATGCCAAAACATTAACTTTCTATGACAAATCGACAAAACCGTTAAAACCTCCTCCATAGAGAGAGTTGAGCAACTTCGGACACTCAAAGTTGCTCGGTGTACACGTTTTATTGTTCTTCTATGTCAAATTTTAACAAAATGAGCTTCCTGGGTTATTTCGATGCCAAAACAGCAACTTTCTATGACAAATTGGCAAAACCGTTAAAAGCTCGTCCATAGAGGGAGTTGAGAAACTTCTTACAATCAAAGTTGCTCGGTGTACACTTTTTATTGTTCTTCTATGTCAAATTTTATGAGTATAAGCTTCCGAGAATATTTCGATGGCAAAAGACCAACTTTCTATGACAAATGGACAATAGCTTATAAAGCTCCTCCATAGAGAGAGTTGAGCAACTTCGGAACATCAAAGTTGCTCGGTGTATATTTTTATTGTTCTTCTATGTCAAATTTTATAACTATAAGCTTCCAAAATTATTTCAATGCCAAAATAGCAGCTTTCTATGACAAATGGACAAAACTGTTAAAAGCTCCTCCATAGAGTGAGTAGAGCAACTTCGGACAATCAAGGTTGCTCGGTGTACAATTTTTATTGTTCTTCTATGTTAAATTTTACGAAAATGAGCTTCCGGGGATATTTCGATGCCAAAACACCAACTTTCTAAGACAAATGGACAAAAACTGTTAAAAGCTCCTCCATAGAAAGAGTTGAGCAACTTCGGACTATCAAAGTTGCTCGGTATACACTTTTTATTGTTCTTCTATGTTAAATTTTACGAAAATGAGCTTCCAAGATTATTTCGATGCCAAAACACCAACTTTCTATGACAAATGGACAAAACGTTAGAAGCTCCTCCATAGAGAGAGTTGAGCAACTTCGGACAATCAAAGTTGCTCGGTGTACACCTTTTAATGTTCTTCTATGTCAAATTTTACGAGTATAAGCTTCCTAGATTATTTCGATGAAAAAACGCCAACTTTCTATGACAAATGGACAAAAACCGTTAAAAGCTCCTCCATACAGAGAGTTGATTAACGTCCGTCTATTAAAGTTGCTCGGTGTATACTTTTTGTTGTTCTTCTATGTTAAATTTTACAAAAATGAGCTTCCAGGATTATTTCGATGCCAAAACACTAACTTTCTATGACAAATGGACAAAACCATTAAAATCTCCTATATAGAGATAGTTGAGCAACTTCGGACAATCAAAGTTTCTCGGTGTACACTTTTTAATGTTCTTCTATGTCAAATTTTATGAGTATAAGCTTCCAAGATTATTTCGATGGCGAAAGACCAACTTTCTATGACAAATGGACAATACCTTGAAAAGCTCCTCCATAGAGAGAGTTGAGCAACTTTGGAACATCAAAGTTGCTCGGTGTATACTTTTTAATGTTCTTCTATGTCAAATTTTATGAGTATAAGCTTCCAAGATTATTTCGATGCCAAAACAACAACTTTCTATGACAAATGGACAAAACCGTTAAAAGATCCTCCATAGAGAGAGCTGAGCAACTTCGTACAATCAAAGTTGCTCTGTGTGCACTTTATATTGTTCTACTAAGTCAAATTTTACGAGTATAAGCTTCCAAGATTATTTCGATGCCAAAATATTAACTTTCTATGACAAATGGACAAAACCATTAAAAGCTCCTCCATAGAGAGAGTTGAGCAACTTCGGACAATCAATGTTGCTCGGTGTACACTTTTTATTGTTCTTTTATGTTAAATTTTACGAAAATGAGCTTCCAGGGTTATTTCAATGCTAAAACACCAACTTTCTATGACAAAAGGACAAAACCGTTAAAAGCTCCTCCATAGAGAAAGTAGAGCAACTTTGGACAATCAAAGTTGCTCGGTGTACACTTTTTATTGTTCATCTATGTTAAATTTTACGAAAATGAGCTTCCAGGTTTATTTCGATGCCAAAACACCAACTTTCTATGACAAATGGACAAAAACCGTTAAAAGCTTCTCCATAGAGAGAGTTGAGCAACTTCGGACAATCAAAGTTGCTCGGTGTACAATTTTTATTGTTCTTCTATGTTAAATTCTACGAAAATGAGCTTCCAGGGTTAGTTCGATGCCAAAACACCAACTTTCTATGACAAATAGACAAAAACCGTTAAAAGCTCCTCCATAGAGAGAGTTGAGCAACTTCGGACAATCAAAGTTGCTCGGTGTGCACTTTATATTGTTCTACTAAGTCAAGTTTTACTGGTATAAGCTTCCAAGATTATTTCGATGCCAAAACATTAACTTTCTATGACAAATCGACAAAACCGTTAAAAGCTCCTCCATAGAGAGAGTTGACCAACTTCGGACAATCAAAGTTGCTCGGTGTACAACTTTATTGTTCTTTTACGTTAAATTTTACGAAAATGAGCTTCCAGTGTTATTTCAATGCCAAAACACCAACTTTCTATGACAAAAGGACAAAACCGTTAAAAGCTCCTCCATAGAGAGAGTAGAGCAACTTCGGACACTCAAAGTTGCACGGTGTAGACTTTTTATTGTTCTTCTATGTTAAATTTTACGAAAATGAGCTTTCAGGATTATTTCGATGCCAAAACACCAACTTTCTATGACAAATGGACAAAACTGTAAAAAGCTCCTCCATAGAGAGAGTAGAGCAACTTCGGACAATCAAGGTTGCTCGGTGTACAATTTTTATTGTTCGTCTATGTTAAATTTTACGAAAATGAGCTTCCGGGGTTATTTCGATGCCAAAACACCAACTTTCTATGACAAATGGACAAAAACTGTTAAAAGCTCCTCCATAGAAAGAGTTGAGCAACTTCGGACTATCAAAGTTGCTCGGTGTACACTTTTTATTGTTCTTCTATGTTAAATTTTACGAAAATGAGCTTCCAAGATTATTTCGATGCCAAAACACCAACTTTCTATGACAAATGGACAAAACGTTAAAAGCTCCTCCATAGAGAGAGTTGAGCAACTTCAGACAATCAAAGTTGCTTGGTGTACACCTTTTAATGTTCTTCTATGTCAAATTTTACGAGTATAAGCTTCCTAGATTATTTCGATGAAAAAACGCCAACTTTCTATGACAAATGGACAAAAACCGTTAAAAGCTCCTCCATATAGAGAGTTGAGCAACTTCGGTCTATTGAAGTTGCTCGGTGTATACTTTTTGTTGTTCTTCTATGTTAAATTTTTCAAAAATGAGCTTCCAGGATTATTTCGATGCCAAAACACCAACTTTCTATGACAAATGGACAAAACCATTAAAATCTCCTACATAGAGATAGTTGAGCAACTTCGGACAATCAAAGTTTCTCGGTGTACACTTTTTCAATGTTCTTCTATGTCAAATTTTATGAGTATAAACTTCCAAGATTATTTCGATGGAAAAAGACCAACTTTCTATGACAAATGGACAATACCTTGAAAAGCTCCTTTATA
Source organism: Euonymus europaeus (assembly GCA_963580455.1). Lineage (NCBI taxonomy): Eukaryota > Viridiplantae > Streptophyta > Magnoliopsida > Celastrales > Celastraceae > Euonymus > Euonymus europaeus. The sequence continues at coordinate 10,049,131 of OY756967.1, read as the reverse complement.
GAGAGAGTTGAGCAACTTTGGAACATCAAAGTTGCTCGGTGTATACTTTTTAATGTTCTTCTATGTCAAATTTTATGAGTATAAGCTTCGAAGATTATTTCAATGCCAAAACAACAACTTTCTATGACAAATGGACAAAACCGTTAAAAGATCCTCCATAGAGAGAGCTGAGCAACTTCGGACAATCAAAGTTGCTCGGTGTACACTTTATATTGTTCTACTAAGTCAAGTTTTACTGGTATAAGCTTCCAAGATTATTTCGATGCCAAAACATTAACTTTCTATGACAAATCGACAAAACCGTTAAAAGCTCCTCCATAGGGAGAGTTGAGCAACTTTGGACAATCGAAGTTGCTCGATGTACAATTTTTATTGTTCTTTTACGTTAAATTTTACGAAAATGAGCTTCCAGTGTTATTTCAATGCCAAAACACCAATTTTCTATGACAAAAGGACAAAACCGTTAAAAGCTCCTCCATAGAGAGAGTAGAGCAACTTCGGACACTCAAAGTTGCACGGTGTAGACTTTTTATTGTTCTTCTATGTTAAATTTTACGAAAATGAGCTTCCAGGATTATTTCGATGCGAAAAGACCAACTTTCTATGACAAATGGACAAAAACCGTTAAAAGCTCCTCCATAGAGAGAGTTGAGCAACTTCGGACTATCAAAATCTCTCGGTGTATACTTTTTATTGTTCTTCTATGTTAAATTTTACGAAAATGAGCTTCCAGGATTATTTCGATGCCAAAACACCAAATTTCTATGACAAATGGACAAAACCATTAAAAGCTCCTCCATAGAGATAGTTGAGCAACTTCGGACTATCAAAGTTGCTCGATGTACACTTTTTAATGTTCTTCTTTGTCAAATTTTTTGAGTATAAGCTTCCGAGATAATTTCGATGGCAAAAGACCAACTTTCTATGACAAATGGACAATACCTTGAAACGCTCCTCCATAGAGAGAGTTGAGCAACTTCGGAACATCAAAGTTGCTCGGTCTATGCTTTTTATTGTTCTTCTATGTCAAATTTTATGAGTATAAGCTTCGTAGATTATTTCGATGCCAAAATCCCAAGTTTCTATGACAAATGGAGAAAACAGTTAAAAGCTCCTTCATAGGGAGAGTTGACCAAATTCGGACCATCAAAGATGCTCGGTGTACACGTTTTATTGTTCTTCTATGTCAAATTTTATGAGTATAAAAGCTTCAAAGATTATTTCGATGCCAAAACAACAACTTTCTATGACAAATGGACAAAACCGTTAAAAGCTCCTCCATAGAGAGAGTAGAGCAACTTCGGACAATCAAAGTTGCTCGGTGTACACTTTTTATTGTTCTTCTATGCTAAATTTTACGAAAATAAGCTTCCAGGATTATTTCGATGCCAAAACACCAACTTTCTATGACAAATAGACAAAACCGTTAAAAGCTCCTCCATAGAGAGAGTTGAGCAACGTCGGACCATCAAATTTGCTCGGTGTACACCTTTTAATGTTATTCTATGTCAAATTTTACGAGTACAAGCTTCCTAGATTATTTCGATAAAAAAACACTAACTTTGTATGATAAATGGACAAAGCCGTTAAAAGCACGTATATAGAGAGAGTTGAGCAACTTCGGACAATCGAAGTTGCTCGGTGTACACTTTTTATTGCTTTTTTATGTCAAATTTTACGTGTATAGGCTTCCAAGATTATTTCGATGCCAAAAGACCAACTTTCTATGACAAATGGAAAAAACTTCAAAAGCTCCTCCATAGAGAGAGTTGAGCAACTTCGGAACATGAAAGTTGCTCGGTGTACACTTTTTATTGTTCTTCTATGTCAAATTTTACGAGTATAAGCTTCCTAGATTATTTCGATGCCAAAATCCCAAGTTTCTATGACAAATGGACAAAACCGTTAAAAGCTCCTCCAAAGAGAGAGTTGAGCAACTTCGGACTATCAAAGTTGCTCTATGTAGAGTTTTTAATGTTCTCATATGTCAAATTTAATGAGTATAAACTTCCTAGATTATTTCGATGCCAAAATCCCAAGTTTCAATGACAAATGGAGAAAACTGTTAAAAGCTCCTTCATAGAGAGAGTTGACCAATTTCGGACCATCAAAGATGCTCCGTGTGCACGTTTTATTGTACTTCTACGTCAAATTTTATGACTATAAGCTTCCAAGATTATTTTGATGCCAAAACAGCAACTTTCTATGACAAATGGGCAAAACCGTTAAATGCTCCTCCATAGAGCGAGTTGAGCAACTTCGGACAATCAAAGTTGCTCGGTGTACACTTTATATTGTTCTACAAAGTCAAATTTTACGAGTATAAGCTTCCAAGATTATTTCGATGCCAAAACATTAACTTTCTATGAAAAATTGACAAAACCGTAAAAGCTTCTCCATAGAGAGAGTTGAGCAACTTCGGACAATCAAAGTTGCTCGGTGTACAATTTTTATTGTTCTTTTACGTTAAATTTTACGAAAATGAGCTTCCGGGGTTATTTCGATGCCAAAACACCAACTTTCTATCACAAAAGGACAAAATCGTTAAAAGCTCCTCCATAGAGAGAGTAGAGCAACTTCGGACACTCAAAGTTGCTCGGTGTACACTTTTTATTGTTCTTCTATGTTAAATTTTACGAAAATGAGCTTCCAGGGTTATTTCGATGCCAAAACACCAACTTTCTATGACAAATGGACAAAAACCGTTAAAAGCTTCTCCATAGAGAGAGTTGAGCAACTTAGGACTATCAAAGTTGCTCGGTGTAGACTTTTTATTGTTATTCTATGTTAAATTTTACGAAAATGAGCTTCCAGGATTATTTCGATGCGAAAAGACTAACTTTCTATGACAAATGGACAAAAACCGTTAAAAGCTCCTCCATAGAGAGAGTTGAGCAACTTCGGACTATCAAAATTGCTCGATGTTTACTTTTTATTGTTCTTCTATGTTAAATTTTACGAAAATGAGCTTCCAGGATTATTTCAATGTCAAAACACCAACTTTCTATGACAAATGGACAAAACCATTAAAATCTCCTCCATAGAGATAGTTGAGCAACTTCGGACTATCAAAGTTGCTTGGTGTACACTTTTTAATGTTCTTCTATGTCAAATTTTATGAGTATAAGCTTCCGAGATTATTTCGATGGCAAAAGACCAACTTTCTATGACAAATGGACAATACCTTGAAAAGCTCCTCCATAGAGAGAGTTGAGCAACTTCGGAACATCAAAGTTTCTCGGTGTATACTTTTTATTATTCTTCTATGTCAAATTTTATGAGTATAAGCTTCCTAGATTATTTCGATGCCAAAATCCCAAGTTTCTATGACAAATGGAGAAAACAGTTAAAAGCTCCTTCATAGAGAGAGTTGACTGTTATGTCGTTAGTAACAATTTAATATAATCTTATAACTGTACAAATATTATATAATGGACAAGTAAAAGTCGATCGCACAAGGAGTGATATTAATAAATATACAACCTAACACTTGAATATAATTTACACATAATAGTTAGAGGGGGGTTTAAATCTTATAACATAGAATAAAACAAACACATTAGTATTAAAAATAAGAATATTAAGTGAAGAGTTTCAATTTCTAAAAATCCTTGCTAGGACTCACTATCCACCACAAAACAATCAAACAATTTATAAGAAATGGTAGATTGAATTTTTCAACAAGTATATGATGACAACATTCACAACAAGGTCATGATCAAACTCAAGTTGTATGATTCTCTCTTAGGTGCATGTACAGTGCATGGTGTTTACCTCAGTACGTGTATTCTCAATTGAAATCTAGCATGGTATTTGCATCAATTAACAATTAAAAACCCAATAAGAGAAAAGAGAATATGAATGTTACAAGAATCCTAATACATGGTGTTTGTACTTAGATATTCAAGAATTGATTTTTCATAATTCGTTTAACCAAATTATATGTTGCAAATAAGAACATATTCAACAAGGTAATTGATCTTGTTCTACAACAATTAATTCTAATACATGTTTCAAAGTTAGCTAATCAAAGAAACAAAAATATTAGAATTCAAATAACATGGAAAAATCAAAATCATCATTCTTATAAGAAAATTTACAATCCACACCACACAACTTATATAATTGAAATCATGTTTAGGGCTTCAAAGTTAAGCCCTAACTACAAAAGTTTAATTATACATAACCAAATAAAACACAAAACTTAATAAAAAAGTAGCTAAGAAATACAACCCTTTTTATTCTTCTTCAAAAGATTTCTTCTTCTTCCTTTGTTTCTTCAATTCTTCAAGTCTTGGAATTTTGTTTCATAGGAATTTTGTTTCATAAAATAAAAATATCATACATATAAATAAAATAAATATCACACATATAAATATAAAAATAAATATCACACGTATAAATATCATGATATTTATTTAGGCAAATGATGGTGATGTCATGAATGACATATTTTTACTTATAGATCAAGAATTTCACAATTTCTTGGGTTTAAATGACAAGGAAGCAAAATTTCTTTTAAAATAATAAAGTGATGCCCAAAATAATATTTGGAGTTTAATGCACAAATACATCACTTTAAACCTTAATCATTTATAAATGCCTATATGTAATCAATTTTAGAATGTATATTCTGGCACTTATCACAACCCTCAACTAGCTTATTGCTAGTCCCTAGCAATACAAGCGTAAAGAAAATGTCATGATGATTTAAAAAGAACACCACACAATAACAGAACAAAAAGTAAAAGATCATAATTGCTATCCAAATTATTATAGTCACAATTCCCAACATTTTTGTGTGTGTGCACTAAGTCAAAACTTTCTTACCACAAACCATAATGCATAAACCTCGAAAAATTATTCAAGTAAGAAGCCTCAACTCCATATTCTCACAGGTAAGAAAATGATTTCAATGGATAGAATTTCTCTCATGGAGTTGGAAAATATATATATAAACACTCGGAAGAACAATCAATTTAAGGACAACAGATATACAAACATTGATCAAAAGATAGGTATATTAGTTGTCTAGAACTTCCACCAGTCTTACCAACAAACCTGCTTTGGAATTCTAGAGATCAACTTTTGCTAAGAAAATAATCAATCCATATAACAGAAAAAAAAACTACATGTCTTCTCAAAGAAGAATAAGACTAATAATTTTTTTCCTCTGTTTCGTTTTTTCCTCTTTTTCCTTTTTTCTTCTTTTTTTTCTTTCTCTTTTTTTCTTCTTTTTTTTTCTTTTTTTTCTTTTCATATCCACAATACAATACATAGTTAAACAAAGCCTCAGTAAATTATAACATTGGTCTAACAAAATTGATCTCTATCATCCTCAGCATCCTACCAGCATTCCACAAACCATGTAATGGTGTTCATTGACAGTAATTATCCATTTGTAAAGATCAATGAAAGTTCATAAGTTGTTTTCTCATTTCTCTCCACTCATTTATAATTCACCTCATGCTGCTTTATCCTTGAAAATTTTCTTAGTATTATGCATTATCATCCATCTTACCACAGACTTAGTATTCGTGCACAAAAAAGTTTAGAAATTGCTTTCTAACAATCCAGACAGAAAAAATTGACTCAAACCAGTTCCACATTTAAGTGCACAAACAATCCAGATAGAATTAACTCAAACCACATTCAACCATATTCCACATTGAAATGCTACACATGCATATGGTTACCCCCAACTAAAATGAAACATTGTCCTCAATGTAAAAACAAAGAAGCCAAATGTAGGAATGTTATGCAAGAAAGGAAGGGCAGAAGAAATACAACCTGAGAGGAGAGGTATGCTGACAATGGTTGGATTGGAAAATCCTTAGCGTTGCAATTTATCCATGAGGACATTCAGCATGTGTTCCAGCCTGAGCTGACCAACCTCCAACTGATGCAAGCGGGAGAGTAATTCCTGCCATTGGGGAGATTGTTGTGGTTCAGCAGCAACAGAAGATTGAGCTGCATTCCTTTGTATGGCAGCTGGAAGTCGTGGGGATGCTCTATGTTGTGAGGAATTCTCAGCGGGTTGTGCTAAAGCAGTTCGAGTAGTTCTCATATTGCTTGTACTTTGGCTCCATGTCCACATTTCCAGTAGTGTTACTGGATAATCTGAAGATTGCAGATGTCGAGGAGGGCGAATACCCTTGAATTGAAGCAATCTCGTGATGAGCCTTGGAAAATATAATTTCCCAACTTTGGTAGGCCGCTGTTCCACAAAAAGTTTGGCTTTGAGCATCGAAGCCATATAAATTGTCCCTATGTCAAACCAGGTTCCCTTATACATGTAGTATAAAGTTGTTAAGAACTTGCTCCGCCGCTGCTGAGAATGGCCGATGGGGCACAAATTTTTCCGGATGGCGTCGTCAGCAACCACATCCTTGGTGGTAAGTAAGATCGTCGTGTAGCGTTGGCATAGCGATCGTACTGACCCTGACACATCTCATCAATCATCTGTTCTTTTGTTGATGTGATAGGTGCTTTAAATCCAGTGGAAGCATCATATTCAAGTGGAAAGCCAAGACAAAAACAGAGTTCCGCTGTAGTAAATCGAATTTTCACGCCAACTATGATTACCTCATATACTGTGCCCTTCTCGATCTCCGTAAGAGTGGAATAAAAAGAACGAATGATCTTTGGATAGACAGGCAAGTTAGGATCTGGATTCACAAGAAACATCAAGTTGTGCATCCTCAAAAATCGCATCGCCCACTAATTAGCCTTGGCTTGTTGAATTAGTGGATCAATCTGGCATTCCGGGATGATATCGGCTTTCTGGAAGAGATAGGTCTTCGGCTGGGAAGTAGAAGAACGAGGGAGTCTCGGCATTTTCCGATACCTGTAGGAGGAAATGAGAAAGGAGTAAAGGTAAAAACAGTAGGGAAGGCTGCAGTGCAAAAATAGATTTTTGTCTCTTTTTTTTTAACAGGTGAAGAAGATATAAACAATTATATCACTAATTACACCAGGTAAATTCCCAGGAAAGATTGGAGGGACACAGTGGTCCACTTAAATACCAAACTCCTTAGATAGAATTTTCCTAGACATGCAATTAGTAGCATAATATATCATACTAACTTACCCGATCAAAATATATATTGCGGAAGCAATTCCCAAATATAGATAAATATAGATAGATATACTGTTTTTTTTTTTTTTTTTAAAAAAAAAAAACAAATGAACAAAATAAAAATAAACACACAAGTAGAGGGAGAAAGAAATATGGGTTGCCTCCCACAAGCGCTAAGTTTAATGTCATTAGCCAGACATAATGACGTCTCAAGTGAGTGGAACAGGATCCGTGAGCTGTAAATTTTCTTCAACATTTTCTGTTGCTGGCTCTAAATAGTTCTTGAGACGATGACCATTCACTTTGAAAATGTTTCCTATCTGTGGGTGCTGAAGATTCGCTGCACCATGAGGAAAAACATGAGTAATAAGAAAGGGACCATACCAACGTGAACGAAGCTTACCTGGAAATAGCCGAAGGCGTGAGTTATATAACAAGACTTTCTGCCCAGGTTCAAAATGCTTTCTCAATATATTTTTATCATGATAGACCTTGGTCTTCTCCTTATAAATTTTTGAGCTTTCATATGCATCATTACGGAGTTCTTCCAACTCACTCAATTGTAACTTTCGTTGTCCACCTGCAGCCTCCATTTCGAAATTGTATAGTTTGATAGCCCAATATGCTTTGTGCTCTAATTCAACTGGTAAGTGGCAGGGTTTGCCAAAAACCAACCTATATGGTGACATTCCAATCGGAGTTTTGTAGGCTGTACGGTAAGCCCATAAAGCATCTATGAGACGATCAGACCAATCCTTGCGCGAGGAGCTCACACTCTTCTCCAATATCCGCTTTATTTCTCTATTACAAATTTCAGCTTGTCCACTTGTTTTTGGATGATATGGTGTGGACACCTTATGAGTGACGCCATATTTGTTCAGTAATGCGGCAAATAGTTTGTTATTGAAATGGGACCCTCCATCACTAATGATTGCCCGTGGTGTTCCGAATCGTGCAAAAATATTTTCTTTAAGAAATCTGGGAACAACTCGAGAATCAGTAGTCCTGGATGGAATTGCTTCCACCCATTTCGAAACATAATCCACATCAAGTAAAATATACAAATAACCTTTAGATGAAGGAAAAGGTCCCATGAAATCAATGCCCCATACATCAAAAATTTCAACTATAAGAATAGGAGATAATGGCATCTGATTTCTAGATGAAAGATTACCTGACCGTTGACATTTATCACATGTAGAGCAGAAGGTATATGCATCCTTGAACAAGCTTGGCCAATAAAACCCACATTGTAGTATTTTCAGAGCTGTCTTTTTTGGACCAGAATGTCCTCCACAAGCATAAGAGTGACAAAATGTGAGTATAGATTGAAATTCTGATTCTGGCACACACCGTCTTATGATTTGGTCAGAACACCATTTGAAAAGGTATGGGTCAACTTCAATTCCTTTGCTAGAGATGATATGGCCAAGAACAATTCCTTGTTGTACCATAAAATGACATTTTTCCCAGTTTAAAACTAAATTACATTCCTGACACCTTTCTAGCACCAAAGCAAGGTTATAAAGGCATTTATCAAAAGATGAACCAAATACACTGAAATCATCCATAAATACCTCAATAATATGCTCCACCATATCTGAAAATATGCTCATCATACACCTTTGAAATGTACCTGGAGCATTACAAAGACCAAAAGGCATGCGCCTATAGGCGAATGTGTCATATGGACACGTGAATGTTGTCTTTTCTTGATCTTCTGGTGCTATTGCTATTTGATTGTAGCCCGAGTATCCATCAAGGAAACAATAATGGGTGTGACCTGCAAGACGTTCCAACATTTGATCAATGAAAGGTAGTGGAAAATGATCTTTTCTAGTACCTGAATTAAGCTTTCTGTAATCAATGCAGACACGCCATCCTGTTTGCATGCTTGTGGGAACCAACTCATTTTTATCATTACGGACCACTGTAATTCCAGATTTTTTAGGAACCATTTGTACCGGACTAACCCATTTGCTGTCCGAAATAGGGTAGATAATGCCAACATCTAGCAATTTAAGCACTTCTTTTCGCACCACCTCCTTCATTATTGGGTTGAGCCTGCGTTGAGCATCTCTTGTTGGTTTGGTTCCTTCCTCAAGTAGTATGCGATGCATACATCTTGAGGGACTAATTCCTTTGATATCAGCAATACTCCATCCAATTGATGTTTTATGCTCCTTTAGTACCCTCAGCAATTTCTCTTCTTCTTCAGTACTAAGGTCAGATGCAATGATTACTGGCAAAGTATTTTCTTCTCCCACGTATGCATACTTCAAACGTGTTGGTAGTTCCTTCAACTCCAATTTGGGTGCTTGCACAACAGATGGTACAAGTTTTGAGTTAGAAATTGGTAAAGGCTCAAAAACAGAAATATACAATCCCAAATAAGGTAAAGCTTCAAGGTGAGCCAAAACTTCCCTACCTTGTTTATCATCAAATATGATAGCAGGGTTATGAAGTAAAACCTTATCGATAATATCTCGGCCACAACCTTCATTGAACACTTGTTGACAAATTGTATCCAATGTATCTAAATGGAAACATTCATTTTCTTCACTCGGTAATTGGAATGATCCAAAGACCTTGTACTCGATCGTTTGTCCCTGCACATTCATAGTTAGTGTTCCCTGTTGAACATCAATCTTTGTACCTGCCGTGGCCATGAATGGACGACCAAGAATTAAAGTCAATCGCGCTTCTGTCTTAGGGATTGACTCCATCTCCAACACCAGAAAATCAGCAGGCAAGATCAATTCATCAACTTTGACTAAAACATCTTCAAGAATGCCCATAGGATATTTGATTGATCTATCAGCCAATTGAATGCTCACAGAAGTTTCCTTCAGTCCTCCTATATTCAAAGATTCATAAACAGAAAATGGCATTAGATTAATAGATGCACCTAAGTCGAGAAGAGCTTTTTCAAACCTGTGACCCCCAATGATGCAAGGGATAGTAAAATTGCTAGGGTCCTTTAGTTTAGGAGGGAGTTTGCTTTGTAAAACAGCTGAAACTTCTTCAGAAACTTTAATTGTTTCAAACTCTTTGAACTTTCTCTTGTTTGTGCACAAGTCCTTAAGAAACTTTGCATATTTTGGCATTTGTTTGATGGCATCCAAAAGAGGGATGTTAATCTCCACCTTCTTGAAAGTATCCATGATTCCTTGCATTGGGTCTTCTTTCTTGAACTTCTGTAATCTGCTAGGAAAAGGAGCATGTGAAGAAATAAAATTTTGAGGATTAGAATTAACCTGAGGGCTTGTGGTTTCCTTGAGAATAGGAGAACTGCTGCTAGAAATAAGATTAGGAAGGTCTGGATTGATCAATTCTTCCGATTCAACATGTTTCTCTTCTTCTGGAATGCTCGTCTTGCCAATTGTTTTTCCTCCCCTAAGAGTGATTGCTTTGGCCTGTTCGTTCATTTTGGGGTTGACAACAACTTGGCCAGGAAACTTTCCAGGTTCTCTTTCATTTAAGGCAGTGGCTAATTGTCCCATTTGTTGCTCCAGATTTGCAATGGCGTTATCCGTTTTCTGCATAAACGCTTGAGTGCTTTGCGCCATTGATGTAACCATATCTTCAAGTGATGGTTTTGAAGGCTCAACTTGACCCCGATGTTTTGGTACTTGGGTAAAAGGCTGTTGCATTGGTTGATTATTACTCCACCTAAAATTTGAATGATTCCTCCATCCTGGATTGTAGGTAGAAGAGAAAGGATCATTACGTGGCCTTTGCATCTGATTCATGTTCTGATTTGAGTAGGTGGTCAATGCATTGATTTGACCATCTAAGACAGCAACTTCATTTTGTGGGCAATTTCCCATGGCATGTCCAAGTGCACTACAAATAGTACACACCTGAGCTATTGGAATGATTAGCTGCTTCACCATATCTGTCAGATTGGCAATCTGAGCTTCCATGATTGAACTTGACTGTGCTTCATAGACTCCAACTTTTTTTTGCAGTTCTCTCACTCTATTGTAGCTCCATTGTTGAGAATTGGTTGATAGAGTTTCGAACATTTCCCTTGCTTGCTCGGCATTGTTATTCATCAGTTCACCACCAGATGTGGCGTCCACCATTTTTCGATCTGAATCCAACATCCCCTCATAAAAATATTGCATAAGAAGCCATTCTTGAATATTATGATGAGGACAAGAACTTAAGAGTCTCTTGTACCTCTCCCAATACTCATGGAATACTTCTCCATCATTTTGTTGAATGCTCACGATCCCTTTTCTTATTTTATTTGTTTTTTGAGCTGGAAAGAATTTTGTCAAGAACTTGTTTGCCAAATCTGTCCATGTTCTAATTGATCCTCTTTGTAAAGAGTGAAGCCATGTCTTCGATTGTTCCTTCAAACTGAATGGAAACAATCGTAGACGGACTTGCTCATCATACACCTTTGAAATGTACCTGGAGACCAAATGGCATGCGCCTATAGGCGAATGTGCCTTATGGACACGTGAATCTGGGACTTGTGGCTGGTGACGTCAAAGGTGATATCTCAGGAGTTTGACGGTCTCTTTTTCGTTGTTGACAAAGTAGACGAATATCCGCTAATTTTGTGTCTAACGAGATGTTGTCACTCAATAAGTTCTCCGAATCTGGGCGGGACATGCATGTGTCTGTACAATAGAAAATAGTAATAAGATATTTAGGTGGCAAAACCAACCATAAACATAAATTAATATACATGAAATTTAGAGGATGACAGTGTCAATCACAATCAACAAAATTAATGTAGTTACTATACATTATATAAAAAATTAGGAGTTAGTATACAGTATATAAAAAGTTAGTATACATAAAAATAAAAATAAAAATAAAAATAAAAACAAATTAAGAAAAATGTGGCGATTTGAGCCAACCACATTAATTAATAACCTACCATATAGGAGGTGGTAAGATAAAAATAAATAAATAATAAAAAAAATTAGTATACAGAATAAATAAAATGGGGTTGATAAGGCCAACCACAAAAAGAAATACAAATAATTAAAAAGTTACTATACATAAAAATAAAATGGGGCATATAAAGCCAACCATGTATAAAAATAAAAACAAATAAAAAAAATTAGTAATGTTAGTAAATATTAATGCATATTAATAGGCGGTAAAACCAGCCATTAATACTAATAGATATATACATATATACATATATTAACAAAGGTAGGCGGTAGAATCGACCATAAATAAAATGGGGCAATAAAGCCAACCACATTAATTAACAACATAAATATATAAAATGGGGCATATAGCCAACCATGTTAATTATTAACACTAATAAATAACAAATATATATATACACAAGAGTTAGTTGACACTGTATTAGAGAATCACTCCCCGGCAACGGCGCCAAAAATTGTTATGTCGTTAGTAACAATTTAATATAATCTTATAACTGTACAAATATTATATAATGGACAAGTAAAAGTCGATCCCACAAGGAGTGATACTAATAAATATACAACCTAACACTTGAATATAATTTACACGTAATAGTTAGAGGGGGGTTTAAATCTTATAACATAGAATAAAACAAACACATTAGTATTAAAAATAAGAATATTAAGTGAAGAGTTTCAATTTCTAAAAATCCTTGCTAGGACTCACTATCCACCACAAAACAATCAAACAATTTATAAGAAATGGTAGATTGAAATTTTCAACAAGTATATGATGACAACATTCACAACAAGGTCATGATCAAACTCAAGTTGTATGATTCTCTCTTAGGTGCATGTACAGTCCATGGTGTTTACCTCAGTACGTGTATTCTCAATTGAAATCTAGCATGGTATTTGCATCAATTAACAATTAAAAACCCAATAAGAGAAAAGAGAATATGAATGTTACAAGAATCCTAATACATGGTGTTTGTACTTAGATATTCAAGAATTGATTTTTCATAATTCGTTTAACCAAATTATATGTTGCAAATAAGAACAGATTCAACAAGGTAATTGATCTTGTTCTACAACAATTAATTCTAATACATGTTTCAAAGTTAGCTAATCAAAGAAACAAAAATATTAGTGATGAGGACAGTTTTCCTCTACAATCACAGCACGACACGTGGATACAACAGACATCAGCTTCATGCTCGGTACCGAGAAGAGGGATGTATATTCCTCAGCACTCATCTTCGGAGTGGTAAAAAGCTGTCATGAACTACCCAAACAGGAACTACCTTCGCTATATAAAGGGACACCCTCAGGTAAAAGGGGACAATTTTTGACTGATTACAAGAGCACCGAGCAGTGCACTTCACTGAGTTCCTTTGTGCTAGCATCTGACTTGAGCGTCGGAGTGCCAACGCCAGAGAACACTCTCTGGCGGGCCTCTAGCTTACGTTTGCTCTTTGTCACAGAATCATTCTACTGTCAGAAGGAAGCTAGTCCGAGGAAGAACATAAACAGACGAGAAAGCTCTTGTTCAAACCTATCCTGATACGTCTTGGACTGATTTGAGACGTCATCAGATTGGCGCCATCTGTGGGAACTTTCATAACAAAAATTATGGTTCGAACTAGAGCTTTAAGAGAAGAAGAACAACAGGCTGAGGCAGCAAACGAAAATGCCGAGCACCAGCCTCAACCATTGGTACAAGACCAGATCACCGAACTGTTGCAACAAATGAATGTCCTCGCGCAACGCCTGGAAATGATCCAAGAACGAGTGCAGGGTCACCAACCAATCCAAAATGAGAGCATTTCTCATGAGACGAGAAATAACCACTCTCACACTGATGAGTCAAGAAATCCCGGCCTTCCAGGAACCTTGGTAACCATTGCTCGAAGTACTCAGCCCACTCATACTTACGAGGGGGATAGCAAGTTTATCGAGGGGGTTGTGGATCGCAAAATAGCTGCTTTGCAAGGCCGTCCCTTCTTGGATACAATGGATTGGGATAGGAACTTAACTCCATTGTCGACCGAGGTGCAACAAGCTCGGGTACCGACAAGCTTCAAGGTTTCTAGTGTGGAAAAGTATAACGGGACAGGGGATCCGCTAGACCATGTTATCGGCTTTCAAACCATGATGGAGTTTCAGCGGGCCTCTCAGGAAGCTTGCTGCAAAATCTTCCCCGTCTCGCTTGTCGGAGTGGCAAGGCGTTGGTTCAGCGCTCTGCCGCAAGGCAGCATTCACAGCTTTGACGACCTAACAAACAGGTTCGTCGCTCATTTTGCAAGCTCCAGACCGCTGAAGAAGACCAACGCCACACTGGTTACCATCAGACAGAAATCCGAGGAGAGTTTGAGAGAATTTGTAACTAGGTTCAACAGTGATTGCTTAGAGATACCGGACCTCCAGCCGATCATAGCCATTACAGCCTTCACGACTGGAGTACGACATGTAACGCTGAAGCATTCATTGTCGAAAAAGAATCCGAAAAGTATTCCCGAACTGCTTTCAAGAGTTGAAAAATACATTACTGCCGACGAAATGATGGCTGAACCACATGTAACCGAGCAATCCCAAGGCAGGACTTCGCCGAGGAGAAGGTCAGATGCTGGTCGCCCAACCGAGAGGAAAACTAGTGGATTCGGTAGATCATTCACCAGAAGAGATGACCGAGCCAAATTTGAGAGATATGATTCCTATACTCCACTCAATTCTTCTTTGAAAAGAGTATTGAATGAGATACAGGATCGTGACATCGTCAGGTGGCCGGCAAAGATGAAGCCAAATTCGGAAAGGATGGGGAGCGACAAGTATTGTAAATTCCACCGAGGCCCCGGTCATGACACCGATGAATGTCGCCTGTTGTTGACCACTACTGGTCAGGATTCTTCTCACACTTCTTCTACTCCTTTACAAAAAACTTTGTCTCATCACTCTCAAGTTTATGATTTAAAAACTGTTTATGATAGGTTTAAACCTAAACCTCCATCTTTATCTTCTGTTCCTACTTCTATTTCTGATTTAAAATATGAAGTTAATGAACTTAAAATTGAGCTTAAAGCTCTGGGTTCTCGTGTCTCTCTGCTCGAACATCACTCTTCTTTTTTCCGGGGGAAAGTAGTGGTCAACAACAGGATAAAGGTAAAGAAAAGATTGATGATAATCCAGACAAGATAGCAATTGAATCATTGATTGCTCAATTTGAAGGACAAGCAGAGCCAGGATTAAATCTGATTGATAAAGTGACAACTCATCGCTGGTACACTCGAATCTCTCTTGTCATTAATAATGAGTATATTGTTTCCTCTGTTACTGCCCTAATAGACTCAGGAGCAGATCAGAACTGTATCAATGAAGGACTGATTCCATCTAAGTACTGGACAAAGACTTCTGAACAGCTTAGTACTGCTGATGGAGCCCGGTTAAATAATCGATATAAAATATCGGATGCCAGTATCTGCCATAAAGGTCGGTGCTTTAAGATGCCTTTTATTTTAGTCAAAGGCTTGTCTAATCAGGTCATTTTAGGGAATCCATTTTTGCATATGCTTTACCCTATTCATAAAATTGACCATAAAGAAATTGTGACTGACATTGATGGAGAACTAATTAGTTTTGAATTATTAAAACCTCCAGAATTACTTTTTATAGACGAATTGAGAAGACAAATTAAAAATAAAGAGAAATTTCTAAACTCAATTCAGAAAGAAGTAACTTTTGAACAAATAAAAAAGAAGTTGGAAGATCCTTTAATATCTAAAAGTATCCAGGACATACAGGGCAAGATTGAAAAGACTGTTTGTGCAGAACTACCTAATGCTTTATGGAATAGAAAGAAACATGTTGTCAATCTTCCTTATGAATCTGACTTTAATGAAAGTCAGATTAATACCCGTGCTAGACCTATTGCTATGGGACCAAAGCATATGGAAATTTGCAAAAAAGAGATACAGACTCTTCTGGACAAAGGTCTTATCAGGCCTAGTAAAAGCCCTTGGAGCTGCCCGGCATTTTATGTTGAAAATGCTGCTGAACTTGAACGAGGAGTTCCCAGGTTAGTAATCAATTATAAACCTTTAAATAAGGTTTTACGTTGGATTAGATATCCAATACCCAATAAAAAAGATTTGTTGGGAAGGCTTTATGAAGCCAATATATTTTCAAAATTCGATATGAAATCTGGTTATTGGCAGATTCAGATTGCTGAAGAAGATAAGTACAAAACAGCATTTACAGTTCCATTTGGACATTACGAATGGAATGTGATGCCTTTTGGACTTAAGAATGCGCCATCTGAATATCAGAAGATTATGAATGATATCTTCAATGCTTATACAAGCTTTACTATTGTTTATATTGACGATGTGTTGGTTTACTCTAACACATTGGATCAGCATTTCAAACATCTCAACATCTTTATTAAGATTGTTGAAAATGCAGGTTTGGTAATATCCCAGAAGAAAGTAAAGATATTCCAGACGAAGATTTGATTCTTAGGCCATAATATTGAGAATGGATCAATTGTGCCTATTGATCGAGCTATACAGTTCTCATCTTATTTTCCAGATGAGATTAAGGAAAAAACTCAGTTGCAGAGATTTCTAGGAAGTCTTAATTATCTTGCAGACTTCTACAAAAATTTAGCACAAGATGCTAAACCACTTTTTGATCGGCTTAAAGCCAATCCTCCTGAATGGACTGATGTTCATACATCAGCTGTCAAAAAGATAAAGAAGAAAGCTAAAGAGCTTCCTTGTTTATCATTAGCCAATCTTGAAGCTTTAAAAATCGTTGAAACAGATGCTTCGGATCAAGGCTATGGTGGAATCCTTAAACAAAGGATTGATAATAAAGAACAATTGGTTCGTTTCACATCTGGCTTATGGAAAGGAGCTAGATTAAATTATTCTACTATTAAAAAAGAAATTTTATCTGTGGTACTATGCATTACCAAGTTTGAGTCTGATTTATTGAATCAGAAATTTCTTTTAAGAATTGACTGCAAAGCAGCTAAAGACGTTTTATTGAAAGACGTTAAAAATATTGCCTCAAAGCAAATCTTTGCTAGATGGCAAGGAATCTTATCTGCTTTTGACTTTGACATCGAGTTTATAAAAGGAAGTACTAACTCTCTTCCTGATTTCTTAACTCGAGAGTTCTTGCAGGGACATGGATAGTAGCAGAAAGAAAAAGAAACAGCAAGAAATGCCTAATTCTCAGGCAGATCTCAAGAAAAAATATGAAGAAGGCGATCCATCAGTTGGTCTTCTTGGACAGCCTTCTGGTAAGTATGATTATTACGTATCATACACTCCCTCTTCCTCTGTAAAAAGAGAAAAACTTCGAGATGACGCTTATGAGCGTACAGTGAAAGAATATGCTGGGGATTATACTTATCCCTATATTGAAACCAATTGGATTCATCTCATTCCAATTGAGAAAAAATACTTTAGCTTATCAGCTAGAGAAGTCGCAAAATTTTACTGCAAGGATTATGCAGATCCTTCTTTCTATCCAAAAACATTCTCATATTATCAAGCTGTTTTAGGTGAGACAGGTTCCGCCTATTTCTCTCCATCTAATAGAGGAGAAGAAGTCGCTTATTCAAAGCTGACAATCAGAAAAATTATTACTCCTGAAGAATGGGGTTCTGATTTCTTTCATTTTAAAGAATTAAAAAATGTTTACGGACCCAAGCTGTTTAATTACTTTGATTATATCAATGCTTGGGAAGGATCTCTCTTATATGACAACAGACAGGAAAAGTTCAGCTGGTGGATTCAGTTTCAACTTGAAAATCCTCAGCAGCACATCCCACAATGGTTCCTGTCATGGTTTGTGACATGGGGATTATATCCCTACATTTTGCCTTTATCTGTAAGGCAGGTATTTGATGACTTTGTAAAATTAAATGTTAAGCAACCAAACTGCAGACTGTTATTTTCCATCCTCTACCGAGTTCCATGGATCTTGAGATGGGACTATCAAATCCGAGGACAGTCTAAAGAAAAGCATGGAGAAAGTCATGCTCACATCCTTTATCTGGGACGTAGAGTTATGATCAAATGGTGGAACAAATTTGAATTTTTCGCTAAAGAATCAATGTTTGCCAAAAAAGGGTTGGTAAACCTTGATCCTGAACCAATCACTCCACCTGCTCCAAAGACTCCTAATGCAAAGGAATTAATCAAAGATCTTCTTTCATCAATTTCAAAAGAAGAACTTAAAAAGCAATTCATGGCGGTCCTTTCTGAAGAAGAAGATGAAGACGATGACTCAATCGAGATTGTGTCACATCAGTCAAGGGACCCATATGAAGAATCACAGGATCCATATGATCTTTAAAAATGATATTCGGTCCTATCAGTTCTCGCCAAATGACATCTGCTAAAGTATTATTCTACTTTAGTCAGTTTCAGCTTTTGCTTTATTTAAAGTATCTTTGCTTTATTAAAGTTTTTCGTCGGCACATGTATTATTGCCTGACGCCTTTTACTTTATGTCATTCTAGTTTGTGTAATTATTGCTAGATTCCCTTCAAGCCTATATAATGGTTTGAAGTTTCAGTTGTAAATCAGAGTTGGAAATCAATAATAAGTTTTCTTTGAAATCTTATGTCCACTATCCGCATCCATAATAATATAATCCATGTAGCTTCCACACATCTAATAGCTAACGTCGAAGGTCGACCAACTCCGACTAACCCCGACGCTGCGCTGCACACGGACACCCTGAGTGGTATCGAAGCCCGACGCCTCCGTGAGGTAATTACGATCTCTGTTATACTTCCGTCACCTATACATTGCTATGTAAATTGGTTGCCTTTCTTTCGTATGCCTTCTGTTTATCGTCTATGTGCTACTGCTCGCCTATGTCTTGCTTCTGTGTTCCCGGGAGGGGTAGTAGATATGATTATGTTAAGGTTTTTTCATAATTTGAATGTTTACTTTAATTCAGATGACTTTGCCTATCGCCTAATGAGGTCTGGGTCTGTTTATACTAGAACTGCTTATTTTAATATTCGAGCTCTCAGATATTAATATGCCTGCATATTCTCTAATATTGGAACTTCAACTTGAATTGAATCATCTTGAAGAATACATTAATGAATGTGAAGAATTGATAACTGAGATAAATCATCGGCGCTCTCTCTGTGTTCGAGGATCTCAACGAGACGTTTATTTGTGGAACGTCTATAATATGGTTGATGACTTAATTGATGATTTGAATCAATAGTGGCAGGATATCACAGACGAAATAAGACGTCTTCAAAATGCCTAATCCATTGCTTAGCACTCTCAGGCACAGGAATAGACAATTAGAACGATCAATTGCTGATTTTGACGACTTATTAGTCCGTGTTAATACTCTGGGTCAGAGAACTGCTCCAGAACACCCAAGGTTTATCATGCTTATGGATTTGTATATGCAACTCTCTGATATTATCACTGCATTAAAAAATGCTAGACGTGCTTTACTAAGGCAGATGGAACTCTTATCTAGAGTCTGAATATGGTTTGTCCTAATATAGGAAATATTAAGTCTGAAATAAGACGTATATGTCGTCGTATTTGTGATATAGAATATCGTATTGATGTATTAAATGTTGTATTTATCCCACGTGGTACTTGGGAAACTGTTGGTAGATATTTAATAGAACGTCAACATTTGCAAGGTGATTTAGATAATCTTTATATGCAATTAAATCAGTTAGAATCTCAGCTTGCTATTTTATCACGTTTATAAAAAAAAAATGATGAGTTACAAGTCCTTCTTCTCTAGAGTCTCTTTTTAGATAAATTTTGATATAAGGAAGCTTCGTCGCGCATCGCTACAGGTACTGTCGCCGGGAAGGCCTGTTAAACCCCTCTTGTCTAGCAAGTCATTGACTGCCTACTTATATCAGAATGAATCTAGTTAGATACTTTGGTAGAAAAGAGTCAGGTACTCAAAAAAAATAAAGAAATAGTTATTAATGAGAATTTTAATAAACGTTTGCAAAATTGGCAGTTACCTAGTTATACAGCTAATCAAGTATATAAGTCTAAAGGTACTTTTTCAAATGAAATAGATTATGTTATTAAAACTGTTGAACAGGCAATCCTGCTTGCTTCGGGATATGAAGCTTATCAATTGCTTTCTGAATCCTTAATTAAGGAATACCAAAAGAAATATCAATTTCTTCATCTCGGACTTGTCCAAGTTGGTTTAAAACCAGCCACTCGCTTAGGATTAAATACATCCGTGGTTATGTGTTTTAGAGATAAGAGACATAATAAATTTCACGATTCTTTATTAGGAATCATTGAATCAACCTTATGTGATGGACCAGTACATTTTACATGCTTTCCCAATTTCACTTTGGCTTTAGATGATCCAACTCTTATGCACTCTTTGTCTTTAGACATTAAGACTACTGGATTTGACATGATGGATACTTCTAAGAATGTGATTTTGGTGTATAGAGTCTTTTATAAGGTGATGAACACTACTATTCCTAATATGAGGAATATTCCTGACAATCATCTTTCTGATTCTCAATCAACCACTCTGTTCATTACTGATTTGGCTAAATCCAATATTGTGGTTCCAAAAACTATTAAGTGGGATCAGGTTAAGCTACCTGAAGATTGGGTATTAGAAAAGGCTATTCCACCCAAAGTACAACCTACGAGACAACTCCAGGATGTAATAGAACAACCTGATGGTGAGGTAGTTATTCGTTTCTCTGCAGATAGATCTGTAAGAATAGGAAGATCTAAGTCTTATGCTCCTGCTAGACATTCTGTATCTTCTTTTCCAGATCTTAATTCGCATCCTACTTCACATGGAGCTGTCAAGGGAGTTTTCCACACTCCTGAACAGGTTAGTCATCCAGAATATAATGTTGAATATCCTGAATCTTCCCATGCTCATAATTCAATCTCCCCTACTCCTTCTGAAATGGGATATGATGAAGATAAAAGTGTGATGACAATTCGTTCAAATGAGAAAAGTATTTTATATGCAAAATACTTCTGGTTTGTAAAAACCTTTTCTGAAAAACAAAGGGAATTCATTATTGATAGATTTCAAATGATAAAGAGGTTAGATCCATCTGAATCTTTCCTTGACTTTGTTTTCTACATTGCTAGAAACTGTGATTATCATATTCCCGACTTTAATGATTTGTCCTCTCTAGCTACTCTAGAGTCCAATCATCGAACATTTTGTTGGACCATAAGTCCTACATTTGTGTTTTGATGCAAAAATACATATTGGACTATTTGATTGTGCTTAACTTTGGATGAATTTGGATAAATCATGAAATGAATTATATCTACTGATTTAAGCTTCATTATATATCTTTGGAATCATGTTTGATCATGTATGATATAAATTGGACGAATCTGGACTGACTTATTTTTCGATGCTAAAATCTGTCACAACATCACACTGCGCACACGTTGGTTGAACATTCATAACTTATTCATATGAGCTCTGATTGACTTGATTCTTGTTCTGAAAATTATTTAAGACACTCTGGAATTTTTCATTGTCAAATAGTGTCAGGTCAATTTTAAGTTTATCAGGTTCAATTTATCTGTTGAAATAAATTCACCTGTGTAGTCATTAAACTGGGCTAGTTGAGCTTTGCATGATCAAATTGAATGACCAAATGACCTCAGTTATAAGTGAAATTTTTTATTCACATTCAGTTATATATGAAATGATTTATCATGTGCTTACTTGAATTTTTTTAAGCTTATAACATGTTGATTAACCTAAGTGCTAGCATTGAAGCTCTTTGAGCTTACAAGCAAAAATGGGATGTTTTGTCATCTATTCTTTTTGTAGGCTTAATCAACTGATCATCATGAGCCTATTTGAAGTATCATGAAGCTGATTCTATTGAGAAAATTTGTGCATCATGATTTGAAGCTCATGTAGACAAGTTTGGACATGGTCAACCCTACTTGGTTCAAGGTTGACATTTTGTGTGCAAGAAATGGTTCCAGCCGTGTGCCTTGTGTTATTATTGCTGGAGAATTAACTCAAGAACTTCTAGAAGCTTTATTATTTGTTTTGGAGTCAACAAAGTAGAGGGAATACAAGTTTGAAATACTCGGTTGGTAGTGTGCCTAACATTTGCACTATGGAGACAAGGAAGAGACAATGGAGAGACAAGATGACATACAGCTGTAATATTTCCAGAATTTAAGATGGACTTGTTTGGCATTCCTTGAGAGAGAGTTGCTTCATGAAGAAGACTCATTTGATTGATCCAAACAAGGTACAACTCAAAATGACAACTTTTGACAAAATGATGCCAACGGCATTATTTTTGAAGGATTGGTTTGGAGTGTTTGAATTAAAGAAAGGCTGGGATTAGAGTGGTTGAATTAAAGACGGGTCCAGATTTTATTGAATTTGAAAGGCCAAGATTTGAAGTGGTGTTGATCCAATGGCTAAGATTGTGTTTTGTTTGGAATGAACAATAGGGGGCAGCAACGTCTAGGTTTGTGAAGAAGCATTTGCAAATTTCTACTAAGTGTTCAAGCTTACTTGCTCTCAACTTCATCTTCTTGATTCAAGCTTCTTCCTTGCGATCTCTTGCTACCACTTTGATTACATTCAAGCCATCATCTTCCTATTTGAAAGAGAGATCTAAAAACTCCTTGAACCACCCCAAAATCTTTCTACCCTTGGGTACTCTTGGTGTGTTCTTGAGAGTTCTTCAACAAAGCTTCACCTAAACCTATTCTTGATCTAGTGTGAGCTTTGTGTGAGATTACAAGAGTGTTTGCTACACATTTGAATCCAAACCCATTTGAGCAACATCTTGTGAATTTGAGTGTTCTCCAACCATATATAGCCTAGAGCTAATCTTGAGAGAACCAAAATCCAAATACTTGTAAAAGTCCCTTTTGAGGGCATTACCTTTGAGAGGTGTGTGAAAGTTTAAGGTTAGCTTCAAACCTTGTTGGTGTACAAGTTTGGGGTGTTCTTGGAAACCCTAAGTTTGTGGTGAACTTGCAAAACCACATATATCCTTTAGTGGATTGGGAAATCCTAAGCTTGAGGGCTTAGGTAGTGGATGTAGGTGTGAACACCGAACCACTATATATCCTTGTGCACACTATTTTGATTTCCTTGCTTGTTTGTGTGTTAGACTTGCTGCCTTGTAGTGACTTATTTTTTATTATCATTCTATTGGTGTTATTGGTGATTTGTGTGCCTTAGAAGTTGATATTAGGGTGTTGCTTGCTGCCATTGCTTGTTGGGATATTGCTTGTGGTTGAACAACTTGTGATTATTGAATTCTAGGTATACTTTTGATTGTTAATTTTCCAGAATACCAATCTGTCCGTGAATTGTTCATATATCTAGACTTTGAATTTTGAGCTGAATTTTTGATATAGTGTTCATTGACGTGTTGTAATATTGCATATTAAATTTCGTTACATTCCGAGTTGAATTGCTAGGTCAAATTGCATTTACACGATTAGTGCGCAGATTTGCATTCTTGACATTGCCTTAATCATTTGTGAATTTTTAGGTTGTGGTTTTGTGCTTGGGGTTTATACTTAGTTTTTTAAAACACAATTCACCCCCCCTCTTTTGTTAGCCTAGTGATTTCAATTGGTATCAGAGCAGGTTAGCAAAGTAATAGAATTAACATTCTAGCTTAGATCAAATGGCTTACACTAGTACTAGACCACATGATGGTGAGGGCTTGTCATCAAATAGGCCACCGTTCTTTGATGGCAAGGACTGGTTTTTGGAAGAATAGGATGAGGATTTTTATTAGGAGTATGGATATGGCCTTATGGAGAGTTATAGAGAATGGACCATTCATTCCTACCAAGAGAGAGGGAGATAAGGTAGTTCCTAAGGATGAGAGTGAGTATAGTGAGAGTGATGACAAGAAGGTGAGCTTAAATGAAAAAGCAATTAACTTGTTACATATTGCATTAGCTAGGGGTGAGTATGATCATATTAGTGCATGCATTAGTGCTCAAGAGATTTGGAAAATGTTAGAATTAAAGCATGAAGGAACTAGTCAAGTTAAAGATTGCAAAATTAACATGTTAGTGCAAAAATATGAATTGTTCAAAATGCTTGAAGGTGAATGCATTAGTGACATGTTTAATAGGTTGACATGCATATGCAATGATTTGAATGCTCTTGGCAAACCTTACCCTATGCATGACAAGGTACAAAAGGTTCTAAGGAGCTTACCTAGAAATTGGAGTGAGAAGGTGACCGCCATTGAGGAGGCCAAAGACGTGAGGACTTTGAAGTTGGATGAGCTCATTGGGAGCTCGATGACTCATGAGATGAAAGTGTTAAATAGAGTGGATGAGGAGCCTCAAAGGAAGAAGGGCATTGCCCTAGCCGTGACCTCTAAGCCAAGGGAGGCCATGAGTCATGGTGAAAGGGAAGTGTCTTCAAGTAGTGAGAGTGAAGATAGTGATGATGAGATGGCTATGATGGTGAAGAATTTCAAGAAATTTGTGAGGAACAAGAGAGGTGGATTCAAGAATCGAAAGTTCAAAGACAAGGAGAAGGAGAAGGAAAGAGAGAAACCAACTTGTTTCAATTGTGGCAAAGTTGGTCACTTTATTGCCGAGTGCCCCAAAGCATCCAAGAAATATCACAAAGGGAAAGGCAAAGAGAAGAAGAAGGCATTGAAAGCAACATGGGATGATTCATCATCAAGCTCATCAAGTGAGGATGAGATGGAGCATAAGGCACACTTTTGTCTTATGGCAAAAGAAGAGAAAATTGACTCATCCTCTCAAGATGAGATGGTAAAAGATTCTACTCCTTTAACCTATGATGAATTATATTCCAATTATGATGATTTATGTGATTCTCATGGTATGTTGCTTAGAAAGTGCAAACAACTTAAGAAAGAAAATGCTAGACTTATGAAAATTGATGAAATGCATGTTAGTGAACTTGAGGAGTTGAATGCCAAGTATGTTGCTATATATGCTAAAAATGATGATATGATACTTGAGTATGATGCCTTGATTGATGAGAATAAGTGCTTGAAAGGAAAATCACCTATGCTTGATGAGAATGCTTGTATGGTTGAAAGCTCTAATTGGAATACATATGATTATGATAATCTTAAAGCTAGAGTGCTTGAGTTAGAAGAAGAATTGGTTTCATGGAATGAACATGAATGCATAATGATTTCTAATAATACTTCCTTGCAACATGAGCTTGATATGATGAAAGAAAAGAATAAATTTTTAGAGACTCAATTATCTAAATTTGCCATGAGTTCTTTGAAATTGGATGAAATGTTGGTCTCTCAAAGGCATTATCTTGATAGGAGTGGACTTGGTTATGATGCTATGACTCTTGATGGTTCTAAATGTGAAAATGAAGAATCGGTTAAGCTTGTAAGACCTATTGGAGTCTTGACTAAAGCTCCAAGAACCATGCTAGGTTCGGCCAAGGCTTCAAAAGCCAAGGCCAAAGGTGTTCACCCCTTGAGTGGTGCATCTTCATTTAGGGCCACATTCCCTAGAGTGAGAGAGGTGAGGTTGAAGAAGTGTTGGGTGCCAAAGTGCTTGAAATATGTTGATAAGCTTGATTATGCAAGATGTGTGCTTAATGTGAATGCTTATACAATTGTGGCTAACCCTCAAGGATCCAAAGTTTGGATACCTAAATTGTCTTGATCTTACTTTGGATAGGTGTGCTTCAAGTCTTCATCCAATCCATGTCAATGGTATTTGGATAGTGGGTGCTCAAGGCACATGAGTGGAGATCGATCTTTATTTACTTCCTTTAATGAGAAGAAGAATGGTGGATATGTCACTTTTGGAGACAACTCTAAAGGAAAGATCCTAGGCATAGGATCGGTTGGTAAGGGTTCCTTTACTATAAATGATTGTCTCTTGGTTGAAAGGTTGCAATTTAACTTGCTTAGTATTAGTCACTTAGCGGATAAAGGATTTGATTCTCATTTTAAGAAAGGTAGATGTTGCATTGTAGATGAGCATGATAATATCATTACATCCGGCGTTAGAGTAGGTCATATGTATGCACTTGATTTGAATATGATGAATGATAATGTGACATGTTTGATTGCTTCTAATGATAGTGTGATGCATTGGCATAGGAGATTAGGGCATGTAGGTGTTTCTACTTTGAGAAAGCTTAGTTCAAAAGAATTAGTTAGAGGCTTACCCAAGTTGAAGTTTGGTGATTCCATTATATGTGAACATTGCATTAGAGGTAAGCAAATTAAGGAGTCTTTTAAATCAAAAAATGTTGTTACTACTTCTAGGCCACTTCAACTATTGCATATTGATTTGTTTGGTCCTAGTAGGACAAAGAGTTTAGGTGGCAAGTATTATGCATTTGTTATTGTTGATGATTATTCAAGATTTACTTGGTGTTTATTTTTAGCTCATAAAAGTGATGCATTACATGAATTTAAATCTTTCATTAAAAGAGTGCAAAATGAGCATGAATTGCATGTTTCCAAAATTAGGAGTGACCATGGAGGTGAATTTGAAAACTATGGATTTGATGCTTTATGTGATTCTTATGGCATTACACATAATTTTAGTGCTCCTAGAACACCACAACAAAATGGAGTTGTTGAAAGGAAAAATAGGACATTACAAGAATTAG